>OX579645.1:30944607-31626598 GCA_951230895.1 Carpatolechia fugitivella | reverse complement strand
GCCACATAGCACATTTGAAAGAGTGTAACATGGGTAACATTTCATTTAAGCATTTAAGCAGAATTTGACAAAAAGTTTTAAAAACCTGAATATCTCTTTTTCATAGGGTGCTATTTTTTCGGTCCCATATTATGAAATGTTACGCATGTTACACTCTTCCAAATGTGCTATGTGGCTATTGTGGGGGCGGTCTTATTTACGCGGAAATTGTCAAAAAGTTTTAAAAACCTGAATATCTCATTTTCATAGGGTGCGATTTTTTCGGTCCCATGTTATGAAATGTTACGCATGTTACACTCTTCCAAATGTGCTATGTGGCTATTGTGGGGGCGGCCTTATTTACGCGGAAATGGGCAAAAAGTTTTAAAAACCTGAATATCTCATTTTCATAGGGTGCGATTTTTTCGGTCCCATATAATGAAATGTTACGCATATTACATTCTTTCAAATGTGCTATGTGGCTATTGTGGGGGCGGCCTTATTTAAGCGGAATTTGACTAAAAGTTATACAAACCTAAATATCTCATTTTCATAGGGTGGGATTTTTTTGGTCCCATATAATGAAATGTTACGCATGTAACACTCTTTCAAAGGTGCTATGTGGCTATTGTGGGGGCGGCCTTATTTAAGCGGAATTTGACTAAAAGTTATACAAAGCTGAATATCTCATTTTTATAGGGTGCGTTTTTTTCGGGCCCATATAATGAAATGTTACGCATGTTACACTCTTTTAAATGTGCTATGTGGCTATTGTGGGGGTGGCCTTATTTTCGCGGAAATTGTCAAAAAGTTACATAAACCTGAATATCTCATTTTTATAGGGTGCGATTTTTTCGGTCCTATATAATGAAATGTTACGCATATTACATTCTTTCAAATGTGCTATGTGGCTATTGTGGAAGCGGCCTTATTTAAGCGGAATTTGACTAAAAGTTATACAAACCTGAATATCTCATTTTTATAGGGTGCGTTTTTTTCGGTCCCATATAATGAAATGTTACGCATGTTACACTCTTTCAAATGTGCTATGTGGCTATTGTGGGGGCGGCCTTGTTTACGTGGAGTTTGACAAAAAGTTTTAAAAACTTGAATATCTCATTTTCATAGGGTGGGATTTTTTTGGTCCCATATAATGAAATGTTACGCATGTAATACTCTTTCAAAGGTGCTATGTGGCTATTGTGGGGGCGGCCTTATTTACGCGGAATTTGACAAAAAGTTTAAAAAACCTGAATATCTCATTTTCATAGGGTGCGATTTTTTCGGTCCCATATTATGAAATGTTACGCTTGTTACACTCTTCCAAAGGTGCTATGTGGCTATTGTGGGGGCGGCCTTATTTACGCGGAAATTGTCAAAAAAATTAAACCTGAATATCTCATTTTCATAGGGTGCGATTTTTTCGGTCCTATATAATGAAATGTTACGCATATTACATTCTTTCAAATGTGCTATGTGGCTATTGTGGGGGCAGCCTTATTTAAGCGGAATTTGACTAAAAGTTATACAAAGCTGAATATCTCATTTTTATAGGGTGCGTTTTTTTCGGGCCCATATAATGAAATGTTACGCACGTTACATTCTTCCAAATGTGCTATGTGGCTATTGTGGGGGCGGCCTTATTTAAGCGGAATTTGACTAAAAGTTATACAAAGCTGAATATCTCATTTTTATAGGGTGCGTTTTTTTCGGGCCCATATAATGAAATGTTACGCACGTTACACTCTTTTAAATGTGCTATGTGGCTATTGTGGGGGCGGCCTTATTTACGCGGAATTTGACAAAAAGTTTAAAAAACCTGTATATCTCATTTTCATAGGGTGCGATTTTTTCGGTCCCATATTATGAAATGTTACGAATATTACATTCTTTCAAATGTGCTTTGTGGCTATTGTGGGGGCGGCCTTATTTAAGCGGAATTTGACTAAAAGTTATACAAAGCTGAATATCTCATTTTTATAGGGTGCGTTTTTTTCGGGCCCATATAATGAAATGTTACGCATGTTACACTCTTTTAAATGTGCTATGTGGCTATTGTGGGGGTGGCCTTATTTTCGCGGAAATTGTCAAAAAGTTACATAAACCTGAATATCTCATTTTTATAGGGTGCGATTTTTTCGGTCCTATATAATGAAATGTTACGCATATTACATTCTTTCAAATGTGCTATGTGGCTATTGTGGAAGCGGCCTTATTTAAGCGGAATTTGACTAAAAGTTATACAAACCTGAATATCTCATTTTTATAGGGTGCGTTTTTTTCGGTCCCATATAATGAAATGTTACGCATGTTACACTCTTTCAAATGTGCTATGTGGCTATTGTGGGGGCGGCCTTGTTTACGTGGAGTTTGACAAAAAGTTTTAAAAACTTGAATATCTCATTTTCATAGGGTGGGATTTTTTTGGTCCCATATAATGAAATGTTACGCATGTAATACTCTTTCAAAGGTGCTATGTGGCTATTGTGGGGGCGGCCTTATTTACTCAGAAATTACCAAAAATGATTTTAATATTGTAATTTTTATAGGGTGAAATATCCATGTTAATTGATTAAAATGAAAAATTCACATAACTTCGCTTTTTATTTAATAACATTTTCTTCAAAAATCCTAAAATAGAGAATTTTTTTTTTTTTATTTTTGCTATATCACACTAACAACAGATTAGATTTCAAATATAGTTAACACACATTATAATTAGGATGCATTAAGTCATTTGGCAGTACAGTTAATTTTGGACCGAGGCCCTTTGATTTCTGCCCACTCTCCTTTAATGTAAAAAAATAGACTGTCGTATTCGGCTTCTCATACCATAAAAAAATATGGGTCAGAAATGGTCGGATGCCCGGCTTAGTTTTTTGTGGATCTATAACTAACAAATGTGACCTCACGTTACCACAATCTTGTAAAAACGTTTTACCATTGTTATGTCCTAAGTTAACCTAGTCCTAATAACACTTTTGTAAGACCAAGGTATAGTGGGGCTAATTCTCACTGTCACGGTCTAATCATAAATTTCTGTTCGTTTCTCCATTTCGCCTTCAAAAGATAAAAGAGGAGATGGCCGTCCTAATATTAGAGCGAAAAAATAATATTAGGGCCATCTTGCTTTGACGTCGAAAAATGATTTTGTTAAATATTACTTCGAATAAAGACACTTTTATCTTTATCTTTATCTTTAAACATCGAATCGAATGCACAATTCAGACAGGACGTAAAACTCAAAAATCTCTTAATTTGACAGCTTCGCTCTTATTTTCGGTTATCATTCGTTCATCTGAATTTACCTCCTCTCTTTCATTGCCATAAAAATGAAAAGGATAGTCGGATTTTAAAATTAGGATTAGAGCATGACTATGTGAATCGGGCAACAGGCTAGCAAGTTGACCTTCCATGTCTGCATAACTCAAATAAAAGTAAGGACCCATATATGCTAAAACGTCGAAATCTCGCACATCTTAAGCTATGCGTGATGGATGAGTGATAGTGCGTTTATTTATCTGTAGGTAGTTGTAGGCTGTGATAAAACAGTATCCGGTAGAATTTGTTATCTGCTCTGCGTGTATTTTTTTCTCTTTTAATCTTTACAACGAGTTAACGAAATATTACTCAGCCTATGACTTTTGCCCAAAAGAAAAAAAAAATGAATTGGTTATTTAACTAGTTTGTATGAAAAGTCTCAAAACATCATTTTGACTTTTGTTCGCAAAAAAAAGGGCGATGATGCACCGGCGGCGGCGGCGGCGGCGGCCCCGAATCATTTCAAGCTACTTTCAAGCCCCCCAAACTTCAAATCTATTCATACACACTTTAATTTTGCATTATGAGTGCTTTTATTACCTAGAACTCCAAATTTCATGAATGAGCTCTTGTTGTTTCCGAGATGTTGACATCCGAAATTCAATTTACGTGAACTAAACCGTAAACGTATTGCCGAGGAGGAGAGCCCCGCATTACAGAGATGCCACCACTCCCAAAGATGGCCACAGTACCACCACGTCATAATTTTTTAGGGGTCGGAGCCTTCTGGTCCCCCGCAAGTCCGCGCCCGCTATATCGTCAGTTTGGTAGAAATAGCGATAAGGGCAGTTGGAAAAAAAAATACGAAGCACAGGGACGCGCGAGTTCGAATCCCGCCCAGACCTAGCATCCATGCGATGAGCACTTGTGTGGTTTAGGTCGGGATGTTGGTTAGGTACTATGTTTTTATCTATTTATGTATGTATACTCATCAGCTGTTTGATTAAATGGCCGTGTGTGAATTATTATGTCCTCAATTTATTTATTTATTTAATGGACACCACACAATCCGCCGTCCAAGTGGCCAAATTCTGGGCTACAATAATATAAAGTTTCAACTTGCCATCGACTCGCTAAAAAGAAGAAGATTTATTTATTTATTTATCCTTGGGTTAGCCGTGAAATTTAGAGTGCGATAGCTCTGATCAGCTACGGTTTCAGGGCGCGCGAGCGCAATGAAAATAACAATATCTTATCCATTCAAAATCCATTTGATAAAAATTTGCGTAAGCAAATTCTTATCAATCTCTATTTATCTTTTGACCTTCAAGAAAATTTCCTGGGTAAGATAAAGGGAGATATTGTTGGAGATTGACAGTTCCGCAAATTGCAGGGCTAGTGTGGTGTTAGCTTGGATTTGTTAATTAATTGACAAGTGTTTCAACATTTTTTTTTAATCTCAATACTTAGAGGTTATCGTCGTTATCCTTTAGCTATTCGAACTGCATATAATCGTATTAATCGTTATCGATAACATACCCCGACTAAGGCACGCGCACATGCGTTGTAAAGGCTTGAAATAATTTCAATAACACATCGCCTAATTATTAAGAAGGGCGAGCCATGTTACCGCTGTTTATGCTTCGTGACAATCAAAATAAACAGCTGTAACTTTACAAGAGCGAGATCTTTTTTAAGAAAAGTTATCACAATATGATAAAGTTTAGTGCTAAAGGAGGTCTTCAATTGGAGATATTTTTGACGATGCTTTTGTTATCACTGTTAATTTCATATTCATCGTGTTTGTGGGATATTCTCGGAAATTGGAGTTTAAGTACATTACAATGGTGGATCGCGAGCTACGACACACGAACGCTAATCATACTGATAATGACACTAATTATCAATCGTGTATGGTTACCATACATATCACTCCGGAAGAGCACTCATATCAATGTGACTAAGAGTATAACTCATTTTAGCTAAGAGTATAACTCATATACTTTTCATTAAAAAAACCGAAACACCTTGCAATTTTATGTTTTGTAAGGAATAACAGAAAAATGTGTATAATAAACATGCAAGGTGTTTCGATTTTTTGGATGAGTATTACCAAAATATTTATTTACCCGAAATAAATCAAAACGTCTTATCGAACAATTTGACCAGCTAAATTGATTTCGTTAAGGAAAATTTACAAGGTGTAAAAAAGGATAATAAAAAAAACGAATTCTATTTATGCCGATATATAAAAATGTCGATATCGACTGACGTCTATGAGTCAATATTTTTTTCATAGCTTTATTACGAGTGCGATATTACGGGTATACAAAATATTTTAGTCCTACATAACGTCGGTTTAGAGTAAAACAGCGTCGTGTAAGATAATTGGACCAATGTTAAAAAAAAGTCGTGTTATTAATTTATTATAGAATGCTATTAGAATATTGGATGATTTCATAAGAAAAAAAAATAGGGCTTGATTTTGTGAGTTCTTCTCTCCAAAAACAAAAGAAATAAATTTTGACCGAAATCAGTTTCCGAGGTTTTCACTCTAAGGCGACGATAAGCAATAAGAAATAACTCCCCTTTGACGTCCGCATGGTCAGTACAATAATAATTTTTCAATATACAAAAATTATCATGCGTCATAATTATCTTTTCGTACTGACTTTGTTCCAAACTTAAATGTCTCGCTTTTCTACCAGCGCAAAAGCTGACTCAAATACAGACAGTACACGACGACGCCTTCTGTTTTCAAGTGATAAGCTGAACATTTTTGAATACCGTGTGTTAACTTTTCGAGACAGGTGTCCACAAAATGATATTATTATGGTGTATTAAGCCCATGACTCTGAAGCATATTACCGGAATTTCTATCTGGAGAACTGTATCTTTTCTGTTTTCACTACATTATGTTATGTCTTAAATGACAGGTGCGAAGGACAGGTGCCTTTAGTTAGTGCATGAAATATCTCACGCCAGGGTAATCAACACGCTAAAAAAGTCAAGAAATGTTAAGGTAAGCGAAGGAATATAAAGTTTCTGTAGAACTAAAGTCAGTAAAATATGAGTCGCGGACTCATGGGCTGAATGAATGTACACTTTGTGTAGACTTGAAAATAAAATTACATCATGCATTGAAATATCATGAGTGGTACTCCCATAATGATTTCAGCAGTCGTCTATTAGCTGTAAACTTAACCATATTTGTACTACCATTCGAAGCAAATCTACAGCCACGTATTTTGTCCTATTTAAGGCTAATTGGCTACCAACTGATTTCCCATTTCAAGGACGTGTTTTTCAAAGCAAACTAATTTATACAGGCAGAAAAAAAACAAGTTCGTCTAAACAAATATATTTGCAGTTGATAATACATTTTGCTGATTGACTGGCCATAAACAATTTTAAAAAATCACCTTAGACAATAAGAATTTAAGATAAAAGGATGCTCAAATAGTCATACCTTTTGCGTAATGTAGATCTTTTCTTTGTGTGTAGTTGATGTATTCTTTTATACTCGTATGAAGACAATAAGTGTCTTATTAGGTGACAATGACCAACGCTGCGTTTCAATTGCAATAATTTAAAAGCGAAGAATAGATGAGTTACTTATAAACACTTATTAACAATACAGTACGCACGACATGATAAAAAACTTTGTATCGTTAGTCTCCTAAGGTTATTAGTTTACAAAGGAAACGAATAATCCCGGTGGGGAGGGAAAATACTTTTTGCGGGATTGCTTCCAATATGGTTAGGACATAGCAGGGTGAATAATCACCTGTTTGTCCGAAAAATAATAACGGAATGACCTTATGTTGCACAGAAAATGGTCGTTAATGAGGTATGTTATGTAAACTTTTCGCGAAGGTTTGTTAAGTCAGTTGAATTACGACCCACACGATATTATATAACGAGCTTTTCATTATGCATTCCACTCAGAGTCTCTTGGAATGGAAAATTTACTAGCTAGGTAGAGAATTTATGTAAGCTTTACATATACCAGAGTTGACATTTTTACGTTCAACTGGTTTCTGTTAACTATTGTGACACGTGACTGTATTATTATTTACAATAATATGGAAATATCGGTCGTTAAATCTTTGTTGGCCTTGAAATTGATAATAAAGATCGATATTTATTTAACACGATGTTTTTCAGAATTTTAAGCTCTAAGTATAACAATATTTTTTAAAATATTTTTAAATAACACTAATAATCAATGATATAAAACTAATATAAAATATATTTGGATGTTTGTTCCGCTTTTACGCTTAAAGTCCTTCACGGATTTCGATGAAAATTAAAATAGAGAAAGTTTGTAACCTGGATTAACACATAGGATACTTTTTACTGGAAAAAGTCTTATTCCCCCGGGAAAATCTAACAAAACGCGAGCGTGGCGGACCGCTGCTGCTGCTAGTGTGACAATAAGAGAAGCGGTAAAGCGTTTAGCTCTCATTCCTGTGTTCTGTGTTCGATTCCCGAGGAGAGACAGCTAAATAAAAAATATCTTATGAAGCTTACCTCTGTAAGTAGATTAGAGCATTGCATTACAAGCTGAATTAAAATACTTCCGTGCTTTGGAGGGAATGGCGAGCCTCAAGACTCGGATATTACACGGAAATAGAGGCGGCTCAATAACTTCAATACCAGGGTTTGAGAGATCGGTCGCAAGTTTAACCTAACCACGATAAGAAGAAGTGAAGAAAAGAAAGAAAGAGGTCCACTGCTGAACATAGGCCTCCCCATAGGTTTCCAATCCAACGTGAACGGTCCTGCGCTACTTGCATCCACCGGCGTCCAGCAGCTTTCGCCAAGTCATCCGTCCACCTTGTGGGAAGCCGTCCAACACTACGCCTTCAGGCCCGTGGTCGGTCGCCATTCGAGAAGCTTTCTTCCCCAGCCTTCCCCCTCCTACCCTTCATCTAGTTGTTAGCATGAGCCCATTAGTGGTTCGTAGCAACAACGTCCGAGTGACCTATTATTTACTCTATACTTATAGTATGGGCTTGTTGGCTCGTAGCATTAGCACAGTGGAACTTAGCTACGTCCATGTGGACTCGGTAGCTGATAATGTTCTTCGTGGCTGATAATGTAAGATCAGTAGCTATTATTATAAGCCTGGTGGCTCGTAACGTGGGCTTTAGAATTATTGAGTTACAGGTTTCTCTGTGGTTCCTGCATGCCTTCTACGACTGACTACGATAACATTATTATACGCTTACATCTTTTACCGAGACCGACTAAAAAAGTGCAGGTTATTCTGAAAACCACTAAGGGGTCATCCCTCTGAGATGATAATAAGCCATAAGGCTGAGCTAACCTGCCCACGCTATGAGCCACGATGCGACCCATGGAGCCCACTTATCCCCTATCATCATGTTGTGACCCACTCAGATCCTGCTACATTAAGTTACAAGCTGCCAAAACTACGTACAGTCGCGTCGGCCAAATAATTGGTATACCACCCTAAGATTGAATGTCATTTGAAATCGTAGAACAGCAGAGATTATTCTCTTTTACAGATTGATCTGTCATATACCGAGTATAAGCCTTATTGAAGTTTTCGTAAACTAGGAAACTATACCTATCGCATCGTAAGAATGCCGTCCTGACAGCTGTCATACATGTACAATTTTTCGTCTGTCTCTTTTGCACCCTCTTTTGGTTTTCATATTTCCTGCCTGCTGTCAGGACGGCATTCTTACGATGCAATTACTATAAACAAAAAATGGTAGACCACTTTCTTGGCCGACTGTACCTGGTTTCTTTAGTTATGTCTTTTCGCGAATTAGGAAATTATTTAGAGTTTAGGTTGAGAGAAAAACAGAGCTGATTCAGATTCTTTAAATATATTGTAAAGGTTTTTCATATACATTTACTAATATCCGTAACAGCTTTTAAATACATTCTTTTACAAAAAATACCCACAATCTCTGTTACACAGTACTACGTAACAGTACTACAGTACCATCGAGAGGGTTCTCATGTTAGCGGAGGATTAGCGTTTACAAGGCTTCGTATTGTCGATATTCTAGTCAATCAAGTAGGTACAAACCTAATTATGCGTGTAAGGTCAAGAGCTAATTATTATTTTCCATGCTAATTATTATCGCTTTAAATATTTGGTGTTCAATTGTGTTCTATAAATAAATTGAAAATGTCTCAGAAATTACTCTACAATTTTTTCAAACCGAATAATCTGTGGTTGATATTATTTGTGGTGCGATAGTCTCGAGCACCTCAGTTAGTGGGGAGAGTAACAAACAAAAGCAATATACAATTTTAATAGTTTCATAATTTTGATAATACACCCGTATTATAAAAAGTTTTTGACAATGGCTAATACTGTACTAAATTGTAACGAGTTTAAAGGCGATGTTACGTTCATTTATTTTACTGGCTTAAAAGAAACAAATCAGTAGCTATTTTTTTTTTTCAATGGCTTCACGTCTAGTTTGGACGTATTTTGCCAATGACAACGTATTCACTCAACATAACACAAACGAGAAGAATGTTCGGTGAAAAACCTATATTATTGCGGTTACTCTAAGCATGTCAATTTGACAGCTGTCAGCTCATAAAAAATAAAAATTAGCACCAGAACATGGGCCCTGTGACAATGGATATAATAAACATTATAAAACATTGGCTGCCAATAAATGATGTTATATATAAAGTGAGGTAGATGTCGCACTGAGCCGGTCAAATTAAGAAAGAGAGAAAAAATTATTTGCATCAATATGTGTTCAAAACAGGGTCTTAAATTAAAAATACATTTGGTAAATCCTATTTAAAAGTTTAATCCTATATTCATGTCCTATTAAGACCATTTGTTGTAATTTGACTTAAAAAAAAAAGATAATCGCGTAGTAGTAGTAAAATGGAATCAACGTTGAACTCCGAATAGTATGAACATACGTCATCTTTACTAAAATATCATTGCTGCTAAGGATGACTTTTATGTTTAGACACCAATGACTAATAAGATTACCATAAGATAGTAACAATTTGTAATGTTTTAGTGAAATCTTTAAATACATAATATAACTACAAGCTGTTTTACCCGGATGCTTTTTATAATACGCCATTAAGAACAAAATATAGGTACGTTATGTAACTATCGTTGCCGATTGTAGCAATACGCAACGCAGCTTTAAATATTTTGACCATCAATCATCAACAGTTCATAAACGTCCCCACTGAGGGGCTCGAGCCTATCCTACGTTGACCCAGTGCGGTTTGGTCGACTTTACACACTATACCTTCGAATTTCTTCGCAGGATTGTGTAGGTTTCGTCACGATATTTTGACCATACGCATTTAAAAAAATTGCGTCAGTCTTAGATATTTTTCAATAATACTGATTCTATTATAGGGTCGAGCGAGTGGTACTATAGTGGTAGTACGCCTGCCTGGCGAAGCACAGAGTTGCAGGTTCGAATGACGGGCCCGTAGCCTATAGTTGGTAGTACGCCTGCCTGCGAAGCACAGGGTCGCGGGTCCTAATCCCGCCCAGGGCAAACATTCGTGTGATGAGCACTTGTGTTTGCCTTGTGACTGGGTGTTGTTTATCTATATAAGTATGTATTTATCTATGTAAGTATTGTATATCAGCTGTGATATCCATAGTACAAGCTCTGCTTAGTTTGGATCAGATTGGCCGAGTGTGAGATGTCCCCAGATAAAAAAAAAGTATATGTTTAGCAGGTTATGATGATGACTCATGCTACTATTAGTATTACAAAGAAAAAATGGCTGGAGATGATAATCTTTAGAGCTGTCAAACGTCAAATTTAAATTTTACGAATGCGTGAACTGCTCAGGATTTCAAGGCCGGATGAAGGGCAGACAAAAACACTAAAATTTACGTGTGGTGTGAGCGATAATTAACGAATAATACATTCAAAATATCATTCGTTCATCTGATATTTCTTTCTTTTGAGTGACGACGTCTTCTCAAATTGTATAAAAAAAATCTTCTAAAAAAAATTATCAATTGAAATATTTCAAGTTCCAGATAAACACACAAAGAATAATTTTCCAAATTTCTTGCTCAGAAACAAAGTTATAAGGCTTCAAAGTTGATGGTTAGACAGAGAGGTCCGACGACTCATGTGACGTCATATGTGTCGCGGGCCATACATCCGCCATTGAAAATTTTATTTTCGTAAAGAGGCACAGTTATATTTGTTTAATAATATTGTAACTAGTTTGTTTTTCGATCAATTTCGATTCTGTTTTGACTGCCAGTATTCTATTTTTGTATACTTTCAGATGAACTATGAAAAAATCTAATTTTTTTTTATGCATGGCTATTAAGTGGCTAAGCCAAACGACACATACGACGTTTCGAAAGATTATTAGATTTACCTTTTTAAAACAAATGGACGTAAAGAACCTTAATACTCTTAAAATATAAGGTATACTCAACTATAGCGGCCCGCGCGCGGCAACGCTCGCGCGATGTAAGATTTTCCCGTGGAAATAAGACTTTTCTCCGTAAAAAGTATCCTATGTACTAATCCAGGTTACAAACTATCTTCATTCCAAACTTTCTCCAAATCCGTTGAGTACTTTAAGCGTAAAGGTGGAAAAACATCCAACCAAACATCTAAACATCCAAATATATTTTCAAATTTATAAATATTAAGTGTGATGGCAGTTTCAGGTTGGACTTAGATGAATGAAGACCGTTTGTCAACCAGAAGAAAGTATTACAAATTGTGCGAACAAAAAGTGTCAACGTAAAATTTTATGATATTCGTTAACTGACTGGTAACTGAATCATCACTAGCTACCCACGTTACATCTGTATTTGTTATCACTATCAAATCAGTGTCATTCTAAATACCTAGGTATTGTTCAACTGTGTTGTTTTCATTTCGGGTCTTTAAATTCATTGGACTTTGTACTTCATGCCCGTGATCCTTCTGTTTCACTTTATTTTTCTTTTTCAATTGTATTGCAGTACTGCTTAAAAGTGTTGCCCTTATTATAATATCCTACAACAGTCTGTTAGTATCACAGTAAATACTCGTAAGAAAAAAAGGCGCATCTCTATAATCAATTTCCTAAACTAAAATCTAAGAAAATTTACATAAGTAGCAAGATTTGCACAAAAATAGTCGTTTGCCCCTTTCTTGTTGTGTCAATAGAACTTTTCATAAATATTCAGAAAACCATTTTCTATACGTTTGAGTCGCCTAGACGATAAGATGTAGTCATTCGTTTTCATAAGTAAATAAGTTTAGAGAACGGTGAGTAAGAATGGAGCTGTCAACGGTTTTATTGCAGTTTTCATTATTTCGAACTGAGCGTGAAACTGTATCAAATGTAGGTATTGATATCGCCCGCGATACGCGATATGCGTAGCGTACACGCACGCTTCTGAAATTACATTGCCAATGTTTACTAAAAACTTTCAAATAAAACAAAAAAATTTTTACAAATTTTTAAAAAAAGAACTATTCATTTTATACGAGTACTATTGAAATGAACGTCACAAAATTTTTTTCGTTCAAAATTTATTATGATATAATAAGGAAAAAAACTTGGCTGCCTAACACATGGGTACGATGTTTAAAATAAACATGGTTTGGTTAGTCGACCAAAACTACTGATAGGTACCAGCTTATCAAAATTATGCGCTACGAGGGAACAAAAAAAATCAGACATACATGCAATCATTGGAAAAACATTACCCACATGGGCAATTAGAATTCAGATTAAGTAGTGAATTAAATATTTCTTTTAGAGTACAAAAAACTTCGCATAGCGTTTATGTGTTAGTTTAGTATAAATGTTCATTCATACCTGTGGGGCGAACCCTAGGAAGGAAAGTTTCCGTTTGCCTGAACTCATGTTGTCGCAGCGGACGATAGAGAGAAGTCGGCGCGTGCGATCGGCGCGCCTGCGTCGCCCGGACTGAAGCAAGCGCGGGCGCACCGCGCCGCCCGCCCGGAACGGTCCACGCGCCGCCTACACATATTAAAAAAAATCAGAAGTCGCGTCCGAAAAATACGCTATGGAATTAAAACAAATATACGATAATCGCACTGTAAGCCTAAATGCCTAGATTTAGGTTTTTAGGGACGAGTTTGTAGATTTAATATTATTTGTTTTCGTATTTTTTATTAAATAAGTTAATTCTACGTAGAAACCAAACTAAGACAAACAGTTTCAGTATTTTTTTTGGTATAGCAGATCCTTAGGAGGAATGAATGAATGAACGAATTAATATACTTAATTGCACACAGGGAAAATACAGAGGATTCGCCAGAAATAAATAAAAACTGACTCCGAGATCAGTCAGATAGAATAGAATAGAATAGAATAGAATAGAATAGAATATAATATAATATAATAGGATAGGATAGGATAGGGTAGGATAGGGTAGGATAGGATAGGATAGGATAGAATATGATAGAATAGAATAGGAGTAGACTATATTTTAAAACATTCTAATCGAAATTATACCTAGGTACTTCCGTAGACATGCGACGCACTAGATATTTCCTACTAAGGTTTTATAACAGCTGTCTTAAAAGATTTAATTCGCAAGATTGGCAGATTGTCCTTCGAGAAACGCCAGTTTAAAAATCCAGAGATACGAGATAAGCGCTGATAGTGATTATAGTATGAACGGCACAGCCCCGGATCTAGGGGGAAAGATCCCGGCCCCGGGCGGCAACGTGAGGGGGCACCACCAAATCGGCAAATTTGATTAATATGCTCTACTGTTCGTTGTCTATGCTTTACTTGCGCTATCTATGCTAAATAGCAATTGCATTGTAATACCAAAACAAATTCACAATAGTAAGCTGATTGATCTGAAACCTAATACCTATATACAAATTCAAAAAGCAGCGATTCTTAACACTTGCAAGATAGTTCGCAAATTCCCACAAATAAATGAAGACGTGACAGACTGACAGACTCACATTTCCGTTTACTTGGTCTAGACCCGTAAACGGAAAAAAATACCGGTGTAAGCCGAGAAAAAAATAGAGAGTTAACAAATAATAATAAAACACTACCTATATATAAATAGATTGCACTAGAGATAAATTATTAATGAAAAAAAAAAACGTTTTGAACACATTAAAAGGTGCTGCGGCCGGGTTCTTACAAGGTTTTGTTTTTCATTGTTCGGGCTGTGATAAAATCAGTGTTGCCAAACTGTCAAAGACCGCTGAGATAAGATGACGCAGATCAAGTCTGCTTCAGATTTGTTTCACTTTTCTTTTCGATCAACGTTTTGAAATGGATTCATGTCTTAAACAATTTTAAAAGGGAGCCTTTTTAAGGTTTTTCCCCCTTGAAAAATTCCTAGATCCGGGGCTGCGGTGCGATGCCGCTAGCGCAAATGATTATCGCTATCGTGTCCGCGACCGCTTTTCCGCCATCTTAACCGAAATCGCGAGTTCCATATTCAAAATAATTTATCTTTATGTAAGTCGTTGAGTGAACTGGCTAGAGCCTCTTGTCCGGGATGCGCTGGTTCAAACCATGTGCGTTTTTGATTTTGGACGTTTATTCGACGCCCGGTGACGGAAGCCACCGTAAGGAAATTTAAAGGTTGTGTCGATTGCATTTCCAGCTGACATAAAAAAAGCTACAGTATGAGCTACACCCCGTAACCATTCATTAAAAATATTATGAAGTTAGCATAAAAAAACCGACGTATTTTGTTTTTTTAGTCCCTGTGAAACCCTGCACAGTTGAAAAGCTGTTTTCATGATGACCTTGTCTACGGAGCACACTTTCTATTTCCGCCATGATTATTCCTTGGTGTACAATAAAGTATACATATTCATTCATTCATTTAAACTGCTATTATGCAGCAAGGATGTAGTTCGAAAGGTCCGTCTGTGTAACCTAATAAGGCGCAATAATTATTTCCATTAAATTTTCATGTTTGGGCAAACGAGGTGTAGGGCGCCCCGCGGCTAGATGGAGTGACAATCTGCGGAAACTGGCTGGCAGCTATTGGATGCGTGCAGCCAAAGATTGGGCTCAATGGCGCTTGGGAGAGACCTACGTCCACCAGTAGACTGCCACAGGCTGATGATGATGATCAGTCGGTGCGTGTTTATCCAGCGAAGTGCTGGACGGGATTGCCGGCAGCGGGCGCGCGGGCGGGCAAACTTCCTCATTCCTCGTATAGACGCTCTCCCTACAAATTCCACCAGTCGATTTGACTCCTGTATCAGTCGGTGCAACGATTCCCCTATGACGACGATTTGCGGAAAATGGCTGGCAGCTATTGGATGCGTGCAGTCGGGCTCAATGGCGCGCCTTGGGAGACCTACGTCCACCAGTAGACTGCTACAGGCTGATAATGATGATTCGATCGTTGGAGATTAAGTTGTTTTCCTGATACTGTGCTATATGCTGTTGATTTTGCTTTAATGAGTTCAAATAACATAAAAATTATATTTTTATAATACATACACTCAAAAAGATCACGCTCATATCCCCAAAGGGGTGAGCAGAGCTTTAGTGAGCTCTCAGGAAGCACACACCATGTTTGGCAATAATTTTAGAATTGGATTCGGCATATGCGCACCTAAGGTAAGGTACATACACAGATCTTCATGTTTCTAAGTTCATCTAGTGACAGGTTGCCAGTCTGTCGCCTATCTGGTACTAAACCCAAATCCCTTACGACACCCATAGGACGACTATTCAATCACATAAATGTTTGCCCTGGGCGAGATTGGAACCCGCGACCCTGTGCTTCGCAGGCAGGCATGATACCTTGGCTACGGGGCCGTAATGAAACCAGCATTCCTTATTTCCAAAAGTTGGAAAACCATAAAACCTTACCTTATATATAAGGACGTACTTTTTCAGTTCAGATAATCGACCTACCCGGAACTTTCCTGTGTACCTCCAGTTCTGGAATTTTTTATTTCCAGCATTTTAATATTTCATCAAAGCCCGTTTTCTAGTAAATTGAATTGCAACGCAACTTTGCAAAAATATTTCGAGCGTTTCGACCTGACGAAATATTTCAAAAGCCATAAATCCGATCAAATCGGCTTGCTCCCGCTTCGTAACGCAACATTTACTTATATCGGTTTTTTTAAAGGCAGCTTATTTTGTTTATAATGCAATATTATAAAACCGCATATATTAATGCTTGTATATATATATATATATTATACTTCTGTCCAAAAGTACCTACATTACAATAAAATTTACTGATCACATTTTAGAGTAGTTTGTTTTCCCCGAGTTATGATGATTTGAGAGTCTAGCAACTTGTACCTAGACGCATAGATCACAATGCCTAGTAGTTAATCCAGGATGTTAGCCTGTCGCCTATGTAGCACTAAACCTAAATCCTTTAGTCGCACATAACGGCATAGGAGCGTCCTACTGCCGCCTAACCCTTATCACCAAGTCAGACGTAACAAAATGCTAGAATCCGTGGCGCGCCGAAAACGAATATTTATACGGTTATGTGCCATCATCATCAACAGCTCATTATACGGCCTAGGGGCTCGAACCTACCCTAAATTAGGGTGATTAAGGCTTACTCGACCACGCTGGCCTTGTGCAGGTTGGTTGACTTCACACACAATCTTTGAATTTCTTCGCAGGAGCGTGCAGGTTTCATCACGACGTTTTCCTACACCGTAAAGACGTCGAATAAATGCACGTTATGTTATGTGTGTGTATGTTTGTCATAAATGTACATATGAATTTTAAATTCGGAAACATATTGGTACGTGGTGGGGATCAAACCCGCGTATCCCGGATGGAAAACAGCTCTTATGTGCGCCGCTCGTGGTTATGTGCGCCGTATACGCTTTTAAAGAACTATGCGCGTACGATCTGAATGTATTCATGATCATGGTATTAAAATACATCAGGACTGCGAGAACTATAAGGATGTATTACCTAAATAACCTGTCCTGATTGGGTAAACATCGGCTCACGCCGACGCAGTCCACGCACCGCAGCAAACTCCCACCGTGATTTCACTTCTAACACCACAACAGATCTCCTGTAATTGTTCCAAGAAACAGTATCATGATGTCATCAATCATTATTATAGATTTTCAGCAACAGTTTCAGTAGCAACAAATTAAACATATATAAACACGAAAATAAAACGAGAAACACGACAATATTACGTATCGGACATAAAATTACTGAAAATTTAACGCCAATGTCATTTGCTTTTTTCAGAGAATTTTTCTTAAAAAAATCTAATTTGTCAAGATTGTTTTTTTTTAATTTATGGCCCGATTACTAGATCTTCACGCCAAGTCATTTTATTTTCGAGTTATTTTAACTGTCACTTCACGTCACTATTTACAAGTTTCTTTACAATTTATTGAAGGTGTTTTTAATAATATTAATACAATATGTGAAAAAGGCATTAATGTCCTTCGAGCTCTTTCTGGCGTTTGGTGGGGATCTCATCCTTACTGTCAAAAATTGTTGTACAATGCGTTAGTCCGTAGCCAAATTGATTATGGTTCTTGCATTCTTGAACCTTGCAGCAAGGTTGCTTTAAAGAAAATTGACCTTATTCAGGCAAAATGCCTTCGTATAATTTTGGGGGCTATGAAGTCTTCTCCAAAGAATGCTATGCAGGTGGAATGTGTGGATCCCCCTCTATTCCTTCGTAGACAATATTTATCGGACCGTTTTATCTTTAAAGTGATGTCACTTTCCAGTCATCCCCTTCTTTCCCGTTTGGAGTCGCTTTCTGATGAAGTTTCTTCTAATCGTTATTGGTTACATAAGGAATCCCCCAGAATAATTAAAAGTTTCCTAAAGGTAAAGAATCTTCCTGTCCCTCTTTGTCAATCCAGTGTTAATCCTCTTTTTGCTACTAAATATAAAGCTTTGGTTTATTCTCCTAAAGTAATTTTAAATTTTGGCATCGCTAAGGATGAACATGGGGCTAATCAAAATTTTATTCGGCTTATGGATGATTGGCAGAGTTGGTTAGTAATGTACACCGATGCCTCAAAACTTTCTCCTGATCGTTGTGTTGGTGCAGCGGTTTGGATCCCTAAATATAATATTGTTTTAAATTTTAAATGTCCTCCACAATCTTCAGTTTTTTCTGGTGAAGCTGTAGCCTTGCTTGAAGCCATCTCTTACGCTTTGTCTCATAATATTCCCAAGACTATTATATTTTCTGATTGTAAAAGTTGTCTCCAGGCAATAATTGGTAATCAATTTAAAATGAAAACAAAATTCCCCCTTATTTTAAAAATTAAGGAATTACTGCTTGAATGTGATGAGATGGGTCTTCAGATTGTTCTTGCTTGGATTCCGGGTCACTCTGGCATAGAGGGTAATGAAAGAGCTGATTCTTGGGCGAAGGATGCTATTGATACTGGTTCTCCAGACCACCTTCAGAATCACTTTTCTGATCTTCTGATGATTGCTCGCTCTGATGTTGGAGAGTCTTGGCAGAACCTTTGGGATACTTCCAGACTACATAAAGGTCGATACTATGGTAACCTGCAACCTCTGATACCTCTCAAACCCTGGTTCTTTCGGTTTCGCTCGGGTAGCAAAAGATCTACTTCGATCATCTGTCGTTTGCGCCTTGGACATGCTTGTACCCCTGTTTTTCTTTCTAAGATTAGGGTCCGGGATCACTCTTTATGTGAATGTGGTCTGGACGAAGGAACTCCAGACCACATTTTCTTCTGTTGTCCTAAATTTTCTTTCTCTTTATATGATGTTCTTCCTTCTGAAATTCCTCGCCCTATCAACTTTCACTCTCTTCTCACCTATTCAAACTCTTCCTTTGTTCTTTTATTAATTAAGTATATTGAATTTCATGATATTAAATTATAATTTCTTTATTTACATGTTTATGTTTATATTTGTGTCTATACTTTATCGTTTATTATTTTTATATTATTTGTTTAAACCTTCGAAATTTTTCACCGATCATTCTCTTCTCGTTTGTGCTATGTTGAGTGTATACGTTGTCATTGGCAAAATACGTCCAATCTAGACGTGAAGCCATTTAAAAAAAAAAAAAAAAATTAATACAATACAAACAATTAATAAATGTTTGTTAAAGGGTGTCCTCTAGGACTAGGAAATTTGGGTTTAGTACCACATAGGCAACAGGTGGATTTCCTCCAAGGTAACCTGTTACTAGATGCACTAAGAAACGTGAAGGTCGGTTATGCCGAACCTTAACCCAAAAATATTGCCAGGGGGCCGTTTCACGAAGTTACATTTTACAAATTACAGGTACAATTTGACGTACATTACGTAGACAATTAGATAAAACGATAAGGGCTTACAGTTTAGGCGAATTGGCTACGTAATATATATCAAATTGTAACTTGTTACTAGTAACTTGTTGCTTCACGAAGCTACAAGTTACAAATTACAAATACAATTCAACGTACATTGCGTAGACGATTAGATAAAACGATAAGGGCTTGCAGTTTAGGCGAATTGGCTACGCAATGTATATCAAATTGTAACTTGTTACTAGTAATTTGTTGCTTCGTGAAACGGGGCCCAGATCTGGTTTAGTGTGTGTACTCACCACTAATACTCTGCTCACCCCTTCAGGGATATGGGCGTGATGTTGTGTTGTGTTGTTTTAATTTGATACTCGTTATTATTTTATTTTGTAATTCACACAAGCGGAGATGGGATTATTTAAGTCCAAATAATTTATTTCACTAGCTAGAATCAACGGTCGTACTGGACATAATAATAAAAAAAATGATGGGCATGAAAATATCAAGTGCTCGGCATCACACACAATGGTTCTGGACAATATTCACATCTGCTGTTATTTTAGTTTAGTCTCATAGACGTTGTACGTTGTTTATAATTAAGTTCCACGTAAATTTATTATTATACCTACTGATACTTACCAAAGTGACTTAATTAATAATAACATTTTACCTTGTTGTTATAGAACAACATAGGAGTATGAGAAAACACGTGGTTAACAAGCAGCTTGTTGTGTTGAGTAACACGTATATAAGAACAAACAATGTCCATCTTCACCCTCTTGTATATTATCACGTAGAGAAAAAAATATTTTTATATCATTTCTCTTTGATCGGTACACCACCGCTTAGGCCGCGGAAACCGGGGTCGTACCATAAAAATATAGTTGCTATTTTTTGCATATATGACGAGATTTTTTGAAAACCAATATAGAATGCGTTTTTGGTTATTTAAAAAAATATAAAGGAAATAAATACGCACAATTTCTAGAACTAACATTTATTAACTGTTTTAATTGATATTATAGTAATAAATAGACATGTTGCTTGCTACAGATTATAAACGAACTATTTTTAATTTCCAATAATATTTAAATACTAATTTTGAACTAACATTCAATGTGTTACAATATTTTACTAATAATTCTGTAAGAAAAATACAATCTGAAGCTCAAAATTATTGACAATATTTAAAAAAAAAACCTTAGGTCGCTCTTTAGTTTGTTTATGTCATTTATTTTTGTCACCATTATATTGGCCCGGTGTCAGAATATGTCCAAGCGGCCCAATACAGGTGCATTTGTAATTACTTCATCATGTTTCTGTCAAAACAAATAAGAATAAGAGGCAAAATAAAAAGAATACTTAATAAAAAAAGAAAAAAGTCTAAATGTCGTTCAAGTTATGAATGTTAGTCATCTTTCGTGAATTTTTAACACATAAACCAAAATGTGTGTACTCGTCAGTTAAGTCGTAACTGTTCTGTGATCTTCAACCAACACATTTTGATTAAACAGTTAAAAAAGCACTACTTACTTAAAAATAAACACAAATTAATAAAATAACAAACTATAATTGCAAATTTATCTTACTTTGACATGCATAATTACTATAACTATTTTTAGGCTTCCACGCACTGACTCATTGCAGGCCACCAATATAACATAATAATGATAATATTATAATTCAATATTATTTTTCAATATTATAATAATAATCAATATTATTATTATGTTGAGTTTATAACCAGCGGCCAGCGTAGTGGCGGATAGCCCAAAAGAATTGACACAAAAACCCAAACACTATTTCAACTAACTACAGCGCCGGTTGCACCTTGCCAGTATAAGTCGGTACCACGCTCTTACCCTCTTTTTCACATTTGCTAACCCGAAAAAGAGAATAAAAACTTCCTATTGCTTACACTGATTTGGCGTACGTCAACATTTGTTAGCTGAACAACTTTCACATTATTGCTACGATACGTAACCACTGCTACGATTCGTAGCATTTGCGTTGTGAACTCCCAACACACGCTCTTCGTGTTATACCGTTAACGGCGACTACGGAACAGTCCGTTTACAACTAGCCGTTATTTGGTTCTTAACCGTCGCGGAGATCAACAAACGCTTCCAATGAACGCTGAAAACACTCATGTGCATCAAACGGAACGTAGCTACATACCGTAGTATTAATTGTTGCTTTCTATTTTACATTATTAGTTCTCCGAAAACCATGTTTTTGTACCAATCCATTTTACTCTATTTTCAACTAACTATATGATTTTTAACACACATGCAGAACTTTTAATAAACATCTATTAAAACAATAAAAAAACTGAGATGTTCGTCCTTTGACAAGTCGTCAGCAAAAAGGTCTGTTATGGTCACAGTTTTACAAACTTATAAGTGTACTGAGTTTAGTTTACTTCACATTTCTACTAAGTTATTCATATTCACGCTAAATATTTTGCGCGTACTAATTTCTATAATCCTACTCGTATATCTATTACAAATACGAATAAAATTACTTTGGATCAATGCTAATATTTGCCACTGCTAACTTTGTCTCCAAAACTAAACAACTTTCCCTAATTCAATCTTGAAGAAAGATGATCAGTTTTAGTGTTGAAACATGACAATACGCCCCCGCCCTTGTTGTATACTTTTTTAACTTGAAAACCTTTGATCCAAATGACTATGATCAGGTTAAACTTTCATTTCTACTTGAGATATTCTCATATATTTCTATTTAAGATACTGTTATAATATTCCTATTCTAAAGAAAAGTTTACAACTTCTCATAGTCAAATGGCTCAGGACCAAAGATTTGAAGAAAAATGTTTGTAGTACAATATGTAAATAAAATACATAATTACTTTTAAGAGATAGGTTTTTGATTAAAATCTACGTGTAATATATTAATTCTATACGATGATCGAAGAAGATGTAAAATGAGACACATAAGGTGCCTTATCTATTAATGAATGAATTTCTGCTACTGAGTTATTCGTGAAAAAAAGAAAAAGGCAGACTTCGGTAGTGAAATATTAAAATTTTGGTAAAACCGATTTTGTCGGTTACATATTAAATGTCTACCTTTTTCTATTTAACAACCTATCTAGAAAATATTAATCTGCTACTGTATTCTTAACTACAGCCACATTTATAACTTGGAATATATAATTAACAAGTATTAACTGGGATAATATGCTCAACTTATATAGCGTTGAGTTTACATTTATATGTTTAAAATATCAAATGAATTTTATAACAATTGATAATGTGAACGTTTTCATTTTACTGCATCTTCGTCTAGTTTTTCCACCGTTCGCCAATAGAAATAATATCAAATGTTATAAGGTTCATCGTTTATTATTTATACCTACATAATTGTAGCTCTTGAGTAAATCGCGCCGGGTCAGTTCCCACTTTTTACGATACCAATACAATATTTGACTTAATTTACTGCACAAAAATACACTTCGTAAACACTAAAAGCCGCGTGGCGCAACTCGTTTACGAATTCTCCCAATTAAATGTCTTAAATAAAGTCAAATATACATATAGGTAGTATTTCTATCTTAAAAAGGGCGCGCCTCGTCGCGTCTCGCGTCGCGACGCGTCTTGGTGAGAACTGACTCTTACAAGTCCCTTAGTCGCCTTTTACGACACCCACGGGAAGATATGGGGTGGCCCTATTCTTTAAGGCAGGTTTATTTTGAGTCAGTCGCATATTAGTAACTAACTCAAAATTAACCTGCCTTGCCGGGAACCACACGGCGTTTACAACTGTAATTATTGATTACATAGTCGTTCGGTTATAAGGATTAGAAATTTTTATATCGTGTAATATATTAATTCTATACGATGATCGAAGAAGATGTAAAATGAGACACATAAGGTGCCTTATCTATTAATGAATGAATTTCTGCTACTGAGTTATTCGTGAAAAAAAGAAAAAGGCAGACTTCGGTAGTGAAATATTAAAATTTTGGTAAAACCGATTTTGTCGGTTACATATTAAATGTCTACCTTTTTCTTTTTAACAACCTATCTAGAAAAGATTGATCTGCTACTGTATTCTTAACTACAGCCACATTTATAACTTGGAATATATAATTAACAAGTATTAACTGGGATAATATGCTCAACTTATATAGCGTTGAGTTTACATTTATATGTTTAAAATATCAAATGAATTTTATAACAATTGATAATGTGAACGTTTTCATTTTACTGCATCTTCGTCTAGTTTTTCCACCGTTCGCCAATAGAAATAATATCAAATGTTATAAGGTTCATCGTTTATTATTTATACCTACATAATTGTAGCTCTTGAGTAAATCGCGCCGGGTCAGTTCCCACTTTTTACGATACCAATACAATATTTGACTTAATTTACTGCACAAAAATACACTTCGTAAACACTAAAAGCCGCGTGGCGCAACTCGTTTACGAATTCTCCCAATTAAATGTTTTAAATAAAGTCAAATATACATATAGGTAGTATTTCTATCTTAAAAAGGGCGCGCCTCGTCGCGTCTCGCGTCGCGACGCGTCTTGGTGAGAACTGACCCTTACAAGTCCCTTAGTCGCCTTTTACGACACCCACGGGAAGATATGGGGTGGCCCTATTCTTTAAGGCAGGTTTATTTTGAGTCAGTCGCATATTAGTAACTAACTCAAAATTAACCTGCCTTGCCGGGAACCACACGGCGTTTACAACTGTAATTATTGATTACATAGTCGTTCGAGTAGTCGTTCGGTTATAAGGATTAGAACTTTTTATGAACTATATCGTTGGGTTTTGACAAGGTATTTACCATGTTAGCTTAATGATTAGGTACAATGTTCTTCTTACTGTCATTGGTAGTTTATACTTAGATATAATATTATGACTATTATGAGATTTAAATTAAGAAATTGATAGTAAAGTATTTTTTTAACTATAAACATAATTTATAAAGCTTGTGTAAATCGCGCCTTAGAAGTCCCAGATATTATTACTCCTTTGCTTTCATGAAGTAGGTGAGCAGATCAATGGGCAATGGAAACACGATGGTGCTATTTTTTTCTGCCGAAATGGTGTTCAGCGTCTATGAGAAATAAAAAAGTAATTATTACAAAATTCTTAAATAAAAAAAAAACATTCTAACAATAGTGGAGCACTTTGTAACTAAATATTCCTTAACACGTTGACGGACGGAAACGCTATAGCATCCGAATTTTTTCTCATTACTGGACACGGATTCTATAGCATCCGAAATTTGTTCACTTTTTTGGGCATAGAATGTATGTATGTATGTATGTTTGTCATTTCATAGCAAATTCTGAAAGTTCGGGTTTTACTGTCCCACCTCACTGAATCGCGAAGTTGTTTACTGTCCTAGTATGATGATATACGCACACATTTTAATTTCTAGTAACCCATGCCCTAATTACGCACACGTATGCTATAACATCCCTGTTAGTATGAAGTAATGTTCAGTAGTGCGGCAAGTGCGCCAGAGTGTGATCACCATATTCTTTCGTCATATTCTACTATCTACTGTACATACTATGGTGATGGTGCTGCTATAACAGTACCAAATTTTCCATACATTTATTTCGTGCGAATCATGGGTGACTTAATGTCCGTCAAACACACGCTAGCATAAAAATGGTTTTTGTACACCCCAACATCTTTAAAAAACTTATCCAACGACACCTGCACCCGCTATGGGGTAGGTAGTTAAAAAAATCACAAAAAAAAAGACCACCGTGGCCCAGCAGCCGCCGTAAAGCTGCTGAACACCACACGAAGAATGTTGTAGAGGATAATATTATAGGGTGTGGCATAAAAACCAGGGTTCAGTCCGAAAAAGGTATTTATATGTTAAATTACAGACACCGACAGAAAGTAAAGAATGGTAGAAAAGGTTAAGTAAAGAATAATCGGAGATCAGGCCATGAAGTGAGAAATTTAGCAGAAAAAAGACAAAATCGAAACGTAAGAAATCTAAATTTGAAAATGAATATGAAAGATAAAACTGCCAGTAAGAAAGGTTGCCAGTCATAAAACAGGAAAGAGGACGAATGCCTCGTTACACCACTACTTCAGACGAGTGTTCGTAAATCTAATAACACTTTTCGAACCTGCAGGTAACGGAGTTGCAGAGCGGCGGGGGAGTCGCCAATAACTTCCGAAGCTTCTCGTAGGGCTCTAGAGGCCTTCTGCTCACCCTCGGCCGCGATGACCTTAGCTCGAGCCTCTCGTGCAGCCTCTGCCTCCGCAGCCATGGCTCTCTGCAGCTGGACCGGCAGGCGAACGTCCTTGCTGCAAACGTAAGCAACTATTATGATTTGTAAAAAAAAAACACTTTAAATTTTTAATTTTTTTTATTTGTCTGCTGGCCTCTTCCATAACCCACCAAATAAATTTTAAGTTTGCTGCGCCAATAGACTAATACTGTTATTTAATATAATGGTAAAAACTTGCGTTTGCTCGTATTTAAATTTTCTAGATTTTTTACTTTTATTTGTTACTAGCTTTCCGCTGGAAATTTCACCCGAGTTAAATGATTTTTCCCGTGACAATAAAGTGTTTTACCGCGGTAAAAAGTAGCCTATGTCCTGTTCCAGGACCTAACCTATATGTGTGCCAAATTTCATCCCGATCTGTCCAGTGGTTGAAGCGTGATTGAGTAACAAACATCTAAACTTTCGCATTTATAATATTACTAGCTTTCTGCCCGCGGTTTCACCCGCGTTAAATGAGTTTTCCCGTAGTAATAAAGTGTCCCGTAGATTTATAATATTAGTAGGATAGTAGGATATACCTTGGCCTTATTTTCGTTTTTTGTTAATACTTGTGCTGTTATTTTTAGTTTCCGTTTTAATTTACAATAAAAGAACTCTATTTTGGAATTAGAACTTTTCCGTATAAAAATTTTCGATATAAAATTTCTTGGAATCAACTTCCTTTGTAGGAAAGTGTTTTCGTTGTAACGTTATTCGTGATAAAGTTTAGTACTAAATTTTTTGAAGTTGCATTATTTGAGGGACCGTACGTGTTTTTAGAGTGATATTTGTAGGTTTAAGATATGATACAGGAGACCCTAACCCTTGGACTAGGGATCTGTGTAAAATAATCCAATGAATAGAGGGCGGTTACCTTGCAAACGGTCTGGTAGTTCTAAATTTTTGATATGTTGTGTGTTTTAGTTTGTACCCTGGATTAACATATATGATTTTTACAGGAAAAAGCCTTATTCCCACGGGAATACGCGAGCGTGGCCGCCGGCGGACCGCTAGTACTTCAATAATCTAATAAAAAAAAACAACCTTAAGTTACCGGCCGGTCTATTTTGTCAGCAACTTACCTACTACTTAGGGAGTTTAGTTGACGAATCAAGTTAACTCGCCATTGTACTTATGCAAGTAAAAATAAAAAGCTAATTTAGACTTTGGTAAGTTGCAAGTCGTCACTTAAGCAGTCAAGTCTTATGTAGCAACAAAAATAAAAAATAGAACTCCGGTTCATTTTGACAGCTACTCGCTACTTGCCGAATTTTGTATAACTGAACCGAGGTGATAATAACTTCGATCAAACTAATAATATTTAAAAATCTATAAATAATAATAATACTTTAAGGTGAATTAAAGTAGTTTCCCCATAATACTTTGTTGCTTTCTTACACAATTTTCAGTTTACAAAGCAAACAAACAGTTATTTAAACAAGAAAATTGTGGGAGACTGTTGCATAAGCTGGGTGTAAACCTGTATTTCAGGTCATCGGGGGTGTTATTCACGGAAAGCTCTCACTCGGAATCGGAAAGTTGTCACACGGGAACGAGTCGATTTGCGACAAGTTTCCTAAATTAAGAATAGCACATTGTGAATAGCATGTCTCGTCCCAATAGGGAACTTGTCGCAAATCGACTCGCTCCCGTGTGGCAACTTTCCGAATCTGTGTGAGAGCGTTCCAGGGGGCCGTTTCACGAAGCTACAAGTTACAAATTACAAGTACAATTCGACGTACATTGCGTAGACGATTAGATAAAACGATAAGGGCTTACAGTTTAGGTAAATTGGCTACGCAATGTATATGTAACTTGTTGCTTCGTGAAACGGGGCCTAGGCCTCCTAAAGATTTCCGACGCGCGTCGCCTCGCGCTAAGCGATCGTTTTTTGTGTCTGAAAGACCTCCCTCCATGTTGAAATGTTTGTGAAAAAAATATCACAATAAGTAAAATAAAACAAAAGAATTGAGTATTAAAAAAAAGAAAAAGGAGTTGAGACCACAGTCAGGCATTCAGTAGTGTGGTGTGTGTGTGTGTTGATATATCAAAGGATAATGTAACGTACTTAATGACAGAATGGTATTTTAAATAGGTCCTCAGACTATTACAATAGTGCCACAGGCATAAAGCTTGCATAAAATGCTTCAAACGAATAATTTCCTTCTGTCTTGGTCAAGGGTTAAACATAACGTTCTACGTGTCCAGCGTCAACCATAATAACTATCGATTTTAAAAGCTTAATTCCCAAAGAGTCATGACATAGGTAGGTGGACATCGCCACGCCTTTGTCCTACTTTTACAAAAGTACACCTGTCAGTTGTCACCAGGCTATTATTATATCGATCATTTCTCAAACATATTTCAATCAATTTGTCCAGGCCTAAGGTAAATGTGTCGTGCCATAAATTGTAACATTGTTTCTTCTTTGAAGCATAATTTTGCGTTTGTGTAAAATTATACAATCTATAGTCCTGCACCACGTTATGTCTGTCTCGATTATGTTAGTAACAATAAAAACTTAATCTGGATTTTATTTGGTTATTTTTTAGGATTTCCATTACAAAAGGCCATCAACCGCGGATGGCCTATTGATAATAAACTTACAATTATTACAATTCGAAGTACATTGCGTAGCCAATCTATCAAAATTATAAACAGGTCGTGAATGGCAGACCGTGAACTGTATTCTGTGCATCGGTTAATATGTTCAACCTGGTTCTATGGACATAAGTCCATGAACCGTATTCTGTGCATCGGATGATATGTTCAACCTGGTTCCATGGACATAAGTCCATGAACCGTATTCTGTGCATCGGATGATATGTTCAACCTGGTTCCATGGAAATAAGTCCATGAACCGATTCTGTGCATCGGATGATATGTTCAACCTGGTTCCATGGACATAAGTCCATGAACCGTCCGTGAACCGTATTCTGTGCATCGGATGATATGTTCAACCTGGTTCCATGGACATAAGTCCATGAACCGTCAGTGAACCGTATTCTGTGCATCGGATGATATGTTCAACCTGGTTCCATGGACATAAGTCCATGAACCGTCCGTGAACCGTATTCTGTGCATCGGATGATATGTTCAACTTGGCTCCATGGACAGAAGTCCATGAACCGTCCGTGAACCGTATTCTGTGCATCGGATGATATGTTCAACCTGGTTCCATGGACATAAGTCCATGAACGTCAGTGAATCGTATTCTTTGCATCGGATGATATGTTCAACCTGGTTCCATGGACATAAGTCCATGAACCGTCAGTGAACCGTATTCTGTGCATCGGATGATATGTTCAACCTGGTTCAAAGGACATAAGTCGTTAAAGCTGCGATTATGTCTCTCTAGACATAGTGACTAACTCGAATTATATTGCTGTGTTAGGGATTCGGCTGGTAAAATTACTACTGCAATAGCAATGGCCAGCAGCTAGCAACTGCTGCAAGTCAAGTCTAAGCCAATTTAGCATTTTGAAAACTTAATAAGGGCCGTCGTCGGTCTGCTACAAAATATTCATCCATAGTCAATAACTGTAAGGTCGTATTCGACCAATGGGGAAATCATTATGCCTTGTTACGTTATTACCCATATGTGGGCTGTAAAGGTCAACGACCGACCTTTCAAACTCAGGTATCAGAGCCTCGGACAGACTCGTCTAATCATGAATCACAGAATCACCTTATCTCTCAGACTGCAATGTTCTTACAAACAAAGAACTGTCTCACGAACTGATTTTAGATTTAAAGTGTCCTCACCGATTCAAAACTGGAACCTTCGCTGTTCCACCTGATTTTAGGAATTCAAATTCCAAATTATTTTGACATAAGAGGGTGACCTGACCTCCGTCTCAGGGGTACCTAACCTTTGTTATAGTTTTCTGTCTAGTTAATACGTATAAATTGTCAATGGCCAGTCTTATCTGTTTCAAAGAAACAGTTTTATTGTAAATAGAGTAGAGTCGGTTCTGATTAATAGTTCTATGGCAATAATAGCGTTCAAGGGCCTTCGACCGATCATTAGCTAATCAATACAGTGACACGAAAATATTCACAACCGCTGACGTGGCAGTTGATGTGTGTTTATATATTGCGCTATAGCATACGATCGAAGCTTTAGAGTGCTAGCATAACTAAGTAACATCAGCCAGCTACGAGCTCAGAGAGCGTGAGTACATTGCAATATTTATTCAATTTAAACCTTTGGAGGGCCGCTCTCTCTCGTAAATAGATTAAAAAATAACGATTTTTTAAGGCGTATAACAATAATATGGGATCGGACTTTTTTTTTATTATTTTATAAATCCAAACTTCTTAGTTTCTGCTATCGAACAATAAAATAATTTTAACTCTATCTTTAAAATAGACCGAGTTATAAAGGTTTGAAATTCAAGATTAGACAGAGAGGCATATACCCACTTGTGACGTCATTTGTTAGTAACGGCATATAATCTCCATACAAAAAATCGTTTTTAAAAGAGACAGACATATTGGAACTTTATAAAATCACTGTAAAATCGTTTTTCAACCGTATCTGTTTTTTTGTTCGCGAATCGTCTGCTACTAATCCATATTTTAAAAATAATTCATAAAATATGGCGAACAGTCCGATCCCCTATTCATTCTGGAACAAATCGCTCATTTGTTTTATGTAAACAAAAGTCAATAGAAACCAAAGATTTCTGACGCGCGTCGCCTCGCGCTATAGCGATCGTCTTTTGTTCCTGTGAGATAGAAACAGTCAGGCAGACAAAAAAAGTCAGTCGGTATCGGTCAATCATCAAGTCATCGCCAGTGTCCTGACATGGCTTAACTTTCAAAGTGCAATTAACTTACCATTACTGGTTCAAGTTATTTCATTTAGGCCCGAGTTCACCGACTTTAACCTGCATTTTAAACACCTGATTACTAGCTTAGTGTTCACCACACAGTAATCAGTGGTTACAGCCCTTAAACAGACAATTGTCAGAGCATTGTGGCAACATATTTTATTTCGCTGTCTTAATGTGTTATCTTATCTTATCTACTCCTCAGCTAAGCAGATTCGCCCTATCAAGTTATTTGAATTTGTAGTAATGTGAGCACAATCAATGAATCCGTAGGCCACAATAGAAAAACAAACTCACAAAAAAGGTCCACTATTCAAACATTAACACGTGCAATTACATTGGGCGACGACCGCTACGTTAACATCCATCCAAATTAAGAAGTACAGAATTCTATAGCACCCTTAACGCGTCCTTCGCTATTTAATTTGAAAGAGTTTTATTTTGTTTTACTAAATACAGAAGTTACCGTTTATCGTGTTGTCTAAGTATAACAAGATCACTTTGAATAGCAGTTGCATTATGCCATTCGTTAATTCGTTCTAAACCGATCGTGATCGCTCGATTTAGTAACCATGAACAAAATTAGCGTGGTGAACAGTGATAATTTAATGATAATCGTTTAATTTAATCAATGTTTAGTAAATAATCAGCCGGTGACTAGTAGTCGGTGGGCCCTTAGTTTGTTATAATTTTGTTATGTAGTCATCATTAACCTTTATTGTAAATAAGCCTGTCTCCTGTCCTAGTTATTTCCTAAATATTTTTCGTAGCTATGAATTCCGACTAGAGTGATAATAATATGGCTTTTCTCCTACTATTTCGAAATCTGAGGTCCCTAGACAGATATTCAACAACGGGCACTGACAGGGTCCAGGGGTTTCCAAGCAATTAAAAACGCGTCGTGATGGGCTTGCCCCTTGAAAGAAACCTAAGTTTGGATGTTTGTTCCGCTTTCATGCCTAAACTACTAAACGAATTGGAATGTTTGGCACCGAGATAGTTTGTAACCTAGCTTAACACATAATGGGATACTTTTTACCGGAAAAAGTCTTATTCCCCCGGGGAAATTAATCTAAACTAATCGAATGCCAAGGAAAATTTAATTCCAAATTCCAACTGACTAACATTCTCAAAACTTCAGAAGTTTTTGCGTTGGAATTTTTTTATTTATATTATCCATGTATTGTATTGTATTGTAGCAATGATTTCTGAGCCGAGCCGTCACATCGTCGTCGCTTGCGAAGCGACCTATTGTATCTCTGAGTGGGTATTGTAGTACCAATATTTTCAAGTTTACATTTTCTGAAGCATCAGTTATTCGATATCCAATTTGAACGTCGTCATTGTGTTTGTATTGCTTATTTTTAACCGACTTCAAAAAAGGAGGAGGTTCTCAATTCGTCTGTTTTTTTTTTTTTATGTATGTTATTAGATATCTCCGCCAATTATTAACCGATTTTAATAATTCTTTTTTCATTCGATTGGATTTACTCTCGAAGTGGTCCCATATTAATTTCGTCAAGATCTGATGGTGGAAACTAGGTAAAACTTGGAAATTCCTCAACGGAATGTAGCATTCGCGTCGTTATTCGTCTATTCTTTTAGTCATATCTCAGTCAGTTTTCAACCGATTTTGATGATTCTTTTTTCATTCGATAGAACGTGCTTTAGGGATATATCCATACCAATTTAGTTAAAATTTGATGATGGAATAAGAGATAAAAGCGGAAACTCCTCAACCAGTGATAGCAACATGCATCGCGCGCGATACCGTTTGTGGTGGAATGTTGCTAGGCAACGAAATAAATTTGTTTTGTCAGTTTGCTGAAAATCTACGTTTCATATAAAATTATATAAAATTATATTATTCGATTTTATCACATTTAAAATTATATTATATCACATTTAAAATTATATCCATATAAAATTATATTATTCGATTTTATCACATTTTTTGGCGACCGTGACAGGACAAGAACCTGCAATCTTCGGATATTGTATTGGATATCACAAATAATTTAGCTTCTATGGCCGAGTGGTCGAGTGTTTTACTCTCTCTACGGAGGTTTCGGGTTCGAATCCCAGTGAAGACACTCTTAAACGAAAATGTCCTTGTGAGACTTTTTTCAGTTTAGTTGGGACATTGCTGCCTGAATCACCTGATTGTCTGAAACGAAAGATGATTCCGTGATTCGGAAGGCACGTTAAGCCATGTGTTTCGGCTCTAATATCTACAGAAGGCGTCATTACTCGTGCTAATTCAGTGGGTTTTGACAAGGGCCCGGTACTATATTAACTATGTGAGGTTGGTTGTCGACCTTACAATCCACAATATGAAGAAAAAGAAGAAGCCAGCCTACGTTCACTATCTGTATGTAATCAGCTAACGACAGACTTTCAAGATACCATCTCAAACCTGAAACTCCTTACGAATAGCCCAAGTATCGGGGTAAACTATAAGCTTATTAAGAGGGAAGAATAGTATGTGCTCGTCCATACAAAAAGAGAAAACGTTTTTCCACTTCTAAATATTTTCCAATCTCCATGATTTTTTAGTATGTTATTGACTCAGTGAATGACTAGGTTTATAGCTTTTTCTTTTTACAAAATTCGCTATATATTCAAACTTATATAGTTACCTCAAGTAACGTAATTATTATGATTAAAACTGTGACGACTTAAAACAGTTGCCCACGACTAATCGTCGATTTTTTGGCTGGCACCGACTCCAAAAGGAAGTACAAATTTCTAAATATTTACTTAATACACTACCTATCTACTTAATTGTGGATATTGGCAATATTTATTTTCATGTTCCATCTGGAATGTTATTTTATTTGTTACTTTTTAGTGGAGATAACCATATAAGGTAATTTGAAGGAGGTTTCTATTTTTTTGTTAAAATTATTTTTTAAGGAATTATATTTCAGGTAGAGCGTCGGTGGTCTAGTGGTTAGGGCAGCTGCCTCGTGGAGCGCGGCGGGTCGATCCCCACCACGTACCAATGAATTCCAAACATGTTTTCGAATTTCGAATTAGTATATACGTTTGTTCGACGCTCTTACGGTGAAGGAAAACATCGTGATGAAACCTGCACACTCCTGCAAAGAAATTCAAATGTTGTGTGTGAAGTCGATCAACCCGCACAGGGCCAGCGTGGTCGACTAAGGTCTAATCGCCCTAATTCAGGGTAATCTCGAGCTTCGGTGGGGACGTATGAGCTGTTGATGATCTTTCAGGTAGCCCTATATCTTTATATTTTTTTACAAATGCAAAAAGAAAAACTTACATTTCTACTCGTTCGACTTTGATTCCCCAAGACTCGGTGGCTTCATCAAGGGAAATTTGCATATTCCCAGACAACGTCTCCCGCTCACTCAGGATCTCGTGAAGGGGTCTCGTTCCCATTGTGTTCCTTAGCGTGGTCTGCGCCAAAAGCCTCGTCGAGTGATGAGCATTTTCCACGTTGGCAATTGATATCGTGGCGTTAAACACACGATAATAGACCACAGCGTCCACTGACACCGTGACAGAATCCTTCGTCAGAACCTGTAAGATTTCAACATGGAGGAGCTTGTGATGGTAGCTCATAAGACGCTCTCGAAACGCTAGCGTTCTGAAAATGAATATTGTGAACTTTAAAGCATGAGAGTTGTGAGTCAGAAGAACAAGTCGGAGAACTGGATACGTAAACAGAAAACCATGAAAGAAATGCAGATGACTATCAACATTAACGGCCCGTTACAGTCCACTGCTGGACTATGAGCCTCCTCCACTTAAGTGGAGGGTTTTGCCATAATCTCCACGCTTGGCAGGCGGGTTGGAGATCGCATGCCGTGTGGTGACGGCAGAGTAGAATACATTTGTCACCAACCGCTACTCTTCCCGTGGGTGTCGTAAGAGGCGACTACTACACATTGAACAGGGAACGGGCAGCAGCGCTCTCTGATACAGTAACCTTTTAATCTGCGATCAGATGACTATAACACGTTTTAAATAGCAAATAACGCAAACCCTCACGGCTTGTAATTGTAACCCATAAAACTGAACAACCTTTGTTCCAAAAGTTCCACAAAATCTCAAAAAACATAAGCTTTTTATACTATAACTGATCAGCTGATCGAGCCAATTTGTATTCTCAACAGCTCATATACGTCCCCACCGAGGGGCTCGAGCCTACCCTGAATTAGGGCGATTAGGCCTTAGTCGACCACGCTGGCCCAGTGTGGGTTGGTCGACTTCACACACAACCTTTGAATTTCTTCACAGGAGTGTGCGTGCAGTGCAGTGCAGATTTCATCACGATGTTTTCCTTCACCGAGCGTCGAATAAACGTACATATGAATTCGAAATTCGAAAACACATTGGTACGTGGTGGGGATCGAACCCGCGTCTCCCGGACGGGAGGCAGCGGCCCTAGCCACTAGACCACCGACTCTCACTCAATTTGTATGAATAATAAAAAATTTTTTTTAGCTCATTTTAATAAGTTGTTCTGTTTCATGGGGAGGTTTTGCATTAATTTGTTAACACGTTGTGTATTCAGCCAGGTGCAGTAAAAATGCATGTCAATGCATTTATCTAAGTTGGCAAGAATATAACCCCCGTGGCAAGAAGCGTAAAGCTCAAATATGTGAAGATTTAACAAAAAAAAAAACTTTAAAACTTTTTACTCGTAGTGCTGAAAATATGTATTGTTAAAGATAACTGACGCGCGTCGATCGTTTTGATCCGTAGAAACTGCGCAAAATGATTTCCACATAATATGTCTACGTAAACCTCAGAGGGATATAAAAGATGCGCGTTAGAAATCTTTGAAGTAAACAGTCTAAAGGGTTGCCCGAAATAGTAGCTACATATTTCGCATCGCGCTTTGCCGGCAAAGGTTTAAAGTTCACATAGCTATTTATTGAATTTCTTGAAAATAAATAAATATAATACAATGATTTGCTTATATAAAAATTGGTATAATAAGGCTTTTTTTTTAATTCGCAAAGCTATTATACCCTGTGGTACGACACAGCAACAATTTTTGTAGTAGTAGTAGTAGTTTAGCAGCAGTAGCTGTAGTGGTAGTAGCTGTAGTGGTAGTAGTGGTAGTGGTAGTAGTGGTAGTGGTAGTAGTGGTAGTGGTAGTAGTGGTAGTGGTAGTAGTGGTAGTAGTGGTAGTGGTAGTAGTGGTAGTGGTAGTAGTGGTAGTGGTAGTAGTGGTAGTGGTAGTAGTGGTAGTGGTAGTAGTGGTAGTAGTGGTAGTGGTAGTAGTGGTAGTGGTAGTAGTGGTAGTGGTAGTAGTGGTAGTGGTAGTAGTGGTAGTGGTAGTAGTGGTAGTAGTGGTAGTGGTAGTAGTGGTAGTGGTAGTAGTGGTAGTAGTGGTAGTGGTAGTAGTGGTAGTGGTAGTAGTGGTAGTGGTAGTAGTGGTAGTGGTAGTAGTGGTAGTGGTAGTAGTGGTAGTGGTAGTAGTGGTAGTGGTAGTAGTGGTAGTAGTGGTAGTGGTAGTGGTAGTGGTAGTAGTGGTAGTAGTGGTAGTGGTAGTGGTAGTAGTGGTAGTGGTAGTAGTGGTAGTGGTAGTAGTGGTAGTAGTGGTAGTGGTAGTAGTGGTAGTGGTAGTAGTGGTAGTAGTGGTAGTGGTAGTAGTGGTAGTAGTGGTAGTGGTAGTAGTGGTAGTGGTAGTGGTAGTAGTGGTAGTGGTAGTAGTGGTAGTGGTAGTAGTGGTAGTGGTAGTAGTGGTAGTGGTAGTAGTGGTAGTGGTAGTAGTGGTAGTGGTAGTAGTGGTAGTGGTAGTAGTGGTAGTGGTAGTAGTGGTAGTGGTAGTAGTGGTAGTGGTAGTAGTGGTAGTGGTAGTAGTGGTAGTGGTAGTAGTGGTAGTGGTAGTAGTGGTAGTGGTAGTAGTGGTAGTGGTAGTAGTGGTAGTGGTAGTAGTGGTAGTAGTGGTAGTGGTAGTGGTAGTAGTGGTAGTGGTAGTAGTGGTAGTGGTAGTAGTGGTAGTGGTAGTAGTGGTAGTGGTAGTAGTGGTAGTGGTAGTAGTGGTAGTGGTAGTAGTGGTAGTGGTAGTAGTGGTAGTGGTAGTAGTGGTAGTGGTAGTAGTGGTAGTGGTAGTAGTGGTAGTGGTAGTAGTGGTAGTGGTAGTAGTGGTAGTGGTAGTAGTGGTAGTGGTAGTAGTGGTAGTGGTAGTAGTGGTAGTGGTAGTGGTAGTAGTGGTAGTAGTGGTAGTGGTGGTAGTGGTAGTGGTGGTAGTGGTAGTGGTGGTAGTGGTAGTGGTGGTAGTGGTAGTGGTGGTAGTGGTAGTGGTGGTAGTGGTAGTGGTGGTAATGGTAGTGGTGGTAGTGGTAGTAGTGGTAGTGGTAGTAGTGGTAGTGGTAGTAGTGGTAGTGGTAGTAGTGGTAGTGGTAGTAGTGGTAGTGGTAGTAGTGGTAGTGGTAGTAGTGGTAGTGGTAGTAGTGGTAGTGGTAGTAGTGGTAGTGGTAGTAGTAGTAGTAGTAGTAGTAGTAGTAGTAGTAGTAGTAGTAGTAGTAGTAGTAGTAGTAGTAGTAGTAGTAGTAGTAGTAGTAGTAGTAGTAGTAGTAGCAGCAGCAGCAGCAGCAGTAGTAGTAGTAGCAGCAGCAGTAGTAGCAGCAGCAGTAATCGTTGTAGTAGTAGTATTTTATATAGTAGTAGTAGCAGCAGTAGCAATAGTAGTGGATTATTAGTAGATCGCATAGTAGTAATAGTCTTTGAAACAATTTATTAAATTATTATGAAAGACAATCTTGAGTCTGAATTATTATATTTATTCATTATTTATTTACTGTAAAAACTTAATACCACAGGGTACTATTAATACTGGCAAACATAAAACAACCGGCCAAGTGCGTATCGGGCCAACCTAAGTAAAAGTAAAAAAGTCAAAATAATTTTAATTTTCTTACTAATACAAGTACATTTAATAACCTGTAAAGCCTACTTGATTTTGATAATGTTCCTTTTAAATTTAAAGATAAAGATAAAAATAAAAGACACCAAAAATGAGCGTTTTAAAAAAATATATTCCTCAAACTTACATCGAAAAATAGTTTTCGCACGCCCTCTATAATTACCGACGCCTCATACTATAGTTTAGGGTAGTCGAGAAAAAATCCCCCTCTTCTCGTGTAACAGAGTTATCACACCACTTTTTCAGTATAATTAATATGCATATCCACGTCCAATCAACACCCTTGTAGCCTTTTAGTACAAAGAGTCCCCGACGATAAGCCGTGGACAAACAGACAGATGGACATGGCAAAACTATTAGGGTTCCTCGTTGATTACATAATCTTAAAAATGACACAACATGCACAGCATAAGTGCTAATAGCCTCGATTCGGGATGTCACGCTCTAATCCTTAATTTAAGTTAGTCCGTCCTTAATACCTTTTAAAGATTGAAAAGGGACAGGAGATGGCCATCCTAATATTAGAGCTGTCAAACATCGAATTTGAACCCTATGGCCGTGTCGATTGCACAATTTTAGAGAGCACTTAAAACATGCGACTTAAAAATATCTTAAACTGACAGCTATGCCCTTATTTTAGGTTATCATTCGTTCAAATGAATATCATTCGTTCATCACCTCTCTTTCATTGGTCATAAAAACGAAAAGGATAGCTGGATTTTAAAATAAGAATTAGAGTATGACATCCCGAATTGAGGCCAATATCTAAGGAAATGTCTTATAGCAGACCTAGCATAAAATAGTAGGGATTATGCACATTTTTTAAAATTCAATAATCGAAATATTCAAGTTCCAGATCTTGCGCTCAGAAACAAAGTTATAAGGCTTCAAAGTTGATGGTTAGACAGAGAATTCCGACACGACATGTGACGTCATATGTCACGTGGGCCATACATCCACCATAGAACATTTTGTTTTCGTAAGAGAGACAGATATATTTGTTTAATAATGTTATATCTAGTTGGTTTTTTGAACAATTTCGATTCTGTTTTGACTGTGAGTATTCTATTTTCGTATATTTTTCGATGAACAAGGAAAAAACTTAAATTTTTTATGCATATTCCCTATTCACACAAAATGGTTTACAAACAAAGAACTTTTTGTAAAAAAAATCACTTACCTCTTGCGGAGGGATGTCATAGGTACGCGTGCGCAGATCAACTCGCGCATACGTGTCAATGCAGGGGAGGATGAAGAAAATACCTGCATAGAAACGTAAAACGTGAATATTTTCAATAAAAAAAAAATATGGTGGGGGCACGTCACACACGACCATCTGATCCCAAACTAGATAGAGCCGGCACCTGTTCTATGGGAATCTGACAGCTAATATAGGTACATAATATACAATAGGCCACAAAGTTAATTCACCACCCAAGTTGAATTATTGTTCACTGGGAAACTAAGAAAAACTGTATAATTTTTTTGCCGACTGTACAGTGTACAGTCATATTATTATATGGATAGATTATTATTTTAATTACCTACATACTTATAGGTATAGATACTTGCACACAACATCCAGACACGAGACAAATACAAGTGCTCATTACATGAAGACAAGATTCGAACCCCCGACCCTGAGCTTCGTAGGCAGGCTACACTAAGGCCAGTCATCTCATGCACGGCTAACTGATCCTAAACCTGCCTGGTTTGGGATCAGTTAGCCGTGCATGAGATGTCTGTTTTGACGATCCGCACATATATTATTTATTTAGAGAATTATTTTGAATAACATTCTCTAGTATAATATAGAAGCTCTTTAAACTTACCTGGACCCTTGGCACCACCCGACAGTAGTCTTCCCAGTCGGAAAATCACCGCTCGTTCGTACTCCTGCACCACCTACACACGAAAGGTCATTTTAAATAGATGGATACTACACCATGCTACATGGAACAATAGCCCACCGCTAATTATGTTGTCCAACAAGATTAAATAGGTCTAGTGGTTCTATCTATGCGACCGGTCAATACTGACTTTCTGCAAAATGTCTGGTAGCTTTTTTACGATTTATGACCTGTCTTATTTGAGGTAAGCTAAGGTTGTATAGTGCCACAGAAACTCAGGCTCGAGTTTAGTGCTTGTTGGCTGGCTTAACTCCTCTTTTTGTTTAACCAAAATCATCGTCAGTTTTTTCGAATTTTTGGGTAAAGATCTTTGCTTAGACATTATTGTTTTATAGGCACAGTCCACATGACATTCTTGCTGGACAAACTGGTGGAGAAATATGTAGGTACAAAACTGACTGAAGACATGTACCTATTGTACCTATTATGGTAGGAATGCATGCTAGCTTGGAAGCGGCGAGTAAGGTAACAGTCCAAGACCTTCTCCCAGACAGACAGAAGTACACCACCAGCCCACTCATGTAGAGCCGTGGTACGGTATTCACCAAAATCCCAGAAAACGTGCTATTAAACAAAGTGATGGTGCAAATAGTGCCAATTACCTCAGTACCTGGTTCACAGTTTACATTTACTCATACTTATAATATATGAAAAATAAGATACTCACAAAAGCTCTGATCCAAAACCCCCTAGACGTGGTACGAGCCTGGCCCTGTCATTTTTTCGCCTTGTAAATTGTTATTAGGATACTTACCTCATGTGTCCTTACTTCATATTATAATAATCTTTAGTAAGAGCTCAAACAGGTGTATTACACAAGAAGTATGTCCGTGGGTAATGCTGCAACTGCTGCTGCCACCACGTGCACCATCAATGCTTTTCAGATATTTTCCAGAGATTTTGTTGTGATAGTCGAATACTGCGTGCACTGGCTCTAAATATAGCGTACAAAATAGAATTCAGCATCAAAGCAATGATTGTGTTAGCATTTTGAAAGCCGCTTGAAAAATTAAAGAACCGGTGGGACAAAAAAGTGTGACCACGGATCCGGCGTGCTAGGTTTTAGATTCGGAATGTCCGCTTCATAATACATAGTCGAAATGCATTTGAAATCCATTCTAGGTGTGGATGTAGTTAGAGTAGCACATGGAGTAATTTTAAATCATTTTCCTCTTCACGGAGAACGCACACATTCTAGTAAAATTCATTGACAAACTTTTGCTTGTTATTAGCTCGGAAATTATTGATATTATTCTCGGAAGTCCGAGATATTATTACATAAACTTTGACCTAGAATTTTGTTTCTTTTTTTACCATCTTTAATAAGCTTCTTTCTTTCTTTTTTTTAATTAATATTTGTACAAACTTTAGGTTTTATTCTTATACGGAATTTTTGGGGACAAAGTTTTACAATAAAACTTACGTGAAGGAATGCAAAATATGCAAAGACTGAATGGCGACCTTTGTATTTATTGGTTGATTTTGGTCTTCCTTTGCAAGTTTAAATGTAACAGATTACAGACGCCTGAGCTCTGTGTAACACAACCCGTGAGAATGCAGGCAGGCGTACTGAAAATGTATCAAAGGATTTTTTTTGCTGCCCGTTCCTATTGAAATTTGAATATTTTGTGTCTTAAAACCGCAGCCAGGCTATTTCCCTTTACTATCAATAGATTCTTGTCACCTGTAAAAATTCTAGCTATATATATTTTTATAAACTAGATGGAACCTGACATACGACTGTTGGGACCAGAAAAGATCAACTCCCAAAGTAGTCTTGCGAGGAAACCACATATTAGGAATGGTAGGGCTGTCGCAAAACTGGCGACTAAAGTAGAAAGACTTGTACCAGTGTGCTGATGTTACTGACTTCCTTACAAAGCGGACGATATTTTTTCGAAAAAAATAAAAATTATAACGTACAAATAGTTGAATCAATTAATTCAATGTCAAATATTCAAGTACTAAACATTTTTAAACCAGTTGAAGAGTCCCCTTATATTATATTTATGCTGTATTCTGCTAGCTCCATTCATTATGATTTAAAAAATGTCTACGGCTATTATTCGGAAATTGGTGCAATTCCAAAAAATCCCGAGCGGTGTCAACCCTATATCCAGGATGAAGTAATTTATAATCAGCTTGGTCAGGGATGGCTTCAGTGCAGTTATATTTTTTTTATTGTTGCACAACTTTTTAGACATTGAACAACAACAAATTCTCTAAAATATAGACACCCACCTGCTGATTCATCTGATTAAAATTGACTTCTACCTAGACGTTGGGTTGCCATCGCTTAGGCTACTTAGAGATGGCAACAATTTTTTAATATTTTACCGCAAACAGTATTTGATGAAGTGGGTTAAGCAAATTAAATTAATCAAGTATTTTTTTTTAATATTCATTCAATAAAAAAAATCCTTTCTTTTGTTTAACTTTTTTTCTGCTGATAATTGAATTCTTTTCAAATTCAATACAATACATATATTATTATGTTAAAATATATTTAATATAATATATGAGTATAAATATTAAAATTGTAAAAGGTTTTTTTAAAGGTTTTTTTAAGGTTGATCAGTACTGAATTTTTATTTAATTACCCTTCCTTTTCTTATCCTTATTATATTCGTTCCCTTTTTTAATATTTGCTAATTTGACAACCTTCCTAATTGAACATTTCCAAACATCATTACATGATGGTTTCTTTATAAGAAAGATACAAGTTTATTAAATTCGGTTTTAACCTGTAGTAGAAACAGTCAAGTAGTCCTCTCAACTCAAGTAGTCTTACTCTCCTTTTTCTAATTATATTCGGTCCCTTCTTTTCCACGAGTATAATCCAATTCACATCCTTCCTAATTACACAATACATTTTAAATAAAAGTTTTTTCTCCAATACTTTATTCAAGCTGAATTTTAATCTCTCGATTATTGAGTACGGGCCTGTAACGATATACAAGTACGTGGCCATCCGCAAAACAAGTAATTCCGGATTCTACTAGGGGATGAGAATTCATATAAATAAGATTACATTCATGTTTCTTTTTTGGCAACTTTAAAATATAAATCTTTTAAAAATATCTATAAATACATTTGATCTTTATATACATGTAAAATGGATCATTCATATATATCAAAAGCAACAAAAAAAAATGGTATTAAAATCAATAATAGTAATTCCCACCTGAAGCAGCACATGCATTCCGTACAGTACTTTATACAGTTGCATCGCGGCATTGCAGTATCAAAATAAAATAAGTAAAAATTTCTGTTTGCAAGCTCCCGACGGGCGCTCAGGAAAACGTACCGGAATATGTTACTCCGTATCGCATAAGTAAGGAAAGATTTTTAAATGATAATTAAAACATTAGGTAACAATAGTCTTAGTTTATTTTCTTCTGCCTTTTACTACATACCTATACCTACCTATATAACACTAAGGCTAATAATACCGAACAGACGGCTACTAGGCCGGAAACTGGTAAGTCCTCTTCCATTCCGTTCTCTGCCATTTACGTACCTGCTTATTATCGGTTCTTTTATTTATTTAATTAATAAATTTACGAACTGATTGAATAATAAAAACAACGACATAACTAGCTCTATATTCTAAAAAAGAAATTTGCATATGGCGTAAGTAATTAATATTCGTGTATATGAAGCATGTAGTATTAGTAAATAAGGTCTATAATTGTAGAAATGTATATTGCAAGCAAATTGTTCTAAGTGCGACAATTTATTGAATTCGCCGGTGCACTGTCTAAAAGTACTGTTCAAATATATTAAGGACAAACCTTGAAAGATATAAATAAAGAAAAGGGCATTGTCAAGACGACGAGGATCCATGATAATACGACGAGGATTTTTCCGCACGTTTTTGATTCTGAATCTACTTCTTCGCTAGCTGCAAGAAAGAGTTACCGAATTAGTTAACGTGCGCGTGGGCGTGGACGCCCACGTTTCATAAACCAGTTGGCTAACGCCACTAGACAAATATAATGAAACATGTTTTGAAAAGGCAGTTCAGGGAACACGCATTTGTAAATAAAAGAAATTACACTTATAAGTGTCGCGAACACAATTTTATTCTTAAAATAACAATAGATTGTTATTTGTAAAATAATTATAGATATTAATATTTTCCACTCCAGCGGCATGTTAGACATTTTGTAGATTTACAAAATTATTAGATCTTTTTTAATTTGCTTTTCTAAAATTAAATACCGATTAAAAATAAAAATCTTGTAGCTCACTTGCAGTAATGGTTGGGCATATATTTTGCCGGCTTGACATTTCAAGCATCATTTCACGATAGAAAAAACGAACTTTCAAGAGCTTTCGTGAACGAACTAAGTTTTCGTTTCGCTTGCCCCGTGCGTAGTTCCCCAACGCTTCGCGCACGTGGACTGACCGCAGAAGGCGTGGCGTCGTCAGCACATTAACTTATTCACCATGGGAAACTAAAAATGTGTCGTCCATTCGTCATTTGTTTTAATTTGCATTAAGTCTTTTTATTGAGCACTGTAATAAATAAACTGTTAGTACTTACCCGTCTCCAGCACCATAGTGGTGGAGGCTGAGTAACGTGTTAATGACACTGTAAAAACTGAATGTTCGCGAAGGCGACGTGTACACGTCGTAACAAAGCGCGGGGTACTGATAGACAGCTTCTCCCCAAACTCTGTATTTATACCGCTGGCCCGTTGCACGTGGCCTTGCTACGACTGCACACCGACACAAATGCACCCTATATACTAGCATATGTGTGGGCGTTATCCCTCACTTCCACGGAAAACTCACTCACACAAGCGCAATATCGTAATAAATGTCGTCGTATTATTACAAAACTCAGAGTTAATCGTTTAGTATGATAAATTATTAGTAATTGTATTTGATTATTTTTATGTGATTACATACGTCAACACCAGTTTTTCGTACCTATCTCACAATTTCTGTAAAAATATTGGTAAGTAGGTCACCGATATCGGTGACCTACTTACCAATATTTTATAGAAATAAATGAATAAACAAGATAATAGTCTATATAGTCGAGATAGAGAAGTCTATATAGTCTATATAGACTTTTGTGATCGAAGGCTATAGACACCACAGGATAATTTATATGAATGAATGAATGAATGAATGAATATACTTTATTGCACACACAGAAATAATAAATGACAGAGTATATTCTTTCGTTCATTCATTTATATCTTGTTGCATCAAAGATTTCTGACGCGCGTCGACTCGAAGCGATCGTCTTTTATTTCCTCTGAGTGTTGCATAGTTTTTTTCTTTTTCCGTTAAGGCACTAGTTTGTATTTATGCCAGTGTCAAGTAACGTTATTTACAAGGTAGGGAAACTAAACGCGCTCAATAGTAAACACGAACGAAGTAATTAGAGAAATGTAAGTTTGAATATTATTGTTATTAATCTTTTTAGGGTTCCGTAGTCAAAAAGGAACCCTTATAGTTTCGCCATGTCCGTCTGTCTGTCCATCCGCGGCTTAGCTCAGAGACTCTTAGTACCAGAAGGCTGTAATTTGGCATGGATATACATATTAATTATGCCAACAAAGCGAAGAATAAAATATTTAAGAATAACTTTTCAAGGGTTCCTCTGGTACACGTGAAGTGGGGGTTATTTTTTTTATTCACGACTACTTTATAGTGCGAGGCATCATTAGAAAGGTTTTTAAAAATATTGGGGGATTGCTAAAACCATTTTTCGATGCTAGTGTACGTTTAGAAAGAGTTCAAGTGCTTATTTTTGTTAGAGTCCTACCAACGAAACCGTTGTATTTGGAAATGTGAAAAAGTATACAGTAGTAGCACTACTACGTATATAATAATAAATATATGATAAATATAATTATAATAAATACTAATAATTATAATAAATAATAATAATATGATGAATTTAATAAATTTAACATTATCAAGTAGGCTTTACATGTGATCGAATAATAGACCAACTTATAAAATGTACTTGTACAAGTAAGAAATTTGGTACTACAAATATTATAGAAAAATATTTTGGTGAATGTTAACTGTCTTAAACAGGTACCTAAGTAGTATTGGACAACTACGGAACCCTACACTTTGCGTGGCCCGACACGTGCTTGGCCGGTTATTCTTTAAACTTTGATAAATACTCAGACCACGGAGATAATTTGTCTCCGTGACTCAGACACAGAACAAAACTCTTGACATCTGATATTTAAATCTCTCAAAAATGACGTTAATCATTTAATTTTTAACTTTTTTAAATTATAATCAGAATAGTATAATTTCTAAAACTGAAGACGAATATTGTAATCATGACATGAGGTTTTACGATGCAATTGACGAAGTTATCATATCTGTGGGATGGAGGTGAAGATTCGAATTCATCTGTATTGGACACGCATTTTTTAATTTTTACGTAATCCAAAAATTATAGAGATATATTGAGTTGAAATAGCGTATGACGTCACGCTTGAGTTAATTAGTTGTGACGTAGCGAGCTCTCACTCTCCAACTTTAGTGCAGTTTATGTGAGTATTTTTTGTTAATTTGAACATAAATATTATCTTTCACTGTCGAAGTGATCCTTGTTATATTTTGTACATATTTTATTTTGTATATATTTGTGTATGTATAATGTTGTGTACAAGTATATGTGTATTGTTGGGTGTAAGTATATTTTATTATATAGTTAGTATATATTTATATATTACATTGTATATGTAACTAGTTGTTATTGTTCTGTATCGATTACCCACGTTTTGTCCGTGTCCTTTTATTTTATATTCTCTCTTCCGTAGGTCTACTGGAAGATATTTCCTTGGAAATAAATAGGCCTGTTGTATCGTTTTACTGTATGTTTTGTCCTTGTATTATTTATTGTGTACAATAAATTGGTAAATAAATAAATAAATAAATACGCGTCAAATATTATTGTATTACCTTACTGACGAACAAAATACAATTTCGATTTATTTATTTACGAATTTGGTTTTCTTTACCCAGGCATCATCCCTATTTTGATGCCAAGATCAAGTCTCCGACCTTGAGAGGTCCGGCGTGACATGTGACGTCATATATGACAAGCGGGCCACACATCCGCCATAGAAAATTTTGTTTTCGTGCATTAACACTTACTTAAGTATTAATAATTATATACCTAAATTGAATTGCGCTGACTTGCATTGTCAAGCGTTTAGCTATATCGGTGGAAATAATAAATCAGTGTACATACGTTCATCACTCGTTGGGTTTGGTTATTTAGCTCTCTTCGGAGTCGCCACCCTTCAGCTAGCTACCCTTATCAATTTCAACTTAGCATCTATTAACTGTATAGCATACTATACAAAGAGTATAAACATAAAATTAGTTACAAGTGTAATACGAGGTCTTAAATAAGAGGTAAACTGATTAGGGGTAAGAAATTATTATGGAGAAAGGACAAGAAGATACCTAGTTCCACGAATATGCAATAAATTCCCGTTACTTTTAGTTACCAATAAATATAATATACAGATCCTAAAGAAAAAAATTAAAGAATGTATGTTATAATAAGTAGTACATAATGTTAAATTTTAAGGTTGCTGTGTTGTATACAATAACTGCTATTGAGCGCAGCTATGTAAAAAAAAAATGTTTAATAATGTTGTATCTAGTTTGTTTTTCGAACAGTTTCGATTTTGTTTTGACTGTCAGTTCGGTATTCTATTTTTGTATACTTTCAGATGAACTATGAAAAAAACAATTTATGCACACAAAATAGTATACAAACAAAGAACTTTTTATAAAAAAGCTCCCCTCATTCCACTTGGATCCACCGCCAGGCTCTACCTTTGGAGCCAATGCTTTTTTTTCTAGAGTTATACTTTTTTAAAAGCGCATAAGCTTCGTAGTGGCCGCTGCCCGGGAGACGGTAATGTGATTTCGAATGGCAAAAAGGGTTTATTCGGTGCTTTTGCAGTGTATAAAAACATCGCTATGAAACGCGCACTGCTCACTCCTGCGAAAAAAGGCTGTGTGTGAAGTCGGCTTTTTCGGCTGTGGTCGACTATGGGATCGCTCGCTTCACTTCCATGTAAGCTCAGGCCCCTCGATGGGGACAATTATATGAGCTGAGATGATGATGATGATTTTTTTTATAATATATTATGGGAGGTTACTATAAATCTAGTAACAGTATTGGGTTGATAGGATATAATCCTTCGGACACATTCGTTCAACGCTAGTTTGTACATTTTTGATAAATCCTTTTCCATAATATTTGTTCCCGTGCAAGCAAAGTGGTTGTGTAACATTGTGTATTTAGTTAAAGTGCCTGAAAAACAAGTTTCGATGAAAGCGACATGGCGGATACACGGACCGGTAGCGTTTTCCTTTTAGAGGCTTTTGCCCTGGGTTTTGAAGAGCCAGGATTAAAGTTAAAACCACTTTGATACAAAATTAAAGTAAATATGCAACATGATGCAAGAAGTTTCATATAGCATCCCTCGCAAACTATTAAGTCAGCTCAGCGCATACAGTCAGAAACATGAAGGAAGAAAACATTTTACGCGCCCGCCCTCAATTTTTTTCTTCATGGTCAGAAATCTATCACAAAGCAAATAAACATATCATAAAAAAAATCGAAACACTTGCAAGTTCATGTTTTGTAGGGAATAACAGAAAAATGTGCATATTTAGGAATATAATATCGTTTAATAGTGAGTAATGAATGATCACATAGGATTTGAAAACGTCATATTACTGACTATTTATTAAACGACATTTGACACATATTCCTAAATAAATATACACATTTTTCTGTTATTCTTTACAAAACATAAACTTGCAAGGTGTTTCGATTTTTTTGATGAGAAGAGTATTTCGGTCCTTTGTGCGTTTAGCTATGAAAGCGATGAACCTAGAGACTGAATCACTTTGTAGTTCGCTGCGGGAATACTGGGGTATATTTTCTCATAACATTACGGTAACATGTAACAAGGAGCTCTCAAGAACTTTATTGGCTTCTCAATCACTTCCTAGTCTAACAAGTCGTTTTGCTTCTCATCTGCTTACACACAAGAAACTAGTAAAAACCAAGTACTACCTAACCTAGTACACTGCATCTTGGAGTAGGTACTATCATCAACAGCCCGTTACAGTCCACTGCTGGGCTATGAGCCTCCTCCACTTAAGTGGAGGGTTTGGCCATAATCTCCACGCTTGGCAGGCGGGTTGGAGATCGCAGATTAAAAGGTTACTGTATCAGAGAGCGCTGCTGCCCGTTCCCTGTTAGATGTGTAGTCACTAAGTCGCCTCTTACGACACCCACGGGAAGAGTAGGGGTTGGTGACAGATGTATTCTACTCTGCCGTCACCACACCGCACGGAGTAGATACTATGGGAGTCCGTAATTCGATTTAGAAAATAAGTGACACCCATTATATACCTATAGTATAGGTACAGAGTGTACCTATAGGTCAGTGACAGCGGTATCCATAAAATGATAGGATACATCACAGGATCATATTTCACCGGATTTTCTTTCCGGAAAACTTATTTCATTTGTAGTTTTTTTGCTTTAGTGAATAATTTCTCAGCTTTTTCTTAACTGATACAGTAGTACCTGTATTAAGTCAAACGATACACGACACAAGATCGGAAATGTTAAGGAAACTAAAAACAAATTGGTTTTTCAATTTTCGAAAGCCACAAAAATACAACTTTCTCAAAAGAAATTCTTATGCAATATGATTCAAAATTGTAGGCTGAATGTCATTACCTATATATAAATTAAAAAAATCTCGTGTCCAGTCCCCGAAACTGAATAACTTTTTTTTAGGACATTTCCATTTTTTTTTACTTTTCATACAGACTAATAAACTTGCCAGAGTAATTTAAAAAAAAGTAATTGTCGTTTGGGAATTTGTTTAATCGATTTCAATGTTACATGCACGTCGTATTGTACATGTATTGTATACGTTAAACGCATGACGATCCTGTAATTAGTGGACCGGTGGTTGTTATATTCTGACAGAGTTCCGACACGACAGACGAGACGGATAATTATCCGTATCTTGCCAAGAAGTTTAAATTGTTACATAAATAAGCTTTTAAGATCTACACACACTACAACAGCTTCAAACGAGACCTGTAGCTACCATTTTTAGGGTTCCGTAGTCAATAAGGAACCTTATAGTTTCGCTATGTCCATCTATCTGTATGTCTGTCCGCGGCTTAGATAAGATACTATTAGTACTAGAAAGCTGTAATTTGGCATGGATATATTAATCATGCCGACAAAGCTGTAGAATAAAACCTTGACTACCCTATAGTGTGAGGTACCGTTGGATAGGTTTTTAAAAAATATTGAAGGTTTGCGAAATTCTTTTTTTGATACTAGTGTATGTTTGAGAAATATTTTGTTTTAAAGTGCTATTTTTTGATAGAGTCAAGGATCCCCCCCCTACCAGCGAATCCATTGTGTTTGGAAAAGCAAAAAAATTAAATCTGTATTGTAGCAGTTTCTTTGGAAAGAGCTACCAATCTATCAGGATATGTTTTAAAAAAGGACAAGTTTTCTTTTTCGTTGTGAACAGCTCTGGGTTATTTTTCACAATAAAACCTAATTCCAAATATACCTACCTATACATTGCTGGCAACGGTATCTGATGCGGTTTTATAAGGAGAGGTTCACAGGAATCTAGAAAATTGCGAAGCAGAAAAAGATGTTACCGAGAAAATTGAATGCAAAATCAACCTGTAGAGCTACAAGTCGTAAGTAAGTAAGTAAAAACGCTTTATTGCACACAAAAGGAACATAAAACAATAGAACAAAAACATATAGCTTGAGTGCGCAAAGGCGGCCTTATCGCTTATAGCGATCTCTTCCAGACAACCTTTGGGAAGAGGACATTCAAAAAAGAAGACTGCGGTAGTGCAAGAGCAAAAAAAAAAGAAAACAGGAGAAAATAATACAATAAAACATATAAGTTAAAAGTACAATAAATACACATATACATACATAAATATACAAACATAATACATGCATACATACTAGGGAATGAAGAACCGGTGCTCTTCTTGCGTCCCGTACCATCGTCGTAGTAGGTTCTACAAGTTTAATTTCGTAGCTACAATCTAAATGTGGAGCGTATCTACGCTTGATACGTCGTCTTCCGAAGTTTAGACTTACATAACGCAATCAATCGTAGTATTTCATTCCAGCAGGTCCTGTGTGCATATTGTATTAGTTAGCTGTTACCATCAACACTTCGTATATAAGAACGTCTCCACCGAAGAGCTCGAGCCTAGTCCAAATAAGGCGATCTGTTTCAAACATGTAATAAAAATAAATCTGAATATTTGCAATCAAGTATTATTATGTTCGTTTGGACTTGTATTGTGTAAATATTAATTATCGACATGCTGACACACTGACTGAAGCCCTATCTGGAGCCATGAAATGTGCGTATATTCGGTTTATTTTGCCCAGGTTTTAATGAAAAATTCCTTGATGTGTGTATAGGTGCAGGTTGGTCGACTTCACACATCAACATCAACATCAACGGCCCGTTACAGTCCACTGCTGGACTATGAGCCTCCTCCTCTTAAGTGGAGGGTTTTGCCATAATCTCCACGCTTGGCAGGCGGGTTGGAGATCGCAGATTAAAAGGTTACTGTATCAGAGAGCGCTGCTGCCCGTTCCCTGTTCAATGTGTAGTCCCTAAGTCGCCTCTTACGACACCCACGGGAAAAGTAGGGGTTGGTGACAAATGTATTCTACTCTGCCGTCACCACACAACTTCACACACAACTTGTGAATTGCTTTACAGGAATTTTGGCATGTGTTACTTTCGAGTCACGTAGGCCACCTGCCTGATCAAACTGCTCCTTTTTTTTGAGGCACGAAACCCTAAAAAAATGCCTGACTATTTAATGACACAGACAGGACACCTACTCTATTTGACACCCTCTTCAGAGTCGAATGGGAATGTACCATGATATAAACCTGCTGATTTGACTAGCCCAAATGTCAAATTGGCTTTAGTGTTGCACTGATGAACGCCGGCAAAACGTCACGTCTTTCATTATGCATCATGCATAGGATTTGCATGGCCGTGGTGGGCGAACGATATTATTATGCACCATGCATAGGGTTAGCATGGCCGTGCTGGGCGAATGATATTATTACGATGACGAAAACAATAGTCCGTAACAAGTGTCGTCGGGGATACAGATTGTGAAATATTGTAATATCACGTGTCAGGATGCATGCAAGTGGCAATATCCACTTGAATGCATGCTAGCGCGCCTCTCTATCTCCAATAAACGATATCAGTCTTTTTGAAATCTTATTTAACAGGTTTGAGTGCGTGGGCGTTCCGAAGCAGAGGCAAAAAGTTTCTGAGTTCGGTGCACTTTGTTTCTTGTTTTAAGACGATTCATTTACATATGAGGACACAACGATATTCAGGTTCAAGCCATATATTATCGTCCTCGGTGTACAATATTTTTATTTTTTTCGCTTGTATTAAAAAAATATTATTTTGGCAAACTTTACAAAGACTAAAAACAAATTAACTAGTAAGTCGCGGATTGCACACATCAATGCAAACGGAAACAACAACAAAAACAAAAAACAAAGAACAAAATCACCTAGGCATCGAGCAAGCTATAGTGTTGGATAAATGTGGGTAGAATTTTCAATTAAACGCGACTGTACTGCTAAAATTACAAACATGTCACACGTCAATTATTTTACGCGCGGTTATACGAAATCTTTTATCCTGTGCAAGATATTGTTCGAAATTCAAACGAATTTTCCTGTCTAGGCATGAAAATGGTTTGCATGTCAAAAATGAATAATTGATTTTCGGCCTTGTTTTCGGGCATTAAAAGCCAACTTTCCGAGGTAGAGAGGTGAAAAATGTTTTTTATCTCTTATTTTATTTAAATAAATAAAAAAATAATAATAATAATAATAATTTAAATTATTTTATTTGGGAGGCTTACATTTTTTTTTACAAAACATATGTAAATCATAAGTAGTAACTTATATGCCATTTACAAGCTTCCACATATAAGCAGAAATATTCTAGGAAGAATTTTTAATACAAAGAAGAATGAGACAAAATAGAATAAATGCAATACCAATTACATACAAAGCGATATTCATGTTACGTAGCAAAGAAATTTTTAGCAATAGAGTTTTTTACTTGACCAGGCTTGTTTGCAAAAAGATCGAATCTATTGTCGCTATTTAATCGGTTAAAGGCATTGAGTCAACATCATCAACATCAACGGCCCGTTACAGTCCACTGCTGGACTATGAGCCTCCTCCACTTAAGTGGAGGGTTTTGCCATAATCTCCACGCTTGGCAGGCGGGTTGGAGATCGCAGATTAAAAGGTTACTGTATCAGAGAGCGCTGCTGCGCGTTTCCTGTTCAATGTGTAGTCCCTAAGTCGCCTCTTACGACACCCACGGGAAGAGTTAGTAGGGGTTGGTGACAAATGTATTCTACTCTGCCGTCACCACACGGCAAGGCATTGAGTACTCTGGGCAAATTGCTATTTTTTTGTAATTAGTACGAGAAACAGGGATCTGAAACAAATCACATTTACGCAGAATTCTAGTAGGAATTATATATTGAACTAGACCTAGCAAATCAGGGCAATCAATTTTCCCCTGGCATATATCCATAAAAAAAATGTTTTTATGCTCTTCTTTCCTCACAGTCGAGATGAAAAGCAGAGTGTTCACGTTGTTACGCTAATGCAGAAAAACACCTCGGGGTGTAATTGATCGGTTTCACCGCTTGGTTAACAATCCGTACTATTGACTCCGTACTAAAAAGCTCGACGAGAGTTTTCCAGTAATCAGGTTTTTGTTAAACCAAGTTTTGTTAAGTGCTTCTGAGTGGGTGAAGTTTGAAAGCCCTACATTTGCGCGTTCTATGCAATATTATTATGATACTCAACAAAGTTTGTAAAGGCTTTTTCTATTGCTTCTTAAATAGACGCCTTAGCAATGTGGTGTTGGAGAAGAATGCTGAGAGTATCATGGACTGAATTTCGTACCAATATCTCCATACTTCAATAACACAAAATCAAAGAGCGTCTATCGACTTTAGTACAAACTCGCAAACTAAAACAAACAAAGCTTGGCCGGGTGGAAGGCGCTAGACCCCGCGGTAGATCACTAATTCGATGGACCGACCAAATTAAATCTATGGATGGAGAGCCCGTACACGAATGCTCCAGAATGACTGATAACCGGGAGAGATGGCGGGAAATCGTGAGACGAGTAACATCTGCAACCCTGGAACCTACTACATGTTTACCACGACCACTCTGCCAAGAGTGATACGACTGAGATTATTGTCTCTTGAAAGCTTTTTTCTTTATTATACGTGGTTGGGTTTTACTTTTCGGAACTAGCTAGAATTTAGTCTTAAATCTATTCATCTACAAACAAAGGTAATGCAGGGCGTGCTCTTTGTTTTGAACCTACCAATGTATTTTTTTCTACCTAAGCCACCGCTACACCTCCGACGCATTTGTATACCAGTGATTTTTGAAGCGCTTTGCCTCGCTCTTCTTGTGTAATAGATTCTCTTTTTGCTTTTCGTTATGATAGATAGATAGATAGATAAATCATTTTTATTTCTAAAATACACATCTACACACATTGAATCTTAAAACAAAAACATAAACAGTACATAATGAAAAAACAAATGTGCAGATGTGTACTGCAGAAATCAGGTTGTAGCTCAGTGTAGATTTTGCCAACTTGTAGGGCAAACACTGATTTTCAGCTACCTCCTGTTTCATCTGTAGATCGCGCTGTGATCCGAGTTATTTAAGTGTTTGTGTATTCGAGTAAAATGTGATTTGTTGTGAAATGTGTATTTGAGTTTGTGTCTTTGTTAGTGAAAGAGAGGTGAGAGACATCACAAAAACCAAACTTGCGGAAATTAGATTCACCAGCCACCAAGCGTGAAGTGTTTGGGGATTCCCGTTAATTGCTTATTTAATAAGTGTTAAGTTATCTGTAAGTTAGTAGTTATCTGGAAGTTGGTAGTTTGTAGTTATCTGTGATAAGTTATGTGTAAGTTATCTGAAATCTACCTATATCAAAGATAATTATAACCGTGGCCGAGTGGTCAAGTTCTCGCCACTCGTAATGGAGGTTCCGGGTTCGATTCCCGGTGGGGACACTGTCAAGCAAAAATACCTTTATGAGACTTTCCCCAGTTTGGATAGGACATTGAAGGCTGAATCACCTGATTGTCCGAAAAGAAAGATGATTGAACCGTTGGTCCCGGCTACTATCTATCTAGTCAAGTAAGTGGCCTTTGGCGGCTCTATAACACTGACACTAGGGTTTATGAGGTCGGTTGCCGACCTTACAACCCACACGATGATGATGATGTAAAATCGTTAAGTCGTTAAGTCAAGTGGCGTTAATATGTAATTTAGCTAGTTTTTGGTTAATTAAGTCATTTCAGCATCCTGGTTAAATTTGGAGTCACATTTCTGTTATGGATGAATTTTTATATTCCCGTAAACTTGTACACGTTTTTAAATAATAGATAACTTTTCATTTGTTTATTGAGATTTTTAGGTTTCCGCAGTCAAAAAGGAACCCTTATAGTTTCGCCATGTCCGTCTGTCTGTCTATCTGTCCGTCCGTGACTTAGCTCAGAGACTAGGCAATTTTTAATCAGCAAAGCATACTACACATTAGATGAATTCATTAGCGATAAATTTGACTAGAAAATAAATACTAGAAAAAAAAAACGTTTATTTGCAAATAATAAGATAATACCAGCGTCCGTTATGTAGGTATATTAATCATGCCGACAAATCTAAAAAATAAAACCTTCACAAAACGAACCGTTTTTACCCGAGACTTTTAGCAGCCCGAGCCGAAGGCGAGGGTTGATAGTAATGTCGAGGATAAAATGGTTTTGTGGACGAGTTATAAACTATGCTTTTCACTTCGATTGCGAGAAAATAAAACAGTAGTATAACATAACATTTCTTTAATAAAAATTCAAAGTAAAATTAGTACAGTTTTGAATACTGAAGGAAATTGTTTTTATGTCTTAAAAAACACATAAGGCAAATAAATTAAAGTAAATATTATAAAATAATAAATTCTATCTATGAACTTCTTATTGTGTTTGGCTGTATGGCTCATTTTCTTTGCCTTAATATAGATGCATTTATGAGTAGATACATTAATGCACTTGCGCACAAAATTCGATTTTGCAAATAGGCGCTTTCAGAGCATGAGAAGTGAAAATAAAATTAAACGTCATAATAAGTCTCTGAATCTGCTCACGAAAGTTGGCTAAAGAGAAAGTTGGCAAAGGGAACACACATCGCTTGCGATGAGATTCAAAGAAATTCACGGTATAGAGAATTCCTGAAAATTGGAGTTTCTTCCGTGAGCTCTTCTCCACAGATTCCGCCATTGTGTTAGTGAACTCACCCAAAATGTAATGACTGATCTAAGTGATGTAATAGCATCCTATGGAAATAGATAATTTTGACTTTGACGACTTCGCGTGATGTTTCCATGGAAAAAATATAAATTATCTAACTACTACTAGAGGTAATTGGCAATTTGCTCAAATCCCCCTTCGTTCTTGAATAAAAATCCCTTTGGCTAACATAATGCAAATTAACCTAGAAAATAACGCCAATACCTGCATCTGAATGTAATTATTATAACAAGGTTTGAAAAAAAAACAGATACGTTAGAGCGAAATAAAATGTTTGTTCGTCGAAAGTGTAGTGGCTAGGGCTCCTGTCTCTCATCTGAGGGACGTGGGTTCGAACCCCACAACGCACTCAAAGTTTTTTTAAATTTACGTTCGTTTTTCTGTGAAGAAATCTGCACATGGCCTGGAAATAAAACCCTTTCTCCACTTGGATCCACCGCAGGTTGTGTTTGGCTGTAAACTGTTAATGATGATGAAAATCTGAAAAAAATACAATTTATTTTATTATTATTATTTATTTAATCAGCAGCAGCAAGCAGTTGAAAGAACTGATAAAAGAGCCTGCATCCAATTTTTCATTTATTTTTATTTTTCTGTTGAGTATGTCCAGTTTTTTTTATTTTTATTTTAGTGCGTTTGCTAGTTATGAGTATGGTGGAATTCAGTTTAAAGAGGTTGCATTTTGCTTGTGGTGGCTCGTTGGTCAGTGGTTCGATGCACTTTATAAAACTTTTCCGGCTTTTCAGCGGTTGCGGCCCTGTTTATATATAGCCACTCAGTGGGTACCGAGTGTCATCGTCCATTTTTCGCCATTACGTACATATAATACATTATGAACCACTGAAAGCTTTTACTGACGCATATTGAATGCATCACATTAACCTAGCCGTCTAACCATATTACACGTGGGGGCGTTCATGCTCAACATCCGATCAGAATCAGAGTAAATTACATTTGGATGTGCAGTACATTGTATAGGAAAGGACCACGGTTGAACAGTATTGGCTGGGTAATGTACAGTCGAATTCAAGAGTCCATCCATATCACGTGCGCCTATAAGGTCAACCTACCCATGAAACTGAACAAATTTTAATTTCCCCAAGAAACATAGGCTGTCGGACGAAAAAAATATGCATCTTCTATAGTAAATCGGTAGCTGGCCGCGCGGTTTTGTATGAAAGGGGCAACTTTTTTTTGTCGTCCGACAGCCTATGTTTCTTGGGGAAAGTTGTTCAGTTTCATGGGTAGGTTGATCCGTTAAAATAGTGTCAGCTAACTTATTTACACCCTGTATACTTTGAAATATATTTTTAACGATATAACCCTTTTTCGTATTTTTTTGTATTCTCTTGTGGATACAGTCCCGTACATTTCATCTATAACAGCGAAGACCGAAAAGAAAATACTTTTAGGAAATTAGTTATTTCAAAGTATAGACGCTGATATGAATGCACTTATGAACCTGACTGTACACATCACGGTCGGATCGGATTCCGGACAAAAGTGAAAACCATTATAGTCTAGTCAAAGGTAGCCTGCATCGCAGTGAAGCCCGTTACAATCGTACCGCCACCGTACTGTTGCTATGTAATTGATATTGAGGCTAATTCTCACTGTCACGCTCTAATTCTTAATTTAAGTTCGTCCATCCTTTTCACCTTTAAAAGATTAAAAAGGGACAAGAGAAGGCACTTCTAATGTTAGAGCTGTCAAACAACGAATTTGAACCTTATGGTCGCGTCGATTGCACAATTTTAGAGAGCACTTAAAACCATGCGACTTAAAAATATCTTAATCTGACAGCTACGCCTTTATTTTAGGTTATCATTCATTCAAAATAATATCATTCGTTCATCTGAATTCATCTCCTCTCTTTCGTTGGTCATAAAATCGAAAAGGATAGCTGGATTTTAAAATTAGGATTAGAGCATGACCGTGTGAATCGGGGCCATTGTAGTTTAAGATTTATTTTTGCTTATGAATTGTGTACAGTTAACGAATGATTAGCCAGATTAGACGTCGTCTGTCGCAGAACCGATGAGCGTTGGAGCAGACGGGTTCTCAAATGAAGACGGCTCGGGAAACGTAGTGTGGGACGCCCCCCTGCCAGGTGGACTGATGACTTGAGGAAGGTCGCTGGTGGTGGCTGGATGAGGAAAGCGGGTGATCGAGCGCTTGGGGAGAAATCTGGACTTGGACTGCGATAGGCTGATTGATTGACTGAATGAATGATTAGCCATTCCGCTCGACCTTTCTCTGTACACAAATTGTTGGCAATTAGAGGTGTGGCCCACCAGCCGCCACGGAGCTGCTGAGCACTACACGAAGAGTGTAGTAGAGGATTATGTAGCTATAACCAAGGTGCAGTCCGAAGAAAAGGAATTTATATATTTATATATTATATTATTTATTATATAACTGTCATGGAAAACGGTAGCAAATAGTAAATAAGCTGTTTACTATCGGAGATCGGGACATGAAGTGAAGAATTTGGCAGAATAAAGACAAAATCGAAACGTAAGAAATCTAAATTTGAAAATGAATTTAAAATGAAAGGCAAGAAAGGTTGCCAGTCATAAAATAGGAAAGAGGACGAATGCCTCGTTACAGAGGTTACGCCTTATATAGGTAACGTTATACTCATACACTAAAGAAAATTTTCTGAAAAGGAAATAAAAGTTCGTAATAAAAGTCCGATAGGAAACCCCACAGGGCGCTATTTCAACCCGTAAAATAAGTTCAAAAGCAACTCCTTACAATTTCTGGAAAAGTAGTTAGTTTAGTCCACCTTTATATCCACAGTTATCGTGTTTTCCAATACCTCGCACAGGTTTCAATCGCGTAGTTTTTGAAAAAACAAAAAACGTAGGAGCAAACTTTTAACAAAATGAATATAAGCTTCAGATTTATAAACTTTCAAAAATAAATTATTTATCCTTAAATTTGGACGGTATTTGTTGAGTTTCCAGTCAAAAACAAAACACTTGTATGTACTTTTTTCACATCGTTTATTTAGCGAAGTGGTCGAAATCACATTCTGTACGCAGCGCACCTACAACGTATTTTTAATCTACGCTATCTATTCTACTCATCCTCAAAGGGATACTGTCGACATGAAATCCAATATTGCGTTGCAGGATGATTCGATTATTTTTTCACTTTGTCATATAAAAGGCACAATATGTATACTGAGCTCTAAGTTAATAATAAAAGCTAGTTTAAAGGTTATACTAAATTGTTGGTGCAAGGTTGTTGGATGTAGTTGAGACAGAAACCTCTGTTGTCCACATCAACTGGAGCCTCCACGCTGTCTGTATGAAACCAGAGACGGAAGGGTTTCACCGTACCTGTAAAACAAAAATGTCTAATGAAAATTCTTTCATTCATTAGTTCAAAATGCTGTTCGTAGGTAATTGCATCACTTAAAAACGGCTAAAGCGATTTGTAATTTTTTAAGTTTGTTATAGTAAAAAAAATCGGAAACGTAAATAAAAAAAATTGGTAAATTCTGGAAAATCGAAAAGAGTTGTGCTTTTTCTGTAGAATCACACTAATATTATCAATGTGAAAATATATTTAGATGTTTGGATATTCAGGTGTTTGGATGTTTAGATGTTTGTTCCGCCTTCACGCTTAAAGTACCCACAACGGAATTGGATGAAATCTGGGAAGGGGTTAGGTGGTAACCTGGATTAACACAGAATAATTATTACGGGGAAAAGCCTTATTCCCATGGGAAAACCTTACACAACGCGATCGTAGCCGCGGGCGGACCGCTAACTCAAGGCAGGACAAAGTTTCTAGGGTCTCGAAAAAACTTCATCTTGGTCTTCCTCTTTTCCCTTCCACAATGTTTTTCAAAAAGTTTCATGCCGTATCAAGTGCTCTATAATTTCCCCTCCTGCTTTCGAATTTTTTCAGCAAATTACTGTTTTCCCCAACTAACTGATCATAATTAGACAAAAATACTTTCTTTTGGACGAGTTATTTGCCCAAGGGAACATACAATACAATACAAATATACTTTATTGACACCAAAATCATATAACATACAGAACAAGATAAACAAACACATAAAATATTGGTACGATACGTAGATTCCATGTTACACATAACCTCAAACAGATTGGTAATAATCTAGCTCCGATATTTAGTTAGCGGTTGGCTACATCGACAGGTATTTAAACGCTGTATTTAATCAGTTAGCTGTTTTGGGTTTGATTGGTTCTGTGTTTGTTATGTAATGTGGATACAGGGAATTTATAACTCGTTCTATCCAGTCCGTCTGTCTGGGTTTTTGTAGTCTATCAGGGTGGATAGACACACGCGGTAGTACTGTATGTACCTAGGGGAGGAAAGGAATCGAACTCTCTATGACAATTTTTTATGTTTAACAGTTACACTCTTATCTGTTAATGTGGCCGAGTGGCTTAGATTTCAACGCCCATTACGGAAGTTCCGGGTTTGATTCCCGGTGGGGACACTGTCAAGCAAAAATCTCTTTGTGAGACTTTCCCGTTTGGTTAGGACATTGCAGGCTGAATCACCTGATTGTTTGAAAAGAAAGATGATTCTGTGCTTTGGAAGGCACGTTAAGCCGTTGGTCCCGGCTACTATCTAGTCGTTACATGAGCCAAGTCAGTGGCCTTTGGCGGCTCTATAACACGGACACCAGGGTTTGTGAGGTCGGTTGTCTACCTTACAACCCACACGATGATGATGATGTAAAATCATAATTGACCGTGCGAGCGAAGCGTCTCTGCTTCAGCTTGGCCAAATTTGCTTTTGTATGTCCATCTGTTTGTGGATTTGTTTGTTTGTTTGTTTCACTCTACAGGTCGCGTTTCTCAACCGATTCTCGTGAAATTTTGTGAGCAGGTTCGATAAATTAATCGAATTTTTTTATCGAGCCAGTTTTTGGAAATTTTAAAAAATACGGAGTTATGGGGGTTGCCAGCTTACAAGGTCTACCGCTGAGGCTGTTTTCCTCTACAGGTCACATTTCTTAACCAATAAAATAAGATAAAATAAAATAAAAAAATAAAAAAAATCAAGATGTTGGGGATGTTTGTGGAGAAAAAAATAAAAATAAATATGAAAAGATATACAGACTCGCGAGGTCTACAGCTCACAGAGCCACTAGTACTTAGTCTTCATCATAATCATCATCATTTCAAATTATACCAAACCACGCACGACATAAAATAATAAAACTGTACAGCTACCGAATTGGATTATTTTTTCAAGTGGCGTTAGTGTCTTCCTATTCTTAACAATAATTTGACGGTTCCGTAGCCCAGGTGGTAGTGTATCTGTCTCCGACGCACAGGGTCGCGGGTTCGAATCCCACCCAGGCAAACATTTGTGTGATGAGCACTTGTGTTTGCCTTGTGTCTGGTTATTATTTATCTATATAAGTATGTATTTATCTATTAAGTAATGTATATCAGCTGTCTGGTACCCATAGTACTCGTACAAGCTCTGCTTAGTTTGGGATCAGATGGTCAAGGTCATGTGTGAAGATGTCCCCACAAATTTATTATTATTAATAAAAATTGAAGCAAATTTGTACGTAGTTTATAATGGAAATGAATGTGATATTACCTACTGTTTTTTACAAACGTGTACTTTTATTATTTTCAGCTTCGTGTACACGTATTTCGGACTTGACAAAAACATGCAATTCGATATGCAAACATTGTACTTGAATTTAGCCTTTAAAAAGTCGCATTGATTTTTTCATATTTAGCTATCGACACGTTTACTTAATAGGTATATAATTATTTTTCAAGTAAGTATAGATTAATACTTTGTTTATTATTTAAGATAATTTACAGCATGACAGTCTGTTAAAACTAAGGCACCGGTACACAATTTGCATAATGTAAGTGGGAAAGCGACCGACAGCTATTGAATATTTCATAAATCACGGACGAGGGATTTGCGAAGAGAAGGATATTTGCAGTATGGCCGTTACAGTGTTTATTGTATCTCAGTTCTCCTAATGTTTTATATATTGACATTGTTGACGTCGGCGCTTAAAAATATAAATTTATAGTAGAACGGAATGTATTAAGCCGTTATTGAATTTTATATTATTTAATTGTTATGTTATATATGTTATTTAATTTTAAGCCGTTATATAATTTTATAGTTTGAATCGACTGTTCTTAAATAGATTGATGATGATGATGATGATGATTTCACGTCAATAATTTTTTAACCAGTAAGCGACGAGCGGTTTATTTGGCAGTGTCGAGTAATATTCTGACAGCAAAATTTTATATTCCTTTGACTTTATTTTGTTTCTCTGAGGTTTTACTTACTCAACACGCTTGCTGGCGACATTGACAGATCAGCGGAGAATGTGCCGCCGCAGATGCGATCGGTACATAGCGCCTGCGCTGGCTGCAGTCGTCCAACATTGGCCGCGCATGGGACCAATAGCCAGTCGTACGCGCAGTTGTTGGGGCCAGCGCCTGAGCCAATCATAGAACCCACTGGCTGGTTACTATTGCCACTTATAGTGAAAGAGCGTGAACGGTTGTTTACTGAAAATAAAGAAAAATAAAATTTTACTAAAGTTTTTTTCAGTTCATTGGCACTGTCGTACAGTTCAAATTTTATTTTACATAATCAGATTACATTTGTTACATTCTTGTAGAATAATTTGATGATACAGTGTATTTGGTTGGAAGAATGCTTCATGCCTCTACTTTTTATTCTTATCGTTTGGATTGTAAGGTTGATAACCAACCTCACGAGCCGCCGTTTTGGTAGGCACACGACATTTTTGTAGTAACCTAAATGAGTTTCTATAATTATTTCATCATTATCATAAACAGCTCATATAAGTCCCCACCCGGGATTAAAGCCAGTCGCCTAAGCTGGCACAGAGCGTGTTGATTCTATCATGAGTCAGTTGCTCACCGTTTTGTAGAGAAATTGATACTATGATATTTCATTAAATGAAATACGGTTTTCTACTTTCATTACTTATTGACCGAGCGAGCGAAGCGTCTCCGTTCCAGCTTGACCAAAATTGCTTTTGTATGTCCATCTGTCTGTTACTTCTCAGCTACAGGTCGCGGTTCTCAACTGATTCCCGTCATATTTCGTGAATAAATATAATTATTTTCTATTACCGAGTCAGTTTTTGGAAATTTAATAAGATTACGGAGTTATGAGGGTTGAAAATGTAAAAAAAAGCACAAATCAGCAATTTCGAAAAAAAAATATACTCGCAAAGTCTACAGCTCACAGAGCCACTAGTTCACGATGATAATTAACATCGCTACATTTATCGCTACGCTATAATTATTATTATTATAAAGCTATTGTTTTCGCTTATGACTACAGTAGGTACGGATTGATCTTACATTGAATTTTGTTTTTAACTAGATACAAAACAAGTTTTCTCTGTTATTTATTATAGACTCTTTATTTTTTATATTTTTGAAATTTTATGGTCCAGTTACTTATTAGTACCTTTGGACCAAATTACTTCCTTTGACTCTTTTCACGGTACCAGTGCACTTTCATGCAACATTTTCATCTTTAATTAAGATTTCTGTCACCGCCCCATTTAATCAAAAAACTCTTTGAACGTCTATACAAACAGGCCGCATTTCAACTGCATACCAGCAGCTGCAAAATAGCAGTTATGTTTAATACCTGGGTGACCGAGCTATGTTGGATCTCTTGACATTATAATAATACATTTATTTAAAGCACACAGTATACAACATTAAACGAAAATAAAACAGGTACACAACATAGTAACAAATTGACACAAACGAGCGTTCACATGGAAAGTCCGATGCCAGCGCAGTGGCAAAACTATTGCTTCCCAACTACAGCCATTCGTTACCGTTAGTACTTATAACCCATGCAGATAAAGAATAGATATGAAAAGTTCTCAAAAATCGATTTTTATTTTTCCTACTGACTTTTTTTGTTATTAATTATTCTTTTTTAATTATTATTATTTAAAACGGGACGGGACGGGTTTATTATTATTATTAATGATACTAATAATAATGACATAAAATATTAATAAAATAAATAAGGAGCAAGGGCATGATAGGAAATTAATATATATTAAAATTAAAACAAGCTAATATTGAGGAGGAAATGAAAAAGCAAGTTGCGAATTTCAAGAAAGATAGCAGAGATCGCAAGGCACTAGAATATATGGAGAGACGTATAACTACTTTGGATAAGTACTGGGTCGAATTCAGGAAAAATCATGACATTTTGGTGGATGTTTTGACTCCAGAGCATGAATATTTCACAAATAATCACTTTAAAGAAATGCAGCAATCAAGCAAAATATATCGAGCTGTTTTACAAGAAATTGAATTAGCGCCAGCGTCGTCTTTGCAACAAGGGTCAGATCCGTATTCAGGCACTAGCGGCGGGAGGACCGAGTACGGTCAACACGCAGGCACGTACTCAGGAACGCCTCGCGGCAACTATACCACTACAAGTACTTACAATTCATCGCCTGATGATACTAAAATAAATGACTTGTTTAGAAAACAAGTAGATAATTTTAAAGCATTTTCAAGAACGCTTGCAAGCATCGATGTGGATAGCCTCAACGAGAAATGGGAATATGAAGACGCATTAAATAACATCAAAGCTCGTTGGAAGGTGGTCGACTCTATGCATTGGGAAATTGACAGCCAGATGAACGATTTAAACGTTAGCTACGAAAACAATTTTACTAAGCATGAAAAATTGTACAATGACATTATAAAGGCCATAAATAACAAGTTATGGTCCGTGGCCCACAGGAAAAAGTCGACGCCACAGCTAGATATCCCAATATTCAATGGTAACTAACAGCAGTGGGTATCTTTCAAAGACATTTTCTGTGAAGTCATACACAATAATGCTTCTCTTTCACACGCACAGAAGATGCAATTTTGTAAAAGGAAAATTGAGAGGTGAACCTGAACGTCTCATTCAGCATTTACAGATAAGCTCTGAAATTTATTTAACCAGCTGGGAAATTCTTAACCATCGATACAGCAACAAGAAAGTAATTTTCACCTCACACATGAATACTATAATGAATCTTCCAGTAATGCATCAGCCATCATCAAATCACATCAAACGTCTACATGACGTCACTAAAGAATGTTTAAACGCAACCATAAGAACTTAGGCGTAGACGTCGAAAGCTGGGACCCTATACATATTCATATATTGTCTCAAAGTTGGATGTGGAAACACGTAATGAATACATGACGTCACTAAGACATCCCAGGGAGCTGCCAGTACTTAGCGATTTTTTGGAGTCTTTAGAAAACAAGTTCACTACAAAACAAGAAATCGGCCAAAAATCAAGTACAAACTCTTCTGCTTCATCATTAAAACAAGACAGGTTTTATCAAAACAGAAGTCATTCAAGCAACAAGACCACATCGCAATCCACTGCTGCTGCTTCAAATACTCGAGCGAGTCAAAAACAAAAGGAGTACACGTGGCTCAGCAAGGAAACACGTCGGAAATTTTATTAGCAACAGCTGTAATCAACGTGCAAAGAGTTGGTGGAACTTACCAAAAAATGCGCGCTCTCGTAGATCAAGGATCTCAAGTATCTCTAATCACCGAGAGCGCTGCTCAGAGATTAGCCCTACCGAGACAGAAGTGCAGCGGTACTATCACAGGAATCGGTACTAAAAATACAGCATGCAAAGAGATGATCAATATTAACTGTACGTCGCTGGCGGAGAATTATACATTTAATACGAATGTTATTATCATGAAAAATATAACAAATAACTTACCTCATTACACATTTGCAAGTCCAGCATAAAGCTAAAGAACCTAAAATTGTCTGATCCTGTATATAACATATCTCGCCCTATTGACATCCTTCTAGGGGCGGACGTATATGCAAGTATAATTCTGGATGTCATACGTAGAGCAACGTCGATAATTCGAGCCCTATTGCGCAATACACACGGCTCGGGTCGATCGTGTGCGGCAAGGCACAAACAACGCAATGTAACCTGGTTCTCAATAACGTTGAAGATATCGAAAAATTTTGGCATATATCAGAAAATTTTAAGACTACAAGCGAAGATGAATGTATACACAATTACAAGGAAACTACAACTAGATTAGATGATGGCAGATATAGAGTCAGACTTCCCTTAAAAACAAAAAAGGTATAATAGGTATAATTATACAAAATAAATCTTGAGTTCTGTAAAATGTTTATACGAATAATTTGGTACAGTTTATTTTCTAAATTGTGTAAAGTAATGTATTTTTATTACAATTCGGCCCCCTATTTTCCCGTTTTTTGCTGTACTAATTTATTGATGATGATGATGATGATTTATTATTCCAAGTGTGATCTAAATTAGCAATGTAATTTAAACTACACTCTACATACAGTCAATTGCGCAGTTTTGTAGGCGAGATGTAATTTCATTATATTACACCGATCCGCTATATCACTAAATAGGAATAAGTTTGTAAATAAATTTAAAACGAATAGTGAAATGTGCCTGTCCGTTTTAACTTGCTGCAATATGTCCACCCTAATTAGAGGGTATCAAATCTCCCCTCATCTAAATCAGGGAAATCAGGCCTTCCTTTACATGGCTGCCAAATACAGATTATAAATAGTGTAGTGGCTATGCTGCTGGTTTCCGTCCGGAAAGCGCGGGTTCGGTCCTTACCCATACCGATGTGTTTTCCAATTTTCATTCATTATGTATGTACATACCTATAGTCGACACAAATCATCATCATCATCGTGTGGGTTGTAAGGTCGACAACCGACCTCACAAACCCTGGTGTCAGTGATAGTCGACCAAACTGAATCATGCAAGACCCACGGTAAGATCATTTTCACCTGGAAGAGATTGTTATCTTAGCAATAAGACCACCTCTTAGCTTTTCTACTATATATACTGTGTTTTCGTAACTTTTTGGTGTCAACAAAGTATAATCATTATTGTATTGTATCGCGCGTGACAACAGAGAAATTCGATTCTATTTCTGCCTACGCTGTCTGCGATCTTTAATGTGGGTATGTATATTTTCTCCAACACGCTCGAAAATGTGATCATTACTGCTCAAAAACAGTTCGCGAACTCTATTTTGGACGAAAAATTTCCCCATACAAAACAGCGGTCAGCAGTGTGCCCTCAAATGGCCTAGGCCAGCAAAGTAACATTCGTTTAGAAATGTCAATGTATTTGAGTCTTTTTACAGCATACTCTACTTATGTTCTAAAATCAAATTTTATATGAATCGTGCACGAATCGTAGTGATTGGAGTTGGCTGTACGCTCTGTATGACACTGGCATAGAACAAAAAAAGAAAAGCATGCAATATGGCGGTTTGTAATTTTCGTCTCTTTTATTTTTATCGTACTTTTTCTTACTTATTTATCATGATGGAGTTAACTAATCATTGAATTAGAGAAATACTATAACAATGAATGGTTCAAGAAGTTAAAGTAAAGGTAGTGATAACGATTAGAACTTATAAGTTTAGTACGATACAAGAAGACATCTAAATCCAAGGTACCTACCACAATATTTTTAGTATTTTATAATTTCCTTGCATATTTCAGAGAATAACACTAAACAAGCCTCGGCCGCAATAACTCTTGCCTACGGCTCGGACTTTAAACGTGCCCTCGTCCACCAATAACTAATTTTGCGGCCGCGGCAGTAATAAAAAAATTAATTAATAATTAATTAATTAATTAAAGGTCGCCTGGATTTATCCCATTATTTTTTCAAACAGTTATTTATACCATTTGATAGTGCTCGTGGAGCACTTTTAGTACCAGTAATCAGTTTCTCGATATCTTGTGTGGTTCAGGATAAATCGAGTGAGTACACTTAACGCTTCCACCCTGCATAAGCTGACAAACAACAATAAGATTTAGGTACAGCCTCTTTCGGCTGAAACGTAAATGATAGTAACGAAATATTTGCAATAAATAGTATTGGGACTATATTGGTTGGTTAGTTGACAGAGCGAGCGAAGCGTCCCCGTTTCAGCTTGGACAAAATTGCTTTTGTATGTCTATCTGTGCGTCTGTCTGTCCATCTGTCTGTTTGTTATACTCTACAGGTTATATTGAGGCTGATTGCGTACTTGTGGACCTTGTGGTCGATTTTTGTGGTGCTTTTGTAAGGTGTATTTAATATTATAGTTAGATGACACAATTACGGACGCATAACTTAAAAAGAAACTAATTTTGGGGGTAAATAATAAAAAAAAATTACGAGGTAAACCACACATTTAATAATTTCAACGCACATTTTACCAGATCGAGCCTTTTTCCGCTTCATATCTAATGTGCCTATAATTTAAAAACAGTAATAGGGACACCTTCATGACCGCCCCTGGTTTTTTACGCCACGTTTTTGATGTACATGGTTTATACCGAATACGTTTATTCAATACGAGGATGCCTAAAAATTTGCATCCAAAAACAGGTCTGTACAAAAAGTGCTCACGCAGTTTTTAACGCAACTGTTTTGGTACGCCGCGTTTTTCTAAGCCACTGATTACAAAATAATGGGTCGACTTTAGTAATCTGCGATTTTTCGCTGTTTTTTATGACAAGGCAGCACCCGAAATAAAAAAATCCATCCAGAACAAATACACTTCGGTTAGGTTAGTTTAGACTGTTGTCAACAATAGGCGGAGAGAGACGAGTGAGCGGAGCGAGCGTGCCGCGGCAGCGGCCGGCGACCGCAGCAGAGTACTTCTCAAAAAGGCTAATGGTTGGCAAATTCGAGTGCGCAAAACGTGGACGAAAAAAAAATGGCTGCAGCAAACGGGTCGGTCATAATCTGCTCGCACAGTTTTTTCCGTCCAAGGCAAGCATGTAATACACAAAAAACTGTCTGTACAAAACGGTAATACGAAAAACGGAAACAAGCATGAATCCCACTCCAGTAATACACAATACTATTAAAGCGCAATTCTTAGTTTACAGGACCAATAAAGTCAAAATATTAAAAGCTGCAAAACCCTCTTTACGCAAGTTCCAAAGCGCACCCAATCAGGCACCTCATATCAACAAACAGCTTACAGATCTGCTACGAACGCCTCCACTCGGGCCGTAGCATGTCGTAGACATTTCTACGCCGCGTAGCTGCGAAGCCGCGTAGCATGTGCACAAATAAAAATAGTACCGTTTACTTGACACTGATGACAAGACAAGTATAGGTGATTTGTTAGGTGTATTTTCTAATATATTTTTTTTCTTGAATAAAAATTTCTGAACGCCTTTTTTCAGTCTTTATTTTTTTAGTAAAAGGTCTACAGTAGCAATATGTCTGAATCGCAATTTTTACTGAAGACCTAGAATCACACGATCGCAGACGTAAGTGGTCTATAGTAGCAACTCGTCTAAATTGCAAATGTTCTAAGCAGTTAGGTGTACTTGAAATAGGTACACGTCAGCCATATTGTAAGAGCTTTAGTGGTGTGGTGGCTAAGATTGCTGCCTCCCGATTGGGTGACGTCCGGGAGACCATTTTGTTTTAAAATTTCAAATTCATAGTGTTCGTCAGTTCGATGCTCTTGCGGTGAAAAAAAAAACTATCAGTCCACTAAAGGCCCATTTGTTTTACAAGTACAGAGGAAAATTAACTCCGTCAACTAAACTCGGCAAGTGGTAAGTAGCTGTCAAAATATATCAGGCACTATCAGGTTTTCGGCAAACTGTCAAAATAGAACGAGTCTATATCTATATTTTGTGTTTTGTTCTTACTGTTTGCTTAACAGTAGGCAAGTGGTATTTTACTACTTGCCGACGTGTAAATCAACCCTTAGATCCACCGCATAGCTCCACCTGTTGAGTCAAAGTTTTTCCAAAGAAAAAATCGTAGCGCAAAAACCCGCACACACTTGCAAAAAATTTCAAAAAATGGTAGAAAGTATGAAACTCAATTAAATTGATAAAAAAGCTCATGCCCTCCTCTTCCGTCCTCTTCAGCCAGTGATCACCCATTGTTGAGGCCTCTTCATGGGCACGCCAAGTATCGTGGCCCCGAGCCATTCGCATCCAGCGAAGCTCTAATTAACCAATTTCATCATAGCTCCCCTTCGATTCGCCTAACAAAATCCAGACTGTGCATCGACATACTCGGGTTATAATAGGAAGAGCTCTGACCGATTACACTTTTAGAAACTAAGGAGCTGGCAAATTGTTTGTTGATTACAAATTAATCGTTTATTTTTTAATATCGATTTTATATTTAAATTTGAATACTAGGTTCACAAAGGAAAACTCACTTATAGCCTGACTTATGTAAATAAGCATGTTAAAAATGGAAATATACGAAAAATACAACAGATTATTATGTTTATTTATTTTTATTCTTTGTCATTTGATTCACTTGATGTTATCATTTTCACAGGAGTTCAAGTCAGTTTGAATACGGCTTTAATTATTAAAACCAAATGTACGTATTTTATACGATACAGCTTTTAGTACATTTAAATATTTATTTTTAATTTTGATTAGTTTTAACGATTCTAGATTTCTCTTAATTAATCGCAAATTTATTACGAATTGAACACATCACTAGTTGCGTTCTATTTTAACAGCGCGCCTAATATCAGAATATATTATTTCATTTATTTATTTACTAAGCAATATTACTGTATAATGATAAAATAAGAGGTGAAGTTACTTTTTCTTAAGTTTATAGCAATTTTGGTTATTACAAAAGAGTCGTTTGTGTCGAATGGAGAATTTCGAAGCTGTCAGAGTTCTTCCTATAATAACTGGACAACTACAAATGCCGTGATGTTCGCTTATGCAAGCTGGCTAGGCAGGTAGGTGTGTGTGCGTGGTGCGTGTGTAGGTGTAGACGTATTGTAGAGGTTATTGGCATCCCAGGGGAGATATTTCTGCAGTTGCTAGGGCGCGCGGGACGAGAGTGGCATAGGTCAGGGATAGCGAAGCGGCTGTATTTTCCCGGAGCTATCAAACTCCAAAGTTATATCAATTAAATTACATTAAAAAGTAATTTTGAAAAAAATATATTTTTTTTTGTCTTCGTGAATTATTGATTTGGAAAATTGTTTTGATTTGAATTGTTTAAATAAACAAAATGGCTTATTTCTAGTCTCAAAATTATATTGTTTAAAATATTGTGTGAATATAAGTATTCTGTGGAATGTACCTAACAATTCAACTCATTTTTAACTTAGTGTTGTACTGAAAAAAGTGAAACAGTGCAAAAAGCTGAAAAGAGTTAATTTTATAATAAAATTAAAATTAGACACTCGTAAAATAAGTGACAAAAATTACAAAAAGAAACCTACATACAATAAGTGTCAGTATACCAACATATATAATATTAATGTTAATAAATAAATGTAAAAATATCATACAATAAGTAGTAAAAAAAGTGATTAAAAAATATTGAAACGCAATTTTAAAGTGTAAAATGTAATAAAATATAAACAGTTACAATATTTAAAAAAAAGTAAAGTAAAAAAATAAATAAATTGTTAATAAAAAGTATCGTAACGCAATCTTAAAGTGTGTAATTAATGTAATAACAACAGTAACAATAATAACATTAAAAAAAACTAAAATTGTTATAAAAACTATCGTAACGCAATTTGAAGGTGCGAAGTGTATTGATAACAGTAACAATATTTCATTAATAAAAAGAAACTAAAGGCATTTACGAAGAAAAACTTTTACGATGTCTCGTAAAGTCAAGTAAGATTGTAAAGTTCCGCAAGGTGCCCGCGGCTCAGGCTGTGTGGTTGTTGCTGTAGCTACAAGTGTTCGTGGGGTGTAACATCAGCAAACAAAGCGAGAACGTCAAGGCCGCGTTGGGCCACAAAGTCAGCGGAAAAGGTAAATATAAATATTATAAAAATAATTATAATCATATTATATTATTTGGGCCCCGTTTCACGAAGCAAAAAGTTACTAGTAACAAGTTACAATTTGATATACATTACGTAGCCAATTCGCCTAAACTGTAAGCCCTTATCGTTTTATCTAATCGTCTACGCAATGTACGTCGAATTGAACTTGTTATTTGTAACTTGTAGCTTCGTGAAACGGCCCCCTGATTAACTATCACTTTGTGATGAGAGCGTCGGTGGTCTAGTGACTGGGGCCGCTGCGTCCCGTCCGGAAGACGTGGGTTCGATCCCCACCACGTACCAATGTATTTTCGAATTTAGAATTCATATGTATGTTTATTCGACGCTCTTACGGTGAAGGAAAACATCGTGACGAAACCTGCACACTCTTGCAAAGAAATTCAAAGGTTGTGTGTGAAGTCGCCCAACCCGCACTGGGCCAGCGTGGTTGACTAAGGCCTAATGGCCCTAATTCAGGATAGGCTCGCGCCTATCACTATCACTTTGTGAACGAAAGATACCGATCTCACAAACTCTGACCTTCCGACATGGTCACGTAACTATATAGAAGATGGAGAAGGTTAAGAAGAAGCATTGGGCAATAGGCCATTGACTAACATTACATTACATCAACGGCCGTTACAGTCCATGGCTGGACTATGGGCCTCCTCCTCTTAAGTGTTTGGTTTTGCCATAATCTCCACGCTTGGCAGGCGGGTTGGAGATCGCAGATTAAAAGGTTACTGTATCAGAGAGCGCTGCTGCCCGTTCCCTGTTCAATGCGTAGTCCCTAAGTTGCCTCTTGCGACACCCACGGGAAGAGTAGGGGTTGGTGACAAATGTATTCTACTCTGCCGTCACCACACGGCTAGGCCTACAGGAAATAAGTATTTTTTTATATAATTTGCCATGATATTTTGTATTCTATTGAGGACACTGTAGCAGTTCCACTTAAAAGAAAGTCTCAGGCGACTATGTATTCTATTATTTTTATTTTTGTGCTCTTCGACGTATTTACCCTTTGCAATCTTTTTTATAGTGTTCAGAAATTTTAATATTATTTGACTTACACATTTCGCAAGAAGAAGGTGATTGCCTGCAATATCCTAACTACAACAATCCCTCAAACTCATTACCTTATCAGTACATCCGCATGTAAGAATTTGCCATCTATGAATAAGTTGTCTATCTCGCACTTTTGGTCCCTACAGGGAAGGGATAGGGGAAGGAATAAAGGGATGCCACGGCCATACGCAGACAGGGACACATATAATAATGAGGTATATGCCGATCCTGAATCGATATTTCCGCTCACTCGGGAGGAGACTGTCGGTCATACCAAATGTACGCACTTTTTGATTGAAACTTTGGTTTGGATTGGCGTTGATATTGAGGTTTTTATTTATTTATCGACGCATTGACTTTACAGCAATATTGAAAAGTTATTAAATCGTATGTTGTTTGCACCGCCAGCAAGGGTTCGCGTAATTAAAAAATATGGTGCCACTAAATGTAAAAGCTAGTAAGAGAGAAGAAAACGAATGAATTAACTTTTTGAATTTGGAAATAAAGGTGACCTTATTGGTCTGTTTCCAAAGATAGTTAAGAAAAGTATACAAAGACAGTTATTAAATAATAAATAAAAAAATAAAGCAAAAACGAAACGGAAGTCCATAATGGACCATGTTTTTAACACTAAATTATGTCGGGGTAAGATATGCAAAAACAAACACAAAGGACACACGAACCTAAACAAAAATATTCAAATAACTGCTCAAACGGTGGTTGAACTCTGAACCATCGCCTTGAAAGGTATCGGCTAACTATAGGTAGACCGAACGGGCGTCAATATCTTCTATAGTAGGTTATAATAAAAATGAAATGCTCTTGGTAATCGCATCACTTGAGAACGACTGGACGGATTTGACTAATTCTTATTATTAAATACTTGTAATTGTTCGAGTTAGGAAAAAGGAGTCGGAAAAGCCGCCCAGAAAATTGGGAAATTCGGGAAAACCAGAGAAGATTTTTCTGTGAGATCAACACAGCTTTTCTTCTTGATTTTCTGTCTTATTATATAAACATTAATAAATAGACAAAGAAATACAACAATAAAGTAGCTATATAGATAGGCAGCGTTAAAAAAACTCCCAAAAAGTATTGCAAAAATTATTTTTAGAATGACCTTATCTTTTACACAATATTTTCCTAGAGAAAATTTTAAATTATGTAAAAAAAATCATTTTTTCCGGGGTTACAAAAAATGTGTCAATAACTCTCATAAAGATTGGAAGTTAAATCTAGCTAATCAAGCCAAAGACAAAATATGTGTAACGTAACTTTACGAGACCGGTAAAAAATACATATTCACCTGTATCAGGGCAAGAGGTGTATTGGATCCCGCAGAAGTTCCTCTCCATCCTGATGCATATTCCATAGTCTTGGTTGCTGAGCTGCAGACCGGAGGCTGGGTCGTAGTTGAAGGACTTCAGCTGCCCTGACACCCCCGTGTAGTACTGCAGACAACCTTCGTCAGCTGAAAATAGGGTTGTTGTTTGATAGCGAAAGATTCAATCAGGTCATTGCAAACCACTGCTGGACGTAGGCCTCCCCAAGATAAACCCCCAAGATTTTGATATATAAAGGCGATCCTTTGACCAATATAGGTCATTTTCAATGAAAATATAACGCCCAAAGGTAATAGACGTCACAGTACTTAGCCTTTTTGAGAAGTACTTTCCTGCGGTCGCCAGCCGCTGCCGTGGAACTATGCGTTTCGGAATAATTTTTTTTCGATAGGGATATCTGGGGATCATTGGCTTTCGATTAAAAGCAAAGTTGACGTCAGAATCATGCCGCAGATTACTAAAGCCGATCCTATTCTGTCAGCAAATATCTTGTAGTAAACATTATTATATTGAAAGTATAAAATTATTATACATATTATAAGCAGCGATTTCAATATCTCTTTAATATAAGATCAAGTGACTAATTTGGATTACATTGCGTGTTATTGTTTAGAGCGCACGGTAAACAAGTACTGCAACAGTAATAACGGACAGTTAGCATCCAGCCATAAAGCTAGCTATAGCAAATACTAAGGACAATGAAAGCTTGTTCATGGTTCGCACTTCTACTATAGTGTACGCTCACTGTGGAGAAGCACGGCCGGACAGAACTTCACTCCGCCTTATCTTATGCAGGATAAGACGCGAAGATTTTGGGTCACCAAGTCGATCTCCTTACCTTTGTAAATGGTGCTGCAAGCGATCTGAGAAACCTTGACCTTCCACATCCTCTCATAGGAGTTGCCGCTAGTGACGAACGTGAGCTTCACCGGATTAGTGGTTCCAATGCCCGCGTCGATGTACACTGCATCAGGGAAAAACGTATTTAATTTAAAACACTTTAATTTAAATTACTCGACTGCCCAAAAAACAAATGCAATGTGTTCAGGGTTCATGAATGTTTACCTAACTTTTAAATGACAGAACAGGTTTGGATGTAAGGGGAATCCTTAAATCAGCCCGAATGACATTACTTAAATACCTATAGCTAAATTTTTTGGCAGGGTAGTAGAATTTAATTTTTTTCTGTTATTAGCTGTATGATTAAAGTCAGTGTGAATTAAATTATGATGATAATTATGAGGTGTGAAAAAGGAAAAACTTACTGTGATTGCCTTGGTTGACTCCACAAATCGCTGGCACCGGGTTCCCTCCAGACACTATGAACTGATCCTGATTGCAAACATGGTTCATGTGCTCTGGACCAGCTAAACTGAACCGATCAAAGTCCAACCTGTACAATATTATGACATACTTAATTAATATCATCATCATTAACAGCTCATAATATACGAAAGAAAATATTAGCATGTCTGTGATATATGTTTTTTTATAAATCGTTTAGTATTCAGAAACTGTTTTGCATAAATGTTCTAAAAGCTGAAAGGAGCTAAAAACCCATAGTTCTGGTGAAGAAGAAGGCACAAATATGTCTGTTTACTAACATCATAAACTTAAAACCCTAATAAAGAAATACACGTTTTAAATTAATCAATCATGGTCAAAGTTGACCCAAAAAAATACAAGCGAGATTATAGGTACATTATGCCAGTTACAAACTAGAGCGTTGCAGTACCAAATAGGTACAGTTAAAACTTGATAATAAAAACACAAAAAAATGCAGTTTTGTGAAAAAATGATTATTTAAGGTTTATATAATAAACTAAGAGAAAAACCAACATAAGAAATAAAAAAAAATATGTTCTTCTTCTTATCGAATCGATGAACACAAACACTAAACTAAATTGTATTTGTCCAATGCTCAGCGACTCAGACTGCATTTGTTTGGTATCATAGAGATCCTCTGTTTTCTTGTTTATTTGGTCTGGTATGAAGTTGTAAACTATTTTCAAGCACTTGTAATCTGAGTTGAAATTTAGCGTACTAATATATTATATGCAATAATATATATGCAATAATTATGGTACCACGGAGCTGGTCTGATGATGGAGTTGGAAGGTGGCCATAGATTTTTCAACCTAACAAGTAGCCTCGACGTCGCGTCACATTTTTTTTTATTCTTGCATTTTTTACAAGTACTTAATACATACATTGGTGGAGTTTTAAGCCTATTAATGTACATGAAAAATAGTGATAAGAATATCACAGCTCAATAAAATTACTTAGTCATATCAGGGCTCGGATTGGATTTGTCTTGCCAAGTAGCCTAGGTTGGAGTCTTAGGATGGAGCTCAAATACTATACCTATCTTATCAGACTCAGAATAAAAAACGACAAAAAGAGGCACAAATACCGTTAATAACAGAATACTACAAGTATAATATCTTATGCTTTCTTGGCTCTTTCCTATACAATAAGCAAATCTTCTTATCCCTATATTCAAGGAAAATAACAAATAGCTCCTTTATTATTATGAGTCTGGATCTTTAGTGGCCAGCATTACATATTTATATACATACGAGAAATAATCTAATACTAAAATCAGGGACCACGGGTAAAATAATTCCCGTAATACCTTCCAGGGACTATCACAGGGACCACTAGAAAAAAAGGGAATTTAATACTATGCAAAAAAACTGTAACAAAATGGCTTAAACGTATATCATATGAGGAGACTGAGAGTCCTACAGCAGTAAAGTCTTATATTACAAAGACATCATTATCTCTTTTGCCATTAATATTTTAACTTTTTTTTTTATTAATACTAACTTTATAAGCACTTATTAACCTGATTCAACCAAATTTCAACATAAATAATGCATATTTGCGCTAAACATTTTAAACAAAAGAATGGATAGTGACTTGAGACTTTCGATCGCAGTCCTTTCTGTGAACGAAGCTTGAGACTTCAATCGTTGTTAAAGTGCAGTATCAAGTAACACAGAAGAAACTTCGCACAAACCTGTTGCTTTTAAAAGCACGTTCACGTTACACAGCTTGTTCATTAGTTAGCGGATAAGGTTAACTTGTCATTGTACTTTTGCAAGTACAAATCGGCCTTGAGGGTCTTAAAAGCGGACACAAAAAAGTCAACACAAATCGAGTTTAATGAAGGAAATATACATAAGAAGTAGTTTATTCATTTGTATGCACTTGTAAAAGAACCTACCACGGAGACAAATACAAAGAGGAGCTGCCCTAAGACGTTTTCTATATGATAGCGGGGGTCGCCATAGGGAGGGGGTGCGGGGAGGTGAAGTTCTGCTAACCATCTAGCGGTCAATAGCAAAACTAGCTTTGCAGCTAGACACTAATGAACCGTACTTAATTTTGCTATTACACACAAAATGGTTCTGTTCGTTAGTTCGTTACGCTGTATAATGTTGCCAGGAAACAAAAAATTCGGGCTATTTTTTTTAAATTGATCTCTGTCTTCTTTTTTGTATTATGTAGTCGTTTTTATTGTAGGATTACCTTATACGAGCAATTGTGATATACAGGATGACTGAGGATGGCCCATTTAGATGGGTCAGTACGGGTAACTCTGAAACTATAAGACATAAAAAGATCTGATAAGAAAATCTCTTAATTATCCTGCAAATTTAAGTGTGCAATAAAGAATATATATATATAAAGATCTGTTCAATTTTGACACGGGATTTCACGTAAGTCCTTTATCATCATCACTTACTTACTACCAAGTATAAGAAAACATCCTTGCCCAAAATGTGATATTTTGATGTCATGTATTCAATTATAAATATTAAGTAAGTTCATCAATATTATCTGCATTATTTAATTGTATGTTACAAAAATAAATATTGTATACAAATATATTTTTTTAGATTCCATATCTGGCCACCCAGCTTACTATACAAAAAACATGAATGAATGAGCATGAATGAAACAGGTCATATAACCTTCTACAGTCAAGAAGTTATTCTACTTGGCGATAGACGACGTTGCTATCGCCGAACTTTCTCGAAGGAATAAATTACGAGCATTTAAAATTGCATTAAAAAAATACATACGAGTGGAATTATGTCTTTTTTTCGTTAGAAATAGTTGTATTACTCGTACTGTTGCACGATACAACACAGCACATAATTTTTGCGTCACTAATTTCAATTAAAATGGTTGTAATCAAACCAAGTCATATTCGTGTCGTATCCATAAAATCCAAAGTAACACTGACAGAAGCGACGCCTGGTGGTTAATAGCTAGTAGTAAGAGTACTTAGTCCTCTGAGACGGGCCTAAGTTGCTTGTGGCACCTCCTCTTTGTATTTGTCTCCGTGGAACCTACACACAGTTCCTGCGGAGTGGGCCCGGCGGCGGCGGCTTACAAAGCTACCTATAACTGAATGGCGGCACGTGTCGTTCGGCAAAAGCCGGCGGCAATGTGTGTAAGAGCCAATTATATGTAATATAATTAATTTCGTCTTGCAGTGGCGAAGTGGTTTAGTTGTTAGATCAGTTAAAACTTTAGTGCAATAGTTTATTGTTCTTGAGATTGCATGATGAAAAAGCGGTTAATTCTTATCGTACTGATAAGCTAAAAGCAAGTTTGCCTAAATATTTTTTAGTTACCCTAGTTTTCATACTTAGTCCAACGCATGGGATAAATCTTCTGTAATAAAATAAAGGTTCCAACAGAAACAAAATGGCGCACACGCACACAGACACAGATAATCCACTCTTGCAAAGTATATAAGGAACGTTTGTGTGTGACGACAGCATAGCTCTGAACTGAGCAGTTCTTCCTTGGTATATAAGAGATCTATGTGTGAGTGCGGGATGTTCATGTAGTTGTGACTCCGCCCCTTTTTGTCCTCAAACGTTTACCTGAGTGAGTGAATGACGTAAACCGTGACCCGGGACCTGGAATGGCTAAAAATAGCCGCTGGAACTACGTAGTTCCATATTTCAAAATAATTTATCAAAATTTCTTCATGAAGCTGGTGTTAATAATTAACTTTCATGTACCCCCGCATTGAGAGCTGCCCACCATAGTATTAAAAAGACAATAGATAACTTCAGACACTCTAAGAAATTAGTAACAAAGGCAACAAAGGAAAAATATAAAGTGCGGTATATTACGACACGGCGAAAAGTTAAACTAACCAGAACTTTAACTTTTTCATTTTTGGTTCTCTAATGCTGCATTACGATTATGACGTAATTGGGTAAAAAAACGATAACAAATTAAAAAAAAAATGCGAGCAGACAACTTATAATTTAAATCTGAAAAATATATTAACACTGGTAGATTTCTAGCGATTAGGTCCGTGATATAAAATACAAAAACAATGGCTAGCTTTGAACTCCGCAACAAAGAATAGCAAAGTTATTACCTTAATGGTAAGGAAATGCAATTTCTACATGTAACCTTATAAGAAAGTCCTTGTTAGAAAAATCTTAGAAGAATCAGCTTATTAAATTAAAGAATCAAAATAGAAACCATATAAAAACTTTTAGATGGAAAATAAAAAGTATATAGGGATAATCAACTAGCGGTCCGCCCACGGCTTCGCTCGCGTTATGCAAGATTTTCCCGTGGGAATAAGACTTTTTCCCGTAAAAAGTATCCTATGTGTTAATCCAGGTTATAAACTAAAACCCGACTACGGAAAAAACGAGCTCTAAAAGGCATGAAACAAGAAAATATCTTCAAATTCTTACCTATCTATTAATTAATTATCCAGTTATTGATTTAATATCTAATAAGTAAACAACTTATGTATGCAGGCGGCGACTGCTTGAAACTCACTTAATATTATTTCACAGTATTGTACTTATGTTAGTAGTTATATTTTATTTATTTTTTTAGTATTGTAGGTATGTAAGTATTATTTTAATTATCTGATTTTATGTGTAGTACGAGTAAGTATACCTATTTTGGGAAATCACTCATTTGTTTTATTAAAACTTTCTTATATTTTACTTATATCTAATATTATATCTTTATTGTATTTTCAAAAGAGGAAGTTTTTCTGCGATAACTTGATCTTGTTCCGTGAACTACGTGCACACAATGGTTCTGACAGAATATCAGCGTTGCAGTACTTAACTGATGGTACGGCAGCACATGCTGAGTCAGCAGTCAGCACCTTTTGTTTTACTTCATGCAGATAGCACGGTGCGCTAAGCTCTGCACAAGTTGACGCGAGTAGTAGCTAGCTAGCGTTTCTTGCTTGGGTTACGTGTCGGTTTGAGTAGGGCTTTATCCTTTTATTATTTTATCATTTTGTTTGTTAGCGTGTAAATTCTTATTTTGTAAATTGTTGTGTTTTTGTGATGTTATTTAATTTAGTAATATTTGTGCTGTCTGTGTTAAGTGTAACAATAAAGTTTTTATCTATCTATCTATCTATCTATGTTTCCATTTAACGCATAGATATTAGTGATGTTCAGAGGATAGCCGTGGTCGCATGCTACCTTGCCTTAAGGGTTGCTCATTAAACTATACATTTTAGGGTAGGTGACATGCGACCACGGCTATTCTCTGAACATCACTAATATCTATGCGTTAAATTGAAACATATATAAGTTGTTTACTTATTAGATATTAAATAAATAACTAGATAATTAATATTTTCACAATTCGCGGGTTTGTTACCACGGTTATCTTAAAACATATATTGGATAATTAATTAATATAGATAGGTAAGAATTTGAAGATATTTTCTTGTTTCATGCCTTTTGAGCTCGTTTTTTACCGTAGTCGGGTTTTAGTTTTTAAACTTATTTTTTGAATTATTATGTTAAGAATTTTCAAAAAGAAAAAGTTTTAAGTAAATAAGTATACAGGATCATATTTCGGAATTCAAAAGACTTCTTAATCTTTCTAGTTTCTCAAGAGATCGAGGATCATGAGGATATTTTTATTTCAATTTAACCAATCACGACAGTTCTAAAATATGATATTTCCATATTAATCGCTGTAGAATATTGGCCATTTTACAGATTCTGTGGTAGGTCTGTGTTTTATTGTAAATTCGACTCTTAAGTGCAAGGTTATAAAGAGATGCCGCCACTTGTTAAATAAAACTTGAAATCGGCGAAATTAACCTGTTTACAAACAAAACTACGTAAGGTACGTAACCCTCAGTGCGGAGTCGGACTCACACTTGGCCGGCTATTTTTTTATGATCCGGTAACGAGACCTTTAGATCAAAGTTGTCTATCAATCACGTTGATTACCTAAACAAACATCTGCAACGTGTTTTATTTTATTTATATAAATTATATGCAATTATCGAAGTAATGCAAGCAAAGTAACGTGCAATAGCTAGAAATATATAATTTAGAATGTGCAAATTAAGCCCTTTCATTTGATACCCCACATGATACATTCATAAAAATATTTTTTTTAATTGTTGTACTTAATGTCCTCTATAGGGCGCCATATTAAATTTAGTATGACGTCACATAACATATAACTAGCGAACAATTAAGACGCTTCTAACAATACCTCATTTGTTCAATTATGATAGATAGTTTAGGAGATATGTGCGAACAGACAAACATACATACATACATACAAACATAAATAGCGGCTAAAATCATAACCCTCCTTTTTGCTTCGCCGTAGTCGGGTAAAAAGCACATGTATTTTTTTGTTTCGCGCGACCATAAGTATATATAAATATATTATTTTACTATGCAGTGGCTAGTTCACTTACTCGTATGTTGAGCGGAGACTGTTTTTGACATTTCGAGTTTATTATAAGGCACTATTTTCTGAATATTTAAATTAATACTGAACTGTTTAAAAAAAGCGGCCAAGTGCGAGTCGGACTCGCCCATGAAGGGCTCCGTAGCAGCATAACATAAAAGTTCTTGTAGTTAGATATAGTAGCCGCGGTTTACGATCTACGATTTATGACGTATTAAAAAAAAACTACTTACTGGATCTCGTTCAAACCAATTTTCGTTGGAAGTTTCCATGGTAATGTACATCATATTTTTTTTTTAGTTTTATCATTCTCTTATTTTAGAAGTTACAGGGGGGGGGGACACACATTTTACCACTTTGGGTGTCTCTCGCGCAAACTATTCAGTTTAGAAAAAAATGGTATTAGAAACCTCAATATCATTTTTGAAGACCTATCCATAAACACCCCACACGTATGGGTTTGATGAAAAAAAAATATTTGAGTTTCAGTTCTATGTATGGGGAACCCCCAAAATTTATTGTTTTTTTTCTATTTTTGTACGAAAATCTTAATGCGGTTCACAGAATACATCTACTTGCCAAGTTTCAACAGTATAGTTCTTATAGTTTCCGAAAAAAGTGGCTGTGACATACGGACGGACAGACAGACAGACAGACAGACATGACGAATCCATAAGGGTTCCGTTTTTTGCCATTTGGCTACGGAACCCTAAAAATAGGTAAAATCAAAAATGTATACATGATTTTAGAACAAAAAACGTAAAATTTTGTTTATTTAAGTTGGAAGGCATCAATATTAACATATCTGAGATTTTCGCCCGCCTGGTTGGCTACGTTCATTGAAATTTCATCCGTTCAAAATATTCATTCGTCATCATAATATTATAGTCCTGGTTGTAAGGATTTGTTAGACCTTTTCCTCCTCCAAATCGTTGTTTCGTGCTCTGACCAACTCCACAAACCGTTTATTACTTAGATATGAAACCCGAATTTTAGATTATCGGGATCGGATACAAAAACTTTTAATTTACTTTCCTTTTTTGTTTTGACTAATTGTTTCTTTTAAGTATTTTATATGAATTGTTTATTTATTTTACAAACAAATTTGTTTCTTTTGTATCTACGTGACTATTTATATTACATGATTCTGTCTGTTTTTCTCGTGTGAAGGCTCGGATAGGTAGTTAGACGAACAATAGGCAAATTTTTGCAACTTTCAAAGAGTTCATAAATAACGGCTCAGTATTATAAAAAAATATATTACTATATTGTTTTGTCCCGTCTGTCTGTTTGTCTTATAATTTAATAAAATGATTGAATTCTGTTAATTGTTTGCGTTTATGTCTTTTGTATAAACATTATGAACATATTTCCTTTTTTATCACAGAAAAAAAAAAAAAACGATTTTAGGCTTACTTCCCGATTAGCCGTGGACTTGAAACTTTAATCATAGCTCAGAAATAGATGTGATAATAATTAAAACCATAAATAATGTATCTAGTTTTGATCGGAAGTAGGAAAATGGCTATAGGAAACGGAATAGGAACTCCTTATCTCCGTCGTATTTGAGAACATTGGATTTGTTTTGACAAGTCATATAGCGTGGCGTCTAGGGTGTAAAGGAGCTGGAAGTGACCCTAGGAATTAGGGTTGTAATTTTTTTTTAAATTCTTTAGAGTATAATAGAAAACGTTTTGCGCGCGAGTGAATTCAACAAACAAGAGCGAAGTTCTAATTAAAGAAAGATCTCTTGTTCGATTTATTATTTTTGAAAGTTGATAAATGTTTACCATTTTAAAGAAAAACAAAACAAATAATAAATTTATAGTTGTTAAACTCGATATCATCAGACTCGACGCAACCGAAATAGACGTAATTCGGATGTGGTTTACGATGACTGACGGTCAAAAATATTTTACACCTATGCCCGGGTTACTATAGGATGAGCTCTGACAGATTAAAATGTTAAAAACATTTTTAAATTTTTTAGCTGTTATGGTTCTTTAACTGAATATTATAAAAAAAATCACAGATTTCGTGCCTCACACTGGGATGTATGGGAGTAAAAATCCTAAGTCACCGGTCTACTTCCTCCTTTTAGAGCTTCAGATTTAGCAGGCTGACATAGCATAGCTCGTTATAATATATATGGGCGGGCAGTGGACAGAAAAGTTTTCTCCTCTCGAGGTGGTTGGGCGATCAACAATCGATCAAATATTTGTAGACCGCCTTTGTCTAGATTCCGATATCCGGCGGACGACACCATGATAACCATTGCTTTACAAACGTATCTAAAGCACAAGTGATGTTTCACTGGACACGATCCTTTGACGCACGATTTTGAAAGGAATTGATACGAATACCTGTTATGGCGTTCCTGAAAACGGTTTTGATGAAATCCCGGACTGGTGATATGAGTAAGCTGAATTCGACAAGGTCTATTGTTGCCCCTGGTAAAGGATTGAACTTCGGTGAACATCAACGTATGATGGATGATGGATAGATGAATATTAGTACTATCGACTATCATATAAGGGCGCCTAGAGCACCGCTCGTTATACCTATATATGTAAACAGTATTCAAGCATTAATATACATTTCGGTTTATGATTAAATAAATAGATAATATTCATTAAGATTAAGAAAGTCATCAAAAAATGTATGTACTAACTTGACTAACACTATTTAATTTTATTACAAACTCAGCTATATTGTAACGCGAGTATTAGTACATTACGATACAAGGATCGTAAGTGGCATATTACAAACGAGGTGACTTTTTGTAAGCTCGAGCCGCAGGCGAGGGTTTATAATGTCACGAGTTTGTTATAAAACTTATGATCCGTGTGTTGTACGACGTTTTTCAATACACTTGTGAGAAAACTGATAGTAAATAATTAAATTGAAATGGTTGAGAAAGGTACAAACATATTACCCTACAAAAGCTATGATACTACAGGTTAAATGGATCATGTAGAAGTTGTAAAAACTAACCTTTATTATATCGTCCAGTTTGAGTATCCTTTCTATTCACATTTATCATTAAATATCAACACTAAAACACTCAACAACATTCAATGTAAAACAATTAAATGAAAATTTTAAAAACTTGGCGCCAACTACAAAACGATAGTATGTTTCTTTTTTATAAGCATAATTACGGAGAAAAGGCTCTGGCGGACATTCAGCCTCTACGAATAATATTTGTTGAATCGAGATAATTTTATTTCTATAATTAAAATATTACTGGCTGATAATATTTTTGATACAATTTGTTGAAATAAAAACAAATATAAAATACTTTCCTATTTGTATGAATCGATTTTTTATTGTCAAAATGATCCTGGTTGAATTATAAATTCTGAAGACCGTAGGAATTAAAAAAATTGTTGGTAAAACGCATTTACCGCACAATTTGCTAAAAGATTGCGTAAAGTAAAAGATTTTAAACATAGTGTGATATTATTTAACATTATTCTTATTTTTAACATATGTTTAACTGTACAGTTTAATTGTACAAGTTCAAACATTGTGCAGTATGCAGAGCTTCTTTGAAAAGATTGAATCACAAAACAAAACTATGCAATTTTATGACCTTATAGTAATTTAACCTTTTTCAGGAAAAAAGTTTTCAAAATTTTTCTTAGTGGACATTTTAGCTTCGTAAGGTAATCCTGTGCACAATAGCATGCTTCTTAATCAACTAGTGTAGGTAGAATTGTTAATATTTATCTTCCGACTTCGATATCATATTAGCATTACGTAATGCATTAGCACATTAACTGCTTTTTTGTGAAGAAATTCAAGGAAAAGTCTTACGTAAATAGGATTTAAAAACTCGACGTAAAATCCATATACGCCATAAATCCTTTGAAAGAAGTAAGAAATGACCATTTACCGATTTGTTCGAGCAAAATTTCGCAGAAAAGATACAGCATATTTCTTTTCCATCGCCTACGCTATCTTTCCGTCGTAGAAAATTGTTATATAAAATTTAATGTACCTGAAAAATACATTCTAGAACTACTTCGCCCACGCTAGAACTGATGTAAAAAACCCACGAAACGTTGGACGGGAGGCATAGAGGTGTGAGTCGGGCCCGGAGGTGTATGACGTCATTCGGGCTATAATCTATACTATAAATGTTGAACAAAAAGGTGGACTAAGGTCCAATTCACATCTCAATGTCGTCCAATCCCGAGGAGTCTTTCAGTGTGTGCGTGAGGGCCTGGGCGGAGCTTAGTGTTCGGCCTGCGTCGGCGCGAACAAAATCCTTGAATTCCGTTGCAGTATTGATTTTATGAAATTGCGCAGTTAGCTGTGATCTATAAATAGAACTCTGCTTATTGAAGTCCTAGATTTTAGTACTTTGTAGCTTGTCTTTACGATACATTATCACAAACAGACCCAGTTTATCCTTTTTTCTTTACTTTATAATAATGTTCAGGCCTGGTAGTTTTGCATCCAATTTTAATCCGCACTCCAAGCAACTGATCCCGGGATTCCTGCCCAAATTTACTGCCGAGGTACTCAAAAATCTGCCAAATATTAGGATACTAATCCGATTATTTTAAGGTTGTCTGGAAGAGATCGCTAATAGCGATTAGACCGCCTTTGCTTACTATTTAATATAAGGTCAATTGTGTAATTATTTTCTTGTGTATGCAATAAAGTGTTACTTATTTACTTACTTGTATTTATTAAGGACAGCATTTTTTTTTGTTAAAATGTTTTATTGTTGTATCTGAGAAATGATTTTAAAAATCTAAATCAAAAACAAAGTTTTTTCATGGTAAATAACGAAACGACTTTCATATTATTATTTTTTTACTTGTGCTTGTGTAAGAAATCTAGGGGAAGAATACAAAACCTCAACATCAACATCAACGGCCCGTACAGTCCACTGCTGGACTATGAGCCTCCTCCACTTAAGTGGAGGGTTTTGACATAATCTCCACGCTTAGCAGGCGGGTTGGAGATCGCAGATTACAAGGTCAGGTCAGATCAGAGAGCGCTGCTGCCCGTTCCCTGTTCAATGTGCAGTCCCTAAGTCGCCTCTTACGAAACCCACGGGAAGAGTAGGGGTTGGTGACAAATGTATTCTACTCTGCCGTCACCACACGGCTTACAAAACCTAAAAGGAGGTTTTGCTAGTACTCAAAGTATGAGAACATGTCTTTAAATGGCCGTACGTTGATTTTATTACAGCTTTAAGGAATAATGAATCTTAGCATCATCATCATCATAAAAAAAACCGTTTGGCGTGAGAAAAAGACTAAGAATCTACAAGCATGTGGGCGACCTCCATAAGGAAAGTAAAAATAAAGAATGGGGAAAAAACGAATGGGGAAAAAAACGAATGGAAATTAAAATACAAGTGAAAAAAAAATCGGGGAAAAAATCGCTACAGTCCGAATTAAACAGCTTTAGAACTATGACAGATTTCGCAAATGCATCAATGCAGGTACACAAAAACGAATAGGGAATATGCATACAAAAATGTTAGTTTTTTCATAGTTCATCCGAAAGTATAAAAAATAGAATACTGACAGTCAAAACAGAATCGAAATTAATCGAGAAACAAACTAGATACGCGCACAACATTATTAAACAAATATATCAGCTGTCCCTCTTATTTATTATTATTATTATCACAAAAACAAAAAACAAAATTTCGAAAACAAAATTTTCTATGGCGGATGTATGGCCCGCGTGACAATTATGACGTCACAAGTCACGTCGGACCTCTCTGTCTAACCATCAACTTTGTTTCTGATTTATTTTTTATGTGTTTATCTGGAACTTGAAATATTGCTGAATTTAAAAAAAGAACCTGCATATTCCCTATTGTTTCTTTTTATCAATTGTCTTGAAAGTTAATTATTTTAGTCATTAGTTGTGTGTAATGTATTAATTTTGAATTACGGGGTAAACAAGTAAAATAGCTGGAGTGTAATATTGTCAAAAAAGAAAATTAAACATACGCTCGCTGTACATTCAATTCAAGAGCTGCAGGAAGGGATTAAACAATTCGTTGCTTTGTACCACCCGAACCATTGCTACGGGCGTTGAAAATACGAGTAAAAATAACATTGTTTTTCAATACAGAATCTGGTATCAAAAGCGCTTTGTTATATACGACACAGGATTGAACAATTTTTTGCTTTGCTATAAAATACTATTCTCCGGACGAATAAAATTATTAATCATGTGTGATGGCTTAGTCAGACCGTGGTCTAAGTGTGATAGGCTTCTTACTTTATTGTCGTTGTCAAATTTTCCAGGCCGGTCTAGACCTTATTTTTGTTTCCTGTAATTCTTTCTCCACCTTTTTCAAAGACTCCGAATTACATAGTAAAATAGGCACCGAAAATAAAAATTCCGTTAGGAAAACCTCCTACGTGTACAGCATTTGCATGAAAACTTTATCATTGATTATCAAATTCAAAAGTTATTTGCGTGAACAGTTATTATTCAAAACCATGCAAAATAATATCAATCTTGAAAAATGAATTGCGGTTCGTTAGTCTCGCTAAAACTCGAGAACGGCTGAACCGATTTGGCTAATTTTAGTCTTGAAATATTCGTGTAAGTCCAGGGAAGGTTTAAACGGTAAAAAAATATGGGTAGGGTAGGTGTAGAGTAGGTGTAGGGTAGGCGCCGGCCGTGTAGACAAAAATCGCATACGCAGCCTGTCAAAAGTCGTTGAGACCGATTTAAATAGATTGATAGATGAACTGTTTATTCAAAGATACAGTGCAATAACAACAAAGACAAAAGAATGTGTATAATAAGGAGAGAGAGACAACAAAAGAAAAAAAATATGCTATCGCTGATGTACTGCAACCCTGAATGGGCCCTAACTCAGCATAATATTGCGACGACACGAGGTACGTCACAACACTCTTCTTCCGTTAATTTATTATTCATTGCGTTGCCAATTTGCCTTATAGTGTTATCTCATTGTCTACGCAACGTACATCGAATTTTACTTGTAATTTGTTATTGTGACTTTGTTAAACGGACCCGAACGGTGCCGCCACCTGATACGCTTGTATTGTATGAAATGTGTGATAAGGCGTCTCTCGTTAGGCGCGAGCGGCGAACAATAGGGGATCGGACTACTAAATCCAAACTTGTTAGTTTCTGCTATCGAACACTATAGTTGGGTTATTATAGGATGAGTTCTGACAGCTTCAAAGTTTTTCATACGACGACGTTAACAACTTTTTTTCATAATATTCAGTTTAAAAACCATAATAGCTAAAACATAAAAAAAAAGTAACTTCCTCTTATTTTATCATTAAACAGTATGTAATTTTACTTAATTAATAAATAAACGAAATAATAATAAAGAGTTTTTAAAATTTTAATCTCTCAGAGCTCATAATCAGTAACCCAAGTATCATAGTAGATTTTACAACAAGTGCACAAAATGAACCATTTTTATCCGAGACTTTTAATAATAATAATAATAATAATTTATTTCGGACAAAGTCCATTAAGTGTTGGTAATACAAAATAACTTATATACTAGTTAGTAAGACATCATAGCAAGCGCACGAAATATACAACATTAAGTATTGTGGAGCTCCATCCACCTTTTGAGAAGTGGGGAGTCCCACCTATCAGATAATGCTTTGAGGATACTATTGGGGCTGGCTCGAGTTCGATTTAAAAGCGACGCTCAGCGTTTTCGCACTCTGTGCGTGCTTCCGCAAACTTGCGGCGCTGAAAATTCGCGGTAATCCCAACAATACCCTGAAAGCATTATATTATACTGTATTCGCAGGTCGCTGAATGCCCGGCGCGTGTAGTCCACCCACAGACTACACGTGTAAAAGGACTGGCAATTTTAGCAGCCCGAGCGAAGTTGAGGGCTGATAGTAATGTCGAAGATTGGTCCAAAATGGTATTGTGGACGAGTTTTAAACTCGGCTTTTCACTTCGATTGCGAGGAAATAAAACAGTAGTATAACACAACATTTCTTTAATTAACCAAATTACAAAATTATCGTAAACTTTGAGATATTTTTCCTGAGACTTTGGCGGTAATACCTGTCACACAACTCTCTGTGTATTAATTTTCGTAAGCGGAGAGTGTTAAACCCTTTTCTTCACTGGACATTTTTCACAATTTTAGCAAATTGAAGAAATTAATTGAAACGCACTAAAAAACAAGAGCTGTTTCCCGCCGCTTTATTTTTTTTAAATCTTACGACATTGATATTAGGCTTGGGCTGCAGACCTATACAGCCTACTTTTAAAAGTAATATTGTAATAATAATTTCTTAAATTAATTAAATAACCTGTACGGTAGGTTTATTTAAATTTTAATATCTTTTATGTCTTAAAAACAAACAAGGCAAATAAATTAAAGTAATTATTATAAAATAACAAATTCTATCTATGAACTTCTTATTGTGTTTGGCTGTATGGCTCATTTTCTTTGCCTTAATAAAGATACATTTATGAGTAGAGATACGTTAATGCACTTGTGCACAAAATTCGATTTTGTGCAGCCTATATCCTGCACAAATAAGCACTTTCAGAGCATGAAAAGTGAAAAAGATTTTTCGCTCTATCTTTAAAATTGTTAAAGATTAGACAGAGAGGCACGTACCCACTTGTGACGTCATTTGTTAGTAACGCCATATAATCTCCATAAAAAAAATCGTTTTTGAAAGAGACAGACATATTGAAACTATAAAAATCACTGTAAAATCGTTTTTCAATCGATTCTGTTTTTTTCTTCGCGAATCGTCTGCTAACGAGCTGCCTAAGATAATCAACCATCATTGTACACTCTTTGCCGACGACTTATCGGTGGTCATACCATGCAGAAATAAACTTACTTTTAATGGTGAGGTAAACATCAGACATTGTAGACTGGTTGGCAAATAATTACTTGACGGTAAATATGGGTAAGACGAAGTATATGCAAATTTGTAACAAAGGAGGGTCTAAGTTAAATTTAGACATAAAATATAAAGGTGACTCTATACAAAAGACTGCTGAAACTACATTTCTAGGCATCCAACTTGATGAGAAATGCAGCTGGAAATCGCATGTTAATAAGGTATGCTCCAAAATAAATCGCTTTGCTTTTGCTCTATGGCGTCTGGCCAAAGTAACCGATATTAAAACAGCCCTCCAAGCCTAACATGGTTATGTTGCTAGCAACCTTCGATATGGCCTCCTATTGTGGGGAAACTCAGTTGATGTGGGTAGAGCATTCAGAGCACAGAAGCAATGTGTGAGGGCAATCTGTAATGTGTCTTCGGTGACCAGTTGCAAGCCCTTTTTAAAAAAAATGAACTTACTCACACTTCCGAGTATGTACATATACGAAGCCTGCATGTTTGTTAAAAATAACTTAAATTTGTTTATTAAGAATAGTAGTGTTTGCAATTTTAATACCAGGTTTCCTAATAAATTAATTTTGCCTTTTGATAGAATAGCATTAAGTTCTAAAAATTCATATAGCATGTGTGTTAAATTATTTAATCACTTACCGGAACATGTGAAAATATTGACAAATCGGGAATTTAAACGAATACTATTAAAATGCCTTCGAAATCAATGTTTTTATACTGTTAATCAATACTTTAGTAATAAGCTTGACATTGTATTAAAATAGTAATATTTCAATAATTAGCTATTATGACTTTATTTGACACTTATGTATGACATTATTTGATCAATTTTATTTCATTTGTTATTATTAATTTTTCTTTTACAATTATAATTCTTTGATAATTTAGAATCAAACCTAATATTTGTATGCCTGCATCAGGCGAGACATGATGTGCGTTAACTATTTTAAATAAGACCTTTTGTAAACCATGTTTCATGCAAATAAATGATATTATTATTATTATACTAATCTATATTTTAAAAATAATTCATAAAATATGGTGAACAGTCCGATCCCCTGCAACCATAACTTACCTAATTTGGCAGACGTCTGGATGCGCCTTGAGCACCGTGAGCTCGCAGGAGCCCGTTCCGTCGTACGAGGACGGGTAACCAGAGTTGACGAAGTAGGTGCCGTTTTCCGAGGTAGTACTACCGCATGACGTCATGACTGCAGTAACGACAATGAACTTTAATACTCTATAACAAGACCACTTCATACACTATAACTTTGAAGTATTTATATGGATGAATATTATAGCTGGTCTAGTAGCTAAGGCCGCTGTCTTACGTCCGGGAGAAAATATATTTTTTGATTTTTAATTTTTGCTTATAATATTGGTGTCGATTCGGCATACGCCCAACTAAACTAAAATTACTCCTGTCACTTTCTATCATTTTTAATTGAAAAGGGACCGATGATCATCCACCACCATTCATTCATTACCTATAATTTTAAACTTTCGCGGTCATTATCATAACATTTATGAGACATTTTACGGGCTTACCGCGATATTATTTTTGTTGAGGAGACCCGATAACTCGGCGCTGTTGCAAGCACCATGGTCGCGGGTAGACGCAGGGTCTCCTCAACAAAAATAATATCGCGGTAAGCCCGTAAAATGTCTCACAAATGTTGTTATATACCTACTTTTGAAGGATTATTTTCACTTTTAAAACATGAGCGATTATATTTTTTTTTTTAGTCTCAAGAAATCATAGCAGAGCACCATAACAATGGAAAAACAATGTGTAGCTCAGTTGGTAGAACGACTGCCTAAGAAGCTTGGAGTGCGGGATTGCATCGCTCCGTTTATCGCTAGATCCCTGAACGATACTCAGAGGTGGCGTAAGGCGTGGGCGGTGTAGTGACCTCACCGCACACGGCCCACACTGGACCGTTTCATACGAGCTAGACGGAGGAAATTCTGAAATCGGTTTTTACTGTTGATTTTTATTTTTTCTATTAAACTATGAAATTTATATTCTAGTATATATACTTAGGCTAATTTATGAATAGGCAGCCATATATTTTTTGAAAATTAATTATTTTTTAATTAAAGTATTTTTAATTTTTATTTTTTTGGTATTTAATTTCCCTTTTAGCCATTCTTCAGAAAAAAATATTTCTTTGCGAACTCCGGCTGACTTCCATTTTTGTTCTGTTTGTAATGAATACAAATTTATTTTGAACTTAATTATTTTCAAACTCTTATAATCTGGATTACTTAAGCCTGATTTAATACAAAATAAATGAAGGAGTTTCTCGATTCATTCGGGTTTTTGTAACGAGCACCAAAGTTTGAAAAAAACGGATAGAAAATGCATGTTTTGAAATAATATAAAAAAATATGATGCAATTCCGTGCGAAGCCAACTATTCATTGATACAGAAAGTAGATAACTAGATCGATTAAATAAAATAAGATTGTTTGTATTAAATTAATATAAACGCGTTTAGATTGTCCAATGTTCATGAACTTAGTAATGTTTTTGGCTCTTTATGGCATAGCAAATAAGATGTTTGTTTTTCTTTAAAAATATTGCGGACACGGACATAAAAAGTATACCAAAACCATTCACATACCTTGATTATTACAATTTTTTTTCCTAAACACTCAATCACTTCCAAGTAATAAAATCAATTAATATACAGGAGCGTGAATAATTGCAAGCCCATGCAACGGACATTAACGTGCGTTGGTTGTGCAGCGTGCATTATGTTCTATTGATAATTTATTTAGTAGTATGCAACAAAACTTGATACATGTCATGTACAGATTTGACGTGATTTGACCCTCCCAGAAAATGTCAAGAGTGCTAACGGAGGGAGTTTCCCAAGATGGTTCATGATGACGTAGGCATCGACCTCACACAGACTCATCTCCACCTGGAGTCCGACTCACTGGAGATGGACTCAAGTAAGGCGTTTCTGCATACGAGCCTAAGAATCATATAATAAGGTTTATAGTGTGTCTATCCTCACGCAAAATATTTTTATTTAGGTAATGAAGCTATTGTTGAGGTCAGTAGTTATCAGTGAATCCTACAGAATATACAAAACAGACCAACAAAGCAACTACTTTCCTCCGTCTTGCTTATATGAAACGGTCCAATGTGCCAACCGAAAATAAATTTGAAAAAGTATGAAAAATTCAAAAGTACAACACCACAAGGTTTTTCTTATAATAAATACATTAGAATGAATTCTCAAAGATATTCCACTCTTCGGCGCACCAAATGAATGTGAATGAAATAATCGATACTTCTGATAAACTACTTATATTATGTTATTAAAAAATCTCATCTCTGTCGTTTCTGATCATTCGTTTATATTTAGTCTGGCAACATTAGGCGGGGAGTCCCCGGTCAGAGACGGGACATAGCTCAGGACTTCCCCTTATTGGACAGCCAATCAAAGTACCTATCGCATCGCATGCAGACGCAGTCTCGCTTCATGTTCCTTTAAAAATTAATAATAGTGTTACATATTTTTAAAACGATAACAAAAAAAAAAGGAAAAATTCGGTTTAATATTAAGTGAAAACTGTTTAATTTTAAGTGTTTTTTTTTATTTTATATTCCCTTCTTCTTGCACCATCAGGGGCCTCGCGAAATGTACCTTGCCCACATTAAGTTCAGGTCTTGCGCCGCCACTGACGATACTTATATCTTATAAGATAATAATCTGTGACGAAACATGCTGATAAGTTTCCCTTTACTTACAGATGCAGCAAAGTCCAAAGCCGTTGGCGCAGTAGCCGTTAGCAGACCCGCCTCGCGCCGAGCACTCACGCGCAGTCATACACGTGCCGTTGTCGCCAGATGCGCCCGCGCAGCCGCCGTTCGGAAACGTCACCACCGTGAATAAGGAAAGAACTAGAATAAACTAAACAATAACTACTACTATATTTAATAGTTGTACGAATTTAACATAAACAAACATAATTGATTTTGTCAGTGCCCTGCGAATCTGATCAAAAGAAATACAATTGTGTATATTTTAATATTAGTGGCTGACCTCGCGAGTTTGTATATCTCTTTATTTTTATTTTTTCTGCTAAGCTGGGCCTACCAGCTGGGTATTTTGCCATGTTTTTTATAATTGTTCTGCCTTTTTATATTTTTCCTATTATAATTATGCTTATACTTATAATTATTATTTTTTTTCTTTTTATTTTTTTCCATATATTTTTATTAATTTCATTCTTTTTACTTTTTTTATGGATGTATTATTTTATTGAACTTTATTTTTAAAGGTTGAGAAATGTGACTTGTTTTACCCCCCTAACTCCGTCATTTTTTAAAATATCCAAATACTGACTCAACAAAAAAAAATTGTTTAATTTATCAAACCTGCTCTCAAAATTTCACAAGAATCGGTTGAGAAACACGGCCTGTAGAGTAGAACAAACAGACAGATGGACAGATAGACATACAAAAGCAATTTTGGCCAAGCTGAAACGGAGACGCTTCGCTCGCTCGGTCAATTAGCGGTCCGCCCGCGGCTACACTCGCGTTTTGTAAGATTTTCCCGTCAAAAGTATCCTATAATCCAGGGTACAAACTATCTCCATTCCAAATTTCATCCAAATCCGTTCAGTAGTTAGGGCGTGAAAGCGGAACAAATATCCAAACATCTAAATATATTTTCACATTTATGATATTAGTGTGAAGTGTGATGTGATGATATGATTGCCACGTCTAGTGACGAGTTCTAAAAATATAAAATATAAAAAATATAAAATATGTTTATTCTTTAACAGGTTTACATTATTGCAGGGGCAGGTGCCTCCTAGTAAGTTCTAAACTACTTACATCGGCTTTCCTTCGACGCCGGCGCCCAAAACCTCGGCTCCGACTTTTGAACCTCCTGATGATTTATCCTGTAACCCCATTTCGGGAACTCGATTTCACCGAACACACCCTTCCCGTTCGAAATTCGAACTCCATCGGTCGAGTCGCAAAGTTTGATAACCGTCAACAAAATCAAAACGAATTCTGTATGCATTTTAGTTGAATAGCACCACATGAATGAGATATGGGACATGTCGAGTGCTAATATATAGTGCGGATGCTAACAGAGTGTAATCGTTTTGAATTTCTCCTTTATTGTGTTGACAATGGCTCGCTTTGGCGATAATTTCTTCGTTTGCAATTATTATTGTTTTGCGTGTAACGGGACGGAACGTGCGTACACGCATTCGTTGCTGTGGTGTTGAAAATCGGTTTCCGTACCTATTTTATGATAACAATAACTAATAATTATACGAAGTGTTAGAATCTCTCGGTTGGTTCGGCTCATACCATGAAACTGAACAATTTTGTTTTAGAACTTTCCAATATCTTAAATACCGAGTCCATTTGTATGAAATCATCATCATAAGCTCACATACCCTGTATCAGGGCGATCAGGCTTAGACCCTGGCCCAGTGCGGGTTGGTTGACTTCACACACAACCTTTGAATTTCTTCGCAGGAGTGTGCACGTTTCCTCACGATGTTTTCCTTCACCGTAAGAGCGTCGTTGAATAAATGTACATATGAATTAAAAATTCGAAAACACAGTAGTAGTGGTGGGGATCGAAGCCGCGTCTCCCGGACAAGAGGCAGCGGTCCTAACGAATACACCACCTACGCTCTCGAAACAAAACTTGAGAGGTTTTGTATTGTTTAGCTATAATCATCATCATTGTATATTATACAGGGTGTAAGTGACATGACAATATGATTCTGAATCACATTTGCGTCTGGTTGTTGTTTATCTATATAAGTATGTATTAATCTATTTATGTAATGTATATCAGCTGTCTGGTACCCATAGAACAAGCTGTGCTTAGTTTGGGATCAGATGGCCGTGTGTCCCCACATATTTATTTTTATTTATCTATTTCACTAGATTTTTTTATTAACCTACACCATACATACACTAACACCCTCTTTCTGATATCTTATTTACTTCGTGTAGTCATTTTTCGATTAGCGGCTCTATTAACTGTGTTGTTACGTAGATATGAACGTGAACTTATGTGTGAGTATGATTGTTTGCGAGGAAGATGTTGCTTCCACAAATTATTATACATAATATCACAAGTATGATTAGATATACATACATTCTTTTCCAAAGTCATACGTACATTCCAAGAATATTACGCTCCTTCCGGGAAAGTCGGTAAAATTAAGAATAGGTACTTACGCAATACTTACGAGTTGTATTTTACGTCTCACTGGTAGCAGTCGTAATAACACGGCCAACGGCAAGGATCTCGTACTTCAAACGTATTTTATTCAACACAATACAGTGTGTCAGAGACAGCATTCCAAAAATAGATTATTTAGTTTTGAAGAGGTGTTTTTGGAGTAAAACAGCAAATGCGCCATAAACTTATATTGAAACAGCGATTAAACACACAAACTTAAATTGTAACATACAAAATACAAACGTAGTAACCTAGCTAGCGAGTTCCGGGTAGGTGAAGGATAGGTGTAGGGTAGGTGTAGGGTAGGTGTAGGGTAGATGTAGGGTAGGTGTAGGGTAGGTGTAGGGTAGGTGTAGGGTAGGTGTAGGGTAGATGTAGAGTAGGTGTAGGTGTAGAGTAGGGTAGTAGGTGTATGTAGGGTAGGTGTAGGGTAAATTTTGGGTAGGTGTAGGTTGGATAGTATGTAAGTTAAAGAGTCCATAATGTAAAGAATAGGACTTTTGTTTTTGACGATGATCTACCCGTGCGAAGGGCCGCTAGTAAATAATAAAAAACAATTCTATTAGTTTTAAAATTTATTAACGGCTACTCTACAATTGCTAGATTCAGTGGCTACAAAATATGAGTAAATGTTACTACACGGCTATGCTACAGCCTACAGCTACAGACATACTTCAAACATCAGTATCAGTATATTAATAAATAAATAAATAAATCAGTTAATAATTTTAATAGACACAGAAACAGAATTATTTTGAATAATATTTCAAACAACATTTCTTATTTTTTTTTATTGTTGATAATGATGTAGATGCAGTTAATTCATACAGACAGTCTGCAGCTACAAACATAGTTCAAACATAAGTATAATATTATCGTATATGAAATGTATTTCAATTTTATAATTGCATAAAAACAGAAACATATTTTGAACAACATTTCTAAGAGCTCATTTATGTTAATATTGTTAGTCATGGTAAAATAGATAGCTAATTCTAATAGCTATTATACAATTGTAATATTCACGGTGTAGGTCAATAATATCTTTGTTTTGCCCGATGTCTGGCAGGGTTGCATTATGCCACCTCAGTCGCCAGCGGACAGATCTAAACAAGCATCATCCATGCACAAACAATAGTGCACATCACACGAATGCTTGCTCTGGGCGGGAAACCCGCGACCGCGTGCTACGCAGGCAGGCATAATACGAGTACCAACTAGCCACTGCATATGCAAAAGTATAAGTGCGGGTCCCCAGTGGTTCGACCCTCAATTCAGCAGACGGTCTGCGATGGCAGATTACATCCCTATCGTTTTTTTTTAGAAATCATACTGGACTCGTGAAATGAAACAACATTAAAATGTGTTTATACACGAAAAGCAAAAACGAAAAGCAAGACGGAAATTTTTTAACCGCAAAAGACTGACACAAGTGTAAAGTTTTCTAAAGTTTGAACACTAAACCAATTCGGATTGTATTTTTGGGTAAAAACAGAGCCACGAAAAATTACTAAAAAGTTTACATAGCAGCAAGAACATAGTTGAGTTATGTTTTAACAAATGATGTGCATAATTATACGGTACAATTTAGGAATACAGTAAAAAAAAGATTTAGGAATTTATCGACTTTTTGCTTTCTGCGCCGCAGAATCAAGTTAAGAAAAATGATACCACCTGTTGTACTATTCTTCTAATAATGTTACTTCTGATGTCAGCGTTCTCTCGCCGCTAGAATAAAAAAAAAAAAAAATCAAAAATTATTTATTTCCATAGGATGTTATTATATCAGTTAGATACGTCATTACATTTTTTGGGTGAGTTCACTAACACACTGACGGAATCTGTGCGCTCAAAACCTCCATACTTCCGCTTAGCCAGCTGTACCACATTTGCTTGAGAGAATAAACCTAAAAAGAAAAAAAATAGAAAATTCTCTTCTATTTTTATTACCTATATAAAGTGCGCTCGCGTTAAGTAAGATTTTCCCGTGGGAATAAGACTTTTCCCGTAAAAAGTATTGATTGATCTTGTCATGTTATTTTTTTATTTCGCGCGACCATTATGGACGAGTGCGGAGTGCCGGACCATCGGATAAACAAATTAATTATTTATGTCCTACGTGTTAATCCAGCACATTTGCACATTTACCTATATAATATTAGTGTGATGTGATAAAAGCAAATAATACTACTCACTTTGCTTCCAACTTCCTGGCCTCTTCATTGGGTGACTGATTCTTAATTTCTTTTTTATATTTTTGTTTTGTAGAATGTTCGTAACAACAAGTAAGCGATCTAAAATGTTTAAAGTGAAATCAGTACGGCGGCGCGCGGACTCAATCACGTCTTTGAACTTAGTAATGAGTAAACTAGTATAAGGAGACGTCATCATCACCGCCCACGTTCCTCCGCCTACAGCTGTACCAACCCCCCCCCCCCCCCGTGGCAACACACCCATTTAATATGCTCTAATCTATCAATCAGAATAACATTTTAAACTCTCGCGATTTTCACACATTTTAAAACACACACACACATTCACACACATTTTTATAATATATCCTGATTAGACCCGTTAGTACATTTAAAAAATGTAGACTTCAATCAATCAATCAATCAATCAGCCAGGTATCAGCTACACTTACCGACTTGTAGGCCAGTTCACACTATCTCAGTTTGTGCTGTAGGTGAGTAAACAAGATTGTCTTACTCGAAGGTTATATTATAAGTAAACTATACTAGATTTTGTTTTTGACAAGTTTACAATGTGTGATCCATTGTAGTGCTGATCTTATTAAAATGTACTGATTTTCAGACTGTTTCTACCATTTCTGCCGTTTCAACCGATTCTGTTTTTTCTTCGCGAATCGTCTGCTATACTAATCTACTTATATTTTAAAAATAATAAATAAAATATGGCAAATTTATGAACAGTCTGATCCCCTATTTTAAAGATAGAGCAAAATTATTTTAGTGTTCGATAGCAGAAACTAAGAAGTTTGGATTTATAAAATAAAAAAAAAGTAGTACGATACCCTATTCTGGCTATTTCATATAAAATCAACAATAGCACAAACAGTGCTACATTTTTATTCGCGCAACCATACCACTCAGTGGGTACTTTAGATCTTCTAGCCGTTGTTTCTTCTGGCCGTTCTTCTCCACAGAGGGCGTACACTGGTAGTGAACATGCCATCCATGATAGCTTAGACGTCGAAAAATGATTTGTAAAAATCTTAATTGGAATAAAATATTTTTAATTTGATTTGATTTCAAAGCACAAATCTACCCATTCTCTCAAAGGGGTTGTCAAATTGTATTGGGTCTCAAATTGTACATTAACATATTAACATCGAATGTTCTCCACGGTAATTTGGCCAGTATGTGTACTAATTAGTTCGAAGACCAATTAGTACTAATCCCGGCCAAATTAATACTCGTATTACAAAGGACTAATATACAATTGAAACCACATATAGGATAACCACATATCGGACAGTAGTGGAAATCCAATTATATCGTGCTGAGGACAATTCAATGGCAAGGCCAGCATTTGACGGTAGAGAGAGCAGATGGTTCGAGGCGTGAACGTATCCGCCTGCCTGAATTTGCGTGCCATTTGGAAATTGCTAATTGGCAAAGGCCTATCTGTTAGCCGCCGTGGCGTTTGAGCTTTTGAGTTCCTTGTATCTAGTATCTAGTATTTTGTATCTAGTATATTGTAACAACTAGTGGCTCTGTGAGCTGTAGACCTCGCGAGTCTGTATATCTCTTTATATTAATTTTTATTTTTTCTCCACTAAGATCCCCGAGCCCTTGAAATTTATTTAATTTAATTTAAATTTATTTAAGTTTATTTTATTTTAATTGATTGAGAAATGTGACCTGTAGAGGAAAACAGCTTCACCGGTAGACTTTGTAAGCTGGCAACCCCCATAACTCCGTAGTTTTTTAAAATCTCCAAAAAATTACTCGACAATAAATTCGATAAATTTATCGAACCTGCTCAAAAAATTTCACGAGAATCAGTTGAGAAACGCGACCTGTAGAGTCAAACAAACAGACAGATGGACATACAGACAGATAGACAGACATACAAAAGCAATTTTGCAATTTTGCCCAAGCTGAAACAGAGACGCTTCGCTCGCTCGGTCAATAAGAGCGTCTGCGGTCTAGAGACGCGGGTTCGACCCCACCACGTACCAACGTGTTTTTTCGAAAATTCATATTATGCGCATTTATTCGACGCTCTTACAGTGAAGGAAAACATCGTGATGAAACCTGCACACTCCTGCGAAGAAATTCAAAGGTTGCGTGTGAAGTCAACCAACCCGCACTGGGCCAGCGTAGTCGACTAAGGCCTAATCGCCCTAATTCAGGGTAGGCTCGAGCCCTTCAATGGGGACGTATATGAGCTGATATTGAAACAATTACATTTATTTCTCAACTAAAGTACTCTAAAAGGCTTTAGCCATCTTATTGTGTGGGTTGTAAGTCGTAAAACCCGTGAGTAAGTAATATTATATTATATAGTACATTGTTAAACGAGGGGTGAAAGTAACTTATTTAGCGCCAAGACGGGGTTTGGGGCCTGAGCGTAGCGAGGGCCCTAATAGTTCGAGGCACTAAATAAGTCTTTAACCAGAGGTAAACACTGTGCTTTTCATTACAAATACAAGGAAAGTAAAAATAAAAACACGAATTAACTAAAGAAAAAAATGAGTGATTTCCATATCTGAATCAGATGAACTCATTATTGTAAACAAAACCCTACAACTCGAGAAACAAATGTTAATCGGATTATTGCTTTCCCGCTTATTTTTTATTTTTTGCTGTGCCGGCAAAGCTTTTAAGCCATTATTTTTAATTTCCATCATTGAAAAAGGTTAAATATTTTGCCCAAATATATTTTATTTTAAAGAAATACTTGAAAGTTAATTATAATAAAGTCATTTAAAAAATATATATTCTTTAATCAATACTTAACTTTATGTTATTTCAATTTAACATTGCGCTGTAATTAAGTGGCTGTATAGAAAGATGGAACATAGTTCAATAGAAATATGAAATTAGAAGCAGTTTTTTTTTAAGAATTTGTCAGAATACTTGAAAATGAATGAATGAATGACAGCTGTCAGTTAAAAGTGATTCTCCCTCCGGGCTGGAAAGTATTACCTTCAATCCGCTCCTCAGGCAACTTCCGAACTGCTTTCAGAGTATGAGTAATGAAAAAACACTTTATTGCACACAAAAGTAACATACAAGCTTGGACTAATTTAATTAACCACTGGACGCGTAAAGGAAGAAAAATGTATGCAAACACATTCAACCAATATTGGGGGGAGGGAGTAATGACAGATGATAACCGATCAAATAAAAAGAGTGGTGTGTAATATAATAGCATAACGTATGTTTAACCTTCTAAAATTGTGCAGATAAAATGAATTTAATAAGAAATTTTATTGCATTATAGATGACTAGACTAGACTACTCATTGGTTTGTACAGGTTTAAAAAATTTACAAATGATATATTTTGAATAAATCCAAAATTTGAAATGGAATAATAAAGTTCTGACGCGGCTGATTAGATTCTATTCGGCATTTTCGACCCAGTGCTGCCGCTCGATAGTCTAATATAGGTAGCCTATCGATATACTATCGATAGTTTAAGTAAAAACGGTAGTACCGATAGCCTATCGATAGTTCGATACTATCTGGAGAGGCCGGTAAGGGAAAAAGGGGTACCTTCGATATGTGGACGTTCAGGCGCTGGAGTTGGTCGCAGGGCTTCTCCAAGTTAAGAGTTGCGTTGATGAAGATTGGACCTTGTAGATTCGACAGTCTTTTTGGGCATTACTTTGGACGCTAAACTCCAATAGGATGCTCATAAAAAATTAGAGCTCTTACCGACGTAGACACCGCTAGACTAGTCTACTTTAGTTACTTTCATAGTCTAATGACCTATGGTATTCTATTGTGGGGTCACGCTGCGAATGCTAATAGTATATTTATTCTGCAGAAATGGGCTATTCGTGCAATTTATAGATTAGGGCCTAGACTGTCACTGAGGGAAAAGTTTAAAGAAATCAATATTCTGACATTTGTGTCTCAATATACACTCAGCGGCACGGAATTTAACCTTTATTTTTGAGTTTACACAAAACATAAATTATTTTTTTGAAAACTTTTGTTTTAGTTTAAAACCTCATTAGTGCTGGCTTTTTTTAGGCAGTATCATGAAAAAAAAAATGCAAGCTGTCAATATCAGTTTTAAAACTTTTGGCGGGAAACGTTTTCCGGGAAAATTATTGCTAAGTACAGGTAAGTTTAATTTGAGTTAAATTTAATTTAATGATAATATCGTGGGTTTCATTGAAATTTTATTGTTTTTAATTGACTTTTTATCATTTTTAGGTTTACAATATGTCGCTTACTCCTGCACAAGCTGTCGCTTTAATCGACGTGGGCCTGACTCAGCGCCAAGTGGCTGCAAGATTAAATGTAGCGCGTTCCAACTTGAAATGTGCCGTAAAACGATACCGCGAGACTGGCCTGTACCCGAGAAGACCAGGCAGTGGTGGGGTAAGATGCACATCCGCCCGCAATGACCGTTTTGTCGTGTTGCAAGTACAGCGAAATCGCTTCCTCACTGCTGTAGAGACGAGGCAGAGTCTGCGAATGGTTCGAAATGTGTCAGTGAGTGTACGATTAGAAGAAGTTAGAGGAAGTCGGCTTACATGCTTGTAGGCCAGCCTCAGGTCCAAAGCACGAGAGGCATCATCGTGTAGCACGCCTTCGATTCGCACGAGAGCACGCTAACTGGAGTCTGGAGGGCTGGGGCAACGTTTTGTTTACAACGAAAGTAGAGTGGCTTTGAGAGCTCCAGATAGTCGGGAGCGCGTGTATAGGAGTCGTAACGAACCGTTTCTCCCAATAACTACCCGACAGACAGAAAGTTTTCAAGGAGGCTCGGTTATGATATAGGGTGGCATAAGTTCCGACGCTCGCACGGAGTTGGTTATTGTGGAAGGTCGAGAAAGTGCAACACGCTACATTGAAGTGATTCTCCAAGAACACGTTATACCATACGTGGACTTCATTGGAGCCGAAAATTTTCTATTAATGCATGATAATGCTCGTGCACACACTGCACACATCGTAGAGAGCTACCTTGTAGAAGTTGGCATTCGCAAACTACAGTGGCCAGCGCGAAGCCCGGACATGAACCCAATAGAACATGCCTGGGACATGCTAAAACGTAGGGTCAAAGCTAGTCCCAACCCACCACAGAACCTTCGTGTACTAAAATCAGCCTTAGTAACTGCTTGGGATGAAATCCTACAAGTGGAGATTAAAAACATAATCCACAGCATGCCAGAACGCATGCAGGCAGTTCTTAGAGCAACAGGTGGTAATACACGCTATTAATTTCATTCTGGCTCTTTTTAAATTTTACTTTTTAATGTTTGATTTCAAATTAAAGAAAAATCTTAAATGTATGATTTTTATTGAATACCCAATCGAACCATTATTTGCCTTGAATAAAAAAAAGACTACTTAATATATCAAAAAATAACGTTAGAAATTAGGAGGATTTGTGATGCGAGGTTTGAATTTAAAACATGTATTACAATCATGAACTACTTTGCGAACGATGTTGCGAGCAGAAAGTATCCAATACTTTCTCAGTCAGTAGAGCTAAGAGTAGTGCGGGTCCAGTATGTAAATTAATTTAATGTTGATATTCAATGAGAAGTGAAGTTAATCGATCTTTAGGGAGTAATATCAGGTGTTTAATATCGAAATGGAGTTGAGAATGAGAAAGCCTTCCTCCTACGCGAATCAGGCCATTATTGTTGTCAATGAAAGGATTGAGTTTTAAAATTGTTTTATTTGTACAGCGTTTATTATTTTTTAAAGAATGAATATCTTGAGCGAAATGTTTGTTTTGTACGAAACGTAAAGCGTGAAGTTCAGCTTGTTCTAAGTCATTAACAGGAATTGTTTCATGTGGTTTTAATAATACGAAAGAGCGTAAGAATTTTTAATAAGAAGATACACGATCGGCGAGAGTTTGAATTGGGTGAGTATTTTCCTTTGTTCACACAAGGACAGATTATAAGAAAGACAAATTCTCTTAAAAGGACAGATGCTCATAAAGACAGAAATGGTACAGTTCCACACACCATACCTTAATGCGGTTGCAGTACATTATTGAAATATTCAATATTACGTTTTCAGACACAGTTTGTAATGGTAGAGATATAGTTTTTGATTCGAGCGATTCTCCATTATTATTAATTTTGTATTATTTTACAGGCCAATTATCGGGAGGAGCGGAGAGCCACTGCGGGCCATGAAACCAGAGTGTGTTGTTAATTAATTATTGAGGAGTTACAGGTCGTGAAACAATATCAGCAGGATTTTCAATACCTCGAACGTGAAACTAATGAGAAGCAGGTAAGTATTCATTAATCTGAGCGATGCGGTTAGCGACAAAAGTATGAAACTTATAAGCGAGCGAGTGAATTCACGTAAGAGTAATTGTCGAGTCAGAGAATGCGTAAATGTCACGAATGTTACAACGTTTTTCAAAAACGGAAAGAATTGAAGTGATTAACTTTGCGAGCAGTAAAGCTGCGCAAAGTTCTAAGCGAGCTAGAGTTTTATTTGGTGAAGAGACTTTAGATTTTGAAGTGAGGAGTTTTACTGAACGAACGTTAGAGTTTTCATCAGTATCAACGCGAACGTACACGCAGGCACCATAACACTTCTCGCTCACATCCGCAAAGCCGATCAGAGTTATGTTTAAATCGCGAGTGATTCCGACGTGACGCGGTGTTATTAAATTTTGTAATTGAGAGAGTTCGTTATGAAATTGTATCCATTTATATAAAATCGGGTCAGGGATCTCGTCATCCCAGTCGAGCTCTAATTTCCAGCACTCCTGAACTAACAGCTTCATGAACGCGACGACTGGACTGATGAGACCTAGCGGGTCGAATAAACGTGCGGTAGTAGAGAGAATTGAGCGTTTAGTACATTTATAAGGGAAATCAATATTTACTTGAAAATCAAAATTATCGTCAGTGGGTTGCCATTGTGTTAGGTATAGCAATACCTATACTCCTTACTCTGTTATTTAAAAATGCTGGCATGTGATAAATGCACACTGGCAGCTTTATTTTGTTCTAGAATTGTATTTTCAAATGATTTCGAAACATGTCGCTTTTGAATGTCGTTTTGACTCAGTCTAATAATGAAAGCCCTTGGATAACAGTTTGCGGATAAAATATTAATATTATTTTCAAATAAATCAATGTAATTCCCTTAAATACAATCGTTTCTCTTTTCGCACACCTTCACCATCACAATACATTACATACCTACTATTTTTGTAGCGGAATTAGCGTCTTAGTCAAATTAATAGCGTGTGGACTTTTATGTGATGAAGGAATACGCGACATGAGTTCTTTGTTATTAGAAATCCATTTCAATAGATTAAAACCACCGGACTTGAACATGTCAACCATTTCTTGGTAGGTATTTTCAGCGGTCTCTAGAGTGGGTAACGAGCAAACATAGTCGTCCATGTACATATGATTTTCTGCCTCGTAAGCAGCGAGAGGGTAGGTATCGAGACTATCTGCGGCGAGTTGGCGTACGACGCGCATAGCGAGGTAAGGTGAGCTTGATACACCGAAGCATACTCGGTTAAACTGGTAGGTATCTATATCAGAGCTAGGGTCGAATCGGAAGAGAATGCGTTGGTACGGTTGATGTTGAGGCGAGAGTTTGACTTGGAAGTACATCTTCTCGATGTCGTCAGCCGTAACGGCTATAGGAAACATGCGTAGAATCAAGAGTAAATCATAGATATTACTCTGTAAGTGACCTACATGAAGTAAATCATTAAGTGATTTTTCTGATGCGGTTTTACATCCAGCATCGAGAACAATGCGTGTCTTTGATGTTTCTTTCTCTGGACGGTAGATAGCCCTATGCGGCATGTAATAAGCGTTAGATTAAGAAGATGTTGAACATCCTTCTTCTACCTTTGATAGGATAACCTTGAATAATCAGAGCGTAAATCAGAGGAATTTAATTTATTTTCTAAATTTAATAGTCGTCGTTTGGCAATATAATATGAGTTACCTAACTCGGTAGGTTCTAATTTGAAAGAAAGATCGACAGTATATCTACCGGTATCATCGCGTGAGTACGAGTTTTGAAATATTTGTTCACAGGCTTCGTCTTCAGGACCGAAATGTTTTTTATCCAGAAAATTTTCTATTTCCCAGAAGCGTGGGGTTAAATAATCGAGTGAGCGAGATTCTGACGTATTACAAAAGAACAATTTGTCAGTGAGTGGTGCGTTGAGTTGAGATTGCGTGAAAGTGTGTTGAACATGAGTTTGAGTTTATAAGTGCGAGCGTTGCGTATTTGAGTGTGAATCGGAATGAGAAACCGAATGAGGGGTAGCGTGTTGCGATTGAGGATGCGAGATTAAAGAGTGCGTGGGTGAGTTAGAGTTAGAAGCGTGAGTGGTGGCGTTTGAGTTATGTGAATGAGTGTTTTGTGTGAGCGAGTGCGGTGAGTGAGAGTATGAGGAGGTACATTGGGCTTTACCCTTAGCGACATAACCGAGAGTTGTTTGTATACCAACTACCGATGAGTTAGGCGCGGTTACTTTGCCTGATCCGAGTAAAAGTGGGAATAATTTGTCATCAATATCTAAGCGACGGAAAGCGGCTTCAGCAGAACAAAAGTTTTCTAAGAAATTATCAATAGATTGATTAGGTTTATGTTTCAACATCTGATCTAAATACAGAGTCAAGGCTCTCTGTCCCCTGACCCTGACATCCTGATATTTTTATCCAAGAGAGTTGACCAGATCACTTCATAATTTTCAGCGGTACCAGAACAAACATTTAAAGCCTTGCCGGAGAGACAACCAATCAAATACTGTACTTTCTTAGTGTTTGATAAGCGTGGGTTAGTATGAATTAAATTGCGGTAATATGGTAAAAATTGTGTGTGTGGCGCAGCCACTATCGATATTTCTTTTAGTGCAATACTATTGATAAGCAGCAATACCATCGATAGTACCGATAGTACCGATCGTTGAAAATGAAAAAAATCGATAGATAGTATCGATACTATATTTTCGGCAACACTAGCTCGACTATGGTTGGCGGCTAGAGGGGTAAAGGCAAAAATTTTGAGTTACACGTTTATCTTTTTTTTTGGCCAGGTTTATCTTGTAAACAACTGTTTTTGGACGTTTGCCAGCAATTCATTCCACCTGTTAGATTCTGTTCCATTTAGGGTTACCGCATGGTCGTGTCGTTACAACGCATGCGTCTGAAAATAGAGATGCGTGAAATAATAAAAGTATCGATAATTTTATCGATAACAGTACCGTGTTGTTGATTCGGCTGCCGAAGAAATTCCTCTAGGTTTACTTCTTAGGAATCAACTTATTTACTTGAGGTTTGAATCACATTGAGATCGAAAAAAAAAAAAAAAATAAGAAAAAAAATTATCGATCGAGTCGTAGTAGTCTAGAAGAGGTACATAAATATACAAATTTATATTTTTGGCAGTTGAATGAAATTACAACTGCAATGTGCGCCTCTCTCTGACGTTGCAGTTTCAACTTCACTCAAACGCCAAAAATAAAAAATCTACTTTACCTGTGTGACTTCGGATTATATATACGTAACCTGTCATAACTATTATGTGGGTATAGGCATAAAATACAGAATAAAATCTCCTTTGTGTTTGCCTGAATCCCGTTTCTAAACCCCCCAAGCCCTCTACATCCCACTGTCGTCGTCCTGTGAATTTCCCCAGAGTTCGCACCATTTTTTTTAAAAGGGCTCTGACTTAAGTCATGTAACGACTATTTTCCCTTATCCTATGGTATGGGTATGAATTAAACGCTCAGCAGATTAATAAGATTTTGTTCAGTAGAAAATAGTTATTTTCACCTCTCCACCTCGGAAAGTTGGCTTTTAATGCCCGAAAACAGGGCCGAAAATAGCTTATTAATTTCTAGTCATGCAAACCATTCTCATGTCTAGAGAGGAAAATTCGATTGAATTTCGAACATTATCGCACACAAGAAAAAAGTTTTCGTAAATCCGCGCGTAATATAAATCATTGACGTGTGCCATAAATTTGTTTTTATTGGTTTTCATTTTAAATAAAATTTTAGAACGCACCCTAAAAAAACATAACCTAAAAGTTTGTTTAATGTCTTGGTTGTTTATTTTTATCTTATTAAGTAAGAATTAAAAAATTTAATGTTAAAATACAATAATTAAGTCTTAACTTGTGGAATTATATCGAAAATATGAGAACTCTTGTATATTTTTAGTAATATTTACGTAGGTAAGTAAATATTTAATGATTTCCTTGCCAGAGCAGGTGAAAAATAATGTGTTGGGTTTGAGAGGAATCTTATTCTCACCTCGAACCTTAGAATCCCTCGCGAGCTTCAGGAGTCTATTTTTATAAACACTCGCTTCGCTCGTGCGTCTCTGGGTTCTAGTTATTTGTTGGGTAAGAGAGGAATGTTGATTTTTCCTCAGGGAACTGATAATGAATCCATGCGAAGGAGTCTATAACTCCTGAACCTCGCGAGGGATTCAAAGGTTCGAGGAGAGAATAAGATTCCTCTCAAACCCAACACATTATTTTTCACCTGTTCCGGCAAGGAAATCATTAACTATTTACTTACCTACGTAAATATTACTCAAAAATGTACAAGAGTTCTCATATTTTTTCCATATAAATTCTATATTTGTATGTTAAAGTTTAATTACTGTATTTTATCATAATACTTTTTAATTTTTAGTTAATAAGATAAAAATAAACAACCAAGACAATAAACAAACTTTTAGGTTATGTTTTTAGGGTGCGTTCCAAAATTTTATTTAAAATAAATACCTATAAAAACAAATTTATGGCACACGTCCATAATTTATTTTACGCGCAGATTTACGAAAACTTTTTTCCTGTGTAAGATAATATTCGATATACAAACGAATTCTAGACATGAAAATGGTTTGCATTCTGTTTGTGTTTTAATAGGTACCTACTCATATTTTTTTTTATTTGACATTAAATTACTATTTGCTACTTTTTTAAAGGTATTAAGGTACTGTATAAAAAATATTACAACTAGACGCCACGAACGAAAATAAATTATCATTATTCGCATCAGCAGAAAAAGAAACTAAAAAAATTAAGTAATCACATTTATTAATAAAACTGTTATCTAATGTAACATCAATTAATATTGAATAATGTAATATGAATTGCAAAACAGAGAAATCGCAATTAAATGCAGATACTAAATACCAGAAAGAAAGAAAGAAAGAAAATTATGTATTTAGAACAAATCACAGTATTGCTATATAGTCTAAAATTATTGCTATTTGAAATGCCGAAAACACCATACACTACTACTAAGTTTAAGTAATCACATTTATTTTTACAAAGGCAGGCGAAGCAAAAAGGAGGGTTATTAAATAGTCATAAAACTTTATCTAATGTAACATCAATTATTATTAAATAATGTAATATCAATTTCAAAACAGACAAATCGCAATTAATTGCAGATACAACTAGTACATAATTTAAAAACGCAAAATATCTCTACTATTGTAAACAAAAAATCTTCACTCGCTGCTCCTGCCGAAGAAGCAGCGCAGGCCACGAATCTCGCTGCTCCTGCCGAAGAAGCGGCGCAGGCCACGAATAAATTGTTGGAAGCAGCTTTCTTCCTTCTCATCTTCATTATTGTTCGTTCCCTTGGGCCATTCTGGAATTCCACAAGGGATCGCGGGTCCGATGTAGACGTTCCCGTAGCGCTCGGGCGTGGCCGGGCGAGGCGGCACCCACTGCGCTGCATGAAACAAAAATAAACATAAGTTCAAAATTATTATTGCCATCTGTAACAAAAAAGAAACGCATTGAGGATCCCTTGTTTCCTCCGAAAATTCGAGGAAAATTTTGTGTCTTTTAAGTATCTTTTCACTGCTGATTTTGATAGTCTCTGTCATTAAAATAATATTTCAGCTCCCTACTGATATTAAAAATCATAAGAAAACTGAAATTATAAAAAAATGGTTACTATACGATATCCGATTACTTAGAAGCAATGGCTTAGAAGAAATATTCATTGGAATAGATTCCTTGGGTAACAGGCATTTTTTGGAAATGTGAATCTAAAAAGAAAAACTCAAATGTTTTCAATAAATTCCGCCATTGTATTAGTGAACTTAAAAAAAAGTGAAAAACAAAAAAAAGTCTAAGTGATAGACAGTGATAGTGATGGTAGTTACAGTGGTGTCGATATAAAACAAAAAAAAACTTATTTGACTAGGATTCGAACCTAAAACTTCCTTAAAGAGAGTCGAGCCGTAGATCGCTGGACGTCTTCCGGCTGTGATAATGATGAGTTACAGCAATAAAGCTGTTGTTTTTTGCAATAACGCCACTTACTTTGCCTATTGGGTGTTGAACTCTCGCTCAAGTCGTCTTCCAAGTCTGCATCGTCGTCCAAGCACGTGTCGACTGTGACAAACAAAACATTGAGTTATAGTAAAAAATAAGTAAATCAGGGCGTTCTACGACTATATGTTAAATTTGTAATAGCGACATCTATACTCATATAGTCGTTCTATCTTTCCTATGCATGACGCACCTTCAGCTTTACATTGATAGATCGCTACATGGTTCACCATACTGATTATAGATGACGCTACCACGAGATTCTTGTGACGTCATCTCTGTTGTATAAAACCGTTTGCATCGTGGGCTCGCCCTTTTCCCGACCGGCACCACACGATAATACACGCTCCTACCTAGCCTTCACACCGGCCTTTTATTCCTCCACTATACCACATACAGGGAAAATACTTTATCATCATAAACATCCTATAGGTTGTGATTTATATACGGGGCTATTTTTTATTCAGTGCACAACTGCACAAACTTTAATATGTTGTTCAGACCATGAAACTGAAATGAAAGAAAATTTTGTACCTCCCATACTAATTGCTGAGTTGGCTGCAGCAGTTTGTATGGGAGATCGTTTTTTTTTTCAGTTCCGGACCTATATTTTTCGGTAAAGTTGTTCAGTTTAATGGTCTGAACGACATATTAAAGTTTGTGCACTGAATAAAAAACAACCCTGTATAAGAAAACTCGAGCCCCTCGGTGGGGACGTATATGAGCTGTTTTTTTAAGGATTTGAACCGCGTTCAATATAAATATGCCTGCCTGAAACGGGCGGGAATCGAATCCGTTGTTATTTCAAAACCAAACTTAAAACAAAGTGGACAGGACTAAAATATACTCTCGGCTCCGAAACCTAGTCTTTCTACGAAGTTCAGGCTTCAATCCCGGCCAGGGCTAACATTGATGAGCAACCGTGTTTGTCTGTGTCTGGATGTAGTTTATCTAAAATTGTATTTGTATATTTATATAACGTATTAGCTAAATAACACGAAAGGTGGTGCACCGTATGAAACTGACGAATCTGTGGTCTAGAAGTTCCAACAAATCTAAAAAAAACAAAACAAATTGAATTTTCATACAAACAGATGAGCTAACCGAGGCGATTTGTAATTTATGTCACAAAACTACTGTTTGCCTATTTTGAGTTTAAGTCATTGGCCTCGATTCGGGATGTCATGCTCTAATTCTATTGATTTGATTGATAGGCACCATCCCAGCCAGGTCAAGCCTGTCCCCGTCTTACGGGTACACCAGGGAGCGCAGTGTTGGTAAGGAGGGACACGCTCTGGGATGGGAGAGGACGATCAGCTAGCCGCAACCGGCTGACCACAACCGACCAACTATGCAGCCTAATTAGCCAGTATAGGAATAGTGGAACACGGGTAAATTAGAAGAAGGATGAGCGTTGATGACGATGACGTAGAGGCCAGGTATATCTTCGTCTTGCTCATTTCTGCCGCACGGTGTGTAGGGCTGTTGATACTGGCGCGTAAGGTGCGTTGATGACTAAACTGGAGGATCTTGAGACATGGTTTGAGCGAATAGTGATGAAACAGTTTGTTGATTTTCCGAGTACGTGCAAACTTTTTCCATTTCGCTATCGGTTTCACTCATGTCAAAGATATTTTGTGCTTCCTGTCTGATAGTTTCCTTGTCTTCAGCTAGTTCTTTCCATTCTATAATTCTTTCAGTGCTTGCACGGAACTAAAGGATTGGTTTTTACGAACACTTTTTCAATTACCACAGTAAAACACACTTTAAGTAGAACTTTTTCTAGGCATATTGGTCTGGTGTACACACACAACTTATCCACAAGCTACACTTCACTAAATAAACAACTTTGAATAAACTACTTTACACAAATACACCATCAAACACATCCTTATTGACTGGATGACACACCTATAGTTTGTGTAGTTTAGGGGTATCCTTTCCTAGGCGGGGTAATTCCTAAAACAATAGAATGTGGTGCTTTTGGATTCTATAGGATTGCTTGTCATGACCTCTTTTTTGAGTTAAAATTCATTTTCTGCGTATTCATTACAATTGAGTGAGATTTATTGCTTCAGCATGTTAGCCTCGTCACAGCGGGGTCTTTCTTGCGTTGTCAATAATTGCTTCGGGGAAAGTCCAGTCCGGGCGACTTCTCTATACCAGATGTGCTGGTCGCTTTGTGTTGTAGTTTCTTGAGACCTTTGAACGAAATACTAAAAAACATGTTTTATGTTACTGACGGGTGACGCAATAAACAGCCCTTTTTCAAAATATGTTTATGGTCGGTTGTAAGAAATATAAGTTTAGAAATGTATGCGCGTCATCCAACTTGAAGAAATACTTTAATTGCTGTATTAATTGCCAAGGTGAAAGATGAAGCTCCTCGACGGGGCCCTAGGTTGATAGCGCGTGGTTAGGTTCTTACTACTATGTACACGTACTGAACCGACCAAAACATGTAATCAAGTTCAAAAACATGAATCAGCGTTAGCGTTTCTCTCACTGTTCCTACATGTATTTTACCTTGGAACAAAGTTGTAATACTCGTATTACTTGCCCTAAACACAGGCATTATGCCGTAGCTTTGATCCATGATGCCTGCACTGGTAGTTGTTGCTGGTACCTAGACAAAACATGCAAAACTAGAACGAGCTCACTCGGTTTCTTCCGATGATGGGACGATGTAGTTTGAAGGTTTGAGCTCTCGGCGAGAGATCGAACTAGTGAATTCGGCTATGATATAGTTGTGATGGAGAGGCACACTTGCGCAAGGCACCACAAATTCGATGTTCACTTTTACACCACAATTTTTTAAATAAATTCTTACACTATTTCAAAAATTATAACACTAGTATTGACATCACAAGCCAACTTTGCATGATGGGATATTGTTAGCACCATAAGAATTCAGGTAGGATAGCACAATATTTCGCGGCTAGTTGAGGGCAAACGGCTAGTTGAGGGGTGCACTTTTGTTTGGGATGAGCGGGCAGAGATGCACGTGCGGACACGTCCGATCCCGACGGCGGCAGTCACAGAACACTAATACTCCTGGCGGAGAAGAATGACAACTTCATACATAGCGGTCCACTACCGCCATCTTATTATATCCTCCGTAAACTGATAGAGCGTGGGTTCTCGGTATAGGTACTGCCAAAAATATATTTCTTAGGACTTTTTACTTTCACTTGCAAGAAAACTCAATACAACTTACACCGGTATATTATTTATCGTAATAAAATTAATAAATAGTACTCACCTATTGAGTTTTCTTACAAGTGAAAGCAAGTATTGAGAAAAAAACATTACATAATACAAGATAAAGTTTTATTTTATGTACAAAAAGAGTCACTTTCACTTCAGTCACTGTCTCGTTAATAGCACTGAGGAACAGAAATTCAACTCAAAGTTCTAATATATGTAGGATAAAGTAAAGTAGAACAACAACAATAAGCGCAGACTCCATTCCGCCATTTTTCACTTCATGATCACTTTCTCACAAAAAGAGTCACTGTCTCGTTAATAGCACTGAGGAACAGAAATTCAACTCAAAGTTCTAATATATGTAGGATAAAGTAAAGGCAAAGTCTAACAACAACCAAACAACAACAATAAGCGCAGACGCTATTCCGCCATTTTTGTTTGACTTGTTTTCTGTTGTGCTGCCCTCACTGTTATAACAAAACTACAAATGACATATTATTTTTCTATTTTTTTGCAATGTTTGTTGCCTTGATTAAATTTATATTATAAATAATGAAGTATATTAGTTAAAGTATAAGAAATAATATAATTTTAAATATTAAATAATAAAAATGTCAACGACTGTCCAAATCAAATTCTACTAATTACTTTTACTCGCAAGTAGTTAATGTCAGCTACACTGAAACTTAACCCCCGTAGGTATTTTAAGAGGCCCCTAGAAAGTTGATACCGGCTGCAGTCCACCAACCGGGATGTCATGCTCTAATTCTAATTTTAAAATCCAGCTATTCTTTTCGTTTTTATGACCAATGAAAGAGAGGTGATGAACAAATGATATTAATTTGAACGAATGACAACTTAAAATAAGGGCATAGCTGTCAGTTTAAGAGATTTTTAAGTCGCATGTTTTAAGTACTCTCTAAAATTGTGCAATCGACACGACCAATGACCATAAGGTTCAATTTCGATGTTTGACAGCTCTAATATCAGGATGGCCGGCCATCTCCTGTCCCTTTTCAATCTATAAAAGGTAAAAAGGACGGACTAACTTAAATTAAGGATTAGAGCGTGACATTCCGAATCGAGGCCATTATTCTAGGCCTAATCCTTGCGATACAAGGAAACCTAGTGCGATGCGAGCATTAAACAAGATACATTGTTGTAACCTTTTAATTTGAACATAATAAATTATTCTTATTCTTATTCGTCAGAAGGTTTTAAAAGTTGTGGAACAAGAGAAAATCTGTTTACTTCCCTGCACCTTAATATTACACATTATTATGGATTTCTCATTAAAATAGCCTTGATTACAAAATGGTTTTGCCAGCTTCAAATCTAAATTCTACACGAACGTGGACGAACTATAGTTCAACCAAAATACACACACACACACACACTCACTCTATCATATACTCACAAATTGATTAATTTCTTATTTTTCATTTCCTTTTTATGTTTCAAATGTTTTATTGGTATTGTGAGCTTTTGTGATCCGAGTGGGAGACCTGGAGTCCTATTATACAGACCTTGGCTTAGCTTAGGCTTCAGTCTCTCACAAATTGAACAAAACTAAATAGATATACCTGTAATGTGTTACTGACCTAATGTAAAATTTGTGGAGAGAAATAAACACTTATTATTATTATTAAAAGTACAAAAGCCATACTTTTCCGGTCGGCTTGTGTAGTTTTCTGAGGTAATCATAAAGCTTTATTTTATTTTTATTTTTATTTTTATCTTAATTTTATTTTTATATTGTTTTTATTTTATTTCTATTTTATTTTTATTTTATTTTTATTTTATTTTTATTGTATTTTTTATTTTATTTTTATTTTATTTTTATTTTTATTTTTATTTTATTTTATTTTATTTTATTTTATTTTATTTTATTTTATTTTATTTTATTTTATTTTATTTTATTTTTATTTTTATTTTATTTTATTTTTATTTTTATTTAATTTTAATTTTATTTTATTTTATTTGATTTTATTTATATTTTATTTTATTTTATTTTATTTTTATTTTTTTTATTTTTATTTTTATTTTATTTTACTTTTTTTTTTTTTTTTTTTTTAATTTTTTTTTTTTTTTTTATGGAAAACATACAGCCTTTATGACACATTAGACAATGACATTAGAAGCCAATTAAGTTTTCACTGAAATTGATACTTGGCATTGGGTAAACAAACAATATTGTGGGTCTAACTAAAGTTAAATTATAAAAATGAAGAAACATTTTTTTTATATATTCCTGATAATTTAAAATTTAAAAATAGAGAATGTTATCGGTTATCAGTATTATAATTTTTGTTTGATGGTGGAAACAAATTTAGAAAACTTAAGATGGAAGACATCGACATCTTTGAACTTTTTATTTAACTACTTGACACTGGCACAAAGGTCAATTAGTGCAATAAAAAAAAAGTTTATTTTTACTTACTTTTGCACGGCATACAGTACCGAACAAGCCCCATCATGAAATATCTTAAATCAGGACAGAAATTTGACTTCGCGGCGAGAACACGGAGCGTTCAGGTGCACAAGAAAACTGCACTGCGATGGACAGCGATCTGAATTGTTCGACAGAACTGTGGAGAGGCGAGTCAGAATGGTACGCCTACGCAGTTTCCACGTGCAACCCCCCCCACATTCAGGGCGGTGCCTGCCTGGTGCCTTAACTACTCGTATACTAACTTGCATATGTGTGCTCTAAGTATTTTCTATGTATTTATTGTGTTATTTTTTTCGCTAGGTTTGTGCTAATGGATCGTCTTCCATTAAAAACATGATTTAAAAGCTTATTTAACAGCCTCCGTGGCCAAGTGGTCGAGATTCCAGCCCCCAATTACGGAGGGTCCGGTTCGATTCCCGGTACGGGCACTGTCAAAAAATCTATTTATGAGACTTTACCCAGTTTGTTTAGGACATTGCGGGCTGAATCATCTGATTGTCCGAAAAGAAAAATGATTCCGTGCTCCAGAAAGCACGTAAAGTTGTCCCGGCTACTATCTAGTCGTTACACGAGCCAAGTCAGTGGTCTTTGGTGGCTTTATAACAGACACCAGGGTTTGTGAGGTCGGTTGTCGACCTTGCAACCCTCACGATGATGATGATGATGTAAAGAAATAGACCTTGGACGACGACGACGAAGTATTCGTTTTCTCGATTTGAAATTGAGGAAACGAATAAGTTATTGTTATTCCGCTAAACTTATGCACTTAGAAAGATACATTTTAGAGTTTAAATAATAGAATTATTATATTACCTTCTGACATTAACCTCAACGCGTTTTTATAATGATTCCTGCCATTAATAAATTTATTAAGACACCTATATCTAGTATTTGTTTATTTTTCGGATTAATATTAAACCAGACCTTTTTTCCGCATTTAAATAAATGAAAATTAAGGATATAAGTTTAGTAAGCGACAATGTTACAAGAAACATGCATATATTCATTATTTAATTTGTTTATATACACATTTAAGTTTTTTTCTTTCGTTTATTAAGTGTTAAGAAATCAACCTTCTTTTACAAGAGTAAATTTTATTGATTCGTTAAGGCCGCCGCCTTGATTACACTTAATAATTTCTTTAAAACTATTGTATCTTATTAGTTATTTACTTATTGAGCGTGGTCTAGTGGCTAGGGCCGCTGCCTCCCGTCCGAGAGACGCGGGTTCGATCCCCACCACGTACCAATGTGTTTTCGAGACTAAGGCCTAATTCAGGGTAGGCTCGAGCCTAGGGACCTATATGAGCTGTTGATGATGTGATTGTATCTTACTAAATTAGTGAATGTTATTTAAGTATACTCGTAAACCAAAAACAATCATCGTAACATCATCTTCCAGAAGTTTAAACGGACACAGCCTACTTTCTTCCACTTGTTAATTTCCAGAGACACACTTCTTTTGTATCATTCTCATTGATCAATCTCTTCATAAAAATTTATTGATTTAGGATGCTCTTAACCCGTTTTGAAATTAGCGCGTCGAGAATAATGAAAAGATGCTCTATTACAAAGAGTTATGTGCCATTCCTTTCGACCCAAGTTTACAGGTTCACTTTTTTACTTTATATTTTCTTTGGCAAAAGGTTTACGACTTTGTGGTATATATTTAAACAAGTTAATGACCTTGAGAGTTTTTACACAAGTTCAAAGTGATATTTGATTTTGACATAAAATGCGTACATGTTCTGGCAGTTCCTTTCAATTTTGAATGAAAGACTGTCGAGTCCTTCAAACGGTTACGTACACACACATATGCAAAATAGAAAAACGTAATACACTGATATCTAAGCAGAGTTTTTTCTAGTCGTGAATTTAATACGCACTTTACGGCGTTTCGTTGTCGATACAAAATTTTGGACCCAATCATTCCAACTTTGACACAAGAAATTAGTGCCATCGCTACCCTGTTCACTTTAGCTGTATAATGAAATTAAATAAATAAATAAAGCCTTATTCTTAGATAATTACTTTAATTATTTATTGATCCCATGATCGATGTCCTCTGCAATAGGCCTCCTACAGACCAGCCTTGGCTATCTCTGGCTGCCTTCCTCCAGCCTTCAGATCATCTCCCATCTTCTTACTTGCTTTTATGACTCGTCATCATAATCATCATCATCTCAGCCGAAAGATGTCCACTGCTGGACAAAGGCCTTCCCCAGGGGTCTCCACAACGGCCGGTCCTGCGCTGCCCGCATCCAGCGGCTTCCCGCGACCTTCACCAGATCGTCGGTCCACCTTGTGGGGGGCCTACCCACGCTGCGTCTTCCGGTGCGTGGTCGCCAGTCGAGAACTTTATCACTCGTACAAGTTTTTATTTAACTATCAATATTTTTTGTTGTGGTCAATTCTTGTTACTTAATTTTGAACAACTACCTTTCAACTTACGACTTTGAAATTTTTCATGCTTTTGATGACAGACAATACCTATACACTTGAATGATTAAAAATACCTGATAATTGAGTTAGAATTGGGAAGGAAATACCTCATGAGGGAACTAACTCCTCAACGGTTAATAGTAAGGACTTGAAACATTCCATATACATTTAATTCTGATACCGTACTCTTTATCATGAACTAAAGCTGTAGCCAGGATTGTGTCCTCATTAGGGAACTCTTCAATGGTTACTAGCCTGGTCTTGAAACTTTGCATTCAGGGTTGTTCCTCAGCAGTTGAAAAGCCTATGTTACATTGTTATTTTATAATTCTATACCTAATCTTCGAGTTTTACTTAGTGACACTAGTTTGCTTTTGTGAACGAACATCTACATTTTTGACTCCTTTTCAATACGGTTTTATCAATAAAATTAACTAATTTTTGTGATCGTCAGTGGCGTAGTGGTTAGCTAAGACCGCTGCTTCTCATTTGTTGAGATTTTGAATTCATGTTTATGACCGAGTGAGCGCGATGCGTCTCCGTTTCAATGCCCTTCAGGTAGCAACCGCCCCCGCCGGCGGGGACGCGGAACTAATAGTAGAATTAATTCAGTAAGACCCGGTAGGGGTCATTCTTCTCCGACGCGCTTCTCGCCCTGGCAACGTTCTGGGCCGCGGTCCGAGCCCGTCTCAGGGCGCCCCCAGATACGTTGTCATAAAATTCCTAAGGGGTACGAGCCTTCTGCTCCCCCGCAAGTCCGCGCCCACTATATTACCACTCTGGTATAAAAGTCTCCGTTTCAGTTTGGCCAAAATTGCTTTTGTATGTCCATCTGTCTGTTTGTTCCTTGGAGGTTTATTCGTCCAAGGTTTTTTCTCGTCTACAGGTTGCGTTTTTCAACCGATTCTCATCATGTGAGCAGGTTTGATAAATATATAGATTTTTTTGTGGAGTCAGTTTTTGGAAATTTTAAAAAAATACGGTGTTAGAGTTGAAAATGTAAAAAAATCTGCCATTTAAAAAAAATACTCGCGAGGTCTACAGCTCACAGAGCCCCTAGTTACAGAGGAGACAAACATCGTGATGAAACGTGCAGGTGTGTTTAAAAACTTAGACACAGAATTAATTATAATACTAAAGTTTCCCAACTCACACTGGGTCAGCGTTGACTACGGTCTAATCAATCTTAATCAGGGTACGCTCGAGCCCCTCGGTGGGGATATACAGCTGAAAACATTACTTGCTTTTTTGACAATCTGTCTTGAGAAATGTCATATTGCGTTGATGTCTTTTATATGGGATAATCTCAGGTACCCACTTTCTGCTCAATTTCTTTGCTGTATACATTGTGTAACATTTTAACACGTTTTTATTAACTCGCTTTCTTGGTGTATTACTCTTATAGGACTTAAAACGAAAAACGTGGGGTGCATGGAGTAGATTTTGAAACTTAACCGTGTTTCTCAAAAAACTATAGATTATAAAAATATTGCCCCTTTATAAAAAAAACATAGACATCTTCTAGGCGAGCGTGGTCCATATTTCACCTTATAATCAATTTCCATCAGCTAGAATCATTTTTCTGCCTCCCCAAGAGTACGCCAAAGCGCACGATAACCCGCTTTCCTCATTCTACGATTAATAAAAAAAAAGCCGAATTACTCCATCCGTTCTCGAATATTAGAACACAACAGCCATTTATTTTTTATATTTAAGTTATTTTTAAATCCAGTCGAGTATCGACTTTACTTACCGATACATGGCTCTGTGAGCTGTAGACCTCGCGAGTCTATATATCTTTATGATTAATTTATGGTGACGCGCACCCAGCTGTTGATAAACTTACACACAACACAACATAGTTCCAAATTCGAAAACATCAGTGTTGACGAAACGGCTCTCTACAACAACGCCATCATTACACGCCCAGACTGCCAAACCGTAGCGCGGCGCCAAGCCCCTTTACAAGGCAAATCTTAGCACACCTTACACCGCAAAAGATTGCGATATTTTTGCTGATAAGTGGTCTTATCTCAGTAGAAGCTGTTTTAAACTTTGTGAAGCATTGTACTAGTTTCTATTTGTTATTGATTTTATGTTTTTGAATTTTATTTATGTTATGTAGTTATGTAGTTTTTGATCTCACTAGATCCATATAATTTATTCTAAATGTTTATGTTCCTTGCATAGTATTTAAGGACTATCTTGTTTTCTGTGCATTGTATTAATAAATAAATAAATAAATAAAATTATCGCCCATAATTAATATAAATTAAGTATTATTTGGACTGGACTGTAACAGGCCGTTGATGAAGTATTATTTTTTCTAACCTACTACAATATAGCTATGGAATCATTTTTCTTTCTTATTTTAGCTACACAATATTTTTTAAATTATTTTCCTTCAAAATGGATAAATTGAACATTCTGTATAAAATTTTGACGTCATCTGTAACAAATGTACGGACCATGGTGATCAGATCTATTTATTAATCTCGAGTGCAACGAATAATGCATTTAGTCGATGAGAGGCACTCTTTCTCTTTCGTTTGTAATTAAAATTAATGGTAAACAATGATTAGAAACGAATTGAATTTGGAGATAATTGAAACACATTATAGTACATTTTACATTATTTTATTATTAGTAACGAAATTGACGAGGTCATACAGCCAGTTACAACGAACAATATTTAACATTTATCTTTGAAGTACTTTAATTTAAACACCCGATTACCCATATTCCCAGTTGTGCCAATTCAGAGAGCTCTGATCCTAAAATGTAAACAAATATGGCGTGTGTGACACCGTAAAAAGTGTGATTTAAACTAGTGATATCATTGAAAAAATCCTCCCGGCCTATGTGAATATGTGAATGAATAGGAGGGGTAGGATCAGAGCTCCTTCAATAGACATTAGTGGCGAATAGTTTAGCTGGTGAAGCAGTAACGTAACTTCAAATTGAAGAACGCGATTTAAGACCTATCTAAAACTTGAAATTCGAAAATGGTTACAGAGACTTTTCGTTGGGCGTAGTTTTATTTTCTAAGGTAAAATAGTCTAGTTAAGACGTTGGATGCTCCTATTAACAAAACATTATAATTTTATAAACTTAAATGTAGAAGATAAAAAAAAACCGCTTATAAGAAGACAAACATTTTTGATTTTTCTATACCTATAGTTTTATTTGCATATGAAAGTAATATTTATGTTTTTATTGTGACAGCAATAATGTTTTATTTATTAATATTTAGAGATAATCAACATTTTGAAAAGCTTTTTATGATAACCTTAAATTATGTAATTAACTCAGAGAAACAAAGACAAAACAGAAGACAAACAGAATGAATGCATAATTAAAACTAGAATAATAATATTATTATTAATGTAATGTCATCACAATAATATGAATAAATAATGTAAGTACGCAATGATTAAAAAATTTTTAAAAAAGAAGTGACTACAGAACATTACAAAGTAAAGTTTTAGATAACTATTAACCTAAATTACGTTCCTTTTGTCACAGAGCTATTAGATATTTAATAAAAATGTATTCTACCAACGTAAAAGTAAACAAGTTGTAAAAGCATGCTAGTAATGTACTTGTTATTATCTAGTACGTAGATATAAATCTTAATCTTAAAATTCCTAATTAATATTGATAAAGTTTAAGTGGAAATGTGAAACAATTAATGTAAAATAACAAATTTTTGTGCCAACCGGTTGCCATTTTATTTAGAAGCATTTATTTTTTGTATGATGTACCCTGTTTCATCTTAAATTCTACTGTGTTATATATTTATGATATATTGTTTTATTTATGTTAGATTGTATAAAAGCTGAAAATATGTTAAATGTTTTGCCACTGTATTTCTATTAATTAAGATTTTTTATAGTAAAACACCATCACACGATCTGACAGATCAAAGAGGAGAGAAGGAGGCAAGGCAGTGTTGCCACACCTGAACAACAAAAAAGATTTTAATATTAAACATACTGTATTTAATACTTCAATGAATGGATGAAGCACGCTTTAAGAACGACTCTGTAGAAAATATAAAATGTAAGATTAATTTAAATAAATCAAACTATGCTGTGTAACTACATTCTCCTTCTTCTTCTTCTCCAGTCCAGCCCAGTAATTGGCCACATCCACAGCCCTTTGGTTGGCCTCATTTAAGTTGCCATACTCCTACCATGTTATACTAAAGTAGAATTTCTTCATCCAATTTGAATTTACAATTCAGTTCAGTTCAGTAATTTATTTATAAAATATAATTTTACACGTCAATCTTATTACATTAAATCATTTACAATTTCATTTTTCTGTTTAAGTAGGTAGTACGTTATAATGTATAATTACTTTATATAAACAATGTTTAATTAATAGATATGTATTCCAATGTTAAAATTTAGGTCAAAGGTTATTTACTATTTTAATTTTGTGCTCGTCAATGTCGTAGCACGCTAAACTAAGTAGTTAATTTAAATTAAAATACATTTATTTGAATATGTTGTTTTATTTTTATTCTAATCTAATAAAGTTACACAAAGACGGCTCCATTGCTCAGGTGGTAGTGTATCTGCCTCCAACGCATGGTCCATGTCTACTCCAGGGTCGCGCCCGGGGCAAACATTCGTGTGATGAGCACTTGTGTTTGCCTTGTGTCTGGTTGTTGTTTATCTATATAAGTATGTATTTATCTATTTATGTAATGTATATCAGCTGTCTGGTACCCATAGTACAAGCTCTGCTTAGTTTGGGATCAGGTGGCCGTGTGTGAAGATGTCCCCACATATTAAAAAAGAAATATTTAAAAGAAATAAATAAAACCAAAAATTTTCAGAGTTCTTAAAAGAAAATAATACTATGGTATAAATAAAGAAGCATGATAAAAATGGATGTGAATAAAAATATATTATATATTTTTTAATTAAAAACTGCAATATTTTACCAATACAGCATTAAATTTACATCGTTTTGTTCCCGCCGTGTAGTGATTGATAGTACCCCTCAAACTGAACAACTTTTTATGAAAAAAAAAATTCCTGCGACAAAAATATCTTTGTTATCTCCATACAAAATGGGACGGTCTGGAGTTTCACTTTGTATGGAGAGACCAAAAAGTTTTTTGTCGCAGGATTTTTTTTTTCGCGAAAAGTTGTTCAGTTTGACGATTACTATCACTACACAGGGAACAAAACGATGTAAATTTCACGGTGTATATAGGCCACTACTTTGTGACTTTGTGAGTAACAGATTTTACCAAAAGTAGAAAATATACAGGTTGTAATGAAAAGATTATGCACAAGAGATTATACCTATACCAAATTCCGGAGCCTTGCTCTCTTACTTGATTTTTAATGTAGTTAAAGCCCTATCTATCCGTTTTTGAAACGTACGTTACTCTCCAAAAATACAATTCTTAGTATCAAATGAAGAATCAAAAGAAGAATAAGAGTCAAAATCTTTGAGATTCTCCGAGGCGCAGCATCCAAACGGGGTCTGACGTTCCCCGAAAGTGAATCCTTCAAAGCTATTGCGAGAAAATAAATATTAGTTTGATTAGACAAGATTGTGAATAGTGCGACAACCTTACACCTAAAAAAAAGGTTTCAGCAAAACGGTCTAGAATTTATCTTCTGTATTCTGAGAACCCTATCCGATTTTGCACGAGTGCTCATTTTGCGACTTTTACAAAAGCATAATGGATAATTCGTTGATAAATAGGTATAAATAAAATCTAATAAACAAACATTTCTGAAAGAGAATATTTTACTGACGTTTCTATAATAAGATAACTAAATACTACACATTTTTATGATAGTTTATACTTATTTACTTAAAATTTAAGAAGATATTACTATTAATTACTACTACATACTCGCTTAACATGGTTAGATAATAAAATGCATTTTTACGTTTTCTAAACTTAGACAAATAGTTATGTTATTTTATGTTGTTATTTTCTAGGTTACAAACTTACAATTAAGCATCGGGCCGATAGCAAAACGGTAAGTCATTAAATTCAATAAAAAGAAATAGTTATATTAAGATGGTGTGACTAATGAATAGTGAATTGATGTTTTTTGTCAGATTGATAGTAAGGGTTCGGTCACAGCTCGATGCATTTCAGTTGCACCGTACCGCCAAATCAATTTGGAACCAAGCCACTGGCGGTTCCAACTACTCTACCAATCCACTGGTGATTCCAACCGCTACCAACCCACTAGTGATTCCAACCTACTGGCGGTTCCACCACTATAATATACGAGTATATATAGGTAGGTATACTACTTTTTACTGCATGGTAACTATGTGGTTCCAATCACTATATCAATCCACTGGTGGTAAGGTCTATCACCGTTTTACAAACTCACACAACGAGGTCAACTGATTGGTGTGAAATTCATATTCACAGAATCAAGCTCTTTCCTAACAAACTTAGAACAGAGTGACTCATTTGATGCTGCGTTAAAATCTAAAGAGACAGAAAAATATCTCTTCTGGTTGGAATTGTGTCAATAATTCGATTTAATGTCATACTCGATGTACTCGTATTGTAAGTACTGTAGCATCGGGCCTCGTTGGTCTGTGTGCCATGTAGTTTGATACTGGCGATAATATTCTTTTTATAATATATTTGTTCTCTTTTTAACTATTCAGTTTAGAAAGAGAGCGATAGAAACTTCATACGGGCTGGGCCGTGGAGATTTGACGTTCTCACCTGTCATCCACCGTCGTGTGCGGACGATTGTATGTCTTTCAGTACAAGTTCTGTGATATTTGATTTATTAAAACAGTTATTATTTTAAAGAAGTGACTTTTCTATTTTAAGTGGCGGCTCTCTGTAGGAGAGTCGTTACAGTACATTAATAACCATTGAATAGAATTTTAGACTTACGCTTAACTTATTAATAAATACAAGGATGACTAGGGTGTAAGGAACAGCTGAGCATCAAAGGTAATTTCAATGCATTGTTCAACAACTTTCTTTCAAAAACCAAGAATTCCTTATTTTCAAGATGTCGTCTAAAAAAAGGTACAATATGCTTAATTATTTTTGTGGTGGATTTTAATGTAAAAAACGTGCGTTTAACATGGTCTTCAAGTAATTGTGAGCTGTTTCTCAAACCCTAATTAGAATCTTAAAAAATGTCACGCTACATGATTCGTGGTAATGACAAGAATAAACTTATAAACGCAACGCAACTATGCGCGCTAAACACTACCAATATTGTTAGGATACTTCCACATTAGACTATTAGCAACAGAACTGCAATTACACGACAACTTGAAAGATAATGCACTACAAAATAAAATAATTTTATTTACCTTGGTCGAAAAGTGAGATAATTTCGGGTTTCAAAAGGCCGCCAGCCCTAAATAAATAAGGGAGCGAAACTTGCACTTATACTGCAAGACTACGTTTTTAGTTTAGAATGTTTTCATCATCATCGTGTGGGTTGAAAGGTCGACAACTGACCTCACAAACCCTGGTGTCAGTATTATACAGCCGCCAAAGGCCACTGACTTGGCTCGTGTAACGACTAGATAGTAGCCGAGACGAACGGCTTAACATGCCTTCCGAAGCTCGGAATCATCTTTATTTTTGAACAAGCAGGTGATTCAGCCTGCAATGTCCTAACCAAACTGGGGAAAGTCTCACAAAGAGATTTTTGCTTAATGGGCGTCGAAATCTCGACCACTCGGCCACGGAGGCTGTTGTTGGAGAATGTTTTTTCGGTGTATTACGATGGCTGTCTAATGTGGTCGTGTCTTTACTCTAGTTTTTAATAATACTAAAAACATGTTTAATGGATGAATGATGAAGATCCGTTTAACCCCCTTTGTTGAAGGATTGGGCCGAGCGCAGTTTCTTGCGCACCCTGGGAGAGCTCCAACGTGGAACAACCCTGGAGTCTCCGGGAGACACGCCTTCGTCCACATCATCAGCTTCCGTCTTTATTTCCATTTTCTAAAAAAAACGAAAACCACACAATTTATTTATTATTGTGTATTACATTCATATAGCGAACTATTGCCAGCCAATCACAACGAAGAGCATCAAGACCACATGTCGTCTACAATTTGAATGCCGTTAGGGGTCAAGAATAGCTGGTCACTAATACGCCCCCGTCACTGAATTACAGACAAAACAAATGTAGGCAAGGAGACTTGGTTTCGATGACATAGCAACCTTAAGGCGTGTCTCCTGCCAATGTTTTGGTCTACACTCTACACAAATTCGTCTACACATACACAAAAACAAATGTTTCAAACGACGCCTCTGCTCTGCAATGTTTCGGACAAATGTTTCTGTTCGACATAGGTGTTTGATAGGCTCTCTTGTTTGGTCAATGTTTTCGAAATGTTTTCCAAAACATTTCATAGACAATTTGTGTAGAGGAACTAGAGGAGATAGATGTAGATTAACATGTATTTTTTTTTGTTGAGATGTTTTATGTGTATTGTGTAGACCAAAACATGGCAGGAGACACGCCTTAAGGCTATGTTTATTAACTCGTTAGATTTATGAAAAAATAAGAAAAAGTAAAGTCATCATCGACATAATCATCAAATTTTATCTTACTATATACTTCATTTCGAATAACATTGGCAAAAGCACAAAAATGGCAGAAAAAAGGTTATTCGTGAATGAATGAATGAATGAATGATTGAATATAATAATATAGTGATATATATATAGTGATACATACATGTCAGCTAATCGAGATTAACATGTGTTTGGAAATGTGTCATTGAAAGATTTTTCCAATGTTATCAAAACAGGGTATAAATAGCATACTCCTTGGTATCCAAAGTCTAAAAAACTCTTTTCTATTTATTTGGATACAAAATGTATAATATCTTTGACATCACCCCTTACCGCATACGTGTATAAATATGAGCCACACCGTTTTTTATTTATTTTTTTCATCTAGACGTTTTTTGCGAACATTAGATGCATAATAGACCACAAAAGGGATATACTCTTTCATAGAAAACACAACAGTCGCCATCTTTTGAGAGAAATTTGAACCCGAAAACGTTCTTTCAAGTTGACGTGCCCGCGAATGCGGCAACGGTGCGAAAGTGCTAGTTTAAAAATTATATAAAAAATACTTGTGCCTAATTCTAGAGTTCGAGAAAAATAACAGTGGTTGAGTGTTCTTCAAGGAGCTCCGGTAATGTAAAGTTATGTCAAAATTTTGTAATAATTGCATGTTATCTTGCATTTTAGTTTGTACCATACATGTCACGACATGCACCTATGTAAACTTTCTTCCGTCATATTTGGCACACTATGCAGAAAAGTTACTTTGTATCGACCACCATATTTGGTACAATACGCAATGTTGGAACTCACAAATGTTTGTCTGTTCATAATTTTATATTAGGTAGTTATCAACACTTTAGATGAACTTCACCATAGTTAGTTATTATTATATTTTTAATCTGAGAGCATCGATGGCGTGACAAGTGGGTTTTTTGATACCTCAGAGGAAATAGGACTGGAGTAGGCATATTAATATAATAAATGTTGAATATTATAATAATAAAATAAATAATTATAAATATGTTGACTAGTTAGTGCTCGAGTAACACCGCGAGCACTAACTAGTCAACATGTAGATAAACTTTGACAGGTGCATGGTGTTCCATATGGTTGGGCGAAAACAGTTGAATTAGGTGCATGTTGTGCCACTTCTATGCCAAGTAATTAAATCGATTTTCTCAAAAAACTATAAATAATATTGAAAAATCCAAAAACACGTGTATTTTTATTTATTCTTTTCTATTTTTTTTTTATGGTCAAAAAAAAAAAATCATGCGGTAAGGGGTTAACTTAAAGTGCCATAATTAAGTTCTGTTCCTGTATATTTTATTCAAATAAAATAAAGTTGTAACTGATTTGTTGCAAAAGGGGATCGGACTGTTCCTTTTACTATATTTTATGAATTATTTTTAAAATATAGATTAGTAGCAGACGATTCGCGAAGAAAAAAACAGAATCGGAAGTTTCAATATGTCTATCTTTTTCAAAAACGATTTTTTGTATGGTGATTATATGGCGTTACTAACAAATGACGTCACAAGTGGGTATGCGGCTCTTTGTTCAATCTTGAATTTCGAACCTTTATAACTCGGTCAATTTTAAAGATAGAGCAAACATTCTTTTAGTGTTCGATAGCAAGAACTAAGAAGTTTGGATTTATAAAATAAAAAAAAGTAGTCCGATCCCCTAAATCACCTTTTTTGACTTACTTGCACAATAAGTCGGACCAGCGTGTGCTGTTGTTCTAGCATCTGCGAGACATCTCTGAGACGTCTTTTCTGTTTCTCCAGTTCCGCCGCGATATAGTCCTCGTTGCTTTCCAGAACCAGGTCAAGTCCAGCTGTGGAAACATCATCGTCAAACCATGGCATACCATAAGTCGTCGCTTGAGAGTAAAATCATTTTATGCATTTATAACAAGTAATTTATACATAATATTGTAACTTTAAGAGCTTTGGTGGTCTAGTGGCTAGCGCCGCTGCCTCCCGTCCGGGTCGCCGGTTCGATACCCACAAATTTGATACTAAAAGTAGATAAATGTTATCCACGGTGATGATAAAAGTGTTTTTGGGGGTTTGTGCTTTGTGTGCCAGATAGGGGAAAAGCTGGCAACCCTCAGAGGAACAAAAGATGATCGCTAGGCGACGTGCGTCAGAAATCTTTGTGGCAACCTGTCACAAGAACACTATACAGTTTCATTTAGAGAACTATTTTGCCAAACGTACGGACCTTATCGCTATTTCTACTAAAGTGATAATATAGCACGCGGACTTAAAGTTGTGCTCAACCCTTAAAGATAGCTCAATGCAATTATGACTGCACTCCTGAACATGCAAATGCTAGGTGAGAAGGTTTAGCTTGATTCAGGAGAACGAACGACGTACAAATCGTAGAATCCATTTTACCGTCTGAACCAGACTTTGCACGAAGCCCTAATTCAATTACCTCATCCAGTTTGCCTCATCCACTCAGTGCAGTATTGATTTAAGCCTGCTTTGATAAGTGACAGTTTGCAGTGGTGGGAGGTTCGTTCCATTCTGAAGTTGTATCTAGAACTTTTATGTAAAGTCACTAGATAGAGCTGAATGGCGACAAAAGTGCCATCTACGGAAAAGCTGAGAAACTAAGTCAGCGGAGTTCTAGCTTAAAACTGTGAGTAAAAATTTGCTAGGTGGCGCTGAATTTAGCAGGAAAATTTACAAGGTCTCAAGGGAAAAAACTTCACGAATTATTTATTTATTATTCTTATGCAATTATTTCCTACCTTCATCTGTGAATGGATTGCAGAACCATTTCCTTAAGATAAGGTCTAAGAAGCCGAGCTTGCATTTGTTGTTGTTGGGGTATTCAATTAACTCGTTTTTGTCCACCTTCTCCAGTAGTATAGCTGGCAGTTTCCTCTCTAGCTCCGTGTGCAACACCACCTGATAAACAAAGAATAAGTGCTGTTCATTATGCAAAACAGTAAAACTAAAGCAGTTTGGTCAGTTTAAAATGTTATAATGGTTGTGACGATAGCTGCTTCTTGTAATGCGGGCGCCCTGGCATTCCTGAGTATAACCTATTAGAATTTCTTGATTAATACTTAAAGATAACCTGTTGTGATATTTGCATGCTACTAAACTTTAGCTAAACATGTCTGCACTAACTATTTTGTCAATGTAACACCCCTATACCATGTTTAAAGCAAATAAAGATTATTCTTATTCTTATTGATTTTTAAATTTCATTCTCGCTGACTTCAATCTCCGCTGAATTCCTTTTCTTAGTAGCTATAATACTTGCCGTATCATTAACTGTCAATAAAATTCGAATAAACAATTTACATAAAAACAAAAATAGGTACCTTACTGGAATAAAATAAAATAAATTTGTCCATGTAGAAATTATTATTCATAAAAAAATAGTAAATATTGTATATAAAATAGTAAATACAATGAAATGTCTAAAAAAATTACCAAACATAATATTGCATTATTATACCTGCATAGCCAAACGTTTCAACTGGGCGTTCCTCCTTACGCTTGCTATGTCCCCAACCGCCAAACCAATGAGCAAGTTCATCAGTAAAATTGGCATCAGCACCATGAAAGTGCCAAGAGTGAAGAATGTTGGCATAGGAAATGGCAAGATCACGTCAGTTTCAGAATTATAGAACGGTTGCACGTAAGTCCCAACGAAGTCAATCTCTCCAAGCATCATCGCGAATGTCCTCATAAGGGACATGGGGATGCTACCGAATGATAAGTGGTTGCCCTGAGAAAACAAGAATTTTAGTTTTTTGAAAATAAAAGTAAATGCACACAGAAACAGTGGAAAATCTAGAAACTGAAAATTATGTGGTCTTTTTTTTCACCTTCAGGTAACATTAGACAATATCTTTCACACTTAGACCCGAGTTCACCTACTACAACTTAAACATGATTTAATTAACCGTCACTCAATTAAACGTCGCATCGTGTTTAAACATCTAATTAGTTTGATCGTGAACTAAGCCCTTAGAGACCGTTCTGAAGAAATCAATACCAAATTTAATAATTAATTAGCTTGTTTGGTTTTTCTAATGAATGGTATAAAGAACTGAGATGGCCACCTTTGAGTGACCAATTAGTTGATAAATTGGTGACTCTTTAATAGATATCCATTTGAGAAAATAATGTTTATTCTTAAATAAATTCGCATTGCTTTTAGCCTCAACACATTTTAATATTCGCTGCAATTTGAGTGGATTAATCCGCAAAAAAAGCTTGAGCCAATCTGACTTAAAACTGTTATTTTAAATTTGAATTTGGAATCATGACGTCATGAACGCAGACAGCGAATCGAATTTAGTGCCGACAATAAGAGAGATAACGCCGCAGATGCATTACAGTTGAATTTCTTACATATTTATAACAATTCAAACAGGAATTCAGGCAGAAGAATATCATAAATAATCTGCAGTAAAACTAAGCTGGAGAAAATTAAAACACGATAAAAACGTAATTTACGATGTTTTTCTTAGAAATTCATGATAGTAGTTGTAATGATAAAACAACTACGGAATTCAGAATTTCTGTGTAAACCAATTTATTTCCAAGCTTTGTTTTTTCCGTAATAAAATCGACAAGAACTTTTTTGTTGTGTAGGTATAAAATATTATGCTCTGCCGTTATCAATTTAAGAATCTTAAAATGATATTTTTAATCTTAATTGTCGTAACTGATACACCTTCAATAGTTAAAATCCAAGTCTAACTTTGGTTAAAGCAAAATACACCCACTTTGGAAAGAAGAACGTAAAACGCTAATCCGAATGCAATGATAAGGATGCAGAAGACCATGAGCACTTTGATGAGGGTCTGCAGTATCTCAAGGAACATCACCACGTAGATTCCAACTTGATCAAAGCGCTGGAGTAGGAGAAGTAGTTCGCACCAGGATAAGAAAACCGTGATCGATGCTGCAGAGAACTGAAAGATGTCAATATAAAATATTATAATAAAATGGTCAAGATTTTTTATTTCCATACGATATCGAGTGTAGAATTGTAATTTAATTCAGACTCTGATTCATAACAAAACCCTAAAATTTTGATTTTTACTGATACCATCCAATTTTTTCAGAATCTCACCTGGATATCACTAAACGTGCCAACGAGCGTCGGAAAGACCATGAGGGAGGAGCTGATGTACAAAACCCAAGAAACCAAGTTGGAAGGATCCAGGACATAATGCCATTTTTGCTGCTTCACGTTGTAAGCCTCTCGAATGATGCAAAACGAGTTGTACACCAGAATAGCAACCGTGCTGGTGTACATTGCTATCACAATTTCAAAATCTGGAAAACAAACAGAAATTGGTGGCTTTAAAATAATTTAAATTAATAGGCAGTTTGCGGATGTAAGATTTTGGCACATTGAAACCGTAATTCTGAATAAAAAAACAATTCGGAAAAATGGGTGACGATACATGGATTTTTGTGTAGAGTAGCCAGCACATGCGGTTGTTGTTATTTTATACAAGCTATGTTTTTTTATAAGAACAAAATTCTGGAGATTAGCTTTTTTAATTCAACATCATGCTTTATTTCCTCACCTGCTTGAAATCCAGTATTAGATGATTTTGTAGCTGTAGTCAAATTAGTCGATATATTTTGGTTGGAAAAGTCGGTAGCATTCAAAAGACTAGGCATTACACATTTTACCGAATTACTTTTTTTCGTCGCTGCGTTACTAGGGTTCGAAGTTTGCATCAGTAAATATGTGTATACTGTCACAAACATCAGATAAATACAATAGAACAACAGATTGGCCAAGTGGAAATACTTTCCATAGGAGTTCCATTTCATTTGAAGATATTTTTGGCTTAGTGGATGGGCCAGTAACTCTACTCTTCCGTGAGCTACCATTGCCTGAAAATATAAAAATAAACAGTAAATTTTCTCATGCTCAAATCATTGCTAGTTGCATTAAACATTTAAATAAAGTTGAACAACTTTACTATAAACACAACACAATGCTGTTAGTGTTAATTTATAATGATAGTGCTAAATGTAGTAATACTAATGTTTCTGTGTTTGTGACTGATTTATGTTACTGTGATAAAAGCGTTAGCGTGCTATCTAAAGATACGTGTACAATTACATTGCTCTTTTATTTTAATATGTGTTGTTCATAGCGTCAAAAATAAAAGATTAAAATATTGTTAAATTCGGAGGTTATAACTATGTTAACGCTATGATGCTGACTTTCAATGCAACACTGGAACGGACATGGCGTGAGAGGTTACACCAATCACCAAATCACCTTCTACAGCGCCAACTAGTGTTCTGTTCAGACGATGTTATACAGTAAATAAACGTATTATCCTTTTGTTTAATCTCTTTATTTTAATATACATATTAACTTTATTACATTTTCACTTTTACTAGAAGATTAGTCACTGTTCTGTCATTTAGCTACCTAACCTATCATTTCGGTTGCCTCTTAGTTTAAATTAACAGATAAAACGTTTTTGTGGGTTGTGTGTGTTTGATTCTACGAGTTTCCTCTTCTCACGGATTTACTTAAACGATAGATAACTATACTAAAAGTTTTTTGTTTAGTGTTTCTTTGACCATTTTACTCCACAAAACATCTCACATTTTGTTCGAGAACGTGCTAATTAGGTGTCAGTTCAAATAGATGCGCGCTTGCTGGTCTCTTGCTTGGCTTCTGTCTGAATCATGAAACGCGAGTAAAATTGACTGTAGATACATATATTTTTTTGGTATTTATTTGTATAGTTCCCAGCAAAGGGAATCGTAATGGAAAAGTAAGTGTAAGTCTCGTGGGAGATTTGGCTAGCGGAACCAGTTTGCGTTGGTTTAAGGCGAGTCTTATAAGGTTATTGGGAATTGAATGGACAAACGATTTGATATAATGGTTTTAAAAATAATAATCGTCGGAACAGACATTAGTAGCGTTGCATCTCATGAAGCATAGTGCTGTGTCTGTGTCACTCACGTTGATAACACTCAACGGTTCTGGTCGGTACTTTGGGTCATTTAGCGCCAGTCTCAGCGCTTCAACCTCAAACTTCGTTTTTTGGTAGAATTTGAAATTGTACTTAATCTACACCAACAATAAAATAAAATAATTAATAAGTAATTAGTAGAACACTTACATTGAGAGCGGGTAAAGGTATTTTCTGGGATTTTGGAACGCTGTCCGTCTTCCGGGTGCTGTCCTCGTCTTTTAGTTGAGGACACAAAACCTCGAAGCTGTACTTGATCTAGATTATTAAATTAATTTTGATATTGTACAACTTTCAGCAAAACGTAAGGTCCGAAAAAAGTATAGAAACACGTACGTAAAGGTAAGAAAGAAACAGTTCAATGTAAAAATATTGGTAACACAAAGTGACTTATTTGCGCAAATTCAGTAGTTGGAATCATAACAAACACAACCTGATAATTATTATTTAATTACAGCGACTCGTTTTCCCACATTATAGGTATATTAATTTGCACAATTTATTATGGTGTTGATTGTAGATATTGGCGCTGTGAATCGTATCCCTTTTTAAAATACTTAAGGAGAAAATACTTCAACCTAAAACAATAGCAAACTTACGTAAAAGCTCTTGGAGTCCTTGTTACAGTTAGCCTTGGTAATGCACTTATCCTGAACGGCTTCGAAGACCCTGGGCATGTAAGCTATGAGAGCCAAGGTCACGCATGGGTGGCGGTCTGAACGAAGAGCCATCACTTCCTTTGCTCTGGAAATTGAGAGAATAATATGAGATCGAATTTTATCTTCCAATTTTGACAATCTATTTATATGAACAGTTCTGTGAACGAATGGCAAGTTTCATTTGGCCAATCTTCCCTCAGTCATTTCAGCTTATATAAGATTTTTTACAGAATATTAACTAATCTGTCGTTGCAATGAGGAGACAATGAATCCACAAACACCCAGAAATTTGGAAATTTGTTGCAATAGATAGATGCACATTTCGGTACAGTTAATAGTGGCGCCATCTAGCTTAACTACGGTATACAACATCACAAATTTACTAGGAACAGAACACACCTTTGTTCATGGGTAACCATGGCCAGTGCTGCATCGGGGAATTTGTAATAGATGGCGTAGTCAATAGCACTCATATCCTGGTTGTTGTAGCTCAGACGACACCCCATCGACAGAAGCAAGGCAATCGAGTTGGGCTTGTTTTCCATGGTAGCCAAGTGCAAAGGCGTATCCTAAAAAATAACAATAAAGGTATCAATGTTGCTGTGGAAATGAGATAATAATACAATATTGTTTTAAGTGCTTCTTCAGCCACAGTAGCCGACTCTCATTACGAAAGTTCCGGGTTTCAATGCCGGAATAAAAATCTTAGTGAGACTTTTCCACGAATTTTCTCAATTCTGTTAGGATATTGCAGGCTGAATCACCTGATTGTCCAAGAAGAAGCAAAATCAGTTCTTTAGAAGGCACGGCTGTCAGTTCTGGCTGCTGTCTACGGAAGCTTACGGAAGCAGTGTCAATGGAATTTGGTGGCGGTTCTAATTCACTAATACCAGGGATTGTGAAGCGTCTGTCGACCTTACAAACTACACAAAGAAGAATAAGAAGAATGCTATTTTATTTTTGTTTCTAAAGACACCTAATTACATTAAAGATAATGACGTCATGCTGTCATCAGTTAAGTCCGCACCAGGCTTTAAACCACTCTGGCCTAGTGCGAGTTGAGCCATATTATGTACACCCAATTATTAAAATTCGTTCTATAGCCTGTATTATTTGAAATGCCTGATCATGGAAATCGGCTCGCCTCAAATTTAAATTAAACGCATTTAGTAACAGACAGCTAAAGTGATCCAACGCTATTCAATTTGTCAAAAAATGAAGTTAATTTTTTTGTGAAGATTTCGACCTTCCTTCAACCTCAGCAATTGTTTTGTTGACTTCAGAGAGGAACTGAACCGTTATCGCTAACTTAGTTACTAAAAGTCCGCGTTTCGGGGCTATTTACAAACACGTTTAATTACCCTTTCAAAGGGCTTTAATGGAAAGGGAACTTATAAAGAACTGAGTTTAAGATTTCGAGGCCCAGGAGTTACTAACGGAATTTCACTTTAATACTATTTGTCGTACCTTGTGGATTATAAAGTCGATGATCGACCCCACACACCCTGGAGTTAGACGTGTTAGAATTATTGAACCGCCAACGTCTTTTTACTTGGCTGATGTTATTAAATAGATAGATAAAAACTTAATTGACTGACACACACAGACAGCACAGTATTGCACACCAGAAACAATAAAACACAGACATTTACAAATAGAAATAGGCACAGTTCAGAAACAAACACAATAACAAAAATAATTACAAACGTACAAATTTACACAGAAGTTACTGGACAGTTAAAGAAAATTTGTTTGCGGAGTGCACCGCGCCATCTGCACTGGGCCAAGCAATTGGCGCTGACTCAGCATGATTGCTGCAGTACAATCATCATATCATTTATTGCTTCATGTGGTATACATAGGTGTAACATATAAAAAATAGTGCACACATGACCCTGTAAGGGCACTGCAAAATTCAAAATAATACACTATAAAAATTATTTATCTATTTGCAGTCGAAAAACTCCAGCAAAGTATAAAAGCACTTGTTTAGAAGATATTTCTTTAATTTATTATTGAATAAGTGTGTTTCTTTAATTGTATTTATTTCTGATGGCAGTTTATTGAAAATTTTCACCGACATTGGACGACAGCGCTGGTATTCTGTCAGTGCCAGATCGAGCGAACGCGCAACCGGCTCCCAACCGTTATTGTTTCCGAAGACCTGCCTTTCGAAGCACAAAATTCTCTTACTTTTCAGACAATCAGGCAATTTGATTTCTGTTCGATCACAGTGCCCACATCGGGGCTCGAACCCAGAATGAGAGCTGAATGTAAATTTGATATAGATACTTGCACTATGCCGCGTCACTATAGTAGTTTTCTGTACCCAAAGGTTGCCTGAAAGAAATTGCTATGAAGCAATAAGGCCGCCTAACTGTACACGTCTTCCTGTTCTTACTTCCACTCTGTTATTATTTCTGTGTGTGCAATAACGTATATGCATTCATTCGTTGAATCCCGCCAAAAACAAAATTTTTGTGCGATGAGCAGGGTTTGCCAGATGTTTATGTGTATGGATGTTTATTAATGTGTGTGAGCATGGAGTATCTAAAAAATCTTACCCCATCTTTATCAACCTGGTCCAGCAGATGGGAATGGACTGAATGCAGCAGCTCAATGGTCTGCGTGTAACCTGACTTGGCTGCCAGATGTAACGGGTTTCTGCCATTGTGGTCCCTGGAAATAAATATATGTTGAGATAAAAATAAATACTTGTTTCGACATATGTAATCAAAAACAGATTTAATTTAATTTTTATTATTCTAATAATATCCTGGCTGATTATAATTCTCATACTTTGTAGAAATTAAAAATAAATGTAATAAAAATCGCATTAGTGCGATAAAGCTCGCTTACTGCTAAGCTGCCATCGTAAGTTAAATTAATAAGCGAGGTATTATTTAAAAAAAAAATGTTTGGTTTTCAATTTGTAGTCTTCGATTTCACCGAAGTTTGTAGTAGGAAACCCTTTGATTTGATACGTCATCTGTAACTGTCACATTTCATTTTTTTAACCACGGAGAAAAAAAAAAAAAAGATAAGTTGTGTTGTGATTGACATAATCCCTGCGTTCCGAGACGCGCTGAAATCGATTAAAGCACTCGTAATCGCGTTCCGAATTACTGTCAGCTGTCAAAACTCATACGTTTTTTTGCTTTTCTGATCGCTGACAGTGCTGAAAGTCTGATTCGGAATGCGCCCAATATAAGAGTGATCTATGTTTTTGTTTTTTATTTTCTTGCCCACACACACACACTTTACTCCCTAGCTGGTTATCTATTCTCCTCCATGAAACAATTCCTCCCATACAGTACTGCTCTAAATCCTGTTCACTGGCAATCTCTGCCATCGTATCCAAACAAACAAAGATCCAGCTTTGCCTTGAAGGATAAAAACTTAAAGCATGCTCATCAGCTTCCCCTCCCACCGGCGCACTTTGAGACACCAACTTTACTCACCTGTGCAGCAATGCTCCGCGGTTCAACAGAAGCTGGACGACCCTCGCATGGCCCTCCTTGGACGCGATGTGGAGGGGAGTCAGCCCTTCTCCGTCACTCTCGTTTATTATGAACGTGCCTTTATCAGAGTCCAATAACTGGCACGCAGTATGATAGCGACCGTACCTATAAATTTAAGATTTTTGAGAAACAAAACAAATAGGGCTATTTGATGGGATGCCGTTTTTTTTTTACTTTGTCCCCTGTTTGTATTATGTCCCTACCAAAGAAGGGTTAAAGTTTACCCTGAATTGCACCACCTTTTGCAAGTGCAATGATAATAACTTCATAATATCCGTGTTTTTGAGAAGCAGCCACGATGGTAGAATAGAACAAAGTACATCAAATCTACACAGAACGGATAAGTTTCAATACAGTCAGAGCAGTTTACCTGGCAGCGAAATGCAAAGGACTTTCATTGTTATGGTTCTTCAGATTGATGCAAGCCCCCAACTTGATGAGGTTCTCCAAAGACCTGATGTGACCCTCGCGACTGGCGTAGTGAAGAGGAGAGCATCCAGTGTTGTCTTTCTCATTCAGGAGTTGAGCTAGACTCTTTTCGCAGCGGTCCTGGATAGATAATTATGTAAGTTAATAAAGTAAGTAAAATCACGTTACTCTACACAAAAGGAAATTATATATCATTACGTTCTTCGCTCTAGCTAAGGGGCCCCAGTAAATTGAAATACATAAAGATAATTAGATGGTTAATATTACTTTTACTCTTACATAACTGTACTACATGGTTAATCTTACCAGGTATTAATAAAGAATAGCACATCATAGAATAGAAAATATTATAGAAGTGTGTAGTTACTTACTTTACAACTAGCAGCGAAATCTTCCAGCCTCCCCCCTTTCATTACGACCAAATGTAAAACATTTCTCAAGTTGATGTCCTTCAGTTGGATATCAGCTCCCAAACGAATCTACAAAGAAAACCTTTGTTGCAGCTCAATCTTAAAGCTAGAACCGACTTTAAGCATAATATTTCAAAGGGAAACTATTGCAAAAACACAATACAAGAAAATCTACATTATTATGAAAATAATCTTTTTTGAAATGAACTACCTAAATATCAAGTTTCATAAATATACAATGTTAAAGGTATTTTATTAAAACAAGGAACAGAAAACTATCCGCAATTCTCCCTTTTATAGACTGAATGCCGTTTAATAAGTGCACACGGTAATACTCCAGACGGAAGAGGCATAATATAGACGTACTTCCTTCCTTCATCGTGTGGGTTGTAAGGTCGACAACCGACCTAACAAACCCAGTTGTCAGTGTTATAGTATAGAGCCGCCAAAGGCCACTGACATGGTTCGTGTGACGACTAGATAGTAGCCGGGACCAATAGCTTAACGTGCCATTGTAGCTCGGAATCATCTTTCTTTTCGAATGATTCTAAAGCGAAAAATAAAAAGTAAATCTATCTTTCTTTTCGGGCGATCAGGTGATTCAGCCTGCAATGTCCTAAACAAACTAGAGAAAGTCTCACAAATAAATTTTTGCTTGACAGTGTCCTCACTGGGATTCGAACCCGGAACCTTCGTAAAGAGCGGCCAAAATCTCGACCGACCACTCAGCCACGGAGGTTGTTATCCTACGGAATATAAATAGTTTTATATTAACAGTCCACATAAAGATGTAGTGAATCTGACTTACCAAAATATGCACAGTTCTCCAACCAGCTCTAGAGGCAGCCAGGAGCAAAGGCGACCGTCTCTCTTTGTCCAGAGGGTTCACATCAGACCCCTCGGAGACCAAATAGCTGACGATATCAGGGTGGTCGAACATCGCTGCGCAGTGGATAGGCGTCATCTTCTGGACGTCACATGAGTTCAAACAGGCGACTTTTTCTTTCGGCTGCATTGTGAACATAAGTTTCACTATTTCAAGGGCGCCCTGGAAGCAATAAACAATATTAAAGCAAAAGCCTTGAAGATAAGTTTTATAGCATTGCAGTGTAGGTTGCTCGCTTACTTCGATGCTGACGACGTTCAAATTAGTTGCAATTCACAGTGAGGGCATTCTCTCCGAGTGCATAACATTACTGCGACAATAGTGCGATAAACGTCAATGCGACAACACCATACTGCGAAACTCGGATATGCGAATGCACATCAGTGCGACAAACACAAGTTCGACAGCACACGAGTGCGACAAAAGTGCGACAGAAGTGCGACACACATATAGGGTAGGTGTTGTAGGGTATTTGTAGGTGTAGAGTAGGTAGGTAGGGTACAAAAATCCAAGATGGCGGCGCACTTTTTTGTTTATGGACCGATTTGGTTTGATTTAAAGTTAATTTAATTGTTAATTAAATTGGTAATTAAGTTTATGACCATTTCACATAATTATTATTATTTTTGTATTAATTACTAATGGTTATGCTGTTGTTTTTGGGTGCCAATCTAGTTTTTTGTGTAATGATTGTAACCTATGTGTTCGCCTAATAAATAAATAGGGTAGGTGTAGGGTAGATGTAGGGTAGGTGTAGGGTAGGCGGCGCCTTCCTTAGTCACCTTTCACGCCACCCATGGGAAGACGGGTTGGTCCTATTCAAATGAACATAGGAAATATTATGTTCTGTTTTCTAATGGCGCTAACTCAACTTGTGCTGCACTATCTTTACTGCAGCGCTGGTGTTTTGTCAGACAGTCACCCTGGGTGTATACGCAATTCGTGGATTATAAAATGTGTTGTGATTTGTAATGTGTTGCAATGTGGAAATATTGTAGAAAAAAAATGTTTACGTTATTTTCTCGTGAAGAATACACAGTTACAAATACCCAAAAAATCCTATGATTTTGCAAATGTTTTTCTACGTCATTCATGATAAACCATGGATTTTTTTTTGTATGGACCTACTCGCTATTTCTACCAGAGTGGTAATATAGCGGGCGCGGACTTGCGGGGGAGCAGAAGGCTCGTACCCCTTAGAAATTTATGACAACCCCCTCAGACGGGCTCGGACCTAGGCCCAGTAGGTTGCCAGGGCGAGAAGCGCGTCGGAGAAGAATGGCCCCTATCTTACTGAATTAAAAACAATGGATATAAATGAAATATTTCAGAAATCGCACGTTATTATAAATTTCATATAAAGATTAAAAGTATTCTGAGTAGGGTCGTGGAAGACGCCGATCTATTGGCAGTCGGTAATTCCGTCAAATTATTCGAATTGGCAGCGCCAGCGCCATTTTACTCGGCTTTAATTTTAGACGAGGCCAGATAAAAAAAAATCTCAGCAGGATGGATGTGACTAAAACGTCGAACACAGAACGAGACCCATTATTATAATTTCACGTCCATAACACGTCCACTGGCTGGACAAACAACGACAACGACCGGTCGCGCTGCCCGCATCCACCACCGGCTTCCTGCGACCTTCACCAGATCGTCGGTCCACCACATCCACGCCATGATCCAGACCAAAATATTGGATAACGTTTATTTAGGAAAAGTTATGGGACGAAGACTAATTATATGAAAACATTATTAAATTCAATAGGTTAGTTAGAAACAATAATGGATGTTTCATTCAATGTTTCCACCTTCTGCCGCTGCCTTAGACTATAGATCTTACCTGCGCGCACGCCAGGTGGACGGGCGTAGACAGGTCATGTTGCTGAGTGGAAATCTTCGCCCCAGATCTAAGGCACAGCTCCACTGCTTTGATGTCTCCACCGTGGACCGCTGAATGCAGGGGGACGTTGCCTTCGTTATCATAAAGCGATATCATTTGTTCCCTGGTACAGCCCCTGGATTCTCCCCATTGGAGGAAGACTTCCATAGTCCTGGATGACGCGTTTTTGGCAGCTTCATGTATTGGATAGTAACCATTGTTGCAGGGGCGTTTCCATTCCGCACCCAAATCTGTTATCTGTGGAACGACGTACTGTTTTAAATAAAATATACGCAGATATGAAGTTAACGAGTAAATGACAACAATATTTCCAGAATTTGATATGAAATTGCAAGTTTCGAAATATGTATAGTTTTATAACGAAGAAGAATAAATGATGCATTAACATAATCAATCTAGCCTCAAGGTCGAAGGAAATACCGTAAAGTTGAGACAGAAAGAGAGGCCTCTCTGTTCTTTCCACTCTTTTCAGTCGAGAGCATCGCTAAGCTGGTTTTTGAAAAACTGTTCAGCTCTATGACGACTTTGCAATATGTATTAGTTACCAAAACTCTTGCGCATTTGTCGTGGTCGTTGATGGCGGCAAAGTGAAGAGCGGTGCGACCGTGTTCCCCACCCTGATCCACGTTGAACTGGCCTTTGTACTTCGAAAACACTTGAAGAACGCCCACCTGTCGAGGAGATTATTAATTATTATTAAGAACAATTACAAATATTAATATTTCTATCAAAATATACATTAATTAATATTTATTTTAATACTTGTTTTCAAATATTTGACCGAGCGAGCGAAGCGTCTCCGTTTCAGCTTGGCCAAAATTGCTTTTGTACTCGTATGTCTATCTGTCTGTTTGTATGTTTGTTCCACTCTACACTCGTCTCTACAGGTCGCGTTTCTCAATCGATTCTCGTGAAATTTTGTGAGCAGGTTCGATAAATTAATCGATTTTTTTTGTTGAGTCAGTTTTTCTCTACAGTTCACATTTTTAAACCAATAAAAAAATCAAGGGCTCGAGGATATTTTTGGAGATAAAATAAATATAAAGATATACAGACTCGCGAAGTATACAGCTCACAGAGTCACTAGTTTTTAATATACATAATTATATACCTATGCAATCAAAAGTGCAACAATTATACAACAAAAATACAACAATTATATGCAATGATCTTCTCCACAGAGGGCGTAGTGTACGCCATGATAGCTTTGACTTCGAAAAATGATTTGTAAAAATCTTAATTCGAATGAAATAATTTTTATTTTGATTTTCACTTGTTTCACAAAAACGGGAATGAAACTATCTCACACAGTTTCATTCACGTTGTTTTAACGGTAAAACAGTAGTCAATAGTAACAGACTACTGTTTTTCCTGTTGTTTTAACGTTGACGTTAAAGTATGTTGAAAAAATTACGTCATGTTTCTTCTTTACGAACATTATATTTTTCCATTAGGTGGAAATCTGGTTATGTTTTATGCCTAAAAATAAGTCTTGGTTATTGGCGGAGAATTACTTTTATTTACGGTTTTTACGCTCAGGTTCACTGAAAAAATGGTTTGTTACTGCTAACAAAAAGTGACTAATAACAGTGTCTACGGGGTAAAATATTTGACTAGCAATATCAATACTTGTTTTTATTTTTAGGTAAGTAACTGTGTATGTATGGTAAGTAACTGTGTATAAATGCGAAAGTAACTCTGTCTGTCTGTTACGCTTTCACGCCTAAACCAATGAACCGATTTTGATGAAATTTAGTACACAGATAGACTAGAGCTTAGGAAAGGACATAGGCTACCTTTTGTTGCGATAAAAATGCTTGGCGGGGTTGAAATAGGGGATAAAAGTTTGTATGGAAGTTCGTTATTATCGAGGATGACACCATCAATTTTTGTATTTAGGCACTTGATGACACTATCACACTAATATTATAAATGTGAAAATATATTTAGATGTATGGGTGTTTAGATGTTTGGTTGGATGTATGGATGTGTGTTTATCGTCAACTGTGCAACTACGAATACTGAAGATTTTTGGTCACGTCTCTAGAAATGAGAACTCGATGGAGAGACTGGTAGTTCAGGGCCAGGTGGAAGGCAAGAGAGCACGCGGTCGATCGCCAATCCGTTGGATAGACACCATCACAAAGGCTACTGAGTCCACCATGGTCCAGTGTATTCGCGACGCCTCTAACCGTCAGAAATGGAAGCACATAGCCAGGAGAGCTACCCTCGGAAAAGATATCGAACCACCGAACACCCCACCGTGTACTTCGTCAACGCAACCACGACCACTCTGACAAGAGTGTCCGACTAAGAAAAACGGATGTGTGGTGTGGATGTTTGGATGTCCATCTAAACAATCTAATATCCATATATTAGATTGTTTAGATGTTTGGATGTTTAGGTGTCTGGATGTTTAAATGTTTAGATGTTTAGTTAGATGTCTGGATGTTTGGATTTGGATGTTTAGATGTTGAGATGTTAAGATGTCTAGATGTTTATATGTTTGGATGTATGTGTTTGAATGTATGGATGTTAGAATGTTTAGATGTTTGGATGTTTCGATTTTTAGATGTATGGATGTACGGATGTACCTCTTCTCCACAGATTCCGCCATTGTGTTAGTGAACTCACCCAAAAAAAGTAATAACATCCTATGGAAATAAATATTTTTTTATTTTGATTTGATGTTTTTAACGGATGTATGGATGTTTGTATGTTTGGATGTATGGATGTTGGGATGTTGGGATGTTTATTTTATTTATTTATTTATTTATTAGGTCACCAACACAGCGTACATTAAAAAAAGTAACAAATATAACAGTCATGGTAAGTAACAAGCTAAATGCCGCTCCAATTATAGGCGACAACGACATTTACAAGAAAAAAGCAAACAAAAAAAATACCTGACTTAACCAAGCAAAACTAAAAAATTTGTTTCTTAAATAGTTACAAGAATATTATTATTATGTACTTATAAAATAATATATTACAATATATAGAACTTATTAAATTTTGAAAATATAAAATTAGTATTACTCCTGGAGATATGATTTAGACAATGTTTTTTTATAGGAGTAGAGGTTTTGGAAGAAAATATCAGAAGAAAATATCAGTTTGGATGTACGGATGTATGGATGTTTGGATGTTTAGATGTTTGGATGTTTTTTCCGCCTTCACGCTCGACGGATTTGGATGAAAATTGGAATGGAGATAGTTCGTAACCTGGATTAAAACAAGGCATATTTTTACTGGAAGAAGTCCTAATTCCACGAGAAGATCTTACATAACGCGGGCGTAGCCGCGGGCGGACCGCTCTAGTAGACTATAAAATAATTAAACACACATACACATACACACAAACACACACAGACACAAATTCGCACATATATATAAGGACCGGAATTCCACGCTTGCGCTGAACAAATTGAGTGTACCGAGTACATTGCGTACGTATGACGACAGATGGCGTTGTTAGTTTTCAGAACTAGGTAACGATGTGTTTTGTCGTTTGATTATATTGCGAGCGAAGTTAGACTAGACTGATTGAACTGATTGCAAGCTTTTCTGGATGCATTGGAAATTTTTGAAATCTGTCACTAATGCCAGAGACAGATAATTAAAAATCAGAAAGAAAATAAAATGAAGTTACAAAAAACACGCCTTTAAAGCACATCAAACTAAAAAGTAAAAAAATAGGTCCTAATATACGCTGAAAACAATAATAAACGAAGAAAAATACTAGAATTATTGTGAAAAAAAAGCGTGGGTTGCTCGATATAGGTACGAAAAATATGGCACTAAGCACCCGACGCTTTTTTCACAATTATACTTTTCGTTTATTTTTGTTTTCAGCATTAAGAATTATTTTTCACTTTTTTCACTTTTAGTTTGATGTGCTTTAAAAGCGTGTTTTTTTTAACTTTATTTTATCTATTATTTCGAAACAAAATGACAATATTATTAAGTCTCAAATGATATTATGAAGTTTTGTTCGATTAATTTCTGTTTCTTTTCTCTACAAACATGCCTCGACCCCTTAGATAAATGAAAGGCTCGCGCGGCGCTCGCCTATACTTCTTTGACACAGCTGATCACTAGAGATGGGAAAATTTGAATTAAATGCTTGTGATAAAAGTATTCTTTTTTTTGGTATTTTTTGTAACACGTTGTATACTACAGACCATACAATCAACATAACAACGAACGCATGCACCCACATGGCCACACACACCCCCGCATACGCAACCCTATACGCCGTGCACGTGAGTGAAGTATGTATCAAAATTATTTGCATACATACTTCACTCACACGCGCAACACGGCATGCAAACACATGGCCCTCAGAAACACATACCTACTTACACGCATAATTTTATTAATCTCGCTTTGTAAAACCACTATATTATGGAAGAGTGGTGCCACCTGACACAGGTGTTTGATATACTTGGTGGTGCCAACCTCTGTTTATGTTTCTCGTAATTTTTAAGCGAAATAAACTTTTTATATTTGTTTTTTTTTAAGATAAAGAAAATATTAGGTCCTTACATATGAAATTGGCGTTTTGTATGGGAGGAACAAAAAGTCGAAAAATTTTTATATAGTATATTTATTTAATCAAAGTATGAGCCATTGTAATCTATGCACTTTTGCCATCTCATAGGTAGTTCATTGATCCCTTTACTAAAAAAACCATTCGGACGGGAATCAATAAAATCTTTGAAGGCGATTTGGACTGCCCCATCTGAGTTGAATTTTTTCCCTTGCAAGAAGTTATCCAAATTTCGAAAAAAATGGTAATCTGTTGGAGCAAGGTCCGGGGAGTACGGTGGATGCCTTAGACATTCCAATTGAAGCTCTTCTAATTTGCTAGCCGTCTGTTGTGCAGTGTGTGGTCTAGCGTTGTCGTGAAGCAGCAGTGGCGTAGAGCGATTGACCAGCCTCGGTTGTTTACCAGCTAGCTTTTCCATCATGGTTTGCAATTGCTGACAATAGTCATCTGCCGTAATCGTCTGGCCAGATTTGAGAAAACTGTAATGAACGACACCGGCGCTAGTCCACCAAACGCTTACAAGTAACTTTTTATTGGTCAATTTTCGCTTGGAGCAGGCTTTGGCTGGCTTGCCAGGGTCCAGCCATTGCGATGAGCGCTTCCGATTATCGTAGAGAATCCACTTTTCATCACAGGTAATGATTCGATTTAAAATCCCTTCGTTATTGTGCCGGTCAAGTAATGTAACGCAGCAGTTGACGCGCGTTTGCCGGTTTGCTTCACTCAATTCGTGAGGAACCCACCTTTCAAGTTTTTTAATCTTCCCAATTTGCTTCAAGTGGATTAAAACAGTTTTATCACTAACACCGAAGCCTGCAGCTAACTCGGACGTGGTTTGCGATGGATCCGCTTCCACAATAGCCTTCAATGCTTCATTATCAACTTGGGTCTCCGGCCGTCCACGGGGCTTGTTTTGCAGGTCGAAATTTTCAGAACGAAAACGTTGGAACCAAAAACGCACTGTGTTTTCTTTTGCGACACAACCGCCATACACATCATTAACCCTTCGAGCCGTTTCCGCAGCACTGGTGCCACGGTGGAACTCGTACTCGTAAATAACGCGATATTTCAAATTTTCCATTTTGTAAATCGAGCGATGCAAACAGAAAAAAGATAAGTAAAAAAACAAATGAATGACGGTTTACGAAACACAACTACATGTGGAAATAGCTGTATAAATTTGAATTTCGAATTCCTAACCAAATAGGAGAAAGTGATCAAAGTGGCCAGTACGACAAAACGCCAATTTCATATGTAAGGACCTAATATTAATATCCGTATTATTCGTTTTATCCGGATAGTAACGCCAATGATATCCGGATAGCATGCCAAACTCAACCCCTGGTTTGGTAAATATATTTTATTAAGCTAAATGTATTATAGTAAGATAAGAGTAGTTTCTAATCTAAAAGAAGTTAGTTTATGAGTATGTAGGTATAATATTTGTGAGTGAATGGTGAGTTTGTGTGTATGTGTGTGCGTGTGTGAGAGAGAGAGTGTGTGTATGTGTATGTAGACCTGCATGTGCGAGCGTATGTATGTAAGGAGTGGGAAGTTTTATTATACAAGTTTTAAATTTATAGTTTAAGTTTTTGAAATACATGTTTGATTTATATGTTTTAAATGTTATTAATTGTTATTGAATTGCTTTTTCTTCGATCATATTCTTAGTGACATTTTCAAATTGAATTTGAATTTATTATGACAACGAATAAATGTCTTCTAATTTTTATTAGTGCCAGGGGTTGTTATGTGTTATGTCTTGAAAACTTACAAAGAGTTATTATTAGTAGGTATATTTTTTGCAGTGCAATTCAATTGTAGAGTTTTTTTTTTATTAGGAAAGACTTGCGTTTGACCATTATTCCAGCTGATGGAAATTGATTATAAGGTGAAAGATGGACCACGCTCAGGGTCTAAATTCCTTTGTATCGTTTTTTGGGAAACACGGTTATTGAGTCTTTCCAATATAATACAAAACACAACAATTGAATTTACTCCATGCACCCCACGTTTTTCACTTTAAGTCCTACAAGAGTACTGTAACAATAAAAATCTCAATAAAAAATATGTTATACTTTTTAGTGCGCTAAAACGTGTTGTTAAAAAATATTTTTTACTTTATAATTATTTTGTGCTTTTTAGTCCAGCGTATTTTAATTTTGCAAGATACCCTGAACATCACGTAGGACTAAATTGCTAAGATCCATGCCAAATTACAGCCTTCTAGTACTAAGAGTCTCTGAGCTAAGCCGCGGACGGACAGATAGACAGACAGACCGACATGGCGAAACCATAAGGGTTCCTTTTTTATTACGGAACCTTAAAAAGAAGCAGTGACAGTAAACATTTTAGCACAAGTTCAAAATATTAAGAGTAGATTAGATAGGCTCAGGTAGGTCTTGCATTATTATATTAATTTGTTTTCTGTAATGGTTTCTTTTTGATAGTAATCATCAAACTGGCATTATTAATACCTTATGAGACTAAGTTACTTTGTACTAAAAGTAGGGAACACCCCGTAGGGCAATGAAAAGGGCTACGCTTGGACTTTTTCTGTGAAATCGAATCAGAAGCGATAAGATCTGCAGGCAAACCAAAGTTCCTGACATAGCCGAAGAATAGCAAACTTAAGTGACAGACAAATGAACAAAACGGATTTTAACAACTTTAATAAGAAATAACACGAGTAGATAACCTAACCCGCTCACAGCAGAACAGACGCAAAACAAACACCTCAATTTGGACCACAAATCTCATTTTTAATTATGGCGTTTCACATTAAGTATTTCGCCAGTATCAAGTGGTTTTGCAAAGTAAGTAGCGTAGGTTACACAGACAGCCCTAATCCTAAGGCTAGGGTGCTGTTACGGTGAAGGACACCAGTAAATTGATAGCAGAATTACTGAAGCTACCACGTGGCCGCTGCAAGTCATCAGTAAATGACAGAAAAATGCAAGCGTTTCAATTGTCCTATTATAGTTTATAGTTCAGAGTCGTTCACTGGATAATACACTATCACAATTATACACTAAACACTCAAATAAACTAAAATAAGCACGACCGCCATTGACGGATGCTAACAATCGATCCCATTGGTCCACAAAAGTCAGAGGGAAGTGAAGTGACAAAATTTATCAATCACTAACAGTGACAGTTCAATTCATGACATGACGTTAAGTTTGCGTTCGAAATCTGTTAAAAATTGTGCGTAACAGTACTAATGTTTGTGACCACTGTCTTCTTAGGTGTTTTAGGACACACTTTGCGTGAATATTAAAAATGCGTACTACGCGAAGTCTGAATGTAATAACCTTTTTTACTTCTTTCCAATCCTATCTGGGACAGAGTATAGGTATGCTGTACGACTGACTGACAGCAGTGCGAGCGGTGCGACCATCTTGATTCGATACTCCTAACTCGCCCTCCAACCTCACAATGTGGGGCGGGGGGGGAAGAAACGTCAATTGGTGGAGTGTCCGTTCTGTACGGTAGAGTATACCGGACGGGAGGCAGCGGCCCTAGCCACTAGACCACCGACGCTCTTAGTAGAGTCATAATCTACTCGGTATTACTCTACCGAGTAGAATATTACTCGGTTGAGTAATAATATCAAAACACAAGCATTCGTGAGGGCAGTCTACAATAGAATCAGCTCTTGAGCGTTCGAAACATATTTGTTTCTTCTAAATTTAAATAAGCCCGACGATTCTATCTGGGGGCACGGCAGTGCCCCCGCCAAGTCGAGCAAAAAAGCGGCACGGCCGTACCATCCTTTTCTCGAAGCAGTTCGGGCCATTTTCGACCCCCCTATAACTTCGTTGTGGATAAAACTAGAAACCTGAATTTTCAGTAATAAAGCAGGCATTGTATAAACCCAGTATGTTTCAAATTTAATTTAATTTGAAACAGTAGTTTAAGATTTATAACTAGTCAAAGTTTCTTAATTTTGTCACTTACTCACTCACTCACTCACTCACTGACTGACCGATCATCAAAATTCTAAGGCACTTCTAGCAAACATAGAAGCTTCAAATTTAGAACAGAATTAGTGTTTAGTGTATAAACCAAGGAAAAACTAAAATATTTTGCAATTTCGGCCCAGTTTTCTAGATACATCATCTACTAGATAACTTTGTAACCCCATATAAATCTTGGGGCATTATATAGGATTACAAAGTTACATTTGCAGTAAATGAATCAGTGTACCTGTATAATGGAATATAATTGAATAAGAGGTGTAGGGTAGGTGTAGGGTAGATGTAAGGTAGGTGTAGGGTAGGTGTTGGATAGGTGAAGGGTAGGTGTAGGTTAGGTGTAGGGTAGGTGTAGGGTAGGTGTAGGGTAGGTGTAGGGTAGGTGTAGGGTAGGTGTAGTGTAGGTGTAGGGTAGGTGTAGGGTAGGTGTAGGGTAGGTGTAGGGTAGGTGTAGGGTAGGTGTAGGGTAGGTGTAGGGTAGGTGGAGCGTAGGTGTGCATTTTTACATTGTGTTTTCATGCGATCTACAAAAAGAAATGAGATGCCATCAAAAACATAACTTGTAATTGTTTAGTGCGATTGCCAGGTCAATCTATGTATTTATTTAAAACATAAGAGATTTTTAATATTGATCTGGTCACTATAAGATGTTGTTACGTGAGCTAATTACGTAATAACTTAAGGCAGAAGGACTCTTAAGTAGGGACTGAATAAATTAACCGACTTGGTATGGATCTCACAACTTTTTACGGTAGACTAAGTTGCGTGCGAGACTTGGTTTTTTTACAAGTTATGTTTTTGATGGCTAAGTATTTACTGCCAGCAATAACCAATGAGGCTGAGACGTATAGGTATGAACACATACTTAACACATGGTATCAACTATCTTAAACTATCTTATCATATGAGGTAAGATAAGAAGTATCTTGTCTTACCTTATTTAATTCCGTGGCTAAATGTATGGGAGCCTGAGTCTTTTCGTTGAGCAGCCCGGTGTCTACGTGCCTGCAACAAAGAAGTTTTCATAATTTTTGTCAAACTTTGTGAGACCTTTGTGTGATCTTATTCTATTATTTATAGTTGAATTATTATAGGATGAGTTCTGATAGCTTCAAAATTCTTCATACGACGTTAACAACTTTTTTATAATATTCAGTTTCAAAAATAATAAAAAAGTAAAAATAAAGAAACTTTAGCTCTGATTTTATCATTAAAAAGTATGTAATTTTACTTAATAAATAAATAAATAAACTAAATAATATTAAAAAGTTTTTAAAATTTTAATCTGTCAGAGCTCATCCTACAGTAATCCAACTATAGTGTGCGTTTTCACTAAAAGTAGTACTCGAGTTATGACCTTCCTGTTTTTGGGAGATTTCATGTTCTGTTGGTTTGTAACGTTCAACTTTTTTTATCTGTGGTTTTTGTTTCAGTGTTTTATTATTGTTATGATTGAATTTAAGTAAGTATCATTTATTTTGTAAAATAACTGAACTTCGTCACAAGGTTTAAAAAATAAAAATTACCGATAAGTACAATATTTCAGATAAGTAGAGACGTACTTAATTTCAAAATTAGATAAAAAATATGCCAACCTAGACTTAAGGCGGGGTTATGCGGGAATATCGCACATAGTCGCTACTTCAGAGATTAAATACTTCTACTGAAGCTATAAATAAAAAAAGCTAACAAAAAATATATAATTATATTTTTTTTAAACAAGTAGAAGTTTAAAATATACATATTATAATAATATATTGTAATTTAGCAACAAGGCGTACAAGTTTAAAAAAAATGAAGTTTTTGATTTCTTTATTTAAAGCTACATCATCTTCTATTATTGACTAAGATTTTCCCTATAAATATTATCGTTTCTTGTAATAACCAAAATAACCCCTCCGGCCATTAGCAAAAATTTTAAAATATAGGTACCTACTTTTTACGGGAAAATTGTGATGTCTTATTCCTACCGAAAGATCGTACATAATGCGAGCGTGGCCGCGGGCAGACGGCTAGTTGGACATCATTTCTTTCTCACATTAAACATAAACTAAATTAAACTGTGGAGGAAAAGAAGAAAGTAATAAAAAATATAAAAAATTATTACTAATAAAATGATGACAATTAATAGAATATATGATTAGAAAAATGATTACTTACTGCTGAAGAAGAAATTCTATAGCATCCAATGCCTCGTTTTCTACAGCTACATGAAGAGGTGTATTTCCATTGTTGTCCTGGTTGTTAAGATCTGTAACCAACAAAAAACCATCAAAAATGTAAAACAATATAACTTGTCCTGTTGATTCCTGTTTTGGGCTTTTACACACAGATACATTAGTCCGTATGTGATTGTCAATAAAAGGAATTCTATTGAATGAATCAATTTCTATTGAATGAATGACGATATGAATGAATGCAAATAAAATAAGTTTTACTTTTAAATCACAATACTTTCATTTTAACGTATATCTAAAGTTTATTTTTGACTAAATTGAAAAAAAAAATGAAGTACAGCCTGAGTTACACTTCCAATTAAGATTAAATCTAATTACAACAATCTTGGATGTAAAGAAATAGCTTGTAAGAATAAATTGCTATTGTCTACTATCCCCTTAATGACTTTGCAACCTTTTAATAGAAATTCCGCCTTAAGCGATGAAGTTTAAAGCCGGGTCCACACTTGTATCCTTTGGCCGATGTTTTGTCCCTTTCCGGCACTTAGGGCATTTGTACACGGCAGATTTTTATAATATTCATAAAATATATCTCTATAGATTTGTAAAAGATCTTATTTTCTAGAAATTAAAGTACTAAATGACAAGAAATGGTCGTAGACAAAGAGGGGAACGACCATTTTCCGTCTAATGCAGGCTTCTAACTGCGTTCGATGAGATAGTGAGCACGTTCTTCAATTATCATTCATCATCATCATCATCATCGTCTCAGCCGGAAGACGTCCACTGCTGAACATAGGCCTCCCCCATAGGTTTCCACCGTGAACGGTCCTGCGTTACTTGCATCCACCGGCGCCCAGCAACTTTCACCAAGTCATCTGTCCACCTTGTGGGAGGCCGTCCAACACGACGCTTTCCGGTCCGTGGTCGCCTTTCGAGAACCTTTCTTCCCCATCGGTTATCAGTTCGTGGTTTATTATCATTACTAGCAAATTGAGGAGTGAAAAAAGGTGATGATGAATTATCATTATATTAATACAGTAATGGGCAGTGATCGTCGTATATGAGCGTCGGTGGTCTAGTGGCTACGACCGCTGCCTCCCGTCCAGGAGACGCGGGTTCGATCCCCACCACGTACAATATGTTTTCGAATTTCGAATTCATTTGTACGTTTATTCGACGCTCTTACGGTGAAGGAAAACATCGTGATGAAACCTGCACACTTCTGCGAAGAAATTCAAATGTTGTGTGTGAAGTCGACCAACCTGCACTGGGCCAGCGTGGTCGACTAAGGCCTAATCGCTCGAGTCCTTCGGTGAATGAAAATGTAATTTTCATTTCCAGTTATGAATCCATTTGAAGGTTCTGTCTCGTCCTCGATCACCATGACACAGATCGGACATAGACCGTAATCCAAGGAGCGTCCAATATCTAGGTCAGACCAAGTCACAATTCAATTTATTTTCTCTATTTGTATTGTGTATTTTATTTTTATCATTTTAATTCAGTACTTCAAAGAGAAACTCGAGAACTTTTAACGATTGAAACTAAAATACTGGAAAGTTTCTTAGTTGATTGTACATTCTATTAGATTATCTTGAAACGGGGCGTGAACAAGAACTATGTCAACAACTTGGAGTCCTATTTCCTCCGAGGTCAACAAGGAGCTCAGATGAAAATACTCCTCGTAGCAAAGGAGTTTTTAATCTGAGGCAAAGAGTATTGTTGTTGTTATTAGTTCATATTAGCTGTGTGGTGACGGCAGAGTAGAATACATTTGACACCAACCCCTACTCTTCCCGTGGGTGTCGTAAGAGGCGACTTAGGGACTACACATTGAACAGGGAACGGGCAGCAGCGCTCTCTGATACAGTAACCTTTTAATCTGCAATCCCCAACCCGCCTGCCAAGCGTGGAGATTATGGCAAAACCCTCCACTTAAGTTGAGGAGGCTCATAGTCCAGCAGTGGACTGTAACGGGCCGTTGATATTAGTTCATATTACCTTTGACGGGCTCGATTGAGGCTATCTTGGGGGCGAGTAACTTTTGTAACCAAAAAAACGATTATTCATGTTAGGTAGAGGACAAGGATAAGTACTCGTAAATAGAGGCATTGTGATGCGTCATTGATTTTATATTACTACTACACTAACACAATACTCTGTCTGTCGCAGAACCGATGAGCGGTGGAGCAGACGGGTTCTCGAATGGAGACCACGTCTCGGGAAACGTAGTGTACGTAGGACGCTCCCTTGCCAGGTGAATTGATGCCCTGAAGAAGGTCGCTGGTGGTGGTTGGATGAGGAAACCGGGTGATCGTGCTCTTTGACGTGCTTTTGGGGAGGCCTATGTCCAGCAGTGGACTGCAATGGGCTGATTGATTGATTGAACACAATACTCAATTCGATGCGTTTATGTGAACTAGGTTTGGGCCATCTTCTTCGTTATGTGGATTGTAGGTAGACAACCGACCTCACAAACAAAAAACCCTAGTATCAGTGAATTAAAGCCGCTAAAGACCTTTGAAATCCAATCGTAACTACCTCTAAAAAGTACCAAGGTTAGGACAAGACAAGCGGTGCAACTTCTTGAGTCACGCATGTCCAAATGCGAAGGCTCACTTAACAAAAAATGGGATATCTTACCGCCGCCATAGTTGTTGATAAAGTGTAAGATGTTAGTGTTGTTGCGAGCTGCCGCTTGGTGCGCTGCGGTGCGGCCTCTCGAGTCGCGCACGGCCAAATGCGATGGCTCACTCAGATAGAGGCGCATGAAGTCCTCCACGTTGCCACTTTCAGCTGCCTGCAAATAAAAATTCAATCAATCAATCAGCATAATTGCAGTCCACAAATAAAAATTATGAGATTTATATTGAGTAGGAACGTTGGTAGTGTAATCTTTAGGGCCGCTGCCTCACGTGGGTTTAATCCCCACCACGTATCAATGTATGAGTATTTTAGATTTTTGAAGTCAATTGTGTAAGTACGTTTATTCGACGCTATTACGGTAAAGGAAAACGTCATCAAAGAAAAAAGGTTGTGTGTGAAGTCAACCAACTCGCACTGGGCCAGTGTGGTCAACTTCTGTCTTATCGCTCTAAGACAGGGTAGGCTCGATGTAATGACGGATCTAAATGATGTAATAACATCCTATGGAAATAAATTAATTTGACTTTGACTTTGACTTTGACTTCGAGCCTCTCGTCCCCAACGTATGTGAGCTGTTGATGTGATATTGAGTAGTCTCAGATTAGAAACACTTACGCTGCACTCCAAAGTGCGCGACCGAGCGTAGCAAAGGAGTTTTTTGATCTGAGAGTACTGCAGTATGGGCCCTCTGTCCTCTGTCCTAAAGTTCCAAGTGTAAGAAGTGTTTTGGTTTCACGGGTGGTGTGTATGGGAGTGTGGCCGTTCAGGGAAGTGGCCTTAAGTGACCGGATCCTATCAAAGATATCTGACACGCGCCAGCGATCGTCGATCGATCGATTTGTTAGACAGATTTCACAAACGCATGCAGCGAATTTCAGAGTCGCATTTTTTAGCGAAAACGTTATGTTTATTTTTACGTTAAGGGCGGACTTTTTAATTTCGCCTTCCTTTTCTAGTTCTGTAAAGTAAGCTAACTGATTTTTACGAAGAAATACATACATCTTTTTTTTTTTGTAAGGAGGACTATATATGTAAGTAAGGACTACGATAAGCACATTTACATTTGTACATGTACATTTGTCACCAACCCCTACTCTTCCCGTGGGTGTCGTAAGAGGCGACTTAGGGACTACACATTGAACAGGGAACGGGCAACAGCGCTCTCTGATACAGTAACCTTTTAATCTGCGATCTCCAACCCGCCTGCCAAGCGTGGAGACTATGCCAAACCCTAGGTTCATAGTCCAGCAGTGGACTGTAACGGGCCGTTGATAAAGGACTAAAGGACTCGAGATCGTATGTAAGAGCGTGGCCTGCTCTTATAAGGTAAGTATACCCGACAAATTTCCGGGTACAATTGGACTACCGACCGTTCCTTTCAAATCACGGTCAATTCGACATTTACTAATGATCACCCATGTGGCTTTCCATCCATAACCCGCACATAAGGCTTAAATAACACTTTCGTAAGTAATAAAATAGTGGATGTAGGACCTCGTGATTTTTCTTTCTAATCTAGTCAAAGAGTACGTAGAAAAACACGAAACAGAAGCATGAAATAAAGTATGACAGCGAAAAGGTTACAGCGTCAGCTATGCTGTTTTTCAGGCACCACCTTATTCTCTACTTCTTAGAATATCTATTCCATGCACCCCACGTTTTTCGTTTTAAGTCCTACAAGAGTACTACATCAATAAAAATCTCAATAAAAATTATTTTATACTTTTTAGTGCGTTACAACGTGTTGTTAAAAAATATTTTTTACTTTTTCTTTTTTTTTTTTCAATATAATTATTTATTGACTCGTGATTTTGAAAGTATTACGTATTACTACTGACTGGCCGAGCTTAGGTTGACAATTTCAGTCTGTTACTGTACTTGCGCTTTGGTCTTGGACGAATTAATTCGTCCAAGGCTGTCCAAGGCTTTAGTTGACGAAGTTAACTCGCTACCATACTTGTGCGAATGTAAAGACCTAAATAACAAAATAAATTGAACTTGTAAAAGTTGAAGCAAGACTATCACTTATAAAAAGTTATAAATAAAATCCCAAAAATATTCAACATTAAACTTAAATGCCACAAAAAATAAAAATTTTAAATAACAGTGTCTTATAATGTCCTAGGCATAACCTTGGCCTAGCTAGATTAAAACACTAGATAAGTTTCGAATACAAATTGGCACACTCACCTGAGGCGACGAGTATAAAGAAGATTATCCACTAACCTAAAAATATTTCTGGGTAAGAATTCTTCCGTATGTAGGATAAGCCGCAATCCTCTTTACTCTATAGTATAATATTAGTTTAAGTATGACAGTCATCCGACTGTATTAATATTTTTCTTCTCCTGTGGAATCTCATTGCTTCAGGTAAAAATCTGCGCCTTAAAATGACGGTTCAAAAACTATGAAAAACTATATTATGAACACAAAATTTTAAGTGTCATTTTTACCCATTTAAAAGGCAATTAAAGGCCCTTGCAGAAGTCCCTAACTCCTAAATAGAACATAACGCTAGGCGACATTGAAGACAAAAGAACGTTGTTCAAATACCTTAATTTTAATATATTGAAAATGACTGGACTATATGACCGAAACTCGCACTGGGCCAGCGTGGTCGACTAAGGCCTATTCACCCTAATTCAGGGTAGGCTCGAGCCCCTCGGTGGGGACGTATATGAGCTGTTGATATGACCGAAACTATCTCGAAACAACAAAGTAAAACGTCTACTTTAAAATAATTTAATAATTATCTTACTCATACTGTAATTTCCATTAGACTTTGAAGTAGGCACTAAATTTACTTCTTGAGTAGCGTTACTACACCCAAACACAAGTAAATTAATCCTTATTAATATTATAAACGCGAAAGTTTGTAAGTATAGATGGATGTTTGTTATCTTTCATCTTTCTTGCAAAAACTACGAAATGGATTGGAATGAAATTCGGAATATATATAGTTTGTACCCTGGATTGATACTTTTTATGGAAAAAAGTCTTATTCCCCCAGGAAAACCTTACACAACGCGAGCGTAGCGACCGTCAGTATAAAATAACCTTAAAGTAAACCAATCAACAAGAGAGAGGCATTTACTGTAAGGTAGCCGCTGTGGAAATTGTTCTAATTAGATTCATAAATTGAACCAAGTTCACGTTGGTTTCGTCCTGTATTCTAAGTCCGCGTCTGCTATATTACCACTTTGGTATAAGCAATTAGATCAGTTAGGGAAAAATCCATCCTGTTACAGAATTTAATATTGTTACGGCTTGGAGTGACGATGCCTGTACCGGAGAAGTTTCTAGAAATGCTAGACATTCATGATGTATTATTGAGGGTTGACCAGAAAGATCGAGACGTCATCATTCATTTTTCTTCAAACGCATTCGTTACTCAAAGACTGACTGTCGAAATTGAATAGAAGACTATACAAGTTCATTCGAGAAAGTTCGCTCAAAGAGTTTGAATAAGAAAAGACTATCGAAATAGGAACATTCTCGAACTGTTATAGGGGTATATAAGCGACAGCAGCGGCGCAGTATCAAGAGGAGAAGTGGATAAAGTGCTAGTGAAGAAAGTGTAGTAAAAGTGTTTTTTTTTAACGGACTTGTCATGTAGTAAAAATGATAATTTCAGTTAGGTGCTATTTGTGCACGATCAAGTGCTAAACGTGACGTTACTTATGTACTAGGCGTGAGAAATAAATAAACTGTTATACGCAAACATTTTTTTATTTTGTGAACACCACGCGTTCCTTACTATTATGTAGATACTTCTTAATCTTATTTTTATTCATCGTGTGAGTCGAAGATCGAAAACCGACTTCATAAACCATGTTGTCAGTGTTATAGAGCCACCAAAGACCAATGACTGGGCTATAACTTTGTTACTTGTAGATAGCAGCCAAGAGCCACGGCTTGACTTACCTTCCGTAGCACAGAATCATCTTTCTTTTCGGACAATCAGGTAATTGAGCCTGCAATGTCCCAACCGAACTGAGGAAAGTCTCACAAAGAGAACTTGTTTGTTGGTATCCCCTTAATATTTAATGTATCTGGATTAGCAGATTTACTAAAAAGCCAACATCAGGCAGCTTTGGTCAGCTCTGTAACATAGTAGGTAAGTACGTCTGTCTATGAAGGACACCGGGTTGTAGATTTGTAGAGTTGCCTGTGGTATGCGGCGCCTTTTGAAACCCGACCGACTCCGCTCGGCGCCGCGTATTACGAGTAGTATTACTCGTTTTTTGTATACTTAAACTCAATGGATTGTTCTCGGATTTTGTTAATATTGTAGCCAGATGTTTATAGTTGTAAATATTGTACACGAGAGTGATGCAAAATTTAGTAATCATGCTCATATATTAAGGGTCATACAAAAAAAGGAGACCTCTTGTTATAAAACTGATAAAATTATAAAAAACTTGAACATATTTCCTTATTATAACAGTAATGAAAATGGTACAAAATTTCACTTAGCACCACTCACGTTAACCGGAATGTGCGAACTAAAAAATTACTCTCTAAATTAAGGTGTCGCTACGAGTTCGCATTACTTGACTTACTTTCATTGGTTGGTTTATATGCTAGCATTCCCGATTGATTCCACAGTACAATCGCTTATAGTTCAAGCAAAAGACGGCTTATGCCGCTGCGTCAATACGTCTTGTCAGCATGCCGATACAAGGGGATTTTTTGCCGTCAATACGTCTTGACAGCCGCATACAAGGGGATCCCATAGGAAAACATATTTTGTGTGATAAACACCTTGTGTTTATTTTATTTCTGGAATTCGTTTGTCTTGTTATATTTATCTACTTACAAAGTGATTTTTAGATGAAAACTGGTGTCATGTCTACCGGGAAATCGAATTAAATAAAATTTAAAACATCTGAATCAAAGATTAGAGGTACATAATATATAAAAACCTCGAGGTTTTTTTTATGTCAAACTAGCGGTCCGCCCGCGGCTACGCTCGCGTTATATAAGATTTTCCCGTGGGGATAAGAATTTTTCCCATCAAAAGTATCTTAAGTGTTAATTCTAGGTACTCGTACAACCTATCTCTATTTCAAATTTCTTCCAAATCCATTCAATAGTTTTTGCGTGAAAGAGTAACAAACATCCATTCATACATCCGTACTTACAAACTTTCGCGTTTATAATATTAGTATAAGGATAGATGAATAACACCCCATAGTTTGAGAAGAAAAAAGAGAAATTCGTTTTTAACCATTTTCAATTTAGGTAGTGCACATAATGACCGCGACCATAGTGGATAAAAATTGGTGTATAATCTAGACCCGATAGAATGATGCAGCAATAAACTAATCAACTTCAACCGACACGTGTACACTGTCTGTACGTGCTGGGTACTTCCGCTAACGATACTAACTAAAACAGAGTTCTGTACGAGTATATGCAAAGAAGGTCTTCATTTCGTAACTCCACCGGGTCAAATCTTGCCTCTGACTGAACCTACCAGTTCCCAACATGACTGAACCGCAATTTTGCTTTTGGCTGAGATGAACTGAACACTGACGATGATGAGGTAATGCAGTATACCTGTTTTTAGGGTTCCGTAGTCAAAAAAGAACCCTTATAGTTTCGCCATGTCCGTCTGTCTGTCTGTCCGTCCGCGACTTAGTTCAGACTCTTAGTACTAGAAGGCTGTAATTTGGCATGAATATAAATATCAATCATGCCGACAAAGCTGAAGAATAAAATTTTAAATAAAAAATAAAGGTTCCTCTGGTACACTTAAAGTGGGGGTTATTTTTTTTTCTTAACTACCCCATAGTGTACAGTGTCATTGGATAGGTTTATTAAAAATAATGCGGGTTTGCAAAAACCATTTTTCGATACTAGTGCACATTTCAGAAATATTTTGTACTAGCGAAACCGATGTATTTGTAAATGTGAAAAAAATGCACGGTAGTGCATAATATGGTGAATTTAAAATGAAAATTACCAACATTAAGTAGGTGAACCAATAATAGACCAACTTTTAAAATGTACTTGTTATAAGAAACTCTATATTATAATAAAATAGAAATAAATATATGAATTCAAAAACACATTGGTATGTACGTGGTGGGGATCGAACCCGCGTCTCAAAAGCAAAGCTCATCATGAAAGAATGATTGGAAATATCAGCACATTCGCGCGGAGCCCGCATTGTCACATTTTGGTTTGTATGTAAGCAAAATTGCGAGTATATGGAGTATCAAGAAATTCTCGAACAAGCAAATTAATGTAACGTCGTCCTGAGCGTTCAAGAGGCTTCAGTAACAGACAGAATCACACTAATATTATAAATGTGAAAATATATTTAGATGTTTGGATGTTATTTCCGCTTTCACGCCTTTGGAATGGAGATAGTTTGTAACCTGGATTAACACATAGTATTAGGACTTTTTACGGGAAAAAACATTATTCCCACGGGAAAATCTTACATGCCGCGGGCGGACCGCTAGTGTAGATATAACTTTCTGAGCTTTTGGCTCTCGTTCCGGAGGTTCTAGGTTTGAGTCCCGATTTGACACTTGTGATCACTTCCCAGCTTGATTGCGACATTAAAAGCTGAATGGGGATTGAACTCGCATCCTCCGGACTGGAGGCCACCACTCACTACACCACCGACGCTCTAAGTATGGTAGTAAAATATCACGCTTCATGTCTTTTAGACCGCGTGAAATTAAAAAGCCAAAAGTTAAGTTAAGTTAAACAACATCCGAAATGTAAAAACTTTTAAAAGGGAAATAACAAGCGTCATACTACAACACCACAGGATAATAATAAAAAAGGCAGGATAGGCATTTTCAAAAAATCACATTTTAAACTCTCGTGATATTCACACATTTCGGGAGAGTAAGGTAAAAACAATGTTCTGTTTACCTTAGTAAATAATAATATATCGTGACCCGTTAGTACATGTAAAAAATGTAGGCATTTCAGTTGGTTATCTATCTTGTTTTGTATAAGTGATGATAATACTTAATTCCAAGTCCCGTATTTTGGGTCCTCGTGTAGCAGAGCTTCTATCCTGCTTTCTCCTGCTATATTGTTACTGGCAATTCAGTACTTTTTAATACTGGCAGTTTCATCAAATTTATTTTCAAATTTCGAATCCATGCGTTTCGGTCTTGTAATTTTCATCAGAATTTCCTCATTCCTCCCCAAGACATCAGACTGTGACCTACTTTCACTATCCGGACCTTATGTATTTTGATTGTTGGTAGCTTCTAAAAAGTGTTATTTATCTTCCATATTCCAATAAAACATGTTTGTGCAACAATTACCCGTTTGTGTTACGTTCAACCCGGACAGGACCCTGATGTGTTTCTGTTTGTATTGATGTGTGCAATGCGCAACTTACTAGTCTTTTTTTTTTAGTCTATGTAAAGTTTGCCAAAATATTGTTCGTTTATTGTTATAGTTTTAAGTTTAAATGGTTTTGTTCTGTTTGTTTATCTCGCTTACTCGCATAAAGGTTCCGGCAGAAAAACAGCGTCACTGGCCTAGCCAGCGACATTATGCTGAGTCGGGACCCTTTTAACGTAGTAGGAGATATTATTGTTGTCTAAATGTTATGTACTACGTTAAATAAATGTTTTTCTATTTCTATTTCTATTTCCTGCCACGCTACCATTCTTCTACATCATCGCCGTCATTGTGCGGCCAGCAGAACGGCTGCCACACCCACACCCGTATTTAAAATTTATTTATTTATTTATATTAGGAAGATTTACAGACAAATAATCAGTTAGACTAACAGAAATAGAAGAGTAAGGTGCTAACAACCAATCTCCAAAATTCAAGTATTATACCTCGAAAGAAAAGTTATAAGATCATTTTGTAGTAAAAGGGTCATGCGCGATAGATGCTTAAAATCAAAACTTTATTTTCGTGAAATCCTATGCGTATGATACTCAATTTTTGGACCAGTAGTGTGCGTGGTGGGGTTTGAACCCGCGTTTCCTGGGCTGGGAATAGCCCTAGCCACCACCGAAGACGTGCGTAATTCACATCAACTATACTAAAATAGCTATACAGGATTGACGTTAAACATTTTCAGGTGCCTCGTCCCATGTATGTTTTGCCCTTTCCAAATCACCCCATGTACGATATGTCGTATGTTCTGCGATTGTAGTTTTCGAGATATGAGCAATTTTCAAGTTTTTGGGAGATTTCATGGTCCGGTATGGAGCTCCTGAAATAAATTATTGAACGTAACTATTTGGATCACGCTGTATTTTAATAATACAGTGTGTGTCACCTAAAATAGCTATGTTTTAATAATACAGTGTGTAAATGTAGAACAGCTTCATAGTTCCTGCGTCAAAATATTGGGCACATTGCCCAGAACGAGCCCGTTGGCAAAGATGCATCTTTACAAATGGCGTAGCTTATTGTTCTATGTCATGGCATATCTCGACAGTATTTGAATTATTTTGGGAGAGTTTTGTTCAAAAAGTTGCAATAAAATTGTAAACAATGTAGCGTGCGGCGTTTTTTTCTGTGTCATATCCATGTGTTTTGTTTAATTTTATAATATTTTCATTTAAACACTTTATTTGTTTTTTTTTTATTTATTTTTTACTAATTTTTTGCACATTTAATGTTTCCATTTGTTTCATCATCTATCAAGTTTTAATAACGAGGAAACTACGAATGAAAAATGATAGTGTAAAAATAATCAATTTTTGGATATAATATGAAAAATTTAGATAATTACAAGTAAAAAACCAAAACAGACATATTTATGAAATATTTTAAGGTTTTGTTGTTCGTACAGAAAAGATTTTTGAATGCCTCCATTATGCACATAGAAAAAATGATTAAAATTACATCAAAAGTTGGTGAATCTGAAACGATGCTCAAGATAAAATATAGAAAATTCACCGCAATATACAAAACTCGAAAGCTCAAATTAGGCAAAGCGAAGCTCAACTCCTTAAGGGATCAGATGTTGGGTGTGCAAAGCTGGACAAATGAGTCCTAGGGTCTTCTTAGTTTCCCATTCTGTAGACTATTACTCGTCCAACAAATCCAGCAAATTGGATGCCAAATACAGATTACAAAACAAAACGATAGCTCGGTCTCAATTATTTTATATTTAAGTATTTGATTGTTTGGTTGTAAAATTAACATGCGGTTTATATTTAAATAACATCCAAAATGCGTAGGAGACGCATTTAGTAAGTAAAGTACAAGAAATTTCAAACATTAAAAAACATATTCAATCAGTCATATTTATAGCTAGCTTTGCATTGGTTTGAAAAAAAAAAAAAAGGTAATTATACTTTTATTATTATAAATCTTAAACATAAATAATTAATGTATGTATTACATCAAATAAATGCCTAAATCATCGTGACTTTTAACGTTATTGTATTGTTTTCTTGTCAATATAGTACCCCGAACGTAGTTTTATCGAAATCGAGCACTAAAAAATTGTCTGTTATCTTGGATCTTTGTCATTTCTAACATTGCAGTCATTTCTATCTCAGACTTAAGGTTTTTTTCATAAGGTTCCACAAACCGAGTTTCATCCAAATCGGTCTACAAATAAAAAAGAAGGCTGCTAACTTGGATCTTAGAATTTTTTTACACCGCGGTGTTGTTTTATTGTCAAAATCGATCCATAAACTAACTAACATGTCAACTGGTATTTTTAATTTTTTTAATTTGGCCATGTTCTTTTCTTGTCAAAATAGAGTTCCGTATGTTAATATGATAGAGCACACGAGTTTTGTTTTCAGGGTGAGCAGGAGTTGCTCTTCTAGTCATTCACGGTTCATCTAACAACCTCCTTGACTCATCTGACCTGGAAAGGGACTATTTTGCCTCATGCAAATATTGTGCTATTATTAATTTCCCGATCCACTTGTACTTTATGCTTTGTCACGGTCATGTCACGACTCTGTGTTCACGACCTTCGTCTTTGACATATATCCTGACTTCAAGGCTTGCCGTGCTGAATTCTTGCAACATTTTCTGTAATTCAGAGGCCGATGTCGAAAAAAGGACGATATCATCGGCAACCCGCGTCTTATTAACCTTGCTTTTCCTTCAGCTGGATAAAGATAAAAATAAAAGTGTCTCTATTCGAAGTAGGATTTAACAAAATCATTTTCGACGTCAAAACAAGATGGCGGCCCGTTCACTGCAAGTGTACGCCTTCCGTGGAGAAGAACGGTCAGAAGAAACTTCCGTGGAGAAGAACGGCCAGAAGAAACTCCACGGGACTCGTATCTTTTTTACTTTTTTTTTTTTTAATGAAATATTGTTTAAAATACACATTGTTAATGTTTCCTGTGCCGTGCTGGGCCATCCGAACACCAAGCCTTTTTGTCATTTAAATAATCATCTAACTTATAGTAAGCTTTATTACAAACCGTCTGTTTTACACAATTTTTAAACCTTTTTTAGGGTAAAACTTATATTTGAACGGTAGATATTTACCGATATTGAAAAAGATTGCTGAAGAGCGCCGACGACGTGTAAATAAAGTATGCACACGTGCAGCAACAGAAAATGTGACACAGGGGATCGGACTACTTTTTTTTATTTTATAAATCCAAATTTCTTAGTTTCTGCTATCGAACACTAAAAGAATTTTTGCTCTATCTTTAAAATTTACCGAGTTATAAAGGTTTGAAATTCAAGATTAGACAGAGAGGCACATACCCACTTGTGACGTCATTTGTAAGTAACGCCACATAATCTCCATACAAAAAATCGTTTTTAAAAGAGACAGACATATTGAAACTTTAAAAAATCACTGTAAATTCGTTTTTCAACTGATCCTGTTTTTTTCTTCGCGAATCGTCTGCTACTTTTAAAAATAATTCATCAAATATGATAAATTAATAAAATATGGTGAATGATCCGATCCCCTATTGTATAGTTTCATCCATTTTCTGGTGCCACTAGAAACTACGCCACGTAAAACAGGTGGTGGAAAACTGCTTTTATTGGCGTTTTCATTACTTATTTCACATTTCCCGGATAATAACGACAACCAATGATTATAACTAGGCTCTTCCATTTCCATTCTCACAAACCAAGTTTATTGGCCAAAAGTAATGAAGAAATAAGAAATAATTTATGCATGGAATTTCACTTTGATAAACTTCTTATTAGCCACCGGAACTCGACGTAAACGGAATAATTCTAAAATAATTTGTACTACTTACTAGAAATCTGAGTATTTTTAACCAAAGAAAACTTTTTCTACAAACAAACTTATTTTATCATACAACTTCTTTTGAAAAACAGTGAGCAAATCCTATTAAATATAATTATCTTTATTCATGCTTGTGAGATTGGATTTCTCTTCCGAATTCCAATATTCTCTTGTTTCATAGTACAGAACTCACGACCTTCGGCCTATACGCAGCCAACGTGCTTGCCAACTACACCATGGAGGGCATAGTGGCAGCGCAGCGCCGAAATTCGTTCTTGCTTGTTTTCTATGAAATTAATGCTTATTAAATGAAATACAGAGCGAAACAAATGTCTATAGCGGTGTTGTTTAATTAGGACCCATCCATTATCCTGCGAGTGTGTCGTTAAAGACCGACTGATGTCGTGGTAACGTGAAATCGACCTAATATAATAGGACTTTTGTGTTGTCAACCCAAGTGTGGTCGGCTACATTCCGATTGTCCTAATTTAAAATAGGCTTGAGCGCCTCTATGTTGACATATTGCTCTTGATTTATATAATATAGTTAGGTAATAAATTATTATTTTGTCATCAATTTTGAAGAAGGCTTGCGCTTTATAATTAACTAGCGGCTTACCCCGGCTTCGCACGGTTAGATTGATACTTTGACACATTTTCAAACAACTTCAAAATGGAGAAGGCTCTCTGTTCGTATTTCAGCATTTTTTAAAATACTTTAAGTCGGGATTTCAAAAATATTTTGGAGCTCGAACCGTTATTCGGTTTGAATACAATTTTGTAAGTTCCTAACTTTAAAAATGGCTGACATTCTACTGAATCTAGAAACACCATAAGGATAGGGATTTCGACGTACGGACTTCTGTCTTTATAATAATAGTATAGATACATGGATATTCCCTGTAAAATATTTAGCGTTACCTATGCTCTCGGCCTGTGCCTTATCTATGTCTTGTCCGCATTTCTTTTGTCGAATGAAAGTAAAACAGTAAGAAAAGGGTTGACGGTGGCAGGTGGCTCTTTACCAAAACATTCTTGGATTCAAAAGAAACAGTGAAGAAAAAATTATACTGAGCATAAAATACCATATAAAGCGTAAATCAGGTCATCAAGTGACAATGGAAAATCGGCCGAGTTTATCTTTGAAAAGTACTCGGCTATTGCTGTGATTTCTTTGGCCGTGTTTCCATCTAAGCCCAATAAAATATAATAATATTATGGCTTTCAAGTCCGGTAATGCAGACAAGATTGTCTCCTCAAGGGTTTTATGATGTGGACTTGAATTTTTGAATACACCTTGCGTCGGGAAAGGAAAGATCAGGAAGACTTTATAAGACTTCAGATTCAGGTTGGTTTGAGCAAGGAAAACATGTCCAGGTAGGGATTTTCCAATGGTAACAACATGGCTTGCTTGTGCGGAGAGGTGCATACAAATCTTTTCCCGCGTGCCCTTCCACCTGCACGCAACAAGACCTTATAGATGCTTCCCATTCCGCCATCCAAAGCCTACGTTTTGAGCTACAATATTTAACTATTTCCATCGAATCACGAGAAAAAGATGGAAAGTAAAAATAAAACTAAAGCAAATTTTTCTATCTGGCACACAGCGAGCGGCGAATGATTCCTTGCTCTGTAATCTAGCACCTACTTTTTCTATCTGGAACACAGCGAGCGGCGAATCATTCCTTGCTCTGTAATCTAGCACCTACTTTTTCTATCTGGCACACAGCGAGCGGCGAATCATTCCTTGCTCTGTAATCTAGCACCTACTTTTTCTATCTGGCACACAGCGAGCGGCGAATGATTCCTTGCTCTGTAATCTATCACCTACTTTTTCTATCTGGCACACAGCGAGCGACGAATGATTTCTTGCTCTGTAATCTAACACCTACTTTTTCTAATCATCTTTAACATATTTATATTTGTGACTGAAAACTAAATATTTTAATAGAAATATCCTCAAAGTGAAAATCACAGGTTCGACCATATTCGGTCAACAATTATAGCGCATGACACTCATGGGATTTTTAGGAGTGACACGTGACCAAAGACAGTTTTGTCGACAGATTTGACAGCCAATTTTAGCATTTTAGAATTGGCTCAAAAGGAAAGTTGATACCAAAGTTTTTGATTTATTGTGTTATTTACTATCAACTAATAGTAAAATGTCTCAGTCAGATCAGCGCTTGACGGGATGTAAATTTAAGATTAAAGGTATGATTCGAAGGCATGCGGAACACAACGTCGACGCATGTTATATATTTTGAGTAGGGTCGGTGCAGTATATCAAAATGTTCATGCATCGACCGTGAGCTGCTGCTGCATACCTGGAATTATACCTTCAAGCTTTTTCAAGTGTGCGTGAACATTATTTTATCGAAATATAATAAAATTTGGGTATCTACAGTATCTTTATTTTTGTTTTCCGCAAAAAATTGTCACAAGAAATAAATTTAGGCAGGAATTAACTTCATCGGGTTTGAGCGACCTGTTATACAACTGCCTCCATACTTGAGTTACTTTTTCGTAAATAAAACCTTTCTGTGATTACGTTATAAAGCTTTGATTAAAAAAAAAGCAGAAGAATTATGATGTTGCGTGAATATTAGTTTTATTTTTCACTGGTATTTGTGTAGTATAATATGTATGTAATGTTTTTTTATTAATTTGTAAACTCATGACTGTAAATTTTATACGCCTAGACCAATTATAAAATTTTTGAATGCTTTTTACATATAAATTAAAATTATTTATTTTTTACGCATACTCTGTTACTGGTGAATAGCCAGTTTTTTTTTATTTTCCTGTTGGAATAAATTTTTTACCTACGGTAAAAAGTACCCTATGTCAGACAAGTAAACATACAAAATTACCTAATTTACAATATTTACCTACTTTGAAAAAGAAGCTGGCCAGACAAAGATATATTTTTTTTCATTAACTGATATTATTCTTCAAAAAATATCAATCAGAGCCACAGGCAATAGAAATGTATTTTTAAATTGTCCCACAAACTTTAATAAACATTGCCTCGTTCGTTAAAAGGTATTTGAAGAAAACTTATGTATCGAATCGAACAACCATTCCCTAAAATGTATTGCGTTAAAGGTTATTTGTCAAACTCAATACACTTACTTGAAGTATTTCTTCCACAGATGCCTTGCTCACGTTCACAAGTCCCAACATCTTTGACCAGTGGCGCGGAAGCTTAATAGCACCACTTTTGATATTCTGTAGATTTCTCAAACGTTTCGATTGGTTGAAGGAACCCATTGTTAAAGTTAAAAATTTTGAATATCTAATCAAACTTTTTCGCGACGGTTGGTCGTAGCAAGGTACGCGTAGCGCCGTCGGCTACATGTCTCCTACTGCTACGAAGTGCTACGTCTCGCGTAGAGCTGCTACGACGACGTTTAATTTGCATTGGAAAAGGACCTCTATGTTCCGTTGTTTCGGTTGCGTCTAGCTTGTTTAGTGACGAATAGGTTCTAGGCTTAGGTTAAAGGACAAATTTCGTTTATTTTGTTCACTTGGCGTATTCCTTTTATTCAAGGGTTAGCAAGACGTAATTTTTCATGCAATTGTACCTCTTTATTGTCGTCTGGAAAAAGTAATAATATACAAATAAGGTCTTTTGTACCTATTTTTTTAAGTATTACGTGCAACTATATTAATACGTTAACATAGTAAATAAGGATCATCTAACCTTCAGAAGGCATGTTTGGCCGTTAGTCTCAAGTATCATCTACGGAACTATTTGCGTAATCCTGTCAGTGACTTTTTGTGGTTCAACTACTCTGACACGAGAGTTTGAGAGATTACAACTCTAAGAATAAATCACGATGGTAACTCAGAAGAGGTCGTAATATGATGTTGAGATGTTGATAGTTGTATGGTAACACGAGTAAAGTATGCAATTGTTGGCAGTCGCCCAATTCGTCGGGATCCTGGCTACGGTACAGGGCCTTTTTTTTAACTTTTTTAATCATTAAAATCAGAAATAACGCCTCGTGATACAATTCTAAGTGTGAATAATTGACGGGGGTAGGAGACATAAAATTCAGAATAATTCTTGTGATAAAATTCTATAGTGCAAATAATTGAAGAGGGGTAATAGTGATATAAACTTACAATCTAAACTTTTTATTGCACACAAAAGAATTACAACATTAGTACATTACGATACAAGGATTGTAGGTGGCTTATTACAAACGAGGTGACTTTTGTAAGCCCGAGCCGCAGGCGAGGGTTTATAATGTCACGAGTTTGTTATAAAACTTAAGATCCGTGTGTTGTACGACGTTTTTCAATACACTTGTGAGAAAACAGATAGTAAATAATTAAATTGAAATGGTTAAGAAGGTACCCCTACAAAAGCTATACTACAGGTAAAATTGATCATGTAGAAGTTGTAAAAACTAACCTTTATTATATCGTGCGCAGTTTGAGTTTTAATATCAACACTTAATCACTCATAAAACAACATTCAATGTAAAACAATTACATGAAAATTTCACAAAATTGGCGCCAACCACAAATCGATATTATGTCTCTTTTTTATAAGCATAAATACGGAGAAAAGGCTCTGGCGGACATTCAGCCTCTACGAATTCTTTGTTAAATCGAGATAATTTTATTTTTATAATTAAAATATTACTGGCTGATAATATTTTTGATACAATTTGTTGAAATAAAAAAATATAAAATACTTTTCTCTTTGTATGAATCGATTTAAATATTTTTTAGTGTCAAAATGATCCTGGCTTAATAATAATTTTGAAGACCGTAGGAATTAAAAAAAAATGTAATTAAATCGCAGTGCGGTAAAACGCATTTACCGCACAGTTTACTGCCTTCGTAAGTTCAATTTTTGAGCAAGGTGTATTGAAAAATATATTATAGTGCATTTAAAACCTCAGAGGAACAAAAGACGATCGCTAGCGACACGCGTCAGAAATCTTTGTTTAAAACGGTGCTAAGCAATATTATAGGCGGCTTACTTAATTTTAGGTTAGGAGGACGGTGTGGTCACAGATCAAAATCAGTCCACAAACAAAAAAGTTGGCCGCCATCTTGAATTTTTGTAATAATTTTAACATGGCGTTGTTATTTTTATGCCAAAACAGTATGCCAAACCAAATTTTGTATGTATTCCATTCGTTATTAACGAAATAAAAAAAGTAATATTATTATAAAAAGTAATACTATTACTTTTATTTGGGAAATTTTCATGTAACAAAGTTCGATCAATAAAAATTAGATGTAATGTGACAGACATAGCACTAAAGTTAGGTAGATACACCATAACTTCGCACATTAATAGTGTTCGTTGTAACAAAATATCATTCAAATATCATTAGAATTCAAGTAATATATACCCACGGAATATATCAGCTCACAAAATATCAAACAAAAATCTTTACTTGACACTAGTTTGGTTTTGACAAGCTAAATCACCTGATTGTCCGAAAAGAAAGTATTTAATTATTTATAAAAATAAAATTAATAGTGAAATTATTTAGGGTGTTTATGTCTATTCTTTTTCCATTTATTGTGTGCAATTTTCTATGTAAATAGTAAAAAGAAAGGTTTCAATTTTAAAGTAACTTACATTCATCCATTCTTTCTTTGGGGTTATTATTGGACAACTTTCAGAGCATGAAAGATGAAAAATATATTATCTAACCTCGTTGATCCTGGTGGGAGACAGGGGTAAGTTAGGAGCGGTGTTGGCTCGTCGAAATATCCACATCTTCGAATCGAACTGGTAGCTTTACAGTAAACAGCCCTCCTCACTTAGCCATTGACTGCAAGACATATTACTACATTATAATCCATACATTTCCATACATATCCATACATTTCTATACATTTTAATACTTCACTTAGTGTCTTTAAGAGTCAATTATTTAAATATCTAGAAAAGCCTTAGATTTAAGTATGTAAAAAAAAATATCTCATTTTACTTTTCAGTTTTAACAATAGTTTTATTTCTATATTAATAAGTATGTTATGGCACCTAAAGGTAGTGCATTTGTACCACATTCTTAGTTATTAGTTTAGTGTAAGATTTAAAATGTAACTACCACTGGTTGTCCTTAATAAAATATAAATAAATATATTTTATTCCTGAGGTACCTACCTAGTCTATGTACAATTCAAGCTCTTGAATTTATAATGAAGTATTTAAAATGCTTCATGCGTTGAGTTATGCATTAGTTTCAAGAAATGAATTTAAAAAAATGACGGTGAAGAAAAATATTATTAATTTATTTATTATTTCTTTAATTCATTTACGAATTACTTGCGAACTAAATGGCCTAGTGGTATGGTGGGCTGATTTGCTCTGATTACGGTGATTCTGGGTTTGAATCCCAGTGAGAAAATTGTGGTCAAACAAAAATCACTTTAAAACCAATTTAAATCACTTTTATTTTAAAAATCACTTTAGAGTTGTTCAGTTTCATGGGCTGATGCACCCGATACATTTTGCGATAACAAAAGCTAATACGCTGTTTAGAGGTAGGTATAGTCACTCTATTTAGCCAAAACATAGTTTTCTTGCGAAAAGAAAAACTATCGAGTTCTTTGTTTGGCCATTGATGCTAGGAAAAGGTTTTTTAAATTAATAAGTGTCACAGTAAATTCCAAATACAAATTATTGGTCCTGCTTGGATAGAGACACGTTTTTTTTTTACCTTGAGATAAAATCGGCTACAATACCTCTTCAGGTAGGTAGACACTCAAAACCTCTTTTGTTTGATCGTCAGTTCTACAAGCACACTTCACCCACGCTTTATCAACAGCCCATATATACGTCCCCACCGAGGGGCTCGAGCTCTTCTCCACAGATTCCGCCATTGTGTTAGTGAACTCACCCAAAAAAATGTAATGACGGATCTAAGTGATGTAATAACATCCTATGGAAATAAATTATTTTGACTTTGACTTTGACTTCGAGCCTACCCTGAATTAGGGCGATTAGGCCTTAGTTGCCTAGTGCGGTTTGGTCAACTTCACACACAAACTTTGAATTTCTTCACAGGAGTGTGCGTGTACGTGCAGGTTTTATCACGATGTGTTCCTTCACCGTAAGAGCGTCGAATAAACGTACATATGAATTCGAAATTCAAAAACACATTGGTACGTAGTGGGGGTCGAACCTGCGTCTCCCGGATGGGAAGCGACTCTAGCCACTAGACTACCGATGCTCTAAGACTCTGAACTCTAAAAGTTAGATTATACACCGCAAATAATACTATGGAAACACAAATGAAACAAAAAACAATTATTTCGCGAGAGTCTTTGTATTCTTTGCAAATTCTCGTAGATACGAGTACATAGAGTTTTGAGATGTTTTGAATTTTTTGAAACGGAAAATTACAGACATATTGATAGTACAAATACACAGCCGTTTAATTTGTTGTCCTTGCTTTGTCTCTATCTATCAGTTATATGTGAAACTTTCTGCTTCATGATTCAGCTGGTCCTAGGCACTAGATACTAGGTCCTAGAATGTTAAGAATGACGTAATTACAAACAGATTGTAATGGATTGGAACTACAAGAAAAAATACATAAATACAAGACCGTAACCTTGAAACCAGGCCACCTCACGTACTGGCTTAACGTGCCTTTTGAAGCACGAAATCATCTTAATTTTCGGACAATCAGGTAAGGTTGCAATGCCGTCGTAACCAAACTAAAGAAATTAACAAAGATATACTTACATACATATTTGTTTGACAGTGTACTCACCGGAGTTCGACCCTAGAACCTCCGTGATGGAAATCGGAGGCTCCAGTCGAGCGTCGGCCACAGAGGTTGTGAGGAGAAGGAGGATAGAAGGTATTAGAAGGAGACTACAAGGGCAGGACTGGAAAAAATGTGCATAGAAGAGACTTCTAAATCAGTAGGTGGCAGGATCGAAGGTCGCAGGCATATAGGGAGGCGACGAAAATCTTATTTAAAAATTTAAACGTATAATTGAGTAGGTACTTACTCACATTTCTTTGGATCGCAATGTTATTTGAACGATTTCCATGAAAATAATCTTCAAACAGATTTATATAAACTTCTGCGCAATAGTTTTTTTTATTCAGATTTGATTTTGGTGAAAAAAGTAATGTCACATAGTAATTATGACGCGATTAGAATGAGCTTATTGTCCATAACGTGAAACGTTCATGTTATCAGTCGTATCTCAATACAGCATTAGTCCATCACTTGAGTACAAATCTTATCTAAACCCACGTTTACAATCAAAGTCGCGATAAAGTTGAAACACAACCATGAGCGGCGCCACTAGCGTTTTTTTTTCTTCATCGAGTAGGTGTAAGGTAGATAACCGACCTCACAAACCCTGGTGTCAGTGTTATAGAGCCACCAACACCACTGACATGGCTCATGTAACGACTAGACAGGTAGCCGGAACCAACGGCTTAGCGTGTCTTCCGAATCACGGAACCTTCTTACTTTTTTGGACAATCAGGTGATTCAGCCTGCATTGTCCTAACCAAACTGCAGAAAGTCTCAAAGACATTTTTGCTTGACAGTGTCTTCACCAGGATACGAACTCGGAACTTCTGAGCGTTGAAATCTTGACCACTCAGCCACGGAGGCTTTTTAGCGTTACGGCTAGCGCACCTATTTTTATCGCACAATTATTACAAAATTTATTGAATAAAAGTTTTTATGGGCTGAGCTCTACCCAAGAAAAAAAGACAGATTATAGAAAAGAACCTCCTCCGCTCCGCTTGACTCTTCCGCTACTAACATGTTCTGACCGCTACTCGCACCCTCATAGATGTAACTCGATTACTCTAACAAGCCTTCCCATCCCCGTCCCTACCCAAACTCAGTATTAAAATCATCATAAGCCAATGCGAAAATTAATTTACAACAATCTAAAATTGTTTTAAAGTTCAGTTTCCTTTAAATGGCCGTTGGAGTCCAATGTAAGCGTATGCGTATTTCAAGCTACATTGCGTATTATTCTCTCATAGAATAACTTGATGCTTGTTTTAAAGCAGCCATTGGGAAAATTTTGTTTGAAATGCAAACAGTAACCAACAGTTTCCTAAATTACTTAGAAAATAATAAATGAGCATAAAATACTTTCATGATTGGTTGAATTGTTCGCCTATATACGGCTTTTAGATTAAAATTATTTTATCATTCTAATTTTCTCCAACAATGTCGAAATAGAATACAATGCAAAACGAAGGAAAACATGGAATCATGCTTTTGTCAATGATTAAAAAACTTGAATACGCAGTCACAACCACAGAAACAAGCGTGGTTAGCTATAAAATTTAGGCACACTTTTAATCAACCTCTTTCATTAAAATATTCCAATATTTTGATAAAAAAACGGATATTCATCAAGTACCTACAACTACTTCCTACCTTATACCTAAAGGACATAAACCAAAATTTACCTCTGGGCTTCAATATGAACATAAAAATATTATTATAATTTTGAGTATTTTGAGTTGTCTGTAATAAATAAGGATATCACATAAATGTTGGAATTTTAGTAACAAAGTTCTTCATCAGAATGTATTTGGCAACACTAGTTTTGGCGTTATCAATCGATTGAAAGTCTTACAAAACATTATTTTTTAAAATTTATTTTGATACTCTCATATAGGCGGCTAAATTCATTATATATTATTTCAAAATGTTTCGTGATTATTTTTTTTGCTGTGGCTGTTCAAGGCCATTTTGGTTGATAATCGGAATGCAATAAACTTTCACTTCTTTTTTCCAAGGAATAGTAATAAAATATAAAACTGTAAATAATACAAGAAACATTGTCTCAAGCAAAGAACTCTTCTCGTCTAGAAGGGACGATGGATGGTAATGGGGGCATCCCTTGTCGGAAGTGTTTGACGAAGATATGCCCCCGCAAAGGCATGTGAAACTCAAACGCGCGTTGACTGGTCGAAAGACTGCAAGAAGGCGAAGGGCTGGCGTGCGTGTGGTGGCTAAAGACTAGAATGAGGATTCGAATGAGGATGATGTAACGGAAGACAAACTCTGTGACTGTGATGAGTCGTTTGTCTGGAGACCTGCAATTGAGTTTAAGGTCTCCAAGAAAAATTCATCCCCAACAGTGTGTGCACGATGAATTGTAAATGCGTAAAGCATTGCACAGCATTTGGGATGAGAACATCATGTCCCACACTAATTTGATCTCCAGAACGGAAAGTTCAAAGAACTATGGCGCACGCAGCAGGAAGTCTGCATTGATGAGTCATTGCCTAGCTTGAAGCAATATGTAAGGCCAAATCTGCTCGTTTGGGCATATGCCCCTTACATTGTGTTAGGTATGTGTGCATACCTATACGTCTTTGCCTCGTTGGCTGTTGCTGGCCGTAAAAACTTTTAGAATCTTTGGATTGATTTGTATTTGGAAGAAGAAAAATATTGCTTCATAGAAAAGAGCTGATTCTTCGTTTGTCCGCCCATGTGTAAAAATCTCTCTCATGATAAAAATAAACATCTTACGTAACATCTAAAAAAATAGTTTAAAACCGCCTCTTCCTCCGCAATACACTGTAACGATTATAAAGTTCAAACATTGTGAATCCGCAACTGGATATCTTTGGTCTTTTTTATATATTGTGATGAAGCTGATACTGCTTTACTTACTTCTAGTGCTTCGACAGTTTTGAGGCTAATGTGATTCACACATTACTTATCGCGGCAATTGGTTCAACTCACCGACCGACACAAGCGAGGTGGCTCAAACGGAAACGCACGGATTTTATCAGTACACTTCGTGCATGAGCGAAACATGCCCCGTTGGAAACTGCGAGATGCTCGGTAGTCGAGGGGCTGTTTATATGTAGTACGCGTTTCCAATAACGTTTCAGGATAAGATCCAAATTCAAACGGCCTTAGCCACCGCAGTACAAGATCAAACTCGAGGTATATTTTGATCGATCGAAACAACGCCTCAACGCCCTTTTGAACGTGCACATCATTTTGCCTGTTGTGTCGTTTTTCTTTATGTTCGTTTCTTTTTAATTTTCTTGTGTACAATAAATAATAAAATAAAATAAAAAAATATATTGTTGAGAAGAGTCCTATCAAAAGCTGGGCTCCTTGGCATTCCAATCGGTACTGGTCCAATAAATTATTGACCTGCGCGGTCTCCTACGTTTCTCTGAAATACCAGACACCCTGGTTTCCCCTTGAGTCGTCTAACAGAGACATTTTATATACAGCATTCCAGTAAAGCAGGAAATCCTGGATGGGAAATGGTCAGATGTGCACCTGCAATAATTGCGACAAGAAAATATTTTGACTAATTCGGGAAGACGAGCTCTAATCCTTATTTTAAAGTCTATCTATTCTATTAATTTTTATGGGTTATGTATGACAGAGGAGAACGAATTGTTTTAATTTTAATTAATGATAACCTATAAAAACAAAGTCTTTGTTCAACAATTTTAAAGTCCGATGACTCCATTTTAAAATAAAAATCATACAATCGACGCTTTCTTAATATCAGAATTCGATGTTAGTAGTTTGGAAAAAGGGGAACCCCGTATTTCGAATTAGTAATTATGGGTAATTTCCAAAATCATAGAAATTGGAGCTTGCATAATGCTTCAAAAGCACACCATGCAAATGATTAAACGATGTTTTACCGAGTTCCACGATTCGATAACCAGAGATCTATCTAAAGGTATTGTAAACACCACGCCAGTGTGTGTAAACGTCGCAATCAGAACCGCCTCGCATGATCGACTGCAAATGGACGGGTCGATACGATATCTGAAGTGGTTCCCATTAACTGGATACTAAGCGTAAATGTTAATCGAGAAATACGCTGTTTATTCACGTTTACTGAAAAAAATAGCTGATTGACATGATGATTTCTTTTTGTGCCTAATGCCATTTTCTAAACAACATTTATAAACAACATATCTATCATATATAAGTTCTTTTTACCTTTACACCTACCAGAACAACAACCCACAATGTGGTTTATAATTGACCACACTAAAGTTATAGAGTCCCGAAAAGCCATTGACATAGCTGATGTAATTACAAATTCTTTAGATAGCAGCTAGGACATGGCTTAACGTACATTCCGTAGCACGAAAGCTCTTAATATGGACATTAGCAGGTTGGTCAAAACGCAAGCTTATTCAAAGTAAAGAAATAAAATACTTGTATTGTACTGCAACAGTAATGAATCTACTCATAGATCTGGAAAGTATAATCGATGCTTTAATAACCTCAATGGACCAAACTTCCCACCAGGGGGATTCTTTTAATTTGTACATCAGCTCGTTCAGTCAACTATGTTCTGAGGAAAGTAGTATTTCGTTCGTGAACGGTCTCTAAGGTATCCAACTACGTGCTTCCATGGTAGCAGACAAGCTTAACTGCAATAACTCAAGACCCTAATATTGATACAGTAAAATTAAAAAGTTTATGAGAACAAAAAAAATCTGAGACGAGCATGATGGAAAAGTGGAATGCGCTGGTGAATGACTTTTGAAGATATTTAAAATAAAACTTAAAAAGTGTTTTCAGTTTTTTTAAGGGTTTATTTTCTGATCGACACGGTGGATTACAAAAAATGAGGTAACCACGAGGGTAACTAGACATTAAAAATAACTTATTGTTGTTCAAAACAGAACGATGGCGATCTGGATTGTGTGACAAATTCTTCCAGGCAACCCAGCGAGGTTAGAGTCAAAACCATTTAATACTAGTATGAATAATAATTAATTATGTTTTGCAAGCAAAATTACACGACGTCGTCCTTACAAAAATAAAAAGCCACATGTGAAACTTTATTATGTAATATTTAGGTAAGAAAAAAAATAAAAGGTTTGTACTCGTACCTACTAAACTTGCAGAAGTTCTTTAGTTCCTTCAAATAGGGTTAGTATCACTTGGTCTAAAACGTAACTGGTCTATGTGGTAATTAGTCTTAAACATCAACGGTCCGTTACAGTCCACTGCTGGACTATAGCCTCCTCCACTCAAGTGGAGGGTGTTTGCCATAATCTCCACGCTTGGCAGGCGGGACGAAGATCGCAGATTAAAAGGTCACTGTATCAGAGAGCGCTGCTGCCCGTTCCCTGTTCAATGTGTAGTCCCTAAGTCGCCTCTTACGACACCCACGGGAAGAGTACGGGTTGGTGACAAATGTATTCTACTCTGCCGTCACCACACGGCTGAATTAACACTCGTAAAATGAATTAGCCTTAAAGGCTACTGGTCTTTTGTCATAAATCACGACTGGTCTATAATGCGACTGGCCTGTTACGCGACAGGTCTACTATACGATTGGGCGTACAAAATATAGATCATACTAGGTACGAGTAACCAACAATCAAAGTCACGTTTTCTTTACGTAACAGTTTTTATGACACCTTGATGCAACTTGACTAACTTTGCCGATACTTTATAAAGACGGATTAAAATATTGATTTCCAGTTTCACCTTTCCGATACTTTAACTAACCTGTTCCTTATGTAATTGGAAGTCTCAAATCTTTGCACAAGATCGTAAGAAACGCAGTTGAAAAAGTAGCCACACGTTCACACGCCCTCTCGTAACGCTACAATTATTACTACAAATTATACCAATTGCATTATCGCCATTTTGAGCTTCCGATAAATCTTTGTAGACTTATTTGCGTTTGACAATATAACTTACGGTGTTATACTAAATCCCTCGTTGACTTTTTTTTCAGCTATGCAAACGCACAAAGAATAAATGCGCTGCATACATTCAAAAAAAAAAAAAAACAAATTCACCGAGTGCAAATATAAGTAACGAAATAATTATTACTACAAATTGTACCAATTGCATTATCGCCAATTTGAGCTTTCGATAAATCTTTGTAGATTTATTTGCGTTTGACAATTTTACTTACGGTGTTATACTAAACCCCTCATTGACTTTTTTTTCAGCTATGCAAACGCACAAAGAATAAATACGCTGCATACATTCACCGTGTGCAAATATCCTAAGATATTACTTAAAATTATTTAGATAGTCGAACTGGCTTTACGAGTGTAAATTAAAACCGCCTGAAAATTATGAAACCACTTACTCTAAGAATCCTATAAGGGCTCTCTGCCAACAGACAGACGTCTCCGGAGTTTAGGCGGTCCATGGGGCTGGGCAGCATGATCTGCAGCTCTCCTCCGTGGTCGACCTTCACTCGAGGCTCGCCTTCTCTTGAAACCAACGTCCACACCCAGTCCTAGGTACAAACAAGCATCAACGAGTCAGAAGACTTCAATGGAGAATGAACTATTGTCCTAGATAGAATTGTTAAAAGAGATCGGAGAAGAAAAAAAATGTCTCATATTCTAGGATGATTTTTTGTTCTTTTTTGGCCTGGTTGGTACCCATTTCCAACGGGTTCCTGCACCATTTCGAAACACACGTAGGTATGTTCACATATTGTACTTGCTTTCCTTTCTTTATATTGTTAGTGATATCGATATCACTAATTAGTATTTTTATTATTAAGTATGTCGTAAGAGGATACCTACTTAACAAAAATCCTAGGATGTTCGCGAAGAACCGGACGGTTGAAATATATTGGATAGAGAAGACAAATAGCTCAATCTTCTGGTTTTCTCTTATTTTTCTCGGTAGATTCATAAAGTATACTTATATCATGTTAAATAACACAGTTACGTACTGAGAAGGAATTTCCAAGATTTAGAATAGAATAGAATAGAAAAGCATTTATTCCTTGAAAATAATAATTACAATACAACACAAACAGAGTTCAGTGGTACATAACTACATAACTTATATTAAAACACAAAGACTTATAGATGTGAATGCTGTATTGCATCAAGGAAAGAGTTCCGACTCAGCATGTGCTGCAGTCAAGTCTACAGCGTTGATATTCTGCCGGCACCAGACCGTTAAACCAAATAAAAGATTACTAACTAAAAAATAATAATAAAAAATTGTGAAAGTACATAAAATAAACGCACATTAAGTATTATAAATATATACATATTATATTATACTACACATATACAAATATATATACAATGAAGACATATACTAATTATATAATGTAAATAAATATATAGATAGACATATATTTGACCAGTTTGAACAAGATATTTAAAACAGAGGATAGGATCATATTTATGTAGTATGTATTTAAAACAGTTTAACGTACGAAATTCCTGTATGTTTTTTTATAAGCTTATCGGCCAGATTTTGCATAATAAAAAGTTATCGTTTCACAGATGAATTAACCTACATTTTTTTTCTAATCTAACCTTCATTACAATTGTATCTTGTTGAGTTTTGTTCTACAAAAAGTTACACTAAAATTGTTTCTTCGATTTTTTATAAAAGACTGAGTTCTTAGCAGATAAAGAAACCAAACGATGACTTAATAAAACATTCCGAAGGGAGTAGCGAAAGCTAGACTAAAGTGTAGATACCCTATTTGGTATTCCGTGTGAAGAGTTGCCGTGAGACAAAATCCAGTTTTCAAGTCAAGCCCGCGGCTAAATACGGAGAGTTAAGAATTAGGATGCTAGCGTCCGTGATTTCTTATCCTTGAAGTTACTATGGATAAATAGGGAAGTTAATGATTGAAGTGAAGGTGTTATTAAAATCTAGCGTAGTTATTCGATTTGGCTGTTCTGATAAACTGGATATCAATGACTTATGCATCGTTACATTAGCTTTAGGTTAATATTTCTTCTTCATAGGAATGAGATGTTTTCCTGCGAAGAAAACAACAGACATATATTGGCTGATGCTGTTGTTGTTTTTGTGTGATGTTTTTTTGCAAAACACGTATCTACCTAGTCCACAAAACCCGACCCGTATTGAACCCGTGCGGCTGGCTAAGAACATGATCACCGAAATTCAAGGTAGCCTAACAGGAGCCTAGCATTGAGGACGGGGAATTCCCAAGAGAAAAATGATAACTTGGCTCACGCTAGTAGAGAACGTACACTTGATGAACGTTAGCTTATTTTTAAAACGCGACATGTAATGATACGTGGTGCATTAATTTCTGGATGAGTAGAAATGCATATTTTTTGCACTGGAGTGTTTTAACTTTGTCAAATTTAAGAAAGGATTTTTTTAAATATTTAATATTCTAGGATAAAATAAAGATGTTATACAGGTAGTATGTGTAGGTCACAAGTCGACATGTTGCATGATAAATACCTACATAAATAATATTACTGCTGCGGCGGATTGCGCCCTCTAAGACTCAGGTTTATAAGATCACGAGAGCGTGTTCTTTCCAAATATCATGAAGAAAACCACCAGAAATTTTGATGATATCATTCTTAGACGAGCGGACGTACTATTAGGTAATACCGAAGTTTCTCGAAAAACGACAAAGCTTAGGGTGAGAATTGTAATTAAAAATTGCTCTCGAAAGTATAATTTACTTTAGCCTTTGAAGCTCTACCCTTGAATTTTTTTTAAAGTTTCCAGGTAAATGCAAGGTTTCTGATCATTAACCAACAGGTAAAATTAATAATTAACTTTAATTTAAAAATTCTAGGAAGTTATTACGGCGACGCTTGAGCAAAATTTATTATTTTATAAAAGTTATGTCTGGCATCCACGAGGTTCCGTAATAAATGATTAGTAGACTAAAGTTTTTGAAAATAGAACTCATGCAAAATGATATTGGTTCATTACAAAATGTTTTGTCATACATATGTCGTAGGAAGATTTGATAATTCGAATTTGCGCGAAAACCCTAATTAGACAATGGTGAAAACGTTTCTCAATCTTACTGGTTTTTTCCCATTGCTGGAGGTTCAGAACAAGTAAGTAAAATAATTAAATTACAACAACAACATTCGGCCGCCTGGAAAATACTCCAAGCTGAGGGCAGAAAACAAAGTATTTTTATGACCTAGTAGAGGCTATTTTAATTGTTTTTATCTTTCATCGTTCTTTATCATGTAGATTAAAAGATCTGCAGCTGAGGTCAGTTTATTCATCTTCATTATTATCATCATCATCAACAGCTCATATACGTCTCCACCAAGGAGTTCGAGCCTACCCTGAATTAGGGCGATTAGGCTTTAGTCGACCACGCTGGCCCAGTGCAGGAGTGTGCAGATGTCATCACGATCAGTTTATTTTTTTTAAATCAATTAGACCGTCACATACAACAACGTAATAAATTCGTAATAAATTAAATAAGTTTAATTAAAAATCCTTTTTAAACAAGCTTTCCTTGTTAAGACAAATCCAACGCGTCCAAACACGACTAGGTTGTGGTGTGTATTTAAGGAGTTCCTATGGACACCTTCCGGCTCCATCATGAGACCCTGGACATCACGTATGACTAAAGATCTTGTTAAGACAAATCCAACGAGCCTAAACACGACTAGGTTGTGTTGTGTATTAAAGGAGTTCCTATGGCCACCTTCCGTCTCCATCATCAAACTAGCTTCATGGTACCATAATATTGCATTGTCATCGCGATTACATAAGTGTACCAAATTTCAGCAAGTTCCAATGGCAGCAAGTGCTTCAAATTTGAGTTGCAAGATTTCGCCCGAACATACCCACAAACCCACACATCCACATACAGTGCAAGCTAATAAAAAGCTTGTAAAAATAATAATAATGGTTCAAATTTGCTTGTTTTTGTATCTAAGATGGTCGTTCCTGGGAAAATGGATGATTATGAATAGGCCGCGTGATTTATGAAAAAATAGTGGCACTTACCTTCGGTATATTTCCTTTCGTAGTGATAAACAAATGTTTCCTTGGACTCGAAAACTTACATTACGCGTCGTCGTCGTCATTTCATCCATCACGCACAAACAATAATATCATGGGGACATTTTTATTTTGTACTTTTTACATTATAATTTTTTTAACGTGAAAAACATTTATTATATGAACAAAAAACATTTACAATAATTCAACAATAACAAAACAACTATATACAATTAAACATAAAATATCTCCTCCAGTGCGTCCCCTCGAGGCATGGTTTCCAAAATGCTGGGAGCGTTTCCTCTCTGAATAGCCAGGCTAATTCGTTGGGAGAGAAAGCTGCCAGCCCTTCGGTCACCAGTAGCTTCGTTGAGACGCACCGAGACCTCAGTTATAAATTTTTTGGCACTCGGGCCCCAAGGACCCCACCTATTATGCTAAGTACTACACAATTTTTAAATGAACTAGGTACCTTCAGGTACATTCAGCTTTAAAATTTAATATTTGTCGTAAATATGGTCGTAGATATTCGTCATGCGGGCAGTAGTACAAAAGTTCTTTTTATTGAAGGACAATTTTTTTACTGTGCGTTAAACATTATTATTTGTTACAATTTTAAATTATATTTAATTTTCAAATGAAGGAGTCGAATAAATTCTATAAACGAAATAAACTGTTTATCTCAAATAATAAAAATTTTGCGGATCTCTAAACTCTAAGCTTTCATTTTCTCATTTCTTTTTACCTTCCTTGCAGACATTACTCTTACTATTGAAATTCAAGGTTGCACGTGGAAGTCGAGTTATGTGAACGAACGAATGAAAAGGCGGGGTAATGCGAAAATACCGCCCATACGAGTAGCTACTTTGACGATCAAATACTAGCACTTCTACTGATGTTATAAATGTCAAAAAAGTATGCCATATAACAGAATATATCCTCAATTAAATTTTGAATCGAGTAGAATTTTATAATACATTATAAAATAACGAGCACAAGTTTATTTAAAAAAGCAATCAAAATATTTTTGACTTCCTTTCCTTAATGTCATTATTTAAATTGATGACCATGGTTTTTTTTTCGTGATTATAATTTGCCTATGATAGACTTAAATTTAAAATTTTTCATAAATTCTGTTAATAAGCAAAATAGTTCAAGAAAAAGTTTTTTTTTTCACAATTCCGCGCAGTTACGGACGTAACCACCGTGATGCATCGCACGCTAATATAAATGTTATTTCAGTCGGTCAAAGTTTCAACTTAAGCACGTTGAGTTGCTAATTTTAGGCATAGCCTAGCCTTCACTCTATTAACTTTTAAAATAATGTTAACATGTCTTCGGGACGGCGCGCGGCGCATCATGATGAAACAGGCATCAGTTTTTAAGTTAGATTTCTAGCAGTACAACTTTGAAAGCCGCATCCAATTTTGTGCTGTAGGTGGTTAATGCGTGTTGCGTGAACAAACACAAAGACAGACAGAAAAAAAAAAGTTTTTGGCTTCTATTGCTCTGATAAAGATCCCCGATATAATTTTTACTCAGATAAGTATTATCGACCAGCTACAATTTTATTATATTTTATGTATAAGATAACAGCATAAGACAACTAAGAGTTATGCAAACTAAAAAGTTATTGGTCTTTTTCATCCTCATTATTTCTGAGAAGCAATTTGCTTACTTATAAATTGTGGTACCATAATAACTCTCACGACTCTCTTTAATTTCAAAATAATATTAAGTGCTTATTTGGGATGTTATAGATACAATATAACTGCCATGGATTTTCGTAGTGTATCGAAAATCAGCTTAAATAGCTAATATTTGATCGTTTGTCTTAAATAACTAAAAAAAGTTGGTTCTATTTTTGAGCCCTATACACCCCCAGAACGTAACCACGAAATGAGGTCAGACATACCCACACACAGTAATTACGCATGTTGATATGGCTTCATCTGAGCGTTTTATCGATTGATCATCTCAGCCAAGATGACACACGTAACTAGGGCTAAAATAACACTATAACGCCTTCTTTGGTTGCACTATTTAACTTTTTATTTTAATATTAATAATAATTATAATGTTTACGTTTTACTAGTAAGAACCAATCAGTTTTTCACCCATCAAGGAAACCTAAGTATTGTAACTAATTTTCTATGGAAGCTTTTTTTATATTTGTACGTAACTGGTTATCCCTGCGTTCCGAGACGCGCTGAAATCGATTAAAGCACCCATAATCGCGTTCCGAATTACTGTCAGCTGTCAAAACTCATATGATTTTTTGCTTTTCTGATCGCTGACAGCGCTGAAATTCTGATTCAGAATGCGCCCTAAGATGGAGTAATTTCTGGTTACATCATCGTAACCATACGTAACCGACCACATTGACAAACAAATACCTTCGGCCGTTAAGGAAACCGAGGTTTCGTAACTGGTTTCCTAAAAGGCTTTTTTATACTTCTACAAACAAACAGAAATTAACAAATTTACAATAAAATTTAACAAGTGGATTGTAACTATTACAAATAATATTCTATTCTAAAAATAGTTTTTTTTTTTTCTACAAGGAAAACGTTGTGAGTTTCATAAATTGTTAACTTAAATAGAGACCTACCTTGACATGCACCAGTTTTGTTCTTGTATGTTAATTTTAATCTTATCTATAAATAAAAAAACGACCAAGCACGTGTCGGGCCTCGCAAAGCGTAGGGTTCCGTAGTTGTCCAATACTACTTAGGTGCCTACCTGTCTTAACATTCATCAAAATAATTTTCTATGATATTTGTAGTACCTATCTTACTTGTACAAGAACATTTTATAAGTTGGTCTATTATTCGATAACCACCTGTAAAGCCTACTTGATTATACACTACTACCGTAAACTTTTTCACATTTCCAAATACGACGGTTTCGTTGGGAAGGGACACTTGACTCTAACAAAAATAAGCACTTTAAAACGATATATTTCTGAAACGTACACTAGCATCGAAAAATGGTTTTAGCAAACCCCCATTATTTAAACCTATCCAACGATACTCACACTATAAGGTAATCGTGAATAAAAAATAGCCCCCACTTCACGTGTACCAGAGGAACCCTAAAAATTGTTTTTTAAAGATTTCATACTTCAGCTTTGTCGGCATGATTAATATGTATATCCATGCAGAATTTCAGCCTTCTAGTACTAAGAGACAGACAGACGGACAAACATGGCGAAACTATAAAAAGCGCGCGAAGATGCATGCCATAAGTGACAAAAGACGATCGCTTGGCGATGCGCGTCATATATCTTTGTAAAATGTATGTAGGTAGTTCATGACATCTATGACATGAAACTTGTTCAAAGTCAACGTCTTTAAAAATTTACTAAACGCTCTCTGGATTTTGTAGACAAAAGAAGATATTAAAATCATCAAAGCGACGTACATTATTTAAACCATGCTTAAGTTATAAATTACCTTTGAGAGATTTCCACTTGTATTAACTGTTTGAACACGAATGTAGTGAGTGCGCGTGTGTCAAAAGTTGCATTTTTTATCTACAATTTGTCAAAATGATGCAACTATTCATTCATTTATTTATCTACATTAGGTACTTAAGTAAAAAAAAATTACTAAAACTTCATAACTTTTTTATTCGAATCAAAGTGAGGATTATTTTTCGGAATCAAACTAGGCATGTTCACTCAATATAATATGCATTCTTTAGCAAAAGCACAGCAAAGATGAACAGGAACATACGGTAATCGCATTTTTATATCAGTAAAAACCTATGAACCTCCCTAAAAACAAAACAATAACTGCATATTATATTATACCACAAATAATAATAGAAAACGAGGATAATGAGAAAACGAGGCGAAGAAAACAGGGATCCAGCTGGAGACAATGGCCTCGATTCAGGATGTCATGCTCTATTTCTAATTTTAAAATCCAGCTATCCTATTCGTTTTTATGAACGAATGATATTAATTTTAACGAATGATAACCTAAAATAAGGGCATAGCTGTCAGTTTAAGAGATTTTTAAGTCGCAGTCGCAGTCGTGCTCTCTAAAATTGTGCAATCGACACGGCCCTGTCCCTTTTCAATCTTCAAAAGGTAAAAAAGACAAACTTACTTGAATTAGGGATAAGAGCGTGACAGTGTGAATCGGGGCCAATGGCCCCAATTCGGGATGTCATGCCCTAATTCTAATTTTATGACCAATGAAAAAGAGGTGATGAATTCAGATAAACGAATGATATTATTTTGAATGAATGATAACCTAAAATATGGGCATAGCTGTCAAATTAGGCGATTTTTAAGTCGGATGATTAACGTGCTTCAAATTCGATGTTTGACAGCTCTAATATTAGATTGTCCATCTCCTGTCCCTTTTTAATCTTTAAAAGGTGAAAAGGTCTGACGTACTTAAAATTAACTACCAATATAGTAAAACCAAAACCCCTTAGTGAGTCTGTCTCCACTCCACTTATGTTAGGTTACGAAACTGCAGATTAAATCACCTATTGTCAAGAGTAAGACGATTTCATGCTTTGGAAGGCACGTTATCCGTGGGTTCCAGCTATTATCTACAGAAAATAGTTGTTACCTGAGCCACGTCAGAGGCCTTTGTTTTTTTTTGGCGGCTTCATAGCACAAAGGTTTGTGAGGTCGGTTGTCGACCTGTGGACACACACGATAAGAAAGAAAAAGGATCACACCTGATGAATAGCACACATACTTACGTAGACATACAATACTTATGTAGACAATGACATTTGATGCAAGATTCCGAGCTGGCAATAATATTACAATCCATCTAGTTTTTATAAAATACCACATTCTCTGCATCTCTGTACTTTTAAATAGAAAAAATGTATGAGATCCTAATAGCAATCATATTATATTATATTTATATCATGTTTAGTGAAGCTTTTAACGTCAGTGCTTTCGAGTAATATAATTATAAATACTTATTAAATATTCATTGCCGCATTAAATCTTGCAAGAAAAAAAAATAAGTTCTTTATGGGGTAAATGGATAAGTAAACGGCTTAGTCGACATAATGTGTGAGTAATGTATAAGATCAAAGAGCTGCTGAGTTGTGGAACCGCCAAGGACCTAACAAGTATTTCTATAGCCAAGACCAACGGGCTGGCGTGCTTTCTGAAGTACGAACGTCACCAATGTTTCAACCGGTATTCAAGCCCTAAACTTTAAATCCTCTAACTAAAGCTACATAGCTAGCTAGTACAGTCAGCTGACGAATTAGTTGACCCCCCCCCGCTCGAAACCGATGAAGTTTTCTTGGGTAATTGTTTTTGCTTTATCATGAAATTTCGTATAATTATGCAGGTTAATAAACTGTACGAGTATATAAAATGTTATGTAAAAATATAAATAATCACCTGAGAAAATCTCATCGGTTTCGAGCAGGGGGGGTCAGCTAATTCGTCAGCTGACTGTACATAACCTAGGTATTTAATAATAGTGACTCTGTGAGCTGTAGACCTCGCGAGTTTGTATATCTCTTTATATTTATTTCTATTTTTTTTTTCACTTAAATCCCCGACCCCTTGAAATTGATTTAAATCAATTTTTTTTTTTTTTTTTATTGGTTGAGAAATGTGACCTATAGAGGAAAACAGCCTCAGCGGTAGACCTTGTAAGCTGGCTCAGCGGTAGACCTTGTAAGCTGGCAACCCCCAAAACTCCGTCATTTTTTAAAATTTCCAAGAACTGACTTGCCAAAAAAATTTAAATTAATTTATCAAACCTGCTCACAAAACTTCACGAGAATTGATTGAGAAACGCGACCTGTAGAGTGAAACAAACAGACAGATGGACAGACAGATAGACATACAAAAGCAATTTTGGCCAAGCTGAAACGGAGATGATTCGCTCGCTCGGTCAATTACATACGAGATCAAACAAAATAGAGCAACTTTATTTCTTTAAAAACCTAACTAAGGTTATTACGTACTTCAATAAAATCGTTATTAATTTATGATGAGACGTCTTTCATGAACTTTTCCAATTTGCGTATTAGTCGAGTTCTCATTAGGAGTTGCAAAACAAACTTTTATAGGTTTTAGATTTAGACATTTTGAGCGAAATAGTAATTGATTTATTAATCCCTATAGGGATTAAGGTAATCGATAAGTAAGGAGGAACACTGCGTCTACGAATCATGTTTCAATTTTGGAATATATAAGACGCTTCGCTAACCTCTTGGTGAATCACCAGTTCTTCGTGGAGTTCGGTTGCTTGAACAAGCTTTAGTCTCAGCACCACATCTTGATGTGTTTGCGGATGGATGGCAGGCTTTAAAGCAAAAATGTCTTTTAATAACTGAAGAATAAACATGTTACTTGTCAATTCAATATTTTAAGATTTGGTAGGTATGTTACGAGTACTTACTTTGTTAAAATTTACTGTTTTGTCTTGTTATACAGGGTTACCTCGGAGACAGTGCGCATATTATTTTTCATGCTATCAGTATCGTTAATAGAACACATTTCACGAACAAAAATCTCCTGCAAAAAACTAAATATCATGGTCACTCTACGCACGGGAGTGCAAGGGGGCGAGGGCGCGGCGCGCGGGCGTACTCTCTTACCTCGCTGTCGTAACAACGTAGAGTGACCATGATACTGGTTTTGGTGTGGATATTTTCATACGATGTCGTTTTTATATTTTTGTTCGAAACATGTTAAAACGAAAAAACACGTGTCTTTTAATTTTTTATAACCTTTCTGTACGTAAAATTTGCGCACTGTCTCCGAAGTAACCCTATATATATTTTAGTATTATAAGCGACGGTGCTACAGTGCGTCGTAGAGCTAGGTTCGTTGCCTCGGGTCTTCCAAGAAAACAGCCTTCTTAGGTCAAAGTTGCTTTTATTTATATAATAATAAAACGTGGCGTTAAGCACTTTACACACAGTCTTCAATTGATTTAGAAAAGGATTGTCTTTTAACACTAGGTTACGATAGTCTATGCTACACGTTCTCGCACTTTGACCATTATTTGGTGGTTGCGGCGGCACAGTCAACGTCACTCGAGCGGTCGCGGTCGCGGTACGGTTTGACGAATAGCGCGAGGGCGGACCGGATGAATTTCCTTGGCTTACCCCGAGCGTGCTACAGCGGAGGTGCAGTCACGGCTTATCGTACGCTTAGCCAGGAGTGGCTTCTCACATAACCCGCCGTCGCAACGTGCTCCAGCTGGGGTGCAGTCACGTGCGTGCGCTAAGTTAGTGAGGCCCGCTTTACTAAGATGGCGTCACACCTTGCTCCAACAGGGGTGCAGTCAAGGGCGTCCTCTCTTAGTAGAGCCTTGGTCCAACTCGGAAGTGTTCCAGAATCAGAATGCCCTTGTAAGGGCCGTCCCACGCCTTTTATATCATTCCTCGGCGTGGGTCAGTTGGTGTTAGTGGAAGTTTCCAGTGCCACATGTGCTAGCGCGTCTCGACGCGTCCTTTTGTTTCTATGAATGTTTTTACGCAATTGTAGCGGTACGTCGGCCGTCGGCTACCTGCAGTCCATCCCTATTTCGTCATCTCTCGAACTTTTGCTGCTTTCTTTGCGACTTTTATGATTTGACGTTATTGCTTCGTGCTACAGTCTCCCCCTCTGGCTCCGACGACGTCCCGGCGAGGAGACAGCACCTTCAGTAGTACGTTTCTTCGATCCATTCTTCTTTGGTCGTCCACGTCTCTTTGTTCCCTGGGCTAGGTCATCATCATTAATTGTAGCCCTCAGCTTGCGCGGTCGCCCTCGTTTCCTGATAGGGTGCATGGGCGCTGGTGGACCTTCAGTGTTCTTCCCATGGTATGGAGTCAGTGCCGAAGCGTGGTATACTCCGACTATTTCGGAGGGATCAGTGGACTTTGCCAGCTCGTAGGAGGCTGGCCCATGTTGTTGTAGGATAACATAGGGTCCGTCCCGGCGAGGCGCAAGCTTGGCGCTGATCCCACGACTGGAGTTAGATATCGCGTGGTTAACTACAAGTACCATATCGCCAGGAGTATATCTTGGTGTTTCACGGCGTTTACAGTCAGTATACGCCTTTCTTTTCTCTTCTCGAGCTTCAGCGGTCTCTTGTGCTTTCTTTAGTGTATTTGCCATCAATAGCAATTTTGGCGTGATTTCTGGCACGAAATTCTCGGAGACCACTATCTGTCGTAGGTCTCTTGTGGTGTCGTCTGGCGTTCTTAATTCTCTTCCGAAGGTGAGATACGCCGGTGTATGTCCCGTTGTTATGCTGGTCACTGTGTTCATTGCAAAACGGATGCTTGGCAATTTATCTGGCCAACTGTTGTGGTCATCGCCGACAAGTATGGCGAGTTGAGCTTTCAAATCCCTGTTTTTTCTCTCTACTGGGTTAGTCTCAGGGTGGTAAACAGGAGTAAAAGCGTGTTTTATATCCAGACAGTAGGTTACTTTCTGCATAACAGCGCTTACGAACTGGGTGCCGTTGTCACTTATCATTCTTCTTGGTAAGCCGTAGCGCAAGAACACTTCGTTTATTAAAGTTGTCGCGCAGGCTTCAGCCGTGGCTTGTTCCAGGGCAAATAGTTCGATCCATTTGCTGGCGATATCTTCGATTATAAGTATCCAAGTCTTGCCACTCGGTGACCGGGGTAGAGGCCCAAAAAGGTCGAACGATATCACTTCAAATCTTTGATTGGTAGCTGTTGTCTGTAGTAAACCAGCGGGCTTTAGGTTTGTTGGTTTGTACCTCTGGCAAGCTACGCAGTGTTTGATATGTGCTTCGATATATTTCCGCATGCCCTTCCAGTAGTATCGTCTGGAGATCCTCTGCATGGTTTTATCAACACCGTAGTGACCTGCTAGTGGGTCATCATGGTAGGCCGTTAGTATGTTTAGCCATTCATGTTGCGGAACTAACAGTTGAGCATCCTCGTTGTCATCTTTAGGGTTGTATCTGTATAGCAACCCATTGTTCATTAGGTAACCCTTGTTGCTCCAGTATATGGCGTTTTCATTAATAGAGGGTTCTTCTAAAGCTTCTATTATTTGCTTGAGGTTTTCATCCTTCAATTGTTCTTGTCTTATCTCAGCGGGGCTGCGAGTAGGCATTTCAATGCTTATGCTGCATATTCCACAGTCGTTCTTCTTCCCTTCGGCGCAGGGAGGTCTAGATAGCGCGTCTGCCACGACATTGGTTCGTCCTGGGGCATATCTTATGTTCAAATCGTATGCTTGTAATTGGAGAGCCCATCTTGCAAGTCTTCCTGTTGGTGACTTCATTGACATTAGCCAGCGCAGCGCTTGATGATCTGTGATCACAGTTACGGGTAGACCTTCGATATATCCACGAAACTTATTTATGGCCCAGACGACGGCAAGGGCTTCACGTTCCGTGGCCGAGTAGTTCTTCTCTGCTGCTATGAGAAGGCGGCTTGCGTATTCGACAGGGTGCTCGTCCTGACCCTCCCCCTGGATTAAAACTGCCCCCAACGCATAGTTGCTTGCGTCTGTTTTTATAACATAGGGCTTGGAGCTGTCTGCTTGGCGGAGAATCGGTGCTTCTGAGAGTTTTAGCTTCAATTCTTCGAAGGCCTTCTGTTGCTCTGTTTCCCATTTCCATTCGGCTTTCTTTTTGGTCAGCCGGGTCAAGGGTTCAGCGATTCTCGAAAACTGCGCTATGAAGCGTCTGTACCAGGAGCAAGTCTGAAGAAAAGATATCAGATGCTTGGTGTTGCTAGGTGGCGGTAGGTTGATGATGGCCGACACCTTCTCAGGGTCTGTCTTCAGCCCTTCTGGGGTAATGAGATGTCCCAGATATTTTATTGTGGTACACACAAATCTGCATTTCTCTCTGTTCACCGTCAGATTGTACTCTCGCAGTTTCTCGAAGACTTTCTCCAGGTCACTTATATGTTCCTCAAATGAACTGGATAGGATTACTAGGTCATCTAGGTAGGCCAATAGTCGCGTTCCTTCTAGACTGACCTTGACTCGGTCAATAAGCCTCTGAAATGTGGCCGGAGCGTTACGCAATCCAAAGGGCATCCTCGTGAATTGGTATATTCCAAAAGGTGTGATGAAAGCGGTTTTCTCCTGGTCTTCTTGTCGCACACCTATTTGCCAATAACCGGCCTTCAGGTCTAGGGTAGACATATATGGAGTTGACTTGGCGTCGTGAAGCAGGTCGTCAATCCGGGGAATGGGGTAGGCATCCGGTATTGTGACGGTGTTAAGCTTCCGATAGTCAACACAAACTCGGATCGTTCCGTCCTTCTTTGGTACCATTACTACGGGCGCTGCCCATGGTGAGCTGCTTGGTACAATAATGCCATCTTCTAGCATTTGGTGTATTTCTTTCTTCAAGGCTGCCAGTTTTGGTGGTGACAGCCTGTAGGGAGGCATGGAGATGGGTTCGCTTTCACCCGTGTCGATGCGATGCTCAGCCTGGCGGGTTGGTCCATCACTAGCCTGAAATATTGCGTCATGCTTTTCCAGTAAATGCCGGAGTTCATTTTCCTGTGTAGCAGTCAAGCTGGCTTCAATGTCTAACGAGCTCAGTTCCATGCCATTCGTACTGGGGAACAGATCCTCCACATCATGTGTTTTTATTGCGGCAGATGCTTCCTCTATAGCCTTTTTTGCATCCTCGTATATAAAATCGACGTGGCGAGGAGAATAACCATCAAAGAGGGTACGCTTAGTTCTCTTCGCGGGAGGGGTTTTCTCGGCATATTTTCTATTTTCTGTAGTGGCAGGTTTCGGTGGTGTGCTCTTAAGCGGTGTCATCAGTGCTGGCAGCGCGACTTCTTTAAGCATTCGTGCCACTGGTCCGATTTTCTCTGGCACGAGATCGTAGTTGGCCCCTGGAGAATCCACAAAGTACCACGTCTCTTGAGGGACGTTCAGGACTATCCCTGCGTCCTGGAGAAACCCAACTCCTAGCAGGGTTTTACTTTCCGGTGCCTCTGGGAATACTACAAATGTGGTGGGTATCACTCGTCTGCGCACTATTACGGGAGCTCGCGTAATAAGCATTCTATGGTTTCTCTTTGAGCCATCAGCCAGTGAGACGGTGCCTTGGCTTTCTTCGAAGTGATACCCTTCTCTTTTCATTATATTGTAGAGATAGTTGGAGGCCACACTTGATTTCGCTCCTGTGTCTATATACCCAGAGCATGACGATTTGCCAATGGCGAATTGTAGCGTTGGTCGTGGTCTTGCGTCACTCTGCTTGGCCACACTACAAAAGCTGAATTCTTCCGGCGAGATTAAACTTGTTGAGGCTGCTGGCCTGCATACCGGGCATTTGCTCCGCACCACTCCTGGTTTTCCACAACCATAACAGTTAATCCTTGGATTAGTCGCACTGCCGCCAGCAATGTTGGGTTCTTGACGTTCTTGTCGATTGGTTTCGCCATTGGAGGTGCTCTGCTTCTCTGGTTTGTTTAATTTATATTTGATCTTGCAGTCTTCATAATTGTGTTCTCTTCTTCGGCAGTTTCTGCAACGGTTTGCCTTGTCCCTCGTGTTTGTCCTGTAAGTTTGGGGATTTTCTTCCTCTACAGGTTGTGGCCTCTTGTAGTTAGGGCGAGGGGGATTGCACTCTCTCAGCACCTCTTCCGCAGCTCGTGCTGCCTTTAGGAGCTCGTCGAATGTTGTCACGGTATTGCGTGCGACTCTCTCCCTTATACCTATGTGGAGCTGTCCGAATACGAGGTCGAGCTGGTGTGCCTCGCTTGGCAAAGGTTCTTGTAATTGCGATATCAACGCACGCTTTCTTGACACAAATGTCTCTGTGCTGGTCGTCGAGTCTTGCTTCTGCTCGACGATTTCCTGGTATAATAGATATCCAGGTTTCTTGGGTGCAAAGGCGTGACGGAGTCGCTCTTCGAATTTTGCCCATGTGTGAATCTCTTTCTTAACGCCCTGCCACCATACAGCGGCGTCACCCTTTAGGAGTAGTGGGAGTCCTGCGAGAGCGTCTTCATCTTTTATGTTCTCGATATTTTTATATACAGACGCCGCGGATATAAACGCTTCTACTACTTGTGCGTCTTTGACACCTGCATAATTAAGCTGGCAGCTTGCAAAGGATCCTTTCTTCCGCCCATCCTTCATTGCTGAGACGATGCGTGTCAATTGTTCCTCGGATATGTTTATCGCCATATTTTCAGACTTCTTCCTATGCTGACTGCGGGTCTTGGGAGTTGCCAGGGCCGCGGCGGTGGGCGCCAGATATAAGCGACGGTGCTACAGTGCGTCGTAGAGCTAGGTTCGTTGCCTCGGGTCTTCCAAGAAAACAGCCTTCTTAGGTCAAAGTTGCTTTTATTTATATAATAATAAAACGTGGCGTTAAGCACTTTACACACAGTCTTCAATTGATTTAGAAAAGGATTGTCTTTTAACACTAGGTTACGATAGTCTATGCTACACGTTCTCGCACTTTGTCCATTATTTGGTAGTTGCGGCGGCACAGTCAACGTCACTCGAGCGGTCGCGGTCGCGGTACGGTTTGACGAATAGCGCGAGGGCGGACCGGATGAATTTCCTTGGCTTACCCCGAGCGTGCTACAGCGGAGGTGCAGTCACGGCTTATCGTACGCTTAGCCAGGAGTGGCTTCTCACATAACCCGCCGTCGCAACGTGCTCCAGCTGGGGTGCAGTCACGTGCGTGCGCTAAGTTAGTGAGGCCCGCTTTACTAAGATGGCGTCACACCTTGCTCCAACAGGGGTGCAGTCAAGGGCGTCCTCTCTTAGTAGAGCCTTGGTCCAACTCGGAAGTGTTCCAGAATCAGAATGCCCTTGTAAGGGCCGTCCCACGCCTTTTATATCATTCCTCGGCGTGGGTCAGTTGGTGTTAGTGGAAGTTTCCAGTGCCACATGTGCTAGCGCGTCTCGACGCGTCCTTTTGTTTCTATGAATGTTTTTACGCAATTGTAGCGGTACGTCGGCCGTCGGCTACCTGCAGTCCATCCCTATTTCGTCATCTCTCGAACTTTTGCTGCTTTCTTTGCGACTTTTATGATTTGACGTTATTGCTTCGTGCTACAGTATAAGTTAATTTGATCTCTTTTTTATGCAATTGTTTTGAGTTTTCTCCTGTAAAATTGTATAAAATATTTGTTTGTGATAAATAAATAATTTTTTTTTTTTTGAGTCGTACTATGGGAACTATCATGCTGGAACTACGAGTATATCAAGCATACCGAAATATGACCTGATCGAACTTACCTCTACCTGAGTGCCCGGCTGGGATATTCCCAGTCTGAAATATTCTTCTCCTTCTCATCGTGTAAATCGTAAAGTATCGACTTTACAAACCTTGGTAGTAGTAGATCTGCCAAAATCTAAACTAAGGGATGTAACATTCATTTCGATCCATTCCATTCCATTTCTTAGGCGTTGTCACGATTATTTGCGTAAATAGAGTCAAGGCCACCTAACAAACACCGCTGGTGATTTAGCTTACAATAATAATCTCATCCTCACGATATCCTCACGGTATCCTCCAGTACATATTTGAAGATATCTTATATGTCCGGAAGAACATAATGCTATTTCCTAAGAATTCTGATATAGGTACATAATATAAATACTAGAAGTGAAAATAAAATAGCGCACCCAAAGTTTAGACTGTGTAAGGTTAACAATTCATTCATGGGGAACTGTATTCGTTTTATAATAAAATACCAGATGATATTGTAAACCTGTCCGATAGCCAATTTAAAGCTTAAATTAAAACTATTTTTTGTTCTAAGGCCTATTATACGATAAATAATTACTTAGATGATAAAAACGTCTGGTCAACACTCAACTGTTGTTCCAAATCGGCGGAGTAGATTGTAATTAAGACTCATGTATGATTTTTTATATATTTAATAGAAAACTACAAAAGATACAATTCCTGTGGAGTTTCTTCTGGCCGTTCTTCTCCACAGAGGGCGTACACTGGTAGAGAACGTACCATCCATGATAGCTTTGACGTAGAAAAATGATTTTTAAAAATCTTAATTCGAATAAAAATTTTTGACTTTCATAATAAGTTTTTATTGCAGACACAATTTTTATTCCAAAGTGAAAAACAGAATTATCTAAAATAATTCAGGGTAGGCTCGAGCCCCTCGGTGGCTATAAAATACTAGGCTGCGATCGCTAGCCAGCGTTTATACATTTTGGTTGGATGCAACCTGTCAGCTAGTTCCCTTATGATCATGTTACCACACTCCCCAACCCTGGACATGAAATTAGCGATGCGGTGGCATCAAACGTGTTCAGTCGCGCCTCAGCTAATATACCAGACGCAATGTCCATGACAAAGTGATTTTGTTTTTAAAGTATTTCTGCCAGGATATAAACTGAATGTTAGACTGCTATCCCACGTAAGGTCCCTTTCAATAGAATCCGGCAATATAATGTATACAAGATATAAAGTTTATTTTTTCAAAGTGATTCATTTATTCAAATGATTTAAATCTTTTCTAATTTAATTAATGAGTAAAAACGATGAACAACACTAACTTTCCAAAGACAAACATGACTTTGATGAGTAAAAAATTAATATGGCAGTTTTACTAATTATTGAAAGATTTGTCGTCCGAGTATTTTTTTATTAAAATAACTATCATAAAGAAGTTAATAGGGGGCGAAATGATTGCAAGAAGAATGTATGGCTCCTTGAAATGTGAATATGATCAGGATTGATACTCAAATGTAAGTAATTACGGAGTAATCGTGTTTAAATTGGTTTGTTTACATTATTGCCGAATTCTATTGGATGGAATTTTATAAGCTGGTATAAGCTTGAGGGAGTCAGGACTAGAGTATAATAACCAGACGAAAAATCATAGCACGAACTTCTTCGAGAATGATGAAGCTGATGTTTGGCATTGGCATTAAGGAACATCGAATGAGAGGTTATGTAGGTAATAGGTATACAAATAACCATAATAAAGTTATTGTAAACATACTGTGCTAGACGTGAGTCACGTCACGTCCTAAGCGAGGCAACGTTAGCACCCACAATATCGTTACTTTTTTACTTCTCCGTTTCAAGAAAATTGTCTTAGGAGTCACGTACCTATATTAACCTTAAAATACCGAATTACTCAAGATGTGTCTTGTTAGGAACTAACAATGAACTTTGAGGAAAGTGTGTTCTGAATATATCAAAGAAATAGCAACTCCTCCGAGCGCAGTAAGGAGTTTTATAATAATGGCCTATATGTCATGACGTCATGATGTCAGCCAAAATATGTCCACTATTGGACCGAGACCTTTCCTAAGAATGATAACAACGACCAGATTCTAACTGAATGTATTCAGCGGCTTCTTTCGTCCTTCATCTCTCCAGGTGGTTCGCCAACGCTGGGCACCTGCCCCTCTTTTACGGCTCTGCTATATCAGTTTCTAGCCTATACACTTCGTAGATAGCATAGCCAGGACCCCAGAGAAACAAAAGGCGATCGTTTCGCTCCCTTGCGAGGCTGTCGCTAGGCGACGCGCGTCAGAAATCTTTGGTCAACATATCATGTTTATTTTCAGACAGATTCAGTCTTCAATGTCCTATTAACAAAACTTTTTTATTTTTGAGATTTTTGTTTGTCAGTGTCCGAAACCCCCGTAATAAATCTAAAGCACGACAGTTCGGTCACGCAGGTTGTTTTGACCTTCATCTCACCAAGTTTTTTGTGTTACCTTGTAGAGCACCTGACCATCATCGCAAAGAGTCTACACACCAAAGCCATTGGCTCCGCTGCAGAGGTTAAGCCTTCAGCTCCGTGTCGCGTGCACCATAATACAAAAAATAAATTTAAACACTTTAGGGATAAGACGATCTGTCTGTTAGTTCTACTCTACAGGTCGCGTATCTCAACCGATTCTCGTGAAATTTTGTGAGCAGGTTCGATAAATATAAAGTTTTTTTTTGTCGAGTCAGTTTTTGGAAATTTTATAAAATTACTGAGTTAATAGGGTTGAAAATGTATAAAACCATAAATCAGCTATTTAAAAAAAAAATATTCGCGAGGTCTACAGCTGACGATATCGAGCGGGTCGCTGGAAAGACTTGGCTGAGGTTCTCACAAAACCGCAAAGGTTGATACGAAAAAGAGGAAGTTTACGCCCTGCAGTAGGTAATAAAGGGTTGATGATAATGAAGACATATTTAGAGGTAAAAAGACACCGCTGCTAGTAACCATTATACTATATTCAATCTGTTGCTGCGTTTTTGTAAGAAAGTTCCATTGAAGATTGGAAAAAGGTTTCTAGAATGTCCAATTACACTTAATAAAATTAGTATTACTCACGATGAGCCTCCGTTTCCTGGGCGCTGGGCAGTTGTTGGCTACTGGTACAGGTGGGACACCGCCCTCGAGGATTGCAGGCCGCGGTCGCTGCGCAGGAGCACGAGACCGCCCAAACAGCCACATGCCTGGTACCTATCACATTTGAAACTGAAACAAAATAAAGCAAAACTATACTGATAGTATTATAGATTTGTTATAGTTACAGATTACATAGATGATTATTTTTGATGATGTTGATGATTATTGTTGTTTTGTATTATTTTATTGTTATTGTTACAGTGAAGGAAACATCGTGATGAAACCTGCACACTCCGGCGAAGAAATTCAAACCAATGTTATTTGTGTGAAGTCGACCAAATCACACTGGACCAGCGTGGTCGACAAAGGCCTGATCACTCTAATTCAGGGTAAACTCGAGCTCTTCGGTGGGGACGTATATGAGCTGTTGATGTGACATAGGATCATAGGATACTGTATTATTCACTTGGGAGAATCAAACACGACGCAAACGTAGCCGCGGGCGCATAGCTAGTGAATCATAATTTGATGGATGTTATGAATGACCCGTTATATTTTTATAAGTATGAAAGTATGGACTTTATAATGGCATTAATGACCTCATGGTAAATTGACGTAGCTATCCCTAGGGAACAGCTGGCCTTTCGGCTTTTTAGTTAATATTATTTAAATTAGTTAAGTTCAGGGCAATTTTGAAGTGAGTAACTCAATGTTATTGAGTAATTTTGAGCGTAAAACGTTGGAAATTTTTAGGTAGAACTAAGCTTTGATATTGCATAACCTAATTTTACATAAACTGAACTAAGTTGTTGATGGGACTGCTTATTTGGGCTAAAAATTGTTCTTATCGAGTCTTGATGTTTTAGCAGACAGAACGTCAGTCATTAGTAGAATTTGTTCGTATCAAAATTATGAATTTAATATAAAATTTGTGCGGATTTAAGTTGATAAACGTTATGGTACATTGATAGAAGTATTTTATTTGTATTATTGTTGTTATTGTTCACATTTATATTTATACGCCGTGTGGTGACGGCAGAGTAGAATACATTTGTCACCAACCCCTACTCTTCCCTTGGGCGACTTAGGGACTACACATTGAACAGGGAACGGGCAGCAGCGCTCTCTGATACAGTAACCTTTTAATCTGCGATCTCCAACCCGTCTGCCAAGCGTGGATATTATGGCAAAACCAAACACTTAAGTGGAGGAGGCTCATATTCCAGCAGTGGACTGTAACGGGCCGTTGATGATATTTATAAGACTCCTGCTTACTACTATTTCATCATGTGAGTTGTAAGGTCGACAATCAACCTCACAAACCCTGGTGTCAGTGTTGTAGAGCCGCCAAAGACCACTGGCATGGCTCGTGTAACGACTAGACAGTCGCCGGGACCAACACAACGGCTTAACGTGCCTTCCAAAGCAAGAACTAACCATAGAACGACGGTTAGCAAAATTTCTGAGTAAGATTTGACCTAGTGCCACTGAATCCATGGTAATTATTGCAAAATCATATATATACATATAAGTTGTAGGAAGATTCAATAATTCAAATTTACGCGAATACACTAGAGATATTGTGAATACACGGATAATTAGTGGCGAAAACATTTCTCTGGAACTGGAAAAAGATAGGGCTTTTGCAAAAACACGAGTCGCTCTGGTAACATTGAATATATTTAACTCTTATTGGCTAGATTTTTGTTTTTTGACTAAATCTTATTCCGATTGGTTCCTAATTTTACCCTGTCGTCAATGTTAACCAATCAGATGAGGTCTCGTTATGCGCGCTCTGACCGGCCATTCAGCGTTCTTATTTCATAAAAGCTAACGTTTCGTTTCGTAATATTACTAGAGCTACTATTTTTTTTACTCGTAAGATTGAGAAATGTTTTCACCATTGTCTAATTATCCGTGTTTTCGCAATATCCCTAAGGTTTTCGCGAAAATTCAAATTATCAAATCTTCCTACGACATATACAAAGTTCACGTTTAAGCCCACGCGATTAATAACATCGATTTCAACAGAGTCCAATCAAGATATTGTCCAGTTATGTGCAATTATCTGTGTAGTTATTTGAATGTCGTTATCAACAGTAGCATCGTTCATCAGGTAATGGAGCCCCGCCCTTGGCAATGTCTCACGTGCAAAATAGAGAGGAATACCGCCATATACTACAGGCTCGTTCAAGCTGTCCTTTTGCATGTCAAATAATCGTCCAGAAATTCCTCTCTAAACACCTGAACACACTACAGCATCACATACAATTTAGCCAAAAGACCGTGAAAGTAATTTTTTAACAGTTTCCTATCTCCTAAACTTTAGAGCCGGTCAAATTTATTGTTTGAACCTTAAGTACCTACTTGTGTGCAAACGGCTATCCTGCACATCGATTTGCGGTTTTTACAAACTTCGGACGGAATCTTGCAACTCAATTTTGAAGCACTTGCTACCATTGGATTTTGCTGAAATTTTGTACACTTATGTAACCGCGACTTCCGCGATGACAATGCAATATTATGGTACCATGGAGCTGGTCTGATGATGGAAACGGAAGGTGGCCATAGTCGTGTTTGGGCTCGTTGGATTTGTCTTAAAAAGGATACTCCACTCCACGGCTTTAAAAGCTTGTTTAAAAAGGATTTTTAATTAAGCTTATTTTTATTTTACCTAGAGTATTACTCAACCGTCTGACTGAACAAAATTTTTACATACATACCTAAAAGATGATTAATTAATCTGACAATTTGGTTCTTTTACCAGGTCCAATCCACAAAAAGATATTAAGGTGCACGTTTGTGCGGTTATACGACGCAGTTAATAGACACCCCTTGAGAATAGTTGAGAAATAATGGCGGCGTCGTCGGCACGTGATGCCGAATTCACCTGTCGATAGATGAGGAACAGGAAATGAATACTTCATTATGCCTCACGTTTAAAGGTCAAGAAGAAAGATCTTGACTATTTTATAATACTTAATATTTACTATCAGATTTATCATCCATATGTTGTTAGTAGACACAAAATAACTTACATTACTAATGTTAGTAAAAAGGACAATTTACAATGGCACATTAGGTCACCTTCACGCAGGCGTGCAGACGTTCCCAGTGCTACAGCATCGGCGAGGTAGCGCGCTGGTACACTTTGATTAGTGATTAGTGCGAGTAGCTTGTTTTGTAATAGTGTTTAGTGATTAGAAGTCATGTCCTATACTGTTTAGTAATATGCGGTGTTTAGTTCAGTTCATTGAAAATTATTTGATACAAACAGTAAGTATGGATGAACGCATGCGAAATATTATTTTGGAAATAGTGAACGTGCTCGTTTTACATATTTGAGAAGAAATAGAGTTGGAATGAGGAGTCCACCTCGATTGTGGGTGCGAAAGTTGATAAATAGGAGAAAAAAAAAGTCGAAGTCTCCTGAAGGTTAAATCGATGTAGCGGGATTCAGTTAAGCCCTCTGAACCTCCCCACATGCTCAGTGTCCTCCGATCGATTCCAATTGTTTCTAAATCCAATCCCTCATTATTATCATTATTTTTTTGCAGCGCGTATTTCACTGTGTGAGTATAGACAGCGATAAATTGTGAGCGAGATAGCATGCGAGCGGACGCCATTTTCATATCTATTCTTTATCTGCATGGGTTATACAAATATCTAGGTAAAGAAGCGATGATCACTAACATAATGTAAAGGCACTCTTATAAAACACTGAAATCGTACAGGTACTCCACGTGGGATCGAGAGGTTTTAATTAATTATAGTAAATTGCTTATAAAGATCACGCGGCTTGCAACGAGAGTGTCAGCCATGTTACCTATACTCTAGCTGTTACGTTCGAGAAGGTTCGAAGTCTGGGTGGAAGAGACAAGGGGTGGTCTTCAAAGACAAAGGATATGAAAGAAGGAGGGGGATAAGGATTCTTATTAATTATCGTTAGAATGTTTTTTTGTGTAAATTTTAGTCAGCGACAGGACAACTGGACCAAAAAGTATTTGGAATCTCTAGAGCAATACCAAACTTTTTGTAGGTATTTAATTAGTTGTGTCGTTGGGAAATAAAAATAGTTGGAATAAGGGGTATCATCTTCATCATCAACAGCTCATATACGTCCCCACCGAAGCCCCCAGCTTACCCTGAATTAGGGCGATTAGGCCTTAGTCGACTACGCTGGCCCAGTGCGGGTTGGTCGACTTCACAAGTCCTTTGAATTTCTTCGCAGGAGTGTGCACGTTTTGTCACGGTGTTTTCCTTCACCGTAAGAGCGTCGAATAAACGTACATATGAATTCGAAATTCGAAAACACATTGGTACATGGTGGGGATAGAACCTACGTCTCCCGGATGGGAGGCAGCGGCCGTAGCCACTAGACCACTTTTGTAGGTATACCTATTTGAAACTATTGCTTTCCTAAACTCAGAATCATCTTAATTTTCGGATATTAAGGTGTTTCAGCCTACATAGCCTAGCTTTTTGTTGGACTGTCGTCGTCCGTAATGTAAAGGCAAATATAAGTCCCCACTGGGACTCGAACTCGGGATAAGAGGATCAAATGAAAGCCAGCCTTGGAGACTATTCCACCGTACCGATGATAAATCACAATTTTTATTTGCAAATTATCATGAGAGTTTACTTTAGAATCTACTCACAATTTATTTTTCACTATCTTTTGCATGCATGCAACCCACCAACCCACCATTTCGTTTTAAATCTTATTTTCATTCATACTTAATCAAAATGACTTTATACTCTTTTTATAAAATTAAACTCAGGTATTCCAAAACACCAAGATTTATTGCTAGCGTGTCAACTAATTGCACTTATTTAGACTATAACTAATAATAGATATATATTAATTATTACTATTAACAAACAAAAGCTTCAACTGAATACAGCAAGATGGCTGGTATGAGTTAAGACCAACCACACACCTCAAGCGTCGACAATGAACTGTCCGCTTCCGCCCCAGACAAGCACGTCCCAAAAACTCATTCCCGCCACAATTCTGAGCGGCAACCCTGCTAAGCCGTGATTGGTCCGTTTCAATGATTGGTCCTCCACCGACCAATAATTGAGCAGCAAGTGTTGCCATTTCATCAACGATTGGTCCACCACCGACCAACAATTGGGCAGCAAGTGTTGCCATATCATCAATAATTGGTCCACTACCGACCAACAATTGAGCAGTGTTGCCAAAATACAAGTAAATTTTAAAAATCACGACACTGTTTTCAAAACAAATAAATAACTATTTCTTTTTTTCAAAAAAGGAACAATAATATTAAAAAGGATAAAAAAGAAGAAAGAGAAGAATAAGAATAAAGAAAGAGAGAGTATTTTTATATTCTGCTTTTTAATCCTATTGCAATAACTATATTATACTCAGAGACTATCATCAATCAATCAATCATCAAGGGCCCGTTACAGTCCGCTGCTGGACTATGAGCCTCCTCCACTTAAGTGGAGGGTTTTGCCATAATCTCCACGCTTGGCAGGCGGGTTGGAGATCGCAGATTAAAAGGTTACTGTATCAGAGAGCGCTGCTGCCCGTTCCCTGTTCAATGTGTAGTCCCTAAGTCGCCTCTTACGACACCCACGGGAAGAGTAGGGGTTGGTGACAAATGTATTCTACTCTGCCGTCACCACACAGCTTTTCTAATATTGTATAATAATAGAACAAGTAAATAAAACGTTATTTAGGTATAAACAAAACATCAGTGATGACCAAAACATTCATAATTTATTATTTACAAATATTTGACTAAATACCAGGAATTAATTTACTGCTGTGGATTAAAAACAAATATTCAAGACGAGTCATACTTTATTTTCACTAAATTTCCGAAACAAGTTGTAAATCTGTAAATAAAGATGAAACAAATCATACATTTGGCAGCTATCTACTGTAACAAACTTCACACTGTTCGCGTTTATATGAATAAACTATATTTCTTTATAAAATGTATTCGACACTTGCTTTATATAAGTATTTTTTGCCAAAACTACAGAAACCTGTTCGTGTTAGCTTGCACGCTTCACTCGCAATTAGCAATAATAACTCAATTCATTTCAAAAGAATTATTCACGTGCCCTATGTCACCTTGACTCTTTTTTGAAGGAAATTCCAGTAACCCACGAGTCTTCATCATGTTTTCAGCATCGTCAAAGGTTTGAGGCATTTCCTTCCCTGATGTCTCAGGCAAACCTATCGAAACAGCAGCCCCAAGAAAAGCTACAATACCTAAAATAACCAAAGGCAGCCAGTCCATTACAGTATTTGAATACACTATGAAAGGTGATATAACTGTACCAATGTAACCGCAAATGTGGATTATAGATATTCCAGTGCCTCTAACTGGAGTTGGCAAAATTTCAGCTGCCCACTGCATGGCACAGTTGCAAGCCATATTGATTGCAAATCTTGCTACCACAGCGCACAATACAGATGGTAAGCCGGTTCCAATAAAAACGGAAATAATACTAAAAACACCACTTACACATAGAGCAACAAAGGATAACCACTTCCTTCCCGTCCAGTCAAGAATAAATGAAATTATAAACAATGCGGGGAACTCGGTAAACGACATGATGGTAAAAGATATGAAGAAATCAAATTTCAGTGAACCGGCACTCCGGACTAAACCGTCAAAAACTATCATGTCTGCCATGTAGAGAGAACAAATACAGAAGAACATTATCCTTAACAGTGGTCGTTTCAGCAGTTCTATAATAGAACCGGTTTGATCGCCTTTTGTACTGTTTGCGTTCTTTTTAAACTCTTCAATCATTTTGGCTGGAATTTCCTTTTTGTTAAGTCTAGCAATCGTTTCAACTCTTTTTACTGTATCATCCACGCGCCCTCTGGAGAGCAGCCATCGGGGACTTTCAGGCATTATAAATGGTGCTAGTAAAGCCAGCGACATAGGTATGCTGGTTGCTAAGGATATAGTTTTCCAATGTCCACATGCAAGAGAAATCCACGGCAATATACACAAACCCAGGCAGAAGAAGAATCCAAATGGCAAATTCCCAGCCAAAGCTCTGTATTTGGGAGCGACGTATTCCAAAACCAGAATGTAGACCAGCATGAGGCAGTTATCATAGGACATTCCCATAAAGAAGCGGCAGACGGCGAACTGAGTGAAGTCGGTTACGAAAATTGTGGCGATGCCGGCGAAACAACCGATAATGTTGCAGAAGGCTGCCCCTGGAAGTCGTCCAAAACGGTCTGCCACCCATCCCACGAGGAATCCTCCCACGATGGAGCCGATGAAGAAAACCGACTGTGCTGTAGCTTGGTAACTGTCTCGTTCACACACCCAGCCCATTTCACTCGATATAGTTGGATACGGAATTTCAGATTTGTTGAATTCCCAGCCATACTCGCATTTTGATACTGTCCATAATGAATTGGGTTTTTCTCCTGTAGTCAACACTTGAGACCAATTAGCCACATAAGCTGTGCACTGAGAGTATCCGAACTGTGAAGCGGTTTCATTTGGGATGGCGAGGTTTCTTCTTTCTGCTGGAGTGAGGTTTGACAACTCTGGAACCCAGCACCAGTGGTTCGGTGATACTTCTGTCATGAACAGTTGACTGAAGTAGGCGAATGCACCGAAGATGTAGAACGGTAATGTAGATAAGAAAAGTAAAATCTGGTAGAGTCCAAACTCACCAGCTGATGAGAGAAGTTTATCATAATCGACGGTTTCCTGTTTAGTGGTTTCTTTCTCTTGATTGGCATTGTCTCCATTATTTTGCTCTTTAAAATCAACGTCCATTGTTATCGTAAAACAGACTCCGTCGCTGCGTTTACCAAGATGTTCGTGTGTTGAATATGTCAGTGACAAATACTGAATTATAATAACTGAAATTTTCTTTATATATTCAACATGTTTAACGAGACCGACAGATAAGAAACTGAGCAATTAACATTGGAAGCGTCACAGTTTAAGCCCAAGTCACACAGAGCGGGAGCGGCGCGGTCCGGGGCCGGGACATGTGGGTGCTATGCCGCGCCATAGCACCGTCCCGCTTTCCCGGCCCCGGACCGCCCCCGGCACGGCTCTGTGTGACTTGGGCTTTATTATTCATTTGGCCCATCATATACCGCTTCAATACCATGGTTATTAAAGATTAAGAAACTTTAACGTTGGGGGTGACGTATTGACTACGTAATCCAAAGTTATAAAACTAATTAATTTACAAGGAGAGCAACTATCTTATCTAGACCCTTTTGTCACACTACTAAATTGTAGGTATACCCCTCGGTGGGGACGTATTTGAGCTGTTGATGTATAGATATACAATAAGTACAGTACAATCATTATATTTTGTAAAAATCTACAGCTAGACATTATTACCCTGTAACTTTATTTTAATAAATTGACGGTAGAAAAAAAATCAGGTAAAATAATATTGTATGCGCATTTTAAAAACATCCCCCCGACTTTGTCCACGTCCTTTTTTCGTGACGGAAACTACGAGTATACTTATGCTCTAATTTATATTTAACATACACTAAAAGGATATAGGTACATAAATATTGTTATAGGTTAAAAACAGGAAGAAGGTCTAGTATTAAAAAAACTTATGAGAAAATAAAATCTTCGTCATGCCAGAAATTTCGATACATTTTTCGAGGTCACAGACCCCTCTGGTGTCAGTATTATCATAATTTATCTATGGGTGTTATAGAGCCACCAAAGGCCACTGACTTGGTTCTTGGTAGTAGCCGGGACCAACGGCTTAACGTCATCTGGTGACGTGCCTTCCGAAGCACGGAATCATTTTTCTTTTCGGACAATCCGGTGATTCAGCCTGCAATGTCTTAACCGAACTGGGGAAAGTCTCACAAAGAGGACCAATCGGCCACGGAGGCTGTTAAAGGGGTGGAAGTTATATAAAAACGATACAATACGCGTATACACGTAAAAAGCAACTCGCAAAAGCACTATCAGTCATAGTAACTTAAATCTAATGAGACCTATTTTCTTCTTGTTTTGTATTTGCAAGATTGATTTATCGATTCATAACGATTTATAATTTATGACTTCAAAAACACTGATGTCTAAAGTCATGGAGTCGCTGCTGAAGGCTTTTGACATAGCCTGATAACTATTTTCTGAAAAAAAAAACAATCCAATCATCCACTAACGGCTTAGTGTGCCTTCAGAAGCACGGAATCATCTTACTTTAGTAGGGGCGTTAAGCTCAAAAACCTTTAGAAAAATATGACTTCGGCTTGAAACTTGGTACAGTTGCTCATGGGGTCAAAAAAGGCCGATCGAGATCGGTACTCAACAGGAACAACCCCTCTGGGGCGGGGGGGGGAGAGTCAAAGGGACGCTCCGACCGGACAAACTCAAAAAATTTTACACTCTAGAATATAGCTATCAGGTTAAGTTTGGTGTCATTTTTGTATAAATTAAGAACGAGGAATTCATTTCTGGTATTTTTATTTCATTTAGTGCAAGTGGTTTACGAAAAAAATATGGAAATGTAAAAAATTAAACCTGAAAAATACATTTAAACAGCTATAGCTTTAAAACATACTTATACATAAATTAATTTGAAAAAAATATGTAAATATATAGAATATTTTATGTAGATTTAGAAAAAAATACCTTTTGTATAGGTTATATTACAAAATTATGCTAAAAAAAATCTTTAACGTTGCGCCGCGTAGTAAGGCAAAATTGCGCTACCAGCTTTTGCAACAGAATACAGAAAATTTTCCTAAAAATTCGTATTCGATGCATGAGAATAAAGTGACCAAAAGAGTTTTTTTTATTTGGGTTGGCTCCTCTTCATAAGTAAGTAGGTATTTCAATTTCGAAAAGGCTATCAGCGGGAAAAAATACAGTTTGTAGTTTTTACGAAATCAATGAAACTCTAAACTAGAAATATATGAAAAAAAAATTGTTATATATTTATTCGCATTTTCCTTCACAGAGAACAATAAATTAATAATAATGATAATAAGCTCTGTGCATTTTAAGCTTGCCTTTTTACATGTCTTGCTTTGGCCGTGTATTCAGCAATTGTATTCGGCCTGGTACTGGGACGAAATAAACCTAGTAGAGGTCTCTGGAGTGCAAAACGAAGAACCCACCTCAGCCAGCAAAGCAGTTTGAAGCCACTAACGGTTCCTTTCATATTCACATATATTATAATTGCAATTATCCCTGAGGCCTTTTTAGGCACCTGGGACAAATTTCAATTCCTCAGTAGTTGAGCATGGGTTTTTCTTAGGTCGGAGGTTCAGTCGTGCCGGCTGGGTCATTCTTGTGTCGACTGAGGGCCAAAACCTGGGGCGATACGCTATATAGGAAATACATTGTTTACTGACATTAACATTTTTTAACAACCCTGTTGAACGAGCAAGGGAGAGATGATAGCTAGGAATTACATTGATGTTGTACAGAGACACTTTTATTCTGTAGTTAGAATTCCAAAAAGAAGACGATCATAACTGTAATCTTCTAAAACTCACACAAAGTATTACGATTCCGCTACTAGATGATCAATGGTCAATTTTAAATATTATCAGACGTTCAGTTACAACCGTTTGCTCCTCCTTCTCGCTCCAACACCATTTGTTGCCTTGTTTTAGTAGTGCTCGCAGAGAACTCGCTAAATCTGAGTAGTTAGGTATGAATTTACTCACGTAATTAACCATCCCTAGAAATCTGGTAGCGCAATTTTGCCTAACTACGCGGCGCAACGTTAAAGATTTTTTTTCAGCATAATTTTGTAAGATAACCTATACAAAAGGTATAAATCTACATAAAATATTATATATTAACATATTTTTTTACAATTAATTTATGTATAAGTTTTGAAGCTAAAGCTGTTTAAATGTATTTTTCAGGTTTAATTTTTTACATTTCCATATTTTTTTCGTAAACCACTTGCACTAAATGAAATAAAAATACCAGAAATGAATTCCTCGTCCTTAATTTATACAAAAATGACACCAAACTTAACCTGATAGCTATATTCTAGAGTGTACAATTTTTTGAGTTTGTCCGGTCGGAGCGTCCCTTTGACCCTCCCAAGAGGGGTTGTTCCCATTGAGTACCGATCTCGATCGGCCTTTTTTGACCCCATGAGCAACTGAACCAAGTTTCAAGCCGGAGTCATATTTTCTAAAGGTTTGCCCATTTTTGGCCCCTACTACTTTGCGGACAATTTCAGGTGATTCACCCAGCTATATCCACACCAAACTGGAAAAAGTTTCACAAGGTGAGCTTTGTTTGAATATATTATATCTTAGATATCGTCTGTTATAAGAGTCGAGCGCTCTGCCTCTCTGCCACGGAGGCTGTTAACCCACAAACCTAATTGTAACGATAACTCACTTCAAATCACGGAAAACAAATAACCACGATGTATATTCCGTCACGCAAATTAAATCGAGTATTTTCGGCATCATAACCGCAGCAACCGCATCGGAATATAGTCGTATAGCCAACGATTGCGTGAATCGAAGTGCATTCCAAATTGGGATTAGATTTCTGCACGAGCTTAAATCAATGGCTTTTTGAAGAAATTGTGCTCAGCTAAACGCGAAATCAACTTGAGATCAACGCATTTGAGCACGATAAAAAAATTAGCGTTTTCAATATTTTGACAATTTATTGTAGGTATGTTTATTCGTATTACGCTGTGATATTGTGCCTGATATGTTCATGAAGCTGAACATAAAACACAATGTTCTTACAATTCTAAAATTCTAATGAGATTCGGTTAGGTGCACGAGTACTACTCGTATAAACACAAGATGGCGGAGGTCATGACGTAATCGTTATCCTCAAGATCTGTCATACACCTGGTCGAGATAACTGAGTTCCAAACGCCACCTGTAGCATAGCAATGAATACGTCACAGCGTGACGAGCAAGTTGGCGAAGAGTTCAGTGGAAATGACGCCAACTCGACCACAGGTCTCGTACCATTCAGACAAAAGGTCCTGCTTAGGGTAGACGTACTTAAATACTAATTATCATTATTTTGATAGGTGTGTCGTTCTCGCTACACAAATATATTTGCAACTTTATCTCTAAATAGGTACTGCTATTTAGAGATACATTTGTGCTTCCGGTGATCGTGAGTATTCGTGAGGGAGACGACTGGAACGAGAGATGTTCGTATTAGTTTAAATAATCCTACCACAAAAACTCCCCATAATAAAACTATCCTAAATAAGCTTCCACGCGGCTCTTTAGGCTTCAAGCAAGTAACCATAGTGTGCCCAAAGCACTCTTTTTACAAGATTACACGACGTATTGGCCTCCATTAAATTAATCAGATTATTTTCCTGGGTAGCAACTGTTATCATCGCTGCAAACTAAGGTTTGATGTAAAAGGCGGATTGTTTGTTTAGCCTAATGGATGTAATCTGTGTTGTGGTTGTTACACGCTTTTATTAATATAGGTATAGTGTTAAGCGCGCTAATCCACCTAAATCTTAATTATTCTAATTTTGCAAGTGTTTTTGTTTTTTTTTTTTACTTATATTGTTGGCAAAATATTGGCATTCTGGTTATTCAATTATTCACAAGGCGGTGTTTCAGTTTTTAGGCGTTTTATACTGCTTATGGTTGTATCCTTAGTAATCTTATAAACGCGATCGTTTGTAAGTATGTATGGATGTATGGATGCACGTTTGTTACTCTTTCACGCAAAAACTACTGAACGGATTGGGATGAAATTTGGAATAGAGATAGTTTGTGCCCTAGATTAACGCATAAGAAATATTTTATGGGGAAAAGTCTTATTCCCTCGGGAAAATTTTACACAACGCGAGCGAAATAATTCTTACCTGTTGATACTACTCGCATGTCAACAATCGAATACCTACGTTAACCTAGCAAGCAAATCTTTTAGTTTCAGTATTTTCTGTCTAGTAAAAGCTGCAAACAATGTAACTTTTTGAGGTTTAAAGGTTCCTCTGTAAAGAAAAAACTAGATTTTTAGATGAACAAATTCGTAAAAAAAAACTCCAAGAAAGTTGTACCACGCATGCGCCTTACTATAGTTCACATTTATCTATTTCTATAAAATTTTCCCAAAAACATCACGTGTTTCCTTATTCATAAAAAATACAATTTTCTCATCGTTGGACGTTAGTTTACTTTGAGATTACGACATTATTACTCTCTATTTAAATAACGTAGCATGTAATAAAAATTATAAAGAACCAAGATTAGATATAAATTCCTAATTTCAGCAGTTAATTGTAAACAGGTTCATGTTTTACAACCCTATATTAAAACAAAACTATGACAATCGCTAGCTAGCAAAAGAATAAATAAAAAAGAAAATAACTTACCAATATAACGATAGAAAATCGCACACGCACAATTTGGAATAAAGATCTTTTACTTTTGTATGGTTCGCTTCGTGGCAACGCGTTCGCGTTTTCTATGGTCCTTGGCAGTTGTGGGCGTCCATCCGTCCGAGCGAAGGCGCGAAGCATGCGTGCTGCGCGGCTGAATGTAACCGTACTTACAAGGGTTTCTGCACTGAACGCGTACTAGATGACCAGACATTGTAATTAGTTACAGAACCTACAGACATATCACATTTTATGCTCAATTGCGTGGGAATCGTTGCAAATACAAAAAGCTGACGTTTAAGTTGTGACCTGAAAAATTCAAATTCATTCTTATCAAACGAGCTGCATTTTGAAAGATTTAGTATTACAATCAGATTTGTTTCCAAAAACTCAATTATTTTATCAAATAATTAATTTATGTACCTACTCACTATCGGAGTTATCAAATGTTTTCTTTAGCACAGAACCCTTTGGTACATTCGGCGGCAAAACATAAAATTGATAGACATTTTATTTTGAACGATAAACCAGCAGAAAACAAAAACTCATCGTCGTCCGATCGATTGGACAGACCGGTCGGACCACGTGGCCTAAGGGATATTATGTTGGTTGAACCTTGCTGCTTTGAGTTTGAAAACAGATCATTTCATACCTACTAGACAACCCATATCGCTTTAAAAATTTTAATATTTCTTGTCTTCAAACACCATCTATTCCTAATTATATGCACTTCGTATTGCAGACTACAGAGCCACCAGAACTTCATAATAGGGTTTTGTTTTTAGTATTCATATCACCACGTTGCAGCCTATTCTCCCTATGCTTGAAGTAGTTTTTAATGCAACCAAAAGAGGGAGCTCGTCGAGTTTAGCTACTATAGTAGCTCCTTGCTCCTATGAAGTCCTGGTACTTGCGACTCGCAAACACAGTTGTTCCTGCTTGCGTCACAATGGTGACATCTGTAAAATCTACCTTGATCTTGTGATTCAGAAGCACAAAAAGCGGAGGATGGTTTGTAGGGAGGAATCAGTTATCTCCACGACCGAAAGATGGAGCTAAATTAACGCCATGAAGAAAAAAAATTCGGTACTACTACAGAATGCCCTTCAGGTAGCAACCGCCCCCGCCGGCGGGGACGCGGAACTAATAGTACAATTAATTCAGTAAGACCCGGTAGGGGTCATTCTTCTCCGACGCGCTTCTCGCCCTGGCAACGTTCTGGGCCGCGGTCCGAGCCCGTCTGAGGGCGCCCCCAGATACGTTGTCATAAATTTCCTAAGGGGTACGAGCCTTCTGGTCCCCCGCAAGTCCGCGCCCACTATATTACCACTCTGGTATAAATAGTGATTAGGTCCGTAAAAAAAAAAAAAATTTCGTTTATTCAGTTATTTTTTAACAGTGACTTAAATAAACATAAATTCCGCCGAACTGCAAAGCAGTTTGTTGGCAGAAATATCTCCCCTATTATATAAACTGTTTTTCGAGCTCTTTTTTTTATTATTATTATTACAAGTTTTTAATTAACTTGCACTGTATGTGGGTTTTTGTATGTTCGGGCGAAATCTTGCTCAATTTTGAAACACTTGCTGCCATTGGATTTTGCTGAAATTTGGTACACTTATGTAACTGCGATGGCAATACAATATTATGGTATCATGGATAATATTATGGTCTGATGATGGAGACGAAAGGTGGCCATAGGAACTCCTCTAATACACAAAAAAAACCTAGTCGTGTTTGGGCATGTTGGATATGTCGTAACAAGATCTTTAGTCGTTGTCGGAGCTGGAAGGTGTCCATAGGAACTCCTTAAATACACAGCACAACCTAGTCTCCTGCCATGTTTTGGTCTACACAATACACATAAAACATCTTAACAAAACAAAAACAAATACACATTTGTCCATGGTTCCTCTACACAAATTGTCTATGAAATGTTTTCCCGAAACAATGTTTTGGAAAACATCCAGGGTTGGAATCAGAGTCTATCAGAGTCTTCAAAAAATATTTTCTATGACAATCAAAAGGATTATTTTTTTACGTAAAATATAGTACATACATCAAATCCACTTTTAATTTAACATCATTATAGTAAACTGTATACAGTGCCTTCCTAAATAATGTAAAATTATAGAAGTCTCAAAGTACGGTTCGATTATTAAAATTTGTAGCACAAAATCAAACCCTGCGCTGAGCTGAACTATAGAACTGATGGTAATCATTTTTATCTTTGTCATATTTAATACACAAAATACATCCTAGTATAAATCTTACTAAATATAATCCGGGAAAAATTATCGTATTTTTTTACGAATGATCCTGCCATTAGTATAGTACATAGTACGAACCATGAAAATATAGTACAAACACGATATTAAATTAATTTATCGTACGAAATCTAACCCTGAATACATCCTCCGTGCGGGTGAGACTTATTAACCAAAACTATCAAACCTCTTTGTCGAAACCAAAACATTTTGTACGAAACATTTTAGAGCAGGAGGCGTCGTTTGAAACATTGATTATGTATATTTTAAGATTTTCGTGGTAACAAACCCGCGAATTGTGATAATGTTAGTGTTATTTGATTATGTGTATGTGTAGACTGATTTGTGTAGTGTGTAGACCAAAACATTGGCAGGAGACACGCCTTTAGGACCGCGGGTGTCAAATCTTTTTAGCTTGTAAATCTGCCCTCTATGAGACAACACGGATACTACGAGTGGGACCACCGCATCGCCGAGCTCGAGAACCCTCAACCCTCTGAAGTAAGTAGTTTTTATCAAAACCGTAAGATGGAGCCTATGGGTATTATGGAGCTTGGCAGTACAACTTGATTTTATGACTTGGACTGACTCCTTGTCGCTATGAGTTCCGAGTAGTTGAGATTCAAAAACTCTGACGCGGTCCTGAAACGCGTACAGGATCGCAGGCAGCAAATTACAAACGAGCACTTGGTCAATTTTAATATTTTGTACTAAGTATTACTTTGGAATATTAAAGCCTTTGGTGAGTAGACCATATACCATACAAAAATACAGCAATATACCTATATAACAATATAAGTGGCTTTGACGCAGTGGGTACACGGGTAAACAGGAATAACCCCTACACCCACCGCACAGTGATTCGTCTAGAACAAGCTGACTGGACAAAAACCATGTCTCAGTTTCCCAGAAATTTTTATTCCTAGTAATAGTTAACACATAGGTAACAACAATCCCAGGAATAATTAGAGTCTACCCTCATTAGTTAATGAACATTGACAACGAGTATTTAAGGTAAGGGGTATTTTTGTATGCAATTACTTGCAAAAACGTCTCGGTCGTGTTAATTTCTCTCTGTTTTATGGTGCTTTGTATATAAATTTTGTGAAATGGATTTGAATCTTGAGGGTGAGTAGTATATTTTGATACTAAATTAATTGGTATAGCTTACTATTATAAATTGTAAAAAAATATGTATTTAAAAAAAACTTGTGATTTTGCCTTGTTTTCAAACTTTAAAGGTCAAAAAGTTACATGTACAAACCTGTACAAATTCTACGCAATATTTTTTATGGTACCTTTAAGTGTGTAGATTCTTTCCATAAAAAAATCCATTGCGACTTTTTTGCACAACTATTTTTTTTTTATTTTTTTTTAGGTCGCGTTTATAAAATCTCAAGAAAGGATTTCTTCGAGGAATGGCTAAGACACCCTAAGGACAAACGCAACGAAGAGATATTTCGTTTAGTTTCCCTGCGGAACGATCTAACTGGTGTGACTGAGAGTTCTATACGTGAAATGAAGCTCACTATTGCCAAGTATGGGTCACAAATTCTGAAGAAGTGGGATAGCTGCGCAAGGAATCGCGACCGTTTCCTAGCCAAAAAAAACAATGAAGAGTGGCTGGAAGGTCCCGATATTTCATTTGATATCTCCGTTCAGCCTTCAGTACAACCATCGACCTCAACAAGCGTTCCTGCTGGTTCGGGCCGACCACATTTAGATTTCCATGAAGCTAGCACGAAGACCAAACGGCGAAGGATTGATGATTTGTTATCAAACCGAAGCACAGAAGAACTCGTGTATGCAGCAGAAGTATCGACAAGGCTATCGGGGCAACGGAATGTAGCTCGGGTTATCAAAGAAGTGACCAGTAGTGATCCTGATAAGTGCAGTAAGATTTTGAAAAAAACTGAAAGTGACGAGGCAATGCCTAGGTGTTTGAGCAATGAAGAAGCATTAGCTTACTATGTAGACGCAAAGTGCACAAGTCACGCTTATAAACAGACACGGAAGTGGAGCTTCAAAGCGGGTCACAAGGTATTTCCGTCGTATTATAGTGTTAGAAAAGCCAAACTAGCTTGCCTGCCTCTAGAAGAACAAACTGTTGTGAATGAAACTCGTGCTGAAATCAAATTGCAAGCAGTTTTAGACAAAACTGCTCAGCGTTTGGTAGCAGCACTACATGAAGTTTTCAACAGCTTGTCGTGTTCTTCTTTCACACTCATTAGCAAATGGGGTTGTGATGGAAGTTCAGGTCATAGCACTTACAAACAAAAATTTACCGATGCAGCTAACACCGATGAGTTTTTGTTTGTATTTTCATTCGTTCCTCTTCGATTACTTGATGAAAAGAACAATATTGTGTGGCAGAACCCTCGTCCATCTTCAAGTGTGAATTGTCGACCAATAAAGTTTATTTTTGCCAAAGAAACCAAAGAGCTTACTGTTTTAGAAACCAACAATATTTTAGAAGAAATAAACAATTTATTGCCGACAGTTTGCAAGTTTCAAGAAAACGAGTTATCTGTCACACATGAATTGCTTTCAACTATGGTTGATGGGAAAGTTTGCAATGCTATGACTGAAACAAAATCTACACAGACATGTTATATTTGTAATGCAACTCCTAAGCTGATGAATGATGAAGGCAGAGAGTTTACGGTTGACAAAAGTAAGCTCTGTTTTGGTTTATCTACATTGCATGCTTGGATCCGTACCTTTGAATGCTTGCTCCACATTAGTTATCGACTTGATGTAAAGCAATGGAGGCTAAACAAAAATATTAAAGCTAGTGTGGATCAGCGTTCAGATGAAATAAAACATCAATTTAAAAGTAGAATGGGGTTGATTGTTGATAAACCAAAACCAGGCTACGGAAATTCTAATGACGGAAATACCGCTCGCAGATTTTTCGATAATGCAGAACTAAGTGCTGAGATCACAGGGTTAGATGCCGAATTGATAAAAAAATTTGATATATTACTCCGTGCTTTGTCTTCGGGATATGATATAAATTTAGAAAAATTTGAAAATTTTGCCTTAGAGACCAAAAATCTTTACTTGAATCTTTATTCGTGGTATAACATGCCTGTAACTGTTCACAAAATACTTCTGCATAGTTCCGAGTTTATCAAGACGTTTCATTTGCCTATGGGACAGCTTTCTGAGGAGGCACAAGAAGCTCGTAATAAGGACTGCAGAAGATTTCGTGAGCATAATACACGGAAGTGCTCGCGTATTGCCACTAATAAAGATTTGTTAAATATGTTATTAATTACATCTGACCCTGTAATTAACAGTTTAAGAGAAGTTCCTCGAAAAAAATGCAGTAAGCTCCCTTCCGAGGTTCTAGATTTATTAAATTCGCCTAGTGTAACAGTAGATAAGGTTGTAGTATCTAGTTATTGTAAGCAAATTGATAATCATGATCATGATTATTCAATAAATGATTCCAGTGAAAGTGATGAAGATGATTAGGGAAATGTTTTCTAATGACATTTGAGTACATTAAATTTCATTAGAAGACAATAATAGTAATAGTTTTTTATTGTAAAGTAAATTAGTAGGTAGCTTTCGTTCTTATTTAATTTTAATTAGTTTCTATTTGTATTATGACTTTTTACACTAGTTGACAGTTTATTATGTGTGTCATTCACTTTTTTATACCTATATATTTTTATATACATGCCGATAATGAACCTCCTTCTATATAAATAGATCTTTTTTAATCAAGTTATTTTTTTATTTCAATTTCCTAACTAAATAATTACTTCTTAATTATTTTTATCTTGTTAGAACCCATAAAAATGTGAAACTGAATAAAACAAATCATGCAGAAACTAAAAAACACCAAAAATTAATTAAAATAATTTTGTCCAGTCAGCTTGTTCTAGACGAATCACCGTGCACCGGTGTGTGAAGCCAGTGGGTGCACGGGTCGCGAGGTACTTAGATCATAAATATTTCCATCGCCGAGATGTAATTTTCCATAATAATTTTGAGTGGGCATTAAAATAATATAAGAGACTTCTGAAGGACTGAAGACAGTGTTTACATAAACTTTTAATAAGAAGAATAAAATCCTACCAACACATACAGAATCAAACCCTTAACAAACAAAATACAATACAATCAACTTACGTATCAAATTATAATAATAGTGAAACTATAATAATCATGTACTTGTTTCTACCATTCCGAACATTATATCTACTTGTAACAAAAATTGTTGATGACCCCCTTTTTCCGACACAGCATCATTCAAATTCTGAAATTTTGAAATAAATTAAAAAACTAATACTCACATAAAAAAAGTAATATCAAACTACTAATAATATCATCAAACTAGTAATATCCATACAAACAAAATAAATCTGTATTTAGTATCATAACACCATCCCTAATTCTCGGACTTGAGCATCCTTTGGAGTCAGAAGATCAATTGAAATCATCTCCGGCAACCGAGTTTCGCTTCCAGTTTCTAATGTGGAAGAAGTAATGGGTTTACCGCCCCAACAACCCACACACACGATATGACTTAGGGAGGGCTACATTCAGAGACAAAGCTTGGCCAAATCTAAGCTAAGCATGTTTACCGCCCCAACAACCCACACATACGATATGACTTAGGGAGGGCTACATACAGAGACAAAGCTTGGCCAAATCTAAGCTAAGCATGTTTACCGCCCCAACAACCCACACATACGATATGACTTAGGGAGGGCTACACTATGACTTAGGGAGGGCTACACTCAGAGACAAAGCTTGGCCTAATCTAATCTAAGTATGTTTACCGCCCCAACAACCCACACATACGATATGACTTAGGGAGGGCTACACTCAGAGACAAAGCTTGGCCTAATCTAAGCTAAGTATGTTTACCGCCCCAACAACCCACACATACGATATGACTTAGGGAGGGCTACATTCAGAGACAAAGCTTGGCCAAATCTAAGCTAAGCATGTTTACCGCCCCAACAACCCACACGTACGATATGACTTAGGGAGGACTACATTCAGAGACAAAGCTTGGCCAAATCTAAGCTAAGCATGTTTACGGCCCCAACAACCCACACGTACGATATGACTTAGGGAGGGCTACATTCAGAGACAAAGCTTGGCCAAATCTAAGCTAAGCATGTTTACCGCCCCAACAACCCACACATACGATATGACTTAGGGAGGGCTACATACAGAGACAAAGCTTGGTCAAATCTAAGCTAAGCATAAATTATAAGCAAAAATTTAAGAACCGTAGTCAGTTCGGCGCTACCCACGCTCACTTAGTCGACTGCAGTTCCGTTGTTTATAGCTCGATTTCAATGATTTAAGGTTTATTAGAAAGCTGATAAATGTAACTATATTTTTATAGCAAGTTAAATTTCCATAATCCTAACGGTTTCCGAGTTTCTCACATGATAAAAAATGTTTGATTTTACAAAATGTAGTTTTTTGAAAATATTTCATTTGGTTTTAGGTTTACATTATTGAGTCTTCAGAATAAAATAACGTTCATTTAATTATCTTTCATTTGAGACCCTGTATGAGTAAATCGGCGCAGTAGTTATCTAAACATAGCGTAAATAGAATAGACCCGGCCGCCATCTTTGTGACGTCATAACTACTTGCTCCACCATTTTAGAAAGCGACAACTTACGTTTCGGTAATCAATAAACTACGCTGATTACAACGATACCACTAGTCGGTATAAACCTTTTCAGTCCAACGAAAATTAATAATTTTCAACTTGGCCTCTCTACTAATAACTCAATGGCTTTATCGTCTTCGAATGTCGCCCTTATAATCGTTAACCTTATTCAGATTTTTATTTTGTATTCGCCCAGTTTTCGGGCCCAAGAAGTTTATTAGGCACTCTTTAGGTAATTTGCGTATCACTACAGTAACAGCCTTTTTTTTAATCTGACTAACCCTTTCAGTTTACGTAAAAACTTTTATAAGGTATAACAGTTATAAACCAAATACACACAATACCAGTATAAGAGAAAAAAATAAATAAACTGCAATACTAATTATTGTCTGTTTACCATTATAAAAAGTGTTTTCCGGAATGAATATAGAAGCTTGACTTTGCTTGACCCTATAGTCTCCCATTTTGGTAGATGTTTTAAAATATTCTTTTGGGTATAAAATCACTTCAGCTACATCGCGGTTGTTGCTATGGGAAACAAATCAGAATTTTTTTCACATTTTACACCGTTTTTGTGGTAAAATACAGGACGATGCAAAACAAGCGATGGAGATCAAAGTCAATTCTAGTTCATGTGCCCTAAAATAAGTATAATATGTCGTCACTGTTCAATATGTCAGCCAAACCCAATGTAATTTCACCCCACATAACACAGCAACCGGTTAGATATTATTATTCAACAGATATTCAACGCACAAACGAGGGTACAAGTATTGGCTATAGTTACCTTGCACAAAAGATACTAAATGCACTTAGTGATCCAAATGAACTTATCAAAAAAAGTATGACAAACCAAGTTGAAATAAACATCCAAATGTAAAAAGATTCGACCTAATTGAAATCTATGCGCAAAGGCACAAACAAAACAGTCGGTCAAAAAGTTTAGAAAGCACACTGACCTACGAAAATCTTTAATTTTTTCTTCTGTACATCGTTATACACAAATTGAAGAATATAATAAATTAAATCTATTTTAAGGAGGATGGATGGCCGGACATAGCTATCAAAACATGTACCTGACATATTAGTCGATAGACGTCTTCATAGCTGGACAAAGACCTACCCCAAGGACCTCCACAATGACCCTCACCAGGTCGTCGATCTACCTTGCATACCACGCTGTCATTGTCCGTGCATTGCATGTGGCCAGTTTACTGCCACTTATGTTTTGCAATCCTTTGGGCTATGGCGATAACTTTAGTTTGCCTGCTGATCTTATCATTCGCTGGGAAGCTTCGAGCATGCCCCTTTCCATTGCTTTTTGGGTAACCTTGAGCCTCAAGGCCCGTTGTAAGTGACCACGTCGTCTCTCCGGTGGATGCAAATAGCACAGGACCGTTCACGTTGGAAACCCATGGGAAGGCTTCAGCAGTGACGTCTTCCGATGATGATCAAGTCTCGAACCGTATGTCATCACTGGCGACACACAATGGTTGGACACTTTAGTTTTGAGATACTGCGGATTTATCTCGAAATTGGATTTGCCTAAATGGATTGTATGCCCTAAAAATATATACCTGCCTACACCTAGTCATTTATTAAGTCGAATTCAGAGTCTCCAACTTCTATTGAAGTGGGTACCAAATCTCCGGCTCCGTAGCCCAGGTGGTAGTTTATCTGCCTCCGACGCACAGGGTCGCGGGTTCGAATCCCGCCCAGGGCAAACATTCGTGTGATGAGCACTTGTTTGTGCCTTGTGTCTGGTTGTTGTTTATTTATATTAGTATGTATTTATCTATTTATGTAATGTATATCAGCTGTCTGTACCCATAGTACAAGCTCTGCTTAGTTTGGGGTCAGATGGCCGTGTGTGAAGATGTGTCCCCACATATTTATTTACGTAAAAAAAAAATTGGCGTTTGACAAATTTTTTGTCCATGTTTATTTTGAGTCACACTTGTTGGGAAACAAAGGTCATTGGACATTATGCCGAGGTCCTCCAAGCCAAGACTCTAATAATCACTCCAAATAAGAAAGCTTGACCTAGATAAATTCATTCAGTTTAAATATTTGTCTCATAAAATAGTGTTAGATACCAATAGTTTTAACTTCATCGCTCGTTTTGTATCAGCCTGTACGTACCTCACTAAATGTCTTAATTAGGTATTGATCTCAAAATTCCTTCGGCATGCCTGTGTCTTCCATACCTTGGATTAGTTTGATACTGATACCTAAGCAAAAAACAAAACATTGTCTTTTTATGTTACTCTGGTAATAGTCACTGTGTCAGACAATGACATTCATTGGACCGTTTTAATCACTGAAATAACGTATGTGTCTGTAAAAAACAAAAAATGAAACTGTGATTTTGAGATGCTGATATTAAAATCTTCAGAATTCACAATCTACGCTCTCCTGTACAGCCTCTTTTTTCCCTAACTGACCTAAACGCTATGTACTTATATATCAAAGTTGCAATTTAGCAAGCGAGGACTTGCAAGCACATACTGCCTCATTATTGGATGTGTCCTAACTGTAAGTGACGGGTCTCCATAAACTGATAGAGTGCATCCAGCTCATCATTTGCATATTTCACTAGTATTTCCTTTGAAAAGTTTAATTCACTGCATCAGTTTGCGTCTCCTGTCACATATTGAGCCTGTGTTTTAACCACAGAGAAATAAGGGAGGTTTTAACCACATATATAATCATAACAAAAATAATAGGTACATATAATACGTTGGCTTTCATCAACAGCTCATATAATACGTCCGAGGGACACGTTGGCCTTATTCTATCAAAATATTGTTTTTAGCAATTTTAATCAATTTTGATCCCCATTGAAAGACGTCTCCTGCTGGAAGACCCGATTTCCACCAAAGCGGAGAGGAGAGAGATGTATTTGAATAACCAATCAGATTTCGTTATTTCCACATCTCCTCTTCGCTTAGCTTCAATAACGAAATCTGATTGGTTATTCAAATACATCTCTCTCCTCTCCGCTTTGGTGGTAACCGGGCCTAAGGCCTTCCCCATAATTAACCTGCACAACGATGGATTCTTTGCACTGCTACGTGCATCCAAAATAGTCTTGATTGCAAATAAAATAGTATTGTTTGGCCAATTACTTACGCTTAGAATTAACACTGATAAAATAGCAAATAAAAATAGGTACTCTGAGTTTTATATACTGTCTTCGCACGATGTGAATGCATTCATGACAAAAGTAGTGATATACATCAGCGTCGTCGGTGATGTAGCCTCTAGACTAGGGCCGTTGTCTTCCGTCCGGAAGACGCGGGTTCGATTCCCACCTCGTACCAATGTGTTTTCGAATTTTGAATACATTATGTATGTTTATTCGACGCTCTTACGGTGAAAGAAAACGTCGTAATGAAACCTGAACACACCTGCGATGGGTCTGGGCCAGCATAGTCGACTAAGACCTAAGTGCCTCGGTGGGGACGTACCTATATGAGCTGTTGACGATGATGACACCAGAGCTTCAGGCCCGGTTTCCACCAAAGCGGAGAGGAGAAGAGATGTGTTGAGATGTGCTGCGAAGCTGGCAGGCTATTTCCACCAAAGCGGAGAGGAGATGTGAGCTATGCGTAGCGGTGAAGCGCGGGTAGAAGGCAGCGGCTACAAACATCTTAGCTCGGCTGCGCCCCGCTTGCTATAGAAAAATTAGACATCTCTCCGCTCCGCTTGATCCATTTCCACTGAAGCTAAGCGGAGAGATGTGGAAATAACGAAATCTGATTGGTTATTCAAACACATCTCCTCTCCTCTCCGCTTTGGTGGAAACTGGGCCTCATTCAGATCGAGCGTGAACTGTACGTTTTCATGAACATGATGAAAAAACTCTCACCGAAATATGAAGTTTTCAGCCGAGGGTATAGCCAGATACAGTATGTAGACCACGAACCAGACCACAGCCACTATTACGATGAACCATAGGAGTTCCTGACCTCTATGCTGGATGAGATTAGAGTAGCCAAGTGATCGTTTCTTCTCCTCTGGCGAGGCTGAACGTCTGGAAAAACAGTAAGTATATATCCAAGCATATATCCAAGATTCGTCTCCTGTGTAGATATTATGAACAGCTTTTGATGTACCACATTTGTATTTTTCTATCATTTTTTTGCACCAATCAACACGAGCCTGTTTTTGTTCAACTGTTAAGTTGTGCGGGATCCAACGACAACAATTTTTTTTTACAGCCAAATGTTCGTGTAATATTTTATAAATACTCGTCATACTAATGCCCAGAAATGCCTCTATCTCGCGATATGTAACATGACGGTCTTGCATTATTAGTTCGCGCACAGCATCAATATTTTGTGGTACAACAGCTGATTTAGGGCGACCTTCTTTAAAACCGTCCGCAAGCATACGACGACCACGATTAAACTCACTGAACCACAGTGATACACAGTGGTTTTCGATGGGGCTTCCTCCCCAAAAGTCGACAAAAGTTGATCTATGCACTGTTCTTGAGTTAATCCACGCCGAAAGTCGTAATAAATCATAGCACGAAAATTTTCACGTGTCAAAAAAATGAATGAACAATGAATTTTTAAAATGGCGCCACAATGTAAAAGCAATTGACAGATCAATGAAACAAACTTAATTTTACAGCCAGAGTTCTATTTTTAAATGTTATAATTTCTTTTTAAATAATGTTTATGTAAGTGGCCAGTTCCGGATACATAAATAGAAGCTTGTATACGTCCCCAACGAGGGGCTCGAGCCTACCCTGAACTACGGCAGGCTGGCCCAGTGTGGGTTGGTCGATTTCACACACAACCTTTGAATTTCTTCGCAGGAGTGGCGTAACCATAATAATTTCCAATTTTCAGATTATTTCCTTTTAGCATCTTGCCAAATTTCTTTATTCCAGGTCAACGGGAAGTACACAGGAACGGGAAGTATGGGTTTTCAAGTATTGATATTAATTTGTATGAAAACATACTGTATTTTTTATAACATAGATTTAGGAACTCGAAGCTCTATGGTTTTTAGAGTACTAAAAAAACTTAGGAATTTGTTACTAATTTTTTCAACTTGATACATTCACGCGTTCCTGAGATAAAGAATCTTGACAGACTAACAGACGAGCATCTATCTAAATGATCCTATGATGGTTTCTTTTTTCTTTTGTGTTACATAACCCTAAAAACATGAGCTACTTACGTAGGTTCAGGCAAAGGCGAGGGAGAGTCCCTTCCTACTCCGACAGGCATGAGAATCGCTCTCCCCTGTGGCAAAAGGGTTAATTCAAGGTTTACCGCTCCCTGAAAGTAAAAGCAATTGTCGATAGATGGCGTCAGAATATAATAATTAGACTCTGATAACCCGACTAGGCCGAATGTTTACTGGGAATGGGCGATTTTCCTTTCTTTTTTTTTAATTTTAGTTCTCACTTTTCGATTAGATGTCTGTTTTATATGGCCATAGTGAGTTTTAATATAGTTGTCAAATTGATGTTTTTTTATAATACAATTTTATGGCTCTGGGTACGGAGTATCGCAGCAAGTTTCTTTATAATTCAGATTTACGGCTCTGGGTACAGACTATTTAAGTCAGCACGATGGCGTTGTTGCCGCGACACAAATTTTAAAGTCCCTAAAAGTAAACCCTGCTGGTATTCTCCTTGACATAATCTATCAAAAATAAAAATAAAATATGTTTTATAACATTTACTACTAAACTGTATTAATTACATAAAATGTTTAGATGTGGTTTTTTTTTTACCCTATTTGAGTGGAAGGCTGTTGTTCAGGTTTGACAAAAGTGGAACCCAGCGCCACATAGCGGGCCTTTGTAGAACTAAAAGAAAACCCCCATTGACTTGGCAGCCCTGTATTCCTTTCATCGTTGGACGACAATACCGTGAAGTACGAGTATGTAACCGGTCATTCCATGTTAATTAATGCATGACGTAGCACAACGTAGCACAACAAAGCACAATAAACTGTAATGTAACACGACGACTACCAGTCGGATAGAAAATGGACAGGATTCAAGTTTAGTGATCAAGACCAAATTGTTCGCGGAGGCCTCGCCAGATTTTTGTCCTAAGTCCTATAGTAGAGAGGCCAAGTTGAAAATTATTAATTTTCGTAGGACTGAAAAGGTTTATACCGTCAAGTGGTATCGTTGGAATCAGCGTGATTTACTGATCACCGAAACGTATGTTGTCGCTTTCTAAAATGGTGGAGCAAGTAGTTATGACGTCACAAAGATGGCGGCCGGGTCTATTCTATTTACGCTATGTTTAGATAACTACTGCGCCGATTTACTCATACAGGGTCTCAAATGAAAGATAATTATATGAACGTTATTTTATTTTGAAGACTCAATAATGTAAACCTAAAACCAAACGAAATATTTTCAAAAAACTACATTTTGTAAAATCAAAAATTTTTTATCATGTGAGAAACTCATTAACCGTTAGGATTATGGAAATTTTAATAATTATCAAAAATAAAGTAACATTTTCAGGTTGATATCGTCCAGAAGTGTAGCAAGCTGAAGTGGCAATGGGCTGGCCACGTCTGTCGCAGAACCGACGAGTGTAGGAGCAGACGGGTTCTCGAATGGAGACCACATCTCGGGAAACGTAGTGCGGGATGCCCCCCTGCCAGGTGGACTGATGACCTGAGGAAGGTCGCTGGTAGTGGCTGGATGAGGAAAGCGGGTGATCATGCGCTTTGACGTGCTCTTGAGTAGGCCTACGTCCAGCAGTGGACTGCAGTGGGCTGATTGATTAAAATTATTACACTTCTTCGATTCCATCGATCTAATCCGCTTTGAGTGGCTTTACTTAAATCCGTTTTTCTTTTTTTATTACAAATGAGACACAATTTCCAATTTAATTGTAAGATGGTCTTTGGGCACATTTACACTACACACAGGTTCTATATCCATTTTGAACACAAAATAAACGGTAATAGTTTTTATTCGTGTCAAATTGTAACCAATGATTTCAAATGAATGATGCGACAAACGCCAAAGTTCACGGTGCAGGAATTCCCCGGAATGAATCGGTCTCAGTGTTGGTGATGTAAAAAATATAATGGCGGCTGTACACTCTCGCACGTGAGAGACCTGCCTCTACCTCGAGTGCGTCCATTTACTCTCTCATGTCAATCAGTACAGACCAGTACCATTGAGTCTTTTGTTTTGAAATATAACGCAAGTACGTGCAAGTACGAACAGTTTTATTTCGATACGACACGAAGCGTTATTTGTTACGAGAATTTTTGAAGTTAATTCGCAGTAAAACGAAGAAAAATTTTTAAAACTAAGAGTTAAAACTAGTGCCATGATATGAGTAAAAGATATGTTGCCTGTTCTACTTTTTTATTTTGCTGTGATTCTACCCGTTTTGTTACGTTATTTTCAAGATTATTCGTACCAAAATCTAAGAACCGTAGTCAGTTCGGCGCTACCCACGCTCACTTAGTCGACTGCAGTTCCGTTGTTTATAGTTCGATTTCAATGATTTAAGGTTAATTAAAAAGCTGCTAAATGTACCTATATTTTTTATAATAAGTTAAGTTTCCATAATCCTAACGGTTTCCAAGTTTTTCACATGATTAAAAATGTTTGATTTTACAAAATGTAGTTTTTTGAAAATATTTCATTTAGTTTTAGGTTTACATTATTGAGTTCATAGCAAAAAATAAGGTTCATTTAATTATCTTTTATTTGAGACCCCTTTTGAGTAAATCGGCTCAGTAGTTATCTAAACATAGCGTAAATAGTATAGGCCCGGCCGCCATCTTTGTTACGTCATAACTACTTGTTCCATCATTTTAGAAAGCGACAACATGCGTTTGGTAATCAGTAAATCAAGCTGATTTTAACGATACCAATTGTCGGTATAAACCTTTCCAGTCCAACGAAAATCGAAAATAAGCTAGTTTCTACGAATTGGCCTCTCTACTACTAATAGACCTTCGTCGTCGTTCTAGAGTCGATTTGGGCAGTGTTCCGAATCAAACTGTCAGCGCCGTCAGCGATTAGAAAACCAAAAGATTGTATGGGTTTCGCCTGCTGACAGTAATTCGGTACGCGCTTTGAGTGCGCTAAAATCAATTTCAGCGTCTCGGAACGCAGGGTTCATCGCACGATTTCATCGAGCGTCGGTGGTGTGTGGCTAGAGCGGCTGTCTTCCGTCCGGGTGACGCGGGTTCAATTCCCACCACGTACCAATGTGTTTACGAATTTCGAATTGATATGTAGGTACCGTTCATTCGACGCTCTTTCGATGAAAGAAAACATCGTGAGGAATCCTGCACACTCCTGCAAAGTAATTCAAAGGTTGTGTGTGAAGTTGACAAACCCGCACTAGACCAGCGTGGTCGACTATGGCCTAATCGCCCTGCTCCAGGGTAAACTCGGGCCACTCGGTGGGGACGTATATGAGCTGTTGATGGAGCTGTCCGCCCGCGGCTACGCTCGCGTTGTGTAAAGATTTTCCTCTGGGAATAATCCAGCGTGCAAACTATCTCCATTCTAAATTTCATCCAAATCAGTTCAGTAGTTTAGGCGTAAAAGCGGAGCAAACATCTAAACATACTTATACATTTAAAATATTGAATTATCTTTTGGGACTTGTTTACCCCGGGCACTTCGTCACCACTCATCAAATCGATGGCTCTGAATGGCCACCATCCTCTGATGCAGCCCATGGGCATGCTAAACAAATTAATTTTCTTTCCAGTGTCCATTGATTTCACTGTACATTGCTGCAACAGCTCCGATCCACGAAACATTGAGTTTAGATTCAGCTTTAATGAACCTGAAAGACATGATTTTATAATAATTATTTCCAGGTTACAGCTTACGATACAAACAATATAGTATACTATAGTTGAATTATTATAGGATGGGTTCTGACAGCTTCAAAAATTTTCATACAAAGTTAACAATTTTTTTTAAATAATATTCAGTTTATAACTATAATAGCTAAAATATTAAAAATAAGTAACTTCACCTCTTATTGTATCATTAAACAGTATGTAATTTTACTTAATAAATTAATAAATAAACGTAATAATATCAATAAGTTTTTAAAATTTTAATCTGTCAGAGCTCATCCTATAGTAACCCAAGTATACACTGTACTGTAGCATATCGTACGTGACGCTGCTAGACTGCTTCGTTTGGGTCCAAATGGTATAATAGGGGATCGAACTACTTTTTTTTATTTTATAAATCCAAACTTCTTAGTTTCTGCTATCGAAAACTATAATAATTTTTGCTCGATCTTTAAAATTTACCGAGTTATAAAGGTTTGAAATTCAAGATTAGATAGAGAGGCACATACCCACTTGTGACGTCATTTGTTAGTAACGCCATAATATAATCTCCATACAAAAAATCGTTTTTGAAAAAGACACATATTGAAACTTAAAAAAATCACTGTAAATTCGTTTTTCAACCGATTCTGTTTTTTTCTTCGCGAATCGTCTGCTACTAATCTATATTTTTAAAATAATTCATAAAATATGGTAAATTCTTAAAATATGGTGAACAGTCCGATCCCCTATTGTTGAAATATTGAAAAATGAAATTTGGTACCTACACATGGTTCCGTATGTAAGGTCGACCAAGAAAGTGGTTTACCATTTTTCTTTCAATTTCCTAGTTATCGAAAATTTCAATAAGGTTTACACTCGGTATGTGACAGATCGTTCTGCAAACAGAAAAAGATCTTTGTTGTTCTCTAATTGGCAACTGAGATTCAACCTTAGGGTGATAAACCAATTTATTGGTCGACCTTACATGGCACATACGGAACCATGTATAGGTACCAAATTTCAATTATTTTATGAGATCTGTTCTGTTTTTTTATGTTTATTGTGTCACTGAGCAATAGGGTAGTAAAACTGGACTTTCGTTAGCTTTGTTATTTTCAGCATCCATAAGTATCATTACGTGTGTGCCATGTTCAAACGTCAATCATTCTTAAACTGTTGCGTCACGTATGTTTGAATACCAAAATAAGATTTTTTTTGTCACTGAGGGAATTTATAGCTTACAAGCCAGAAGGAGCAGGCACACATGACGTGACAAACATGAAAGATTGGTAGTAACAAAGGCAACAAAGGGCCACAACCACCTGATAAATTAATATGAAATTATTAATTTAAATCTTGTTCTTTTAAATAAGGTACGCGGACAGACAATCCACGGACGCCCTAAAAAAAACTTGATAGCCTGCCCTCTGACTACCTATTCATTCTATTTATTGTGAATTAAAATCTAAGCAGCTTTTAATACATTCTGCGAGAATACACCGTTACCAAGTTGTAAAAAATAACAGCGTCATTTGTCGTTATTTTTCTGAACTAATTTTAATTCTAATACAGCAACAATACCAACTTATCACTATACCTGTTAAATGAATGGCGGCGCCAGTAGTAATACAATATTTAATTTCAACTAATCACGACTCTTATATGTATGTATGTATGTATAATATATGTATGTATTTATCTATTTAAGTAATGTATATCAGCTGTCTGATACCCATAGTACAAGGTTTGCTTAGTTTGGGGTCAGATGGCCGTGTGTGAGATGTCCCTACATCTTTATTATTTATTTCATTTATTTATTTAAGTATCATTCTAAAAGGCACTAACCGAGTACTTCATCTTCTTTGCTATCCATAAGGACCACATACAAAATTGGTGTAACGTACTCTTCATATTCAGTAAATGGCCCCTGTTCTTTATTTATCAACTAGAAATGCACAGAAATAAAAATTAAAAGAAACATTCACAACAGCTACAAAAAGTCTTCTAAGATAATAGTAATGTTTGTAATGTTTCGAGTCTGGAAGGAACTATTTTTAGCCAATACAGAGGTCTGGACTGGACAGGAAGTTAACAAAGATCGTTTGAGCAGTAGTGTGCGAAATATTGTTCTAGACAAATGTGTAGACTCCTTAACCGTCAGGTTTGCAACTGCGTTGCAACCGATGGCCGGTATATAATATAATTGTTTGTGTACCCTCGAATTTGTATGTTACATTGTTTTGTGTTTTGTGTTTTTTTGTGTGTGCTGTAAATAAAGATCTTTCTATTCTATTCTATTCATTTTAACTATGAGGAGTAACAAGATTACTAGATTGACGCCTAAAACAAAAATATTAATTAAGTGTAGGTATAGTAAAAAACTCTCACTTGCCATGTACAGGAAAAATGCCTGATATATAATATATACTATAACTATTAAATCCTACTAATATTATAAATGCGAAAGTTTGGATGTTTGTTACTCAATCACGCTTCAACCACTGGACAGATCGGGATGAAATTTGGCACACATATAGGTTAGGTCTTGGAATAGGACATAGGCTACTTTTTATCGCGGTAAAACACTTCATTCCCACGGGAAAACTCATTTAACGCGGGTGAAACCGCAGGCGAAAAGCTAGTAATACATAAAGTCTTCTTATTCTGGAGAAGTTGTTTCTTTTTCAGAAAACCTAGACAGGCTCGATCATGTAATATGGTCGTGGGATGTAGCCGAGGAAAGGTACAAATGAATCACTCAGTCTCTGTTGTACACTAATCTCCTTTATTCACTATAACAGTACTCTTATATAGTAGACACTACGTGACTAATTACCATTATACTACGTGCCTCACGGGAGAGAGAGGGCCTATCTATCTGATCGGTACTAGGCGTGATTCTATGTAGATTACCTTATCACACCTCCCCAGAAAAGGTTAAGCCCCTTTTCCTCCCGGGGAAAAAATAAGATTAAATAGACATAAATAAAACTAAGCGTATTAAAACAAACAATAATTGCTAACAATATTAATAATTCACAAACTCTATAAACTTTATTGTCCTACTCTTATGATTTATACATTCTTTGCTCACATTCTTTGCTTTTTTTCCCTAATTTTTACTTTAACTTTGAAGTCTTCTAATACCTCATATGGACTATTATATAAATTAAATTAACTAATTAAAATTTTCATTCTTAACTAACACCAAATCACCTTTACTATAAGTAACACTTTTGGAATCGCGTCATATATATTTTCCTTACTCCAATTCTTAACCAAATTACACTCCTCTAGCGTCCACATGTGCTTCTTTCAACCTATACTTTAATTACTACACCTACAATGGTCCTACTTCACTTATTAAATCTAAATATATCTTTAAAAGAGGTGGAAGGTGTAGAAGTAATGCACAATTCTTTAATATTTGCTACTAAACTTCTGCTTCTGACAGTTACTACTTCGACTTACATAATTCGCTATGTCCTTGTTTACCTTTTTGATTTTTTCGACGAATATAATAGTTTAACAGAAAATCTAGTTTATAAATTAATAAGTTTTCTAAATTTCATGATAGAATCTAATGAAATATAAACATTAAAGCTCACATAGTCGCAATTACACTTACTTATTAACCAATCTTTATTAGCCATCTAGTAGCGCAATGCGTAATTTACTCCTCGTATCAATTATTACAGAAAAGTTGGGATGAAAATACTGAAATAAGTTACTTACACGTGAAATGATAACTTTTCAGCTGTTTCTCCTTGCCTCTCAGAACAATTTCGACACATAGGTACACAACACTTCATATTTTTAGCATTATTTACTCAAATTTCAATAATTTTTGACCGCACGACGACAAGTGTTTTAGTCGCAAGTAATGGCCGCTAAGCCCCGCCCCCTCCGTGACGTCATGGCCGACTAAAATATCACGCGGCCTAGTTCATAGCGCCTAGTCCTCTTCCTACTTGGTCCGTGTTGTTTACATACCTACTAGAACAAAATATTTTAGAAACTCCTGCATGACTACTTGATGTCAACAAATGTTAATCATTTAAAATCACTCGAATCTTCTCTTTAACAAGTATCTTTCCAACACCACTTATAATGCATAAACGTGGGACAATTCATTTTCTACAGCTTCACGTGCTAATTTTCACATAATTTTATTGAGCTCATTTTATGATTACCAACTCTACAACATTATCTTTACATAACGATATCAGCTCCCCTATCGTTGCGTCTTAGGCGCACCTCCGATTGTTAAGAGTCTTGATTTATGTAAAAAGTAGAGCCATTAAATACTATATCCCCTTTGGATTTTTATCACGCACGTTTTTCTCCTAAGTCCAAAGACATTTCTTCAATCATAATCAATCGTAATATTATTACCAATCCTACATCACTCAAAATCTTTATCATCAACTACTTCAGGCTGGCCAGGCCCTAATAGCGATTAACTCTCCTACTCTCTACTCTGTCAAATCCGATATCCCAACGACACCTCATAGGGCGAGTTAGAAACCCCACAAAGCTAACTCAAATACTAGCTTTGAAACCCTTTCAAACATTCAAATTACATAAATGAAAACATTTGTTCCCGTAACTACCTATAACAATATAATTTACCATCAATACTATCTGTGATTTCCTTGTCCTACTGATTCTAATCTCATCACAATCATACACGAAAAAAAATGACATGGCACGTACATCGCACCTTCGCAAAGTCAACAACCCTACTACGCATCAAGGCACGTGCACACACAACTTCATTCCGCTGACTCCAAGCTCTGTTAGAATAACTCGCGCTACACCTACGACCTTGTTGACTCGTCACAAAACACGATTATGTAAGTGCATGATTGATAAATATTTTAATTATGAAAATTAAATACTTTTGGTAACAGTCCAAACGCATCAAACGCACAAACGCAAGGACTCTATTTCTTCTAGTAAATCTCTAAATTTGTTTGAAATACTGAAAACCGGACTTCATTTAATCTACAGCCTCCACTTCCTTTACATAACTTATTCACTAACTCATCAAAATTTAAAACTGACATGACGCATAATAATATTTCCTTGTTCGATATGACAAACAAACTATACAAACAAAACTAGCAAACATAATAAATCTAGAACCTACATGATCTATGACTGTTATATTAAATCTTAACTTACGCTATTTATAATTTACCATATGATGAGCCGCTGGTTAGTCGCTGTTTTCTTCTTCATTGCTGTTTTCCTTCACAACGCACCTACTCCAGAGATTTCAATCTTCCTTCTATCCTTGGCCCAACTAAAGATACAGTTGGTACCGCCGTACACCAGCCTGATCCACATCCGACACGAACAACTCCCTGCGCCCAGCAACACACCACCATCATCATCCGACTCCATCATCTCCCTGCGCCAACTCTTCCTTACCCTTCCATCTTCATTCTCCCCATACACCATGATTTCTGACTTCTTCTTTTACAAACACGCTGTTATCTTAATTTTCAAAACCACGATGCACAGCACTGCCCATACTAGGCAGTCCTGTCACGGTCGCCATGTAATATGGTCGTGGGATGTAGCCGAGGAAAGGTACAAATGAATCACTCAGTCTCTGCTGTATAGTAATCTCCTTTATTCACTATAACAGTACTCTTATATAGTAGACACTACGTGACTAATTACCATTATACTACGTGCCTCACGGAAGAGAGAGGGCCTATCTATCTGATCGGTACTAGGCGTGATTCTATGTAGATTACCTTATCACATCTAAAAATAGGCTACTACCTGCGCTGCGTGCAGCCTTCGGGCATGCAGGGCACGGCAATAAATACTCCATAATTTGGGGAACAACTACACTTACACTAAGTTAGAACCATCATTAGACTTTTGAGAAAATATTAAGTATAAAAGTTAGACCTTTTTTTCCACATGGTTATACAAAAAGTTAAACACCATCCTCCAGTTGAAGTTGCCTTCTCCGGAGACGCTGTTGTAGTGAATGTCTGTTTGCTGCGCGTTGTCCGGAGACCCAATGTAACTGTAAGAAACAATTATTTTCAAATTAAGCTAAAACTGATATCTGGAATGGCTCAAAATAGGGCTTTGAACTCACTAAACAAAAACCATTAATGTCAAAAAACATAAAAAAGAAACGAAAATAGGAAACTGCAATGGAACACTTTCAACGAGACACAATTTCAAACAGACACCATCTCTGATGAACACATTGGTACGTTTAATCAAATACAAGTTTATGTTATTTATTATGTACAGAACGGATCCATTTGTTTGGATATTGTGACCTAGATTGTGACCTCTAGTTAGTGGTCACAATAACACGCACGACTAACATGTACGAAAGACTCAGTTCAAAACGCGTAGAGCACTATAGCTAGCCATTTCAACAATAGTATAAGCCAGTCTTTCTCAAAGTGGGCGATAACGCCCCCTTGTGGGCGCTGGAGGCCTACAGGGGGGCGTTAAGGGGTCCAGAAAAAAAAGGGGCGCGTTGGCGTCGTTTAGGGGGGCGATGACTGATTTGTGATTTTATCTACTTTACCTAAATATCTTTAAATTCATCGAAATTTAAACCTACAACACAACATCAATATTATTTAGTTTATATTTCTGCCCTGTATGATTGTATAAAAACTAAAAACATAGCTTTTGTAGGATAGCCCGTACGAAATCAAGTTATACCAGACTCGATGTTGGGTGCTTTTTGAAATGTCAACACAACAATATCACCCCAGGTGGAAGAAGAATTTATAAAACTGACAACGAACGAGGAAATACCTATAAATATCAAATTAAAAAATGGCTTATTAAAATAATTAATGTCAATTGTAGTTATTAAGGTTTGCGAATGTAAAAAAAAATTGGGGGTCGCTGAAAAAATATTAATCTTCAAAGGGCGGTAGATGAAATAAGTTTGAGAATCTCTGGTATAAGCAATTAGTATATATGTCGCAGTAAAATAGTTGTAGCCGTAATATGGATGATAGTCATACGAAAGCTCCTATGTACTATCTCACTAGGGATATGATTATGTCACTAAACTAATCTAGTGGTAAGGGTATGGCGGAGGGAGCCGAGCTTAGAGCTCAGATAAACAGGATTGAATAGTTTTTCAAGTGTATTAAATAGCGAATGCTAATATCCTCTGAGCTTCGCAGTTCGTCCCGACGGTACACACTCAGTAACAAAAAGAACTATCATCGACTTTATCCATCATATCAGCCGAAAGACGTTCACTGTTGGAAAAAGAAGCCCGCCCCCAGAAGATCTCCATAAAGACCGGTCCTAATATTACCCGCATTCAGCGGCTTCCCACAATCTTCACCAGATCGCTAAACGACGCAGCAAATCCATGGTTAGGCTCTCACAAGGTGGATATTACTAACATTTTGACATAAAGATCGGCAGTTTTCCAGTTCCCTTGTCCCACCAACAAGCTTTGGACATCCCAAACCACGACCCGGAGCTCATACTCTTCCAACTTCCTTGGGCTGATGTCTCGGGGAGGTGGAATGTACGTATTACCGTCCATGGGGAAGATATCTACCCATAGCTGAATCTTTCCCTGAAATTGTGGTATCCTGAATAGTCAATCCTAATATAAACAGCTCATATACATCCCCACGAAAGGGCCCAAGCCTATTCTCAAAAAGAGCGGCTAGCTTGAGCGTAGTCCATAATAATTAAAATAATATTATGACTGTTGCGTAATAAATACATCTTCTAACTTTCTTTTTCAAACACAATAGTAATGTCGTAATAAAATCCGTCAAGTCTTTGAATTGATAGATCGTGTTGGCTTTTCTCCCGTGTGGTGACGGCAGAGTAGAATACATTTGTCACCAACCCCTACTCTTCCCGTGGGTGACGTAAGAGGCGACTTAAGGACTACACATTGAACAGGGAACGGGCAGCAGCGCTCTCTGATGCAATAACCTTTTAATCTGCGATCTCCAACCCGCCTGCCAAGCGTGGAGATTATGGCAAAACCCTCCACTCAAGTGGAGGAGGCTCATAGTCCCGCAGTGGACTGCAACGAGCCGTTGATGTTGGCTTTTCTCACAACTTTTGATATTCAAAAAACATCACCTATAGGTACATACGGTTACCTATACAATTGAAGTAAGGCTTTTTGCCATCATAATGATCTTGCTGAAGCAATAACTGGTATATTTACTCTCTCAACTCCAGGTTTGTCAGGATGGAACAAGTTTCTCGTCTCAACATGCTCCGGAACTAAATGGTAGCCGCATATTGGCAATGTCTGCCATTTATGTAGAATGCTTAAACAAATATTTTCCTTACGCTCTATAGCAGTATAACACTTTCCTTCAAATAGTCCTGTAATACATAGATAAATAAATAAATAAATTTAATGAAAATTCATATACAAAAGCTAAAGTAGTCATCATAGGAAATGACAGTAGATCATGGGACGTGACCAGTCGTCATATTTAGAGAAAAAAAAGCATTATATGCTTTCTTTGTGTTTGCCTTGTGCACGCTTTGGAAGTCTACAAGCACTGTCAAGCACATACGAATCTTTAGCTTAATGTTTTTATTGTAATTATCTTACCAGAAATACTTTTATCTTTGTATTCAACTCCATTGACCATGACGGAGAATGCGTCAGGAAAAATTGGTGGCGGGACGTGATTCTTCGCACACAACTCCTCCAGAATTACTGATGGTTTTACATTATCTCTCCATTTCGCCGCTCCCGATCTAAAAAGATAACTATATATTTACAGGTTGTAGCAAGAAAATATAATAATGTTAGAGGACTTGGTGAAGATTGTAATTTTCAAAAATACATGTACCTTACTCCCTATGCACCTAGGTATTGGCTTTTCGAGCTTATCTAGGGTGATGTATCTGTTATGGACCAGGTGATTAATGCGGGCATTATTAATAATGTGCGAGCATTATGAATAATGTCTGGCTCTATCGGGCTAAGTGATTAATTACTATACGTCATTATTTATCACATTGCACGGTCATTATTATATTGCTACGTGACAATGGGTAATTTGATAGTAAAGCTAAATTTGACGCAGTGCGGGGAGGGAAGCACGCGTGACACATGCATGCATGCCATGAGTTTGTCAACTAAAGCATGCCAAGTCAGGACGGGGGCGAGCGAAACGAGCACGGGAGTTCGGTGCACCCCGACTCGGTTAGATTAGGTTAGAAGGGGATGGCGGACGGGAGCTAGGCGAGGGAAGCTAGCACGGCTCTCTCCGTCGCCATACTCTTCGGGGTTAGGTTATCTTGTGACCCCCCATGCCTGCTTGCAGGCATGCCAAGAGCTTAGACTTAAAAAAAACTAAGTCTCCGGGAGAGGGAGGGGGTTTGGGGGGGTTACTCTCCTACTCTCCAAATAATGAGTCTGATTATTATTTTTTTTAACATTTAGTTTATTTTAAATTAAATGACAGTAACAATAAAAAAATAGTAATTAAATATGTCTGTATTACTCTGCCCAAAAGGTGATGGACAATATGTATAATGCCCGGTTAATTTGATTATTTGAATAATTATTATCACTTATTGCACTTTTCATATTGGGCATTTTTCATAATGACCGGGCATTATGTATAATGCCCAATTTATCACTTGGTCCATAACATATCAACCAATTTAAAAAAGCAATACAATTTCCTCTTTCTTTTCTCTTGTCACTTACATGTCAATTATTTTCAACCTCTAGTAAATTCTTGTTTATTTTCTGGGTGACACTGTACTGATACCATAATGTTCTGATTCTGCTTAAATCCTAGCATTTCACCATAAAGGAAACTGATCTAATGAAAAACTTACAAGGTATACTCAGAAGCCAATCCAACACGAGCTCTGTGCTTTGAATATATCCGATCCTCTAAATCTATGGTCGTGGTACCAAAAAGCTCGTCTGGTGGTATAATATCAAAGTCGTATAATGAAACCGTGAGCAAATAGTCTTCGGGCAGAGTGCAGCTGAATTCGTACATCCTGGGTTACAAAAATATAAATTAGAAATGAGTGAGAGCTCACGAAACGTTACACTCGATCAGTTCCGACCTGATCTGAAGGTTCAGTTCAGCGAAATCCGTTGGGGACACAGTTAATATCCTCAGTTTCCGAAAGCAAAAGAAATTGAAAAATCACATGGTCTAGAAACGGATCAAAAATAATTATTAATCAAGAATCGTCCTTCCAGAAATTACTCAAAATGGACCTTACTTCCCAAAAATTGGATCCATGGTGTTCACAATGTGGTTCGTTCGATCTCCCAATTGTCTTTTGCCACAGTTCATGATTACATAAGGGTTAGATTTGGTTGTACAGTCTTTTGGCAGGTTCAGTGCTTTGACCACATACACTCGGACCAAATGTTTCGTTGAGTCATTGTTTGGATGATCTTCAAAATATCTTAAAAAATATCTTTATTTATTGTCTTACAAAATCATAGTAGTGGATTTTTCACAAGTTCAAAAATAATATAAGTTAGATGAATATACTTTGATTTTTTATAGGTAAACATACACTACACTATACAATACTATCAGTTTTCAACAAAAATAATCAAAAGTCAACAAAAAATTTACAAATAAGTCGTTTTGTTTAGCTTACACTTCCTAATTTGTATAAAAGGTGAAGGAAGAGATTTTGGAAAAGTTCTACAACAAAAATTATCCTTTTTCATGAAAACGAGAGGTTTTGCTATGATAAATAAAACAAAAGAAAAATCATCTACAGAAGATACGAGCCCTAGAGTTCTTTCTAGCTAAGCTTAGGTTCTTCTCCACAGAAAGCGCACACTTTATAGTAAACATGCAAAATGGATTTACCGTCCTTGGTACGAGTATTATTAGCTAGTTTACACGTTAAAAATATATTATGTACAATCTTATTTCGAGCTTCATTTGTTTCTTTCTCAAGGTGCATGAGTTGGAGGACTTCCGACTAAGCTTAGGAATGAGAACACTCTTTCCTACCAAGAAAGCAGCCGCAAGTAAAGGTCTTTATTTCAAGGCCGAGGCCGTTGCTGACTTAAAGATACTAATCATTATTACCCTTTGTCCAACTCTACACCATTCCGACTGACGGCTACGACATTTTTTGGGGGTGGCCATCTGTATATAGCAATACCAGCTTTGAGTATACCACATTGCAGCTGCTCGTCCTTCTCTGGAATTCCCGTCTTCTTGCCATTGTAAAATTTCAGTGACGAACACCAGTCTTTGAATTTTGAAAACTCTGGTTGCTGTTCCAGTTCACAGTCGTATATCTGGCGACAGTGATGATTTATTTAATAAGTGTTATATCTTTATTTTATATTATATTTTATGTTTATTTTTTTTCAAGACCTTTGTTTATTTAGTTAAGAATTTTTTTTTTAGTACTCACTCTAAAATTAGGTATATCTGACGTTTGTTTTTCACATTCTCCTTCGTGTATTATCTGGACAGAAAAAAATATATTTTTTATTGCTTTGGTTAGATAGTAACGCTTTCTGCCCTAAGATTTTCAATTCTCATTGTAAAGACAAATCATGAGTAACCGACATTTTTATACGAGTGCGTTTCAACTGAAGTGGAGAGAAGCAAAACGGAGCTGTGAAATCAGAATAGAATAGAATAGAATAGAATAGAATAGAATATACTTTACTGCACACAAGAGATACACAGAAAAAATAATAGTGTACAGATAGGCGGCCTTATTGTTAAGGTAGCAATTTCTTCCAGGCAACCTTCGGGTACAGGAAAAAACGCAAGAAATACTTCGGGATAGTGCGTTACATAAATTACGTATAAAAATAGAAATATAAATAGACTTATACACTAATTAGACAACGGCGAGTGGAAAGGAGTAGAGTAAAGAAAAGATAAGCGAAATTTGTGTGTCGGTCTGCGAACCGTTAAGTTGTCGAAGAAGCGAAACGAGTACATACATGATAGCTAATTCATAACACATTTCCACTCCGCTATAATCACTAATAAGCGCATTATACAATCATAGATAGTAATTATTTTCATTCTATGATTACAATACAATAATATAGTCTCTGCTAGCATTGTTTCTAATGAAGTAGAACGGGATAAATGTCTATTTCTAACAATATTATGGTCAACATCATCAACGGCCCGTTACAGTCCACTACTGGACCATGAGCCTCCTCCACTTATTAGGGTTGCAGATCGCAGATTAAAAAGGTTACTGTATCAAGAGCGCTGCTGCCCGTTCCCTGTTCAATATGTAGTCCCTAAGTCGCCTCTTACGACACCCACGGGAAGAGTAGGGGTTTGTGACAAATGTATTCTACTCTGCCGTCGTTACCACACAGCAAAACGATATCACATTGTTATATATATTGAACAATATGATGGTAAATTTCCATAAATAAATCTCCTCTCCACCTCAGTGGAAACTCTTTTTTAATATTACCTATATAATATTATTAATACTATTTTCACCTTTTCCGTTTGAAAATATCTGATCCACCAATCATCGCTACCTTCTTGTTGGGAATTCTTCTTCACGATGTTTGCTAAATCATTAGTTTTGGCGTAAACAGGAAGAAGTGACTGTTCTTCCTCTGTAGCATTCTTCTTCCTGAATAAATCCGGCCATTTGAGCTTCTTTGTTTTTGTATGGTACGCGTTCAAACTCTTTAACGGCAACATACTGCAATTACTTTCGTAGCCTTCTGAAGTTTTATTATTTTTCTTTACGTATAACATTTGTCCACCGACTGAAATGTAAATATTAATTTAAATGTAAATTATAACATATTTTTCACATCAATATTTGTATCAATATACATTGCAGTTACTTACCTATATAAGAATACCAATATTTGCTATCCTACGTGTGTTTTAATAGGTGATACTCGTACTTTTGCATTATTGTGTTAAAATAATACTTTTTTGTGATTGGACGCATTCTTTTATTAGTCATTTTATTTTTATTAGACACCTATCGAAATTAAATTCAGAAAGTAATTTTTGAAAAAATCTCTAATCAATCACCTCAAATATAAACGTGACTTTATAGTGAGTAGGTTTACCTTCACAGAAATCCGAAGACATTATTGAAACTGATTTCAAAGACGCTTCTCTTTCGTTCTTCGGTATCCAGTCAATAATGTACTTGCCGGAATTTTTTATGACATTGGTTCCAAGAAACAAAGTTCTCCCGAATGTGCTGCTGTCGTACAACCTTAGGCACAAGTTAGGAGGATAGTCTTCATTTAGAGCTGACTCAAATATTTGCGTACTACGATTGTTAGTGAAATTATTATTGGGTTTTCTATCCAATATGATATCAGACTTCAGGAATAATTCATCAATTTCTAAAACGACTAAGGGTTTTCTGGCTATATTTATTTCTCTTAATCCCCACCAGTAAACGTCAACCCTAAAACAGACAACAAATTATTCAAATCAAAGGTTGTTGTAAAATCTATAGGCTGTTATCGAAAGCGGACCAAAGAATAAGGTTTGTTGATCGTCTTTATCATCAGCACAGCAGCTCATTTAAGTACGTCGCCACCGAAAAGTTCGACTTGAATTAGCGCGATCAAGCTTTAGTCGTACTAGTAACTTGTAGTTTCGTGAAACGGCCTCCAGGTCATTATGTCTCTAATGAACAGGTCGAGCCTACCGTGAACTAAGGCGATCAGGCCATGAGTTGGTCAACATAACCCTCGAATTTATTCGCTAGCGGGTGCTGGTTTCGTCACGATCTCCCTTCCTTTCCTTCACCACCGTACGTAATGGCTCTAAATAAACGTACATTACGAATTTGAAACTACGGCTATTTTGAATACTTACATCCAACGAATTATCAGATAATTCTACTCTATATATCTGATAAAATCAATTGTTTTGAAAAATTATCTTTTATATAAGATTTCTGGATGATTTTTTACTTGTTATTTTTTATACTCTGTACGGCAAAGGCTACGACTATAAAAATAAAACTTTACACTCGGTTACACTAATACTATAACACTCTTTTGACTAATAATTCTTCTTCTGTTGCTCCGGAAATGGCAAACAAGTACGTGTCTGGATTTGCAACAAGATGATCAAACTAAACAATAGTATTATTAAAAATATGCTGATAAAGGTTCAGAAAACATTACTTATAGGTGACACATTGAGGTATCAAGGTCATGGGCAGTGGTTCCACAACATCTGTCTCGGAGTCATTGGCGACAGCTGCTCCATGAAAGCTAGTTTCATCTGCTCCGTAATATGTTGATTTTACCAACTGCTCTGGGACCTAAAACCAAATATACCTAATTAACATAGTTACATCCTTAACATTATGACAAAAGACCCCACTACTAATTGGAAAATTCATAATGATCTACCTCGATATAATAATCTAAAAATAAAAACACTGCCCTGCCAAAAGAAATATACCAGTGTTACTCGGGCTGCTGTAAGGAATCTAACGCTCAACGATACCCCATATAATATCCAAATCGGTTTGGGAATTCAGAAGTTATAGTGGAAATAAAGAAACTTACATTCATACATATTACTTAGACCCAGAACACATACTTAACACTCTTTTTCCTGGGTAGTCGTAGGTTTCTGCGGTAGTGGAGCAATGCGGGAGGGGCGTGTTTTCGCGAGGACTCCAGTCAGATGTCGGCATCCTCGGAATTATTTGTTCCAAGTTGGCATTATTGTTACTTGTATAGCGTGACTGTTTTGTTACGTCTCATGCATCCCTCCCGCACCGCACCCTACCGCAGGAACCTACTCAGTTATGCGCTGTGACTGCAGAAAGGTGTTTTAGATCGTTCGGTGCATATGTCATGGCCTGAGCGCGTCATACAAAAATACACTAGAAACATGTCACCTATTTGAAAGTACGCTGGGATTAAAAAGTGACATGTGTATTTTATTAATTGCAACCTTATTGTCTACCATTATAGTATTATTTTTATTGCCATGTACTGCGGTAATGTAGTGCTTGAGCACCGCTTTGCCGGCCCATTTTTTGAGCATGAATGCTCTATTCTATCTAGGCCTGTTGTAAATCAATGTGGCCATATCGTAGAATTGACCATATCATGAAATTTTCGATCATTTCATGAAATGGTCACATTTCATGATGTGGGCAACTAAATTTGACCAGATCATTTAATCGTGAATTTTGTCGTCCACGATTGGCCATATCATGAAAATAGGGCGTCCATGAAATATTTAATAAGAATCTAAATTATGTTTGGTACTTATTGTTCTCTAAGTCCAACAGACATTTTCAAAGTACTTTTTCATCATAAACTATTTTTTCATCCTCATTTTAATAACGAATTATTCAGTTTTTCACTGCGAGAAATAACGCGGCCGCCATGTTGGTACATAAACAAAGCGCTTCCAGCGCCTCTATCGGCAATTAATGTAATAATTCTACGATATGATCAAAACAATCTTGACCATTTCATGAAGTAGCTGCATTTTTAGTTGAACATATCGACAAACGATTTATTTATCATTGATCTGGCCAAGGCACATCATGATGTGGCCAATGGACAGTGAAAATTTCATGAAATGTGACCATTTGATGAAATGATCGAAAACTTCATGATGTGGTCAATTCTACGATATGGCCCCTGTGCCGCTTTCCATTTATGCAGCCATCTCAAAAAAATCTCACAAACAACACCAATTTAAAAACATGAAATACTTCAAAATAGACGACCCCACAAAAATAAGCTTTTTCTATTTATTACTATTTCTAGTTGTTGTTTTTTTTTTTTTTGACGGACCTAATCACTATTTATACCAGAGTGGTAATATAGTGGGCGCGGACTTGCGGGGGAGCAGAAGGCTCGTACCCCTTAGAACTATTTCTAGTTATCCATCATTAAAATCAAAGACCGTAAAAACTCGATATTTACCAATAAATAGTGGACAGACATTAGTATTTCACCAGTTTTCTGTGCACCTTTATAAATTTCGTACCATTGTAATTTTGGCACGTATCTGGGATGGTCATCAAATGATGGCTGGATTTGGAAACGACCTAGTAGCTCCGTTTTACCCTGTTAAAATAGAGCATTATTTGAGATTTTCTTCTGTAATACGAAATCATACAACAAATAAGTATCTCCACAATGTTCCTGAACTCCTGCACCCAGGAATATCTCCTGCACACGAAGCTGGATGAAGTTAGGAGAAAAAGAACTTCTTCAGCTTTCTTCCGGTATTTTTTTAGATTTGATTATAACGTTGTAAGACCTTTTTCGATACGTGCTGGTAAATCAACCAAACAAAAATTGTTACCCTTATAAAATCGTATAGTACGTAAGATATGGGTACACATTACTATATTGCAGCTTATTTTCCTTAAAAGTATAGGTACAGAGGACAAAGGATATAGTCAGGTCAGGCCGCTTGAAACGGTTTGAATTTTTTGACTAGTTTGAGGCTTTTTATATTTTATATGAAGTTTTGTTTACATGTATAGTTTACCGAACTGCACAATTATGCGAAATTTCATGACAAAACATAACCAAATCTTAATCCGTTAAACTTAATCCGTTTCAAGCAGCCTGGCCTGACCATATCCTTTGTCCTCTGCACCTATACTTGTTTAATTTGTTTAATATTTGATTTATCATCGTGTCATCACTAGAGTTGTTGTAAGTACAAGCTCACGAACCAAAAGGTTGTCATCATATACTTCTATGAGGGCAAACGGAGGGTTGATAGCCAGTCTTTTGATACTCGTACACATTAATTTTCTAACGGTGAGTACTTGGTTCCATATCGGGTTTGCAGTCATCTTCATAAGCTGCAATAAATACATCACATGATTTTAAACTTTCGCGGTCGCTGTAGGTCGCTAAGTCTTTTAAAAATTACTGGACAAGCAAAAATACTGATTGATGTTTTGTATTGCAAATCGTAAATATATTTGGTACTATCTTACCCGCGTGTCCTTCACATGACTTAATGCATTCAGCCTGACGAAGGTACTGTAAGGATTATTTAACGTATCTTCGTTAATTAATTTGGCGCGATAAATGTATGCTTTGCATGCTATGACCTGCAAAATAGCAATTAAATAAATATTTTACCCTCGAATCTTATTTTGCTTATCATAATTTTAATATTTTGTTCTAAGGTTCCCCCGGAATGTCAACCCAACAAAATCTAGTGCTAAGCTTCAGACAATGGCCCATGAAAAGAGAATTTTTTGAGATAATAGCCAATGAAAGTGGCTTAACTTGCCTTTCCGAAGCACCGAATCTTCTTACTTTTCGAACAATCAGGTGATTCGGTTTGCAATATTCTAGCCAAGCTACGGATTACGGAGGGTGTTCAACTTATTTTGCTGTAATAACGAACAATTAATACTAATGTCAGTAAGGTTGATGAACTTTTGACTTTACCATTGTCACGGCTTTGACGTTCACATCCATGTCTTTATGTTTGAGATGATATTCTGGTGGCATGAAGTTGCTAAATCCATGCCTCTGTCTGAAAAGACCCATCCACAATAATATTTCCACTTTTCCAGCAATACAGAAGCAGCTACCCGATGTGTTCATATGCTTTGAACATTTCAAGGGCTGCAAATTTTTTATAAGAGATAATTGTTTATAGAAGAGGTATCTTATGTTCCCGAAATTCCTGTTTTCCGCAAATATTGCACTACTTCATTAGCAGGATGTCTTTAAAAGGTGAACTGAAGAAGTTTCCCCATAAGACATTTATTCACGGTACACAAAACAAAACACACACAGAGGGTACAAATCAAATAAAAATAAAAAAGGCACATCAACAAAATAAAATACTAGTTACTTCTCTTTCAAAGTTATCATAAATTTTTACCTTCATGTAAATGGTCTGTATGTGACCACAATTACTGCCACACTGTTCAGGTATAACAGAATAAACTATATCAGCAAGACTTAACTTCGTATACCCAACTCTAGACCCATCATTCAACACCCAAATTATAAGATCTGGCCATCCGCTTGGACTCTGGAAAAATATGCACTGCAGATACAATTCCTGTGGAGTTTCTTCTGGCCGTTCTTCTCCACAGAGGGCGTACACTGGTAGTGAACGTGCCATCCATGATAGCTTTGACGTCGAAAAATGATTTGTAAAAATCTTAATTCGAATAAAAAAAAAAAGACTTTGACTGTAATCAGTTAGTTAGAGGACAAAGTTAGAAAAAAATTAAGATGAAATACAAAAGGTTAAAGGTGTGGGTCTCGGCTACTGTTAATGGAGGTAGTTACAATAGCCATGTCAGTGGCTCCATAACACGGACGCCAGGGTTTTTGAGGTCGGTTGTCAAAGTAAAAGAAGGTAAGGAAGAAGGAAGGAAGTTTTTACGAATCCATCTTCATGCTGGGTACGTATAGTATACCTGATCCTATCATGAAGCTAAATTCACCCTTTATGATATTTATGATCTAGCTTTAAGATAATCCCTCTTACCAGTGAACTACTACGATTTCCAGTAATCCAAAATTTATTCTACAACACCTAGTGTAGCGTTGTGTTACGCTTCGGTTTCGTGTTCTTCTCAGTTTTTTTTCTTTTTCAAATTTCAAATTTTGAATTCGATTTTGAAAGGCTTTTGGTTGGTTTTGTTTTTTTTCGCATTCAATTTCTCGTCTCGTTTATGAGCTCTCGTATACGTGCTGCACAAATTGCTAAAATTGCTAAATTGCTAAAGTTTTGTGCAAATTCAATTTCGAATATAAATATTTATTACAATATTTGAAGTTATAATAGTTTGAAGTGACAAAAGCTTTAAAAGCCGCTTCTTGAAGCCGAAAGAAAGCCGATTGTTGGAGTGGGAGCCATCCTATAACCGATAGCCTTGAGGACGGGGCATCAGGCTCGAACGCGTACCCGCGTGAGCGAATAGACCTAGCCGAGTCGTCGGAGTCTGGCGCACTGGACCTGGGGTCGCTTCAGTGGTCGCACGAGTGACTGTTCCCGGCTGCAGACCCGCCGCTACATCGGAACCTGAGCTTGCAGCAGCTCGGGGTTTGCAGCAGTTGCACGTGCGGACTGGAAGTTTAGTTATAGCTTTAAGTGTACCTTTTTTAAAAAAAATACGAACATTTTAAACCCTTTTTAGCTTTTTAACCATTTTTAGCTTTGGTGCCTTAGGGATTGCAGCAGTTGCACGTGCGGACTGGAAGTTTGGTTATAGTTTTAAGTGTACCTTTTTTTAAAACGAACTTTTTGAACTCAGTTAGGGACTTCTTGTGAACCATCTCTTAAATTGGTGCGTCGCAAGTTTGGTTTACCATTTCCTAAATTCAAACCGGCTCTCCACGCCACCGTTAACCACTCCTGGCAAAGACTTTTGGTACAAAACGTTTCACCTTACTTAGTCTGTAGATTTGTTGCGCAACGATTCCCTAGACAGGTAGGGCATTATTTACTCCTCAATCTCTTACACTTGTTGAACGTTCACTAATTTTGAGGAACCGTTAGACCTTAGTTCCAAATTATTTTTGTTATAATAGTCAACTTCTACCGTGTTACCGTTCCTTGTTTTCTGTTTTTTTTTGTTTGTGTTCTATTTTGGTTTTGGTAAGTAACTTTTTATCGAATCTAGGCCTTTTTAACTTTTTTTAAAATCGAAATTATATACGTGTAAAGTAGTACTTTTCGGTTTTTATTTTTAACACTACACTAGCTAGACCTAGAATATTATACGTTACGTACGAGTATGAAGCAAACGTGAACGGCCGGCGGCGGCGCTAAAGAAAACAAGCGCGAAATGATTAACCGACACTTACTTAATCATTCATGGCTTGTTGGAACTAACATGAGGAGTCCTTAAATACAACGTGTTACAAAAAATACCAAAAAAAAAAAATATTTTTATCAAAGGCATTTAATTGAAATTTTCCCATCTCTAGCGATCAGCTGTGTCAAAGAATATTCGGACCAGATATGTAATTTTAGGTCAATGTGCCTATTTTTACCGCTATGGTTAAAAATCCCTTCTACCGTCGACCTCTCGAGACCAATGTTTACGTACTACTTGTACCATGACATTCACATTAGAACAATTAAATTCAAAATGAAAAAACTACAAATAAATAAAAAAAGCTTTGTTAAATATTTGTTATGGAATAATAAATTAATGAAATAATGTACTAAATATTTCAAAATAATATTTATGTTTGTAAATACGTAAACAAGATAATTAAGGCAAAAAAGAAAATGTTTTCTAACATAAATTGATTTAAATACATCTCTTTTACAAATGTAGGCACAAATGGTGTACAAATGCTTTTCCGTTCTGAGAATCGATAGTCTGTATTTTAGGTGTCAATTGACACTAGAGATGGGAAAATTTTAATTAAGTGCCTGTGATGAAGAATATTCTTCTTTTTGGTATTGTTTGTAACACGTTGTACTCGTATAGGTACAAACCTTGTGAACAGCGCCTCGAAGTTGTTCAGCTAATATTTTAATTTCAGCGAGCATTGTCTTGACTCCCCTTCTTGATCCAATCAAGCTGTCTTTTGTGCCAGTTTTGCTTGGCTGTTGGCATATGCTTACAGTAGAGTCCTTTACAGACTTTTTCGTGAGTTGAAGATATATTTTTTCCTGAATAATTAATGCTGATTTGATTATCATTATTAATTAGTTTAAAATATTGTCACCATTTATGTCAATTTTATTTGTATTCTTAGATGCATAATGTTTATGTTTTTTCTTAGCTGAGCCCTCATAGTTATATTTTTTATCTTTATCTTAGGCAAAAGCACTTACAATTTCCTCTTTCTGTAATGCCAATTGTCTATGATCGAGCTCTGTACTGTATGGCTGTAAACAGTCCTCACTTGCAGTGGAATTGCTAGAATAATTAACTATATCCAGGTATTTGAGAATGTTTCCAGCTGCATCGTCAACAGCTTTGTTTATATCGTCAGTCAGTTCAATAGGAGCAGAGTAATCAAAATTGTACAAACGCTTCTCAATGTCTGCTAGTGCATTTTCCTGATAATGAGAAATTTTCACGAAGATTAAAATAGGATGGGGTAAGGGGGAATAATTATGATGGCGCAGTGGTAATGTCCCGTACAATGCTTTCGTTCTGAGTGGATGTACCAACCACTAGGATCTCCAAGCGATCTTTACTCAGCTGTCCAAAGCATAATAAGTGCGCCTACATAAGTTTGCTATGTTAATCTGACGCTCAGTAAGAGGTATATGAACAAGATTTTACAAGTGCCTTTACTTTGGATTCTACAAAGACAGGAAAAATGGGTTGGGAGAACCCATGCCAATATGAAGTGGCTGATTTTTATGCAAATAACAAAATGTCAATTTGGGATCGTAAATCGAAATCCACCGGAGCAGACAATAAGACTAGTTATTTTATTGATGGTCTATTATTTTGTGTTGTGTTGCATTATTTGTGTTGTGATTCCAACGTGTAATTTGCATTATTTTTAATCTTATCTTGAAATCACAAATCTCACAGCATCGGAAAACGGCCACTTAATTTTCTTTTATGAATGTTATAGAAATCTCTTTACCTCCTTTGAATTTTACTACTTGTCTATAAAATTGTACTGTTTAAGGACAGTTCAAAGAATCGTACAGGACTCAAATAGGTAGGCTAATATCTCTATGACTTTCTTTACCGACAGATTTTTTTTTATTCCATTGTGAAAAATCTGACACAGAAAGAGACAATAACAGCTATTATGTTGTTTTGTTGCTCAATAAAAATACCTTTGTCAATACAATAAAAAAAAAAGACAATCTGAAAAAACTTTACTAGGACTGTACTTACCAACTGTGAAATTATTCCTTCTACAATATTATTTCTATACATTCTAAACCGGAAATCAGGCAGTCGTACAGCTAGTTGAAGCACCGGGAAGTTATGTCGAAACTCTATGTATCCGTATGGTTTCGCATTGATTACCTCCAAGCTGCCTGTATAGTGCTTTTTGTGGTTTTCTGTGATGGTTAAAAAATAAAATGTTATCTTTTATTTCGAAGTAGATGACAAGTTTGTTCCCTTGCATGATCCCAAAAGACTAATTTATATTTTTTGAAGTGTTTAGTGTAGTGTAAGTATAGGTAATTTCATTTGAGCCACAACTTGAAAGACCTTTTTCAGATTCAGTCCTAACATCGACTTCCCATGGGATAACGTATTAGGCCTGGTTTCCACCAAAGCGGAGAGGAGAGGAAATGTGTTTGAATAACCAATCAGATTTCGTTATTTCCACATCTCCTCTCCGCTTAGCTTCAGTGGAAATGGATCAAGCGGAGCGGAGCGGAGATGTCTAATTTTTCTATAGCAAGCGAGGCGCGGCCGAGCGAAGATGTGTGTAGCCGAGTGGCGAGCGGCGAGCGGCGAGCGGCGAGCGGCGCGCGGCGAGCGGCGCGCGAGGCCTCGCGCGTGACGGCACCCGCGCTCCCACTCCCCGCCCCGCTAATGCCCGCGCTTCGCCACTACGCACGCACAGCTCACATCTCCTCTCCGCTTTGGTGGAAATAGCCTGCCAGTTTCGCAGCACATCTCAACACATCTCTCCTCTCCGCTTTGGTGGAAACCGGGCCTTATATAAAAATGAAAAATATTTATTTTTGTGTTTTATTATTAGAATTTGCCTTTAGAGTTTTCCTTTTAAATTCACCATATTATGCACTACTACCGTGAATTTTTTCACATTTCCAAATTCAACGGTTTCACTTGTAGTGGGGGGGACGGGGGGACACTTGACTCTAACAAGCAAACTTAGTACTGAAATATTTCTAAAACGTACATCGAAAAATTGATTTTGCAAACCCTCATTGTTTTTAAAAATCCTATCCAATGACACTTCACACTATGGAATAGTTCAGAAAAATAAATAACATAATGTACCAGCCCCCAGAACACTAAAATTTTTTTTTTAGATTATATCCTAAATCTTTGTCGGGATGATTGATATTCATATCCATGCCAAATTACAGCGTTCTGGTAGGTACTGTAAGGAGCGGTCTCCTTTGAGGTGACTGGCTGTTCGTTTAGATCGATTGAATTTGAATATTTTGAAATACGAATGGTTCTTTTTTGTTGTTATGACTCGGGACGTCAACGGACTACCGAGTAGAAGACATTTTCATATTGGAGAGTTAAAAAAATAATAAATATCTATTATATATAACTTATAACATTCGCTTTATCTTCAGTTTAGCTTAGCGCCCATCTGACTACTGCCCCCCGCTTTATTGTACTAAGACTCTCTGAGCTATACCGCGGACAGACAGACAGACAGACAGACATGGCGTAATTATAAGAGTTCCTTGTTGACTACGGAACCCTAAAAATTAATATTTTTATTAGAAGTATACGTAGATCTTGCAAAGAAGTTTAAAAATCATGAGTTTTATTGGTATTTTATGGATTGAGTGAAATATTACAAAAACTTACTAAATTCTGTTGCTAAGGTGACATATTCTGAAACAACACAGATACATTACTTATGATTCCCAATCCCCAAAAAAGTGACTTTGAATCCCTTGTGGATCCTGTGAAGTCCACGTAAGCGTGAAATTTTAATATGCTGGTACCAGTAAAACCTATGGGTAAAACCCGATCTGATAAAATAATGTCTGCGAAATATTTTTACTAAATAATAGAATGGATAGTCCGTAGCAAGTGTCCTATTCTTCATTCGGATATAGATCATAGAGTAAATTTTGAAGTTACCGCCGACATAGCCTTAAGTATTGCGAAACTTAAGTGGCAGTAAGCGAAGCACGATTCTTGTACAACTGACGCCCTTATTGGGGCAGTAAAGTTCTCGAGTAGTAACCACGCACAGGAAGACGCAACGTAGACTGGTGACGTCATATTGAGGACGCTCTGATGTGAGTCTCAGAAAACCAGAAGCAACTTATTGCGGGCAGCGCAGAACTGGTCGTCGTTATTCTTTTAGCCTATCAATAAATCAATCAATCAGCCTATTGCAGTCCTTTGCTGGACGTAGCGTAGGCCTCCCCAAGGGCATGCCAAAGCGCACGATCACCCGCTTTCCAATAAGGTCCCTACTGATATTAAAAACTTGCCTTTAGACAAGTTTAAAATAATCATAAAACAGAAATTGTATAAAAAAGGTTACTATAGGATATCTGATTACTTAGAGGACAGATGCCCATGGGAATAGATTGCTTGAGTGGCAGGCCTTTTCGATATTTAATTAGCATTAATTTTGTAATATTTTAATTTTTTATTTAAAAAAGGAAACGCAAAAGATGCGACGACTGTGGAGTTTCTTCGGTGAGCTCTTCTCCACAGATTCTGCCATTGTGTTAGTGAACTCACCCAAAAAAATGTAATGACGGATCTAAGTGATGTAATAACATCCTATGGAAATAAATTATTTTGACTTTGACTTCCTCATCCAGCCACCATCAGCGACCTTCCTCAGGTCAGGTTTAGCCTATCAGTGGAAGTCTTTCAGATTAAAATGATGTAAAATCAAAGTATTTTGTCTACCTTCATCTGCAGGTCTTGAACTAGGAATCTCTCCTATGGTCATGGCCAGTCCCGTAAACTTTTTGATGATGTGACAATCTAACATCGAAAGTTCGAAAATAGGACAATAAATACAAAATTCTTCTTGGACCCATATGTTATCCTGGAATATCATTACACTTTGTTACTTTTACTAACCATGTCAGGGACTACGGTAATATCTGGAGCAAAATAGATACTTCTTAATATCAATTTTATTAAAGATTATAATTAAAAATTGTATTTCAATAATAGGGGATCGGACTGTTCCTAAATTTACCATATTTTATTAATTATGTTTAAAATATAGATTAGTAGCAGACAAATCGCGAAGAAAAAAACAGAATCGGTGGAAAAACGAATTTACAGTGATTTTTTTAAATTTCAATATGTCTGTCTCTTTCAAAAACGATTTTTTGTATGGAGATTATATGGCGTTACTAACAAATGACGTCACAAGTGGGTATGTGCCTCTCTGTGTAATCTTGAATTTCAAACCTTTATAGCTCGGTCAATTTTAAATCTTTTAGTTTTCGATAGCAGTAACTAAGAAGTTTGGATTTCTAAAATAAAATAAAATAAAAGTTGTCCGATCCCCTACTGCAAAGTAGGTAGGTTGTTCTCAAATTTGAATTCATTGGAATGATGGGACGGAAAGGGGCAGAGTACGGAACAGAGTCGGACACTGTGGTGACCGAGGTTCAAATATTGTTGGCTAAGTGAAGTTTTAGTCTATGACTTGATCTGCCTAAAGTGCTACTCACCCCGCAAGGGACAAGAGCATAACAACAACAGAAGAAGATAACAGTACCGGTATAATAGGTAAAACGGGTTCCACCGAAACAGCTCTCAAGTTCTGCAGGTAATATGGCACAACTGTTTTGATCGAGACTAGTAAGGACCCCTTGTGGTAAGGGCCATCTTCTGTCGAGCCGACAATCGTATTCGTCGCCCCATACATGTGAAGGAGAGACGGTCCGAAGACTGGTAGAAACCCTATAAGAAATAAATATTGTAAGTATACAATTTTCTGGAAGTGGCAAATGACATTGAAGCAGAGCTGTTAGAAGAAATGTGTATATAGAAATTTAAATACGTGATTAACAAGGTGCAGTAAAAATATTTATGCCAACGTCTTTCTTACTAGTTACTCGTAGTTGGCAAGTACATAATTTACATAATTACATAATTTAACTAACAGCCAAAAGTTCTACCTCAGGGCCCACCCATCCAACGCTTCCCAAAGCGTTTGTGAGTGATCAAACATGTAAAGCTTAAATAAACAAAAGATGGAAGGATTCTGTAATTCATCACTCCTCCAATAATTTAATGATACTCGTATTAAAGTTTATACGATTTATAAAATGTATCCCTAAAGTTAAGTTTAGAGATTAAATAATGATAACACAGTATTCAAGAGAGCGTCGTCGGTAGTTTGAGAGAGTCGGTGGTCCAGTGGTTCGGACCGCTGCTGTCTTCTGTCCGGGAGACGCGGGTTCGATCCCCACGACGACGTACCAATATGTTTTCGAAATTCAAATAATATGTACGTTTATTCGACGCTCGATTGAAGGGAAACCTCAGAGGAACAAAAGACGGTCGCTTCACTCCCTCGACGCGCGTCGGAAATCTTTGAGGAAAACATCGTGATGAAACCTACACACTTCTGCGAAGAAATTCAAAAGTTGTGTGTAAAGTCGACCAATCCGCACTGGGCCAGCATGGTCTAATCGCCTTAATTCAGGGTAGGTTCGAGCCCCTCAGTGGGGACATAATTTGAGCTGTTGTTGATGAGCATTCAAATGATTCAAAAATATATTTAAATAAACGAATTCTGGCCCTAATGGACCTCGGATAGACCCTTTATTTGAGAACTAGCGGTTCGACCGCGGGTATGCTCGCGCTATGTAAGATTTTCCCGTGGGAATAAGACTTTTCCCGGTAAAAAGTATCCTATCTGTTTATCCAGGTTACAAACTATCTTCATGCCAAATTTCGTCCAAATCCGTCTAGTATATTTTCACATTTATAATATTAGTGTGATGGGATAATTTATTTAAAAACATCATAAGGTACAAAAAGGTTTCAATAAATATTTAGTAGCTTAGTGAGGTTGAAACCCGCCCTCGAGTTTATTGGATCCCGCCCTTGCGACAAAGTTTGCTATATTATGTTTGCTTCGAGCTATATTATACTCTGTCCATGAAGCTGATACCACAGCCTGTAGTAGCCTTACTGTCGAGGACCATGTAATTCCTTGACTGATGAAAACTTCTTCCGTTTATTTTCTTAATCTTGTAGTTTACACTTTGGCGCTTTGCACTGAACTGGGGAACCCGCCTATATTTATATCAAATCGTCCCAGTACGACAGCCAATCATAATGCTTACATTAAATATTTACAACATCCTTAACCAATAAGCTTATCCTAATTATAGCCAATCAGGCGCGTTTCTCGTGTTGGCCGTCGCTAGTTGCGCGCGGCCTCCCTGCGTGGGTCTTATTTTCAAGGTCGCGGCGCCGCCGTCCGCAACACTTACCGTTATCTCCATCATGAGCGATGACGCCAAGCTTTAGCTCCGTGCTAGCTATAACCCTGTTGAAGCAGATGTCGGCGGAGCAGACCTCAAAACGTACGACCTGGTTAATGTTTGGAAACATCTCCACCATCGATATTTGTTCGTTATAACAGGGATCCGTAGTCCGTTGTTGAACTGCTGTCTTACCCTGGTAATAAAGCAGTTCGTTAAAACTAGTAGCTAGACATCGCGAGTTTTTTTTTTTCAAAATGGCTGATTTATGTTTCTTTTTTATTATTTTCATACCCTATTAACTTCGTAACAAAACAATTTTATATTATTCATCAAACCGAGTTTTTTATTAATATACCACGAGATAACGCAAAATCCCTCAGGTTACTCAGTTGGTGAAGCTGAACAAGTTTTGATTCAGAACTTAAAAAAGTCATACACTAATCAGTTTTCTTCTTCATCGTGTGAGTCGTAAGGTCGACAACCGACCTCACAAACCCTAGTTTTATAAAGCTGCCACTGATATGGTTCGTGTAACGACTACATTGATAGTAGCCGAGACAAACGGCTTAACGTGCCTTCCGGAGCACCTTTCTTTTCGGACAATCTGGTCCTTATACCAAACTGAGGAAAGTCTCGCAAAGAGATTTGTGCTTGACAGTGTCCCCACCGGGAATCAAACCCGGAACCTTCGTAATGAGTGGTGAAATCTCGACCACTCGGCCTAGGTGATAGGTACTTGAAAAAAAAAGAGGTTATTGGGCAAAAGTGGTTTTAGCAAACCTGTTATTTATCTGAAATGTAATTGAATTTACCACTAGGCCTGAAAACGAGACCCTGACGTAAGTAGTGGGTGGTTTTCCAAAGCGCCGATCGGTCTGCGTCTGAACGCTACTGGGGAGGTTGAATGCGGCGTGTATCGTCACTGCATACTTGGCTCTTTGCTGTTCAGAGCCAGTTGGGAACAGGATATGTCTGGAAATTTTATTAAGACCAGTTTTTCAAAAAACGGAAAAATGCCGACCAATGTACGAAGTCCAGGGTGGTTTTTAACCAGCTAGAGAATTTCATAGGCTAGTAAACGATAACCGCTGGGGAAGGAAGGGTCCTCGAATGGCGACCACGGACCGGAAGGCGCAGTATTGGACGGCCTACCACAAGGAGGATAAATGAATTGGTCTCTTATTCTTCATCGTGTGGGATGAATTGGGCAAAGTAGCTGAAAGGGCGCCGGTGGATGCAAGTAGAGCAGTACCGTCACGTTGAAAACCTATGGGAACGCCTATGTTCAGCAGTGGACGTCTTCCGGCTGATGATGAGACTAGTAAAAATAACAGAAGGGTTGCGTTTGAAGGTGGAACACCTATTTCTTCTCCCATTAAAAACAGCAAGGCTTAACTACTACATAGGTGCCAATTTTACAGACCTGTTGAGGAGTTAATTGAGTACTATCATGTTGGTAGAATGTTCCAATCAAAGCCCAAAATAGTTTTTATAGTTTGATCGCCAGCGCTACTTCCGCCGTCGATACATTTAAAAAACTTATATCTTTGCTAGAATTTCATTCTGACAGGAATTATAACAATACGCGAATATATAACACAAACAAACTTGTCTTTGAGTTAATTTTTAACCATCCATAATTTTACTACAGATTAGCTTTATATTAAAACTAATAGGTAATAAGTATGCAGCTTACAAATCTCCTTGTCTTCCAAGGAAAGATATACTTACTCTTCAACTTTTTCATCACAGAGAATCGCAGGCATTACTTGAATTTCTCCTCTAAATATGATGGAAATATCCACTTTGAGAAAGCCCACGGGTCCAATGATGTTAGGGTCCCTAGGGAGGCTCAACTGCGCCCACTTGTGATAAACTTGATGGTCTGAAATATGCTACGGTTCAATCTTAATTGTATTTGTAAGAAGATAATCATTATTAAAAGCTCATAACTTGCCCACTTTGGGGATCGAGCCAACCCTGTCAATGAACTAAACTAATTAAAACGCGAAAAAAGACTTTTTACTTGTTTATTTTAGCTAACGCTACCGCCCTGTAAATGAATGACAGCAAACATACAGCAGGTCATAGAGTTTGCTATGATAAAATTAACAGGCGCGTAATTTATAATTTATTGTTTAATAGTTAAACCGCTTGGTAAATTGTGGTTGAACCATGTGAATTCGTCAAGTCACAAATAATAATAAAAAAACATCATCATCATCATCATCATTCTCAGCCCACATCCACCCACTGCTGGCTATAGGCTTCATCTCCACTGCGCCATTTCTCACGGTCTTGAGCTATCCGCATCCAGTCAAAAAAATAAACAAAATACAAAAATATAATACTAGTGGCTCTGTGAGCTGTAGACATCGTGAGTATTTTTTTTTAATAGCTGATATATGACTTTTTTACATTTCCAACACTAATAACGTCATTTTTTTAAATATCGAAATTCTAACTCGACAAAAAAATCTATATATTTATCGAACCTGCTCACAAAATTTCACGAGAATTAGTTGAGAAACGCGATCTGTAAATGAGAAAAAACAGACAGACAGATGGACAGATGAACATACAAAAGCAATTTTGGCCAAGCTGAAACGGAAACGGTTCGCGCTCGCTCGGTTATAAAATTAAAAACGAGACCGTGCATTAATCTGGCTATGTTTTTACTTTGTATTCGTAATGAAAATCATCGTAGTAACCACTCATAAAGAAAGAAAGAAGACTTATCGTAATGTGAATCAACGTAAAGCCGACTTAGAATAGAGGGAATAATTCTTTGAAAAAGGAATTTACTTCTTTCATTCATTAGCGTCGAGACGAGCCATCAGTCAGATCTCATTACGGAGGTTCTGGGTTTGAATCCCGGTAGAGGTCGTCTACTTTGGTTAAGACATTGAAAGTCTGATTCTCAGAAAAGTAAGATGATTTCGTTGGTCCCGAAAAATCTCTAACGAAAATATTCGTTTTACACGAGCCAAGTCAGAAGCCATTATTGGCGGATCAATAACTATGACACCGGGGTTTTTTCATCCCAGCGCTGCTTTTCCCTCCATTGATCACGGTCCAAAGCCACTTCACTCCAATTCTTCTCAAATGCGTCCATATCATCTCGCTATCGTTTCCTAAGTCTCCTTCGTCCATTTTTTTTTTCATTATTATGACTCATGATTGATTACTCGGTTGGGCCCAAACGGCTCCAAGGTCAATAGTGGCTTCTCCAAGCATCCTCGGAGTGGAATAGCATTTCGGTTCCATCACGGCTAACCACAGACTTGAACGCTGTATCTCTCTGATGCTCATGTACATTTCAAACAGCAGATACTGGGGTAAAAATATAACAACTGATTAAAAATGACGGTAGGTCAGAATCCGATTTTTGACAAAAATGTAAAGCGGCTTTAAACTGACCTCCCTGTAAACCGGTTCTTCCTGGTTCTTCCTCACAGTGGTCCTATGCTTTTTCCGGCCCAAGACTACCATCACGTAAGAGGTAGCCGACTTCGGGTTGGCCCAAACCAGTTTCCTGGCTTCCAGCACATTCACTGATATCTATGAGAATATAAAGCTATAAGCTAGATTCTAGCTGCTAGAACATTGCTCTTACAACTTAACAGTTAGATTCGCGAAGGTTTTTTTTTTGCTTTATGAATACGTACCTAGTTACAGTGTATAGTTAAAATAAAATATTCGTGCACGTGCATCCTCATACAAGAACCGAGGACATTTTTACAGCCTCAGATAAGTTTTATGTTGTAAATTTAAGGTATGGATTTGTTGAGCATGATCATAAAATAAAATGCAAAATTATGTGATCTCTACAAATATTCTTAGGCCGTTCACTTGAAATTTATGACCCATGAAATAGTAGAAACTATTTTAATGTTTTGCTATTGTATTGCTTAAAAGTTAAATTTATAGATATTATAAAATGAGTACTCCTCAGACGTTTGTTATCAATTAATTTTCACAAACTTACCAAACCAACATCTGCAATGTTGAATAAAGTTTTAAAACTCAACGCCACCATTAAAACACTGGCATTTGAAATATATTTTCCACAACATGACTTCAAGAAAAGCTTTTCGTTGGTAAGTAAGGTATTATTTTTAATGGATACACAATTCCAAAGAAAAACGGACCCCGAGTCGTGGCATACATAAAACATTATCCTGTATCAGATGTATGATACAGGTTGTTCCTGTGTTGACAGGTTTCAATTGTGTTGCAAAAAGCGACCGCCAATAACGGCTACGCAGTGCGCACGCGTCTTAAATAATGTATTACAGATCAATGTTTCCGGATTGTCGGCCATTTTGTGCAGTTTCTGTGGACTTTTTGTCGATATTTTGACAACTTCGTTTATTGATGGAAAGATTCACTCAGAGTTTGTATAGATAGAGGATCGAACTGTTCCTAAATTTACCATATTTTATGAATTATTTTTAAAATATAGATTAGTAGCAGACGATTCGCGAAGAAAAAAACACAATGAAATTTCCTTTAATCTGACAACATTGCTTCAGTTATTTATTATACATCTGCTCCTACAGTGTACGTACATCCCCACCACGGGGCTATTGCATTTGAAAGAGCAAGCTTAATGCAAGGGCCAATTGTTTACGAGATCGTCAATCTATTGAAATTGTAGAGCATCGTTGAATTTCTTCGTATCAAACCACCGCCTCCCGAACTAAACGTTTGCCTAGCCACAGCACCGCAGAGGACCAAGGTAGTTGATATCGTCCAGAAGTATAGCAAGCTGAAGTGGCAGTGGGCTGGCCACGTCTGTCGCAGAACCGATGAGCGTTGGAGCAGAGGGTTTTCGAATGGAGACCACGTCTAAACGAAGTGTGGGACGCCCCCCTGCCAGGTGAACTGATGACCTGAGGAAGGTCGCTGGTGGTGGCTGGATGAGGAAAGCGGGTGATCGTGTGCTTTGGCGTGCCCTTGGGGAAGCCTACGTCCAGCAGCGGACTGCAATAGGCTGATTGATTGATCGATTGATTGAACTGGTTACGTAGAATTGGTTTCGTATGCGGTTTAGTGACTTTATACTAACTTACTTGAAAGTACTGCGGAATGTTTTCCGGGTCGCACATGTCTCTGGAACCCCGCACAGGCGGCGGGCGACCAGTCTGATGAAACGACGACCAGTTATTTACGTAAATATTTACATTTCGGTGAAGGAAGCCCCAGCCCTATCGCAAGAGCTGCCCTTTGTGAGCAACACACAGATTTGATCTTACAATAAGACCCAGTCTGAAAGGTTATGATTTAATGCTCAAACTGGTTCAGCTTTTCAACTGAGACGTAGCAGAGATTAGAGAAATTGACTAATCATAATTGTTAAAATATTTCCTCCAATCTGCTTCAATGTAAACAGTAGATACCAAGGAAATATACTTTTTTAAACCATTTTTTTTTTTAACCAAATCAAACATGTTAAAATTAACCTAGCCTACTGCAATCCCTGACGGAATTAATTGTAGGTGGCTTCAGTCACCGTCGCAGCTAACTTTTACGGTAGGTATAGAATCAGTACTAGATAAATAGATAAAACTATGATAAATAGTTACGCAGTGCTAGTGAAAATGATAAGACTGTAAGCAACAAAGTCAAATTGTAAGATGTTTCTCAGAAAAGAATCGTAACGTAGCTTCCGTGGGTATAGTGGAGCAGACCACTAAAACTAAGTTTCGTAGTAAAAGTCAGAAAAAATAATAATATAGTTTTCAGGTATCGAAAAGGTTATAATCAGAGGAAACTGATTTTTTTAAGAGGTTTAGGGGGCCTTACTGAAACCCCCTACAAGGTAATAAACTAACACAACAAACTGTAATTTCATTATTGTTTTATAATCTTACCAGTCAGGAAAAGGTATGTATATTATGTGGCAGCAAAATTTTTGTAATGGTTATGGTTGTGAATAGTAATTTACTAATTACCTTGCGCGCACGCCGTTCTCGCATAGCGTTGATAAACCTGAACAACCGTGGCGCAATCAGTTAGACTAATATTTACATAAACTGCAATCAAAAACAGGCTCCTTGTATATTATCAAATTATGACAAACAGAACTAGACAGAAATCTTTCAAACAGACTTTTTTATCGCGTGGTCAAGTGTACTGAAACCTCAGATGAAACAACTCCTTGATGCGCATCGGAACGCAGCGAATGAGTTTTTAATCTGAAGCTGGAACATGTGGGAACCTCACCCAGAACCTTGAAGGAAATATGCCTCCAAGACCAGAACCCTTAGCAGTATAAAAATAGTACTTATCTTGTAATACATATAATAAAATTGTTACTAGCGCAGATATCTGTAACTACATAAATTTTAAGATATAGAGGGGACTTTATAAGAGCAATAGAAGCCATTTTAGATTTTTTGTGTGTCTGTATGTCTGTCTGTCTGTCATTGTGTCATGTGTTTTCAAATTTCATAATATGTACGTTTATGCGACGCTCTTACGGTGAAGTAAAACATCGTGATAAAACATTCACACTCCTGCGAAGAAATTCAAAGGATGTGTGTGAAGTTGTCCAATCCACACTGGGCTAGCGTGGTCGATTAAAGCTTAATCGCCCTAATTTGGGGTAGGTTCAGGCCCCTCGGTGGGGACGTATATGAGCTGTTGACGTTATCTATCTGTCTGTGTCATTGTTCGCGCATCACGCAAGAACTACTGCACGAAATCGGTTGCAATTGTAATGCTGGAGGTCCAACTTACAAACTAGTGCATATTTCAGCTAGATTTTTCCTAGTTATCTTCATATTTATGTTCAAAGAAATTTATCTCAGCGATGAAGCTTTCATGCTCGTTTACAAATAATATTTAGGAACTTTTCTCTCCGCTCGTTTATTCTAGTTCCATCTATTAGTTCCATCCCTTATAGCAAAACATTTGTATGATGAAATCAGCAACCTGACAGCACAATGAAGTCTCAGTCTTATTTCAGATCATATGACCGTCTGTGTGTGAGATGTCTCCGCACATATTTTTTTACTTTATTTTATAAATATACTAGCTTTCCTCACCCGCGTTTTATGAGTTTTCCCGTAGGAATAAAGTGCTTTCCCGCGGTAAAACGTAACCTATGTGCTATTTCAGGATCTAACCTAAATGTGTGCCAAGTTTCATCCCGATCCGTCCAGTGGTTCAAGCGTGATTCGGCAACAAACATCCAAACTTTCGCATTTATAATATTAGTAGGACTAGGACTAGGATTCTTTTTGAACTAATGAATCAAAAGTTTCGAAGAAAATAATAACTAAATAAAAGGAGACATAAATCAAACAAATTCTATAGGTATCGGCGCTAATTCCTACCGTCAAGCTCTAAACTTGATTAAATTCATTTGTTCTTTTCATTTTTTGAGAATAAAAAAGAGACAAGAGATAGATATATTATTTTCAGATAAGCAACCTGTCAATCAAACATTGATCTGGGTCTCAGTAAAATAAAAGAGGGGGGAGGCCTACGTCCAGCAGTGGACTGCAATAGACTGATTGATTGATTGATTGAAAATGAATGAAGGTTTGAGGAGATGCGCGTTCGCTTTATTTAATAACCCAATCCCGTTTAGACCTTGGAGGATGGAGGATAGACTTTTCGTATATTGAACGAATGAATAAAATATACTTTTCTCCGACACGCTCGAAAATGTGATCATTTTTGCATAAAAACAGTACGCGAAGTGACTAATTTTTGGACAAAACATTGCCCCATACAAAACAGCGGCCAGCAATGTGCCCTCAAACGGCGTAGGCCAGCAAAGTAACTTTGTTCAGTTTCAATGTTTTTGAGTCTTTGTATAGCATATTCCTTATGTTCTAAATTCAAATTTTATATGAATCGTACACAAGTCATAGTAATTTGAGTTAGCTGTATGCTCTGTATGATACTGGCACAAAACAATAAAAAACAAAAGTCCGCAATATGGCGGTCTGCAATTTTCGTCGCTTTTATTTGTATCGTACATGTATTTATTTTGGTACTTATTTTTCATGATGATGAAGTTAACTAATCATTGAATTAGGGAAACTTTATAACAGTAAATGGTTCAAGAAATGGAAGCAAAGGTTAAAGTGATAAAGATTAGAACTTATAAGTTTAGTACGATACAAGTAGTCATCTTAATCCATAATACAACCACTATATTTTTAGTATTTTATATTTCAGAGAAAATCACTACACAAGCCTCAGCCGCAATAACTCTTGCTAGACTCGTACGCAATAAAGTGCCCTCGTCCAGCAATAACTAATTTTGCGGCCGCAGCAGTAATGTACTATTAATGTACACAATCTCAAAAGAATTATTAAAATAACAAAAAACGTGTTAATTGCGTACAACTTGCGTCCTCATTGGTAAAGTAGCAAATTTTCAGGAAACTGTTTTAAAACGACATTCGTTCGTCTCTTATTTCTTTCATAGTCATAAAGAATGAATGAACGAGCCGTTTATCAACTTTTGCAACATACATCTTTTTTCATCATCAGTTTCATTTTTTTGGATGATTTCACTACAAAATATGCAGACTCTGTGGAAAAGAACTCACCGAAGAAACTCCACATGCATCGCGTCTTAATACATATTTTTTTTGTAAATAATAGTATAGTCATTTACAATTCTTCATATGCATATTAAAATAGCCTATTATTTCAGCAATATCGGAAAGGATATACTAAGATAGACTTTTTAGGCTTCCTTCTGCAGGAATCGGGACCACGCCACCCATTAGTGAGCTACCGAAAACCGCAACAGCGATCACCTTGTTAAAATACCCTGGACACAATTTATAGCCATCACCAGATATTTTAATGAAGACTTTGCTGTGGCCCTGCTACCGATGGAAATATTCCGATCAGATTTCGATAAAACAAAAATAAAATTTCTATGAAAACATACACCGCGCCCGGGCTGTAGACTCGCGAGTCGAAATGATTGAAATATGTTTTATTTTTAAGGTATTTGCCATTTAAAAAAAAAAAAAAATTGACAATACAACTGTATAATTAATATTAGAACTCTTCACAAAATTTCATGGGAATCGGTTGAGAGATGCGACCTGCAGAGTAGAATAGCCGGACATCCTTCGGACATCCTCCGAATAATGAAAACATTTTTACCCAAACTGAAATGAAGACTTAAGGCAATAACTTAGGAAAGTAAACAATTATAGTTTACATACTATGATCGCAAGGAAATCTCCAAAAAAAAAAAATATTGTGTAGCTATCACCACGGAGGCTATTACGTCCGCCAGCGATACGCGATCAGCTGTTTGGTGTATTTAATAATTATCATCATCATCATCATCTCAGATTCAGATTCCGCCATTGTGTTAGTGAACTCACCCAAAAAAATGTTATGACGGATCTAAGTGCTGTAATAACATCCTATGGAAATAAATAATTTTGACTTTGACTTTGATTTTATCTCAGCCGGAAGACGCCCAATGCTGAACATAGGCCCCCATAAGTTTCCACCGTGAACGGTCCTGCGCTACTCAGCCGTCCGCTAACTATAATGCCGTTAAGTACCAAAACCAAGTTTCGAGATAAATGGGGTTAAAGTGCGGGAACGGAAAAATGCTTGCTGTTTGAAAACTAAATGACTAATGTATGACTTAATGATACCATTACGTAGATATTTAAAATAGCTTAAATGTAGTTAAACTCCCACATTGCTATGTGTAATATGTTTTGAAATAAATCAATTTATACGTTTTAACTAAGTATTATTATAAATATTCTTTCATGAACACACAACTAAAATGCCGTTAGGACTACCTTAGCGGCGTTGTAGTGTTTGATTTTAAATTATTTTATCTATATTGTAAAATGCTTTAATTTATATAATGATTCCCGGACTAAAACGCCGTCAGAATGTCTAACGGCATTTTAGCTAATGCTTTTGTATTTTTACACTCAAAATTTTACTTAACTATATCGCAGTTAACGGCACTTAGCTGCATTTAAGCTTACGTGTTACACTGTAAATTTTGAATGTTTTTTATTGTACATTATTCATAGTGTTTATTGTTAGGCTAAAATGCAGCTTAAAACAAAACCTTCCATTGTAACGGCAATTTTGCTTAGTATTTTAACGTTGATAATTCAGAAAATACCTTATAATGCATTAAAGCAGATAAAAATAAAAACTTGTATCCTTTATTAAAATTGGTTTTTATTCAAATAATTGACATCAACATTGTCTTAATCAAATGAGATCCATTGGAATATTTTTTTATCATTATATTTTCTTATTCTAGATTATTTCAGTCTGACTGTAAGGCACACATCAACCATATTAAAAAAATCATTTGTAAATGAGTACAATCAATCGGGGTAACTTTGATTTACGAGGGTAACTTTGACAGTCAAATCTCAAAATATGTTTTTATTTTTTATGTGGGCAACATTTACTGCATCATATTAAATTTATACAATTCGTGTACGTAACAACCTTCGTAAACGAACTGCATTAAAAAAAAAAAGCTGTCAAACTAAGTAAATGTCAAAAACTACAGTTTAAACGAACGCGCGCAAACGTTGTGTTTTTTCGGTGTTCAACTTTTTTGATAACTCGAAAATTTGCTGCTATCAAGGTATGTAAAACTACTTATTGCGACCTTTAGTGTATCTTATTTCGGAAAGACAAACCATTTTTGTCGTTTTAATAATGCATCTTCTGTAAAATTGCGAAAAATCCTAGTATGTCGTAATTTGAACAAATTCTGGGTAACTTTGACAGTATCAAAGTTACCCTGTTTTTTATGCAATCAATTATTTTTACAATGGGTAACTTTGACATAGTACAGTCATGTATTAAAAGTTAAATAACAATTGATTTGTACACATACTCATATGCACGAAAGTAAATAAACAGTAAATATATTTTTAAATACATAATGAATAACACACTTTACTTTTTCAGCTGGTATAGTCGAGTCACGATGCCTACAAAGAAGAAAGTCCCAGAACCTGGCACCCACAGATATGGATCAAAATCCAACTACACACCAGCTATTTTAGAAGAATGCTTAGAAAAGGTTGGATCTGGGACACTAACTGCGTATGCTGCTGCCAAAGAATATAAAATACCAATAAACACAATAAAATAAACAAAAAACATGTAGAAAAAGTAGGTAGGCCCACAACTTTACGTGAAGAAGAAGAAAACATTATAAAAGATCATGTCATGGCGTTAGCAGATGGAGGGATCCCGATAGGCATTGAAGATGTTACTTTAATAATACAAAGATACTTGAACTCGACCAGGCTGGGAATGGGGTAAACTGTTTCTAGAGAGACACCCAGATTTAAAAGCAAGGTTTAGTAGATATTAGTAGAAGCCGCGCTCAAGTTAACGAGGAGTTAATAAATAAATTCTTCGACAACCTCGAAACGGAAATCCAGAATGTACCACCAGAGAACGTCTTTAATTTCGACGAAACTGGTTTCCGCGACGACCCTAAGAAGAAAAAGTAGCTTTTTAAACGACAATGTCGGAACCCAGAAGTGATTCGTAACTCAACAAAATCGTGCTATACAGCCGTCTTTTGTGGGAATGCTGCAGGGGAAATCCTTCCCCCTTACTTTATTTTTAAAGCCAAAAATGCTTGGTCCAACTGGCTTATTGGGGCTCCACCTGGATCACGGATGACGGTGTCCAAAAGTGGCTGTATAGATCTCGAGAGTTTTGACGACTGGTTCAAGTATCATTTTCTTCCATTTGCTCTAAAAAAAGAAGGAAAAAAAATATTATTATGTGACAATCTGAGCTCTCACATCTCGGTGACCACATTAAGAATCTGCCAAGAGAACAACATAAAGTTTGTGTGCCTAGTACCAAACTCGACTCACTTACTTCAACCCCTTGATGTTGGCTATTTCAGCTCTCTTAAAGCTAATTGGAGAAATGTCCTTCTAACTTGGAGAGAAATAACAAGAGGCAGAAAAATTGTTGCTCTACCGAAAGACTGTTTTACAGCACTCGTAAAAAAAACTCTCAATTTGGGAGCTCAACAGTGTAAAGCTAACCTTGAGGCAGGTTTTAGAGTTACGGGGATTCACCCTTTTGACCGATGAGAGAGCGAGCGCGCTGCGCGTCGTCGTCCGTTTCTTCCAAGCTCCTGCGCCGAACTGATTGATTTGAGATCGAATCAAACGCAAGCACTCGCGAAACGTGTCCTTAAACCACCTTGAACTTTGTACACTTAAAGGTACCTCCACACCGCGAGCGGTTCGAGCGGTGAGAATTGGTCTTAGTTCAGTATTATTTGGTATTAATGTTTTAAATAATTTATTTGATTTTATGCAGATAAACCTATAGTGCGAGGTCTATGTTTAGCAGTGGACGTCTTCCGGCTGAAATGATGATGATGCAGGTGATCGTGTATTAAATGAATACATTCATTTAAGTTATAGCTCATCTAGTAAAATTACTACTAATTTCGTGCATGAAGATAGATTTAAGAAATCGATCATATTTAATTTAAGTAACTTATTATAGAAATATTTTAACAAATAGCTGTAAAAAGTACCTAAATATTTGTTCATGTATTACCCTACTTTTCCTATTAGACAGGTATCTTATAAGAAAAGTAGGTCTTAGCACGCGCGCAGCAAGTACTTTGCGTACTGCTCGCGGTGGTATGGAGATGGCTTAATCGCATTTTAGACAAGGAATGTGGGTTAACCGCATTTTAGTCTTGAAAACACTACAAAATAAGTACATTTTTACATTGATTTGCCGTTGCTAGCGAAATTACCACTGTAATTTGAATAAAATAAAACGTGAATTAAAACACTAAAATGTTGCTTTCGAACTTTAACCGCATTTTTGTCTTGTTTTTTCATATAACGGCTTTTAAGTATGGGATTGAAATACTACCACTCAGAAGAAAACTTAACAATATTGTTGTTAAAGTGCTTTAACGTTCTTCTAGGTAAGGAAAGTTAAGTAGCGGCAATAAAGTTATGTAATTTTAATAGAATTTTAGGTTGAAATGAAAGTTAAAAACCTTTAACCGCTATTAAGCTAAGCAAATGAAGTTAACTGTGTTATAGCATTGTATTCTTGCAAAAACCAACTAGTTAACGGCATTTTAATTTTTTTATCTCGGAAACTAAACAAGATACAAAAATATGAGTAAGATGGTTCGATTAAGCTTTTTTTTCTGATTCGGAAAACATCAAAAAGTGAAAATTGCTCAGATGCTAGTTAACGGCATTATAGTTAGCGGACGGCAGTACTTGCATCCACACCGGCGTCGCCAAGCAACTTTCACCAAGTCATCTGTCCACCTTGTGGGAGGGCCGTTCAACACTACGCCTTCCGGCCCGTGATCGCCATTCGAGAACCTTTCTTCTCCATCGGTTATCAGTTCGTCGAGCTATATGGCCTGCCCACTGCCACTTCAACTTACTTATTCTGAAAGGTATGTCGATTAAGCTGAGCTAGTAAGTGCTTCTTTTTATTGTGTAGGTTTTAAAAGTAAATTTGCCGACCAACCTCACAATCCTTGGTGTCAGGGTGTAGCCGCCAGAAGCCTTTTTTTTTTTTCGAAAATAAATAGGCGGGTAAATAACGGTGACTGTAACTGAAAAGTTAATCCAGGAAAGAGACATAAAAAAAACACATTGTATTTTTTTTTCAATATATTAATAATTTCCATGTATAAATAGGTTTCTATTATACTATCACTCACTACGAAATTACCAAGTAGGTATCTGATTCTATTTCTAACATTTATACTTATTATTTAAAATACTTACCTGCCTTATTAAAATAATTTTCTGTCAAAAATACACCATTAGTACCCTTGAGGTGGTCATTCGCAAAAGACCATAGAATTTGTTTGGGTGGATTTTAGAACAGGGTGGATTAGGATGGAATTTTCCTTATGAGTTTATTTTTAACTTATAAAAGAGGAGTAGTACAAAGTGGTCCGCAAAGGTTGTATGATTGTTCGGTGTAAGTGGTGGGGGATAGGTTCTCGCCTTGTACCTGTGTTAGCATTTATGGTGTGAGAGAAGGCCTCATTTCGGGTTTCCAAAAACCGGCCAAAAAACTACTATTTTGTTCACTTGGGGTGAATACTCGGACATAATTATATATTTTCGCAAATTCACCTCAGGGTGAAAAAATGGAATACCTCCGACGATAAAAATCCTTCAATTTTGTTATTTTACTTTGAATCCAAAGATCGATGAATGAACGAATGAATGAAATGAGTTTATTTGCATGATTACAGTAATAGATAGAGCTTAATATGGCTTAGTATTACACGTATTAATAAAACTCACGCTTGGGTATTCTGCGCCTAGCATTGAAACGTCCTCTGAATTTTATTCAGATGAAAAAAAACAAGGCTTTCTATTTGGCTAAAATGGAATGACGGATCTAAGTGATGTAATAACATCCTATGGAAATAAATGATTTTGACTTTGACTTTGACATGTCAACTCAATTTCCTATTTCTGCTTGACTCAGATTAGTGGCTACTTAATTCACCTCAGATTTCTGTTGCAATCTTGCAACTTGTTGAAATTTTAATTTTGCCATCGTAGATGTACCCTCTGATCGCGGCCCAATTTACCTACCTAACATTCAATTTCCATTTTATATGATAGATAACAAAATTAACATGGAGATGAGGTTATATAAACGTAAAACTAAGATTCAGATATTATGTTCTTAAGAGCTAAATTATTACATCCTAGATCTGAAGTGCGAAATATACTCGTAAAGTATCTATTTTGAGTAAGTGAGTATAAACGGAATCTATAAAAAAGTAACAACTGTGATCGCCAGAAACTTAAAAAAAACTTTGCATTTGAGTGCATCAAGCAAAGTGCATGTCGAAATGACCAAGTGAGAACAAATAAAATGAAACTATGCACTATGCACTCACACAAACGCACGACTCACGTCTCGCTGCGTGAACCGTACTCATTACTCAATAATAAAGTTACAGTCCACTGCTGGACTATGAGCCTCCTCCACTTAAGTGGAGGGTTTTGCCATAATCTCCACGCTTGGCAGGCGGGTTGGAGATACAATTATTACAGGCCGAATATTAAAATACACATCGGGTAAGAGTACCTAAGCTTACTGATACCAACTTTTATACAAATGCGTAATAAGTATATTTATGTTATGATTTTGTTTTAAAAACAATTTAATTATACTGCGTTATACAATGTTTGAAAGTAGATGACGAAGTTTTTTGCGACGAAATCATAAAAGTTACATAATTCAATTACATGTTTAATATTTAACCCTTATTTGATTTGGCACGTTTTAAAAAACAAAAAATTCTTACGTCTTAGCGCATAACTGACTGACTAGGTCCCTGCGGTAGTGGAGCGATACTTGAGACCACAGAGCAAGGAATCTGTCGCCGCCGCCGCCGAAGCTAGGCGCGGCGGAGGAGGCCGTGTAGACGAAAATACTCGTAGCAACGCGGTCTGTCAAAAGTCGTGGAGTACAATTTGATATTCATTGCGTTACCAATTTTTCTTGTAGTTTTATCTCATTGTCTATGCAATGTACATCGAATTTTACTTGTAATTTGTTACTTGTGACTTCGTGAAACGGACCAAAACGGTGCCGCTTGTACTGTATGAAATGCGTTGATAAGGCGTATCTTGTAGAGCGCGAGCGTGGGCGAGACTTTAGCCTGACGTCGGCAAAACTAGAGCGAAACTGTATCATGTTACCCCTCCCTCACCTCTCTCTACCGCAGGAACCTTTTTATTTAAACAATATGACACCATTTGTGGTCAAAATCTGCAGTAGCAGCTCAATTTGGAAACAGTTTTAGGTATATTTTGACAATATTTGTTTCAAATATGAACTTTCCCACCTAAAAATATTACTAGTTACAAAGATCTGACTAGTATCACGTTATATACAATACTTACTTATTAAATATTTTACTAAATATACCACGTAATTAGTCATAGTCACTAAACAGGAATCTAACAAGGAATGAATATGTAACTTAGACTAAAATGCCTTTTATATACAAACACGAAAATGCTGCAGCTTTGGGAAGTAACACTCTAATCCTCAATTTAAATTTGTTCTTACTTTTAAAGACATAATAATAATAATAGGCCACGATCACCTATGTCCAACAATTTTGACGGGTCATTTGCTTAATTTTAGAACCAACATAAAAACATCACTCTGAAGAAATCGTAAATTGACAAAGCTACACTGTTATTGAAATTAATTCCAAATATTCGTTAATCTCCTACGCCTTTATGAGGAAAAGGCAAGATGGTCTTTAAAACAAGGGATAGAGTGTGACTTCCGAAATTTGAAACATTCTCTTCAAATTAAAATTGCAATAATACACACTAAAATAAATGCGGAAATTTAATTTTACTTAATTATTTACCTCTAATTAAACAATTTATAGAAAAGTTGATACAGCCACTAATTAAACATATGCGCTATTTTAATAAGGAACATGCATAAAAAAATATTAGATTTTTTCATAGCTCAAAGCTTAGGTTTCTTTGAAAGTATACAAAAATAGAATACTGACAGTCAAAACAGAATCGAAATTGATCGAAAAACAAACTAGTTACATCTTTATCAAACAAATATATCTGTCCCTCTCTACGAAAACAAAATTTTCTATGGCGGATGTATGGCCCGCTACACATATGACGTCACATGTGTCGTCGGACCTCTCTGTCAAACCATCAACTTTGAAGCCTTATAACTTTGTTTCTGAGCAAGATATTTGGATTTTTTTTTTGTGTGTTTATCTGGAACTTGAAATATTTTAATTATTGAAATTTGAAAAATTGTGCATGTTCCCTATTATTTAAATAAAATAAGTGATCGCTTCTCGCGTTTGAGGAAAATACTGAAAATAATAATTATGTTTGTATCCACTGCAAAAAAAAACAGAGATTGAAACGCAACCATACTTAAACAGTATCGAAAGAGTACTTGATTTGATTTGCCAATGTCCATAATAATAAAATTCTATATTTTGATTTTGAAACTTTTTGGCTTATTTAAGATATAAATCTTTTTAGCTTAGGAATTAGCGAAGTTCGGGAGTAGAGCATCATCATCAACAGCTCATATACGTCCCCACCAAGGGGTTCAAGCCTACCCTGAATGAGAGCTATTAGGCCTCAGTCGAGACCAAGCTGGCCCAGTGCGGATTGGTCGATTGCACACACAACTTTTAAATTTCTTCGCAGGAGTGTGAATGTTTCATCACGATATTTTTCTTCACCATAAAAGCGTCGATTAAACGTACATATCAATTCGAAATTCGAAAACACATTAGTACAGTCAGCTGACGAATTAGTTGACCCCCCCCTCCCCCGCTCGAAAACGATGAAGTTTTCTTGGGTTATTGTTTTTGCTTTATCATGAAATTTCGTATAATTGTGCAGGTTAATAAACTGTACGAGTATATAAAATGTTATGTAAACATATAAATAATCACCTGAGAAAATCTCATCGGTTTCGAGCGGAGGGGGTCATCTAATTCGTCAGCTGACTGTACGTGGTGGGGATCTCCCGGACGGAAGACAGCGGCCCTAGATCACTGACGCTCTTACTAGACCGAGAGCTTTCGGCTCTTATTCTGGAGGTTCTGGATGCAAACCATGGGGGGGCACTGCCATATCCAAAATACTTTGTAAAAGACTTTCTCCAGTTTGGCTAAGAATCACTTCACACCTGTCCGCCATGTCAGAAGCCCTAAAACTTTGATATGAGGTTCATGAAGACGATTGCCTACCTAACAAAAACGGACCCTGGTTTTTTAAAAACGACTGGACTTTTACAAAGTGCGCATGATTTGATCCGTCCAGCAGTGGATTCACTGTCGTGATCATTGTGCTGCGGGTTGTAAGGTAGATTACCAATGTCACCATACCTGGTGTTACTGAACCACCAAATGCCTCTGATTCTGACATGGTTCATGTAACACCTACTTCCTTACAATAAAGCCAGGCGGTAATAACAGGTTACAGATTTAGCCTGCATTATCCTCACCAAAAACAAAGTGCTTTTTATTTAAATATATATACCCACTAGAACTTCCGGATCGGGACTTCGCTTTGACCTCTTTCAAGTCCGCGTTCACTCTTGAAATAGCGATTAGGTCCGTAAGGAAAAATAAAGCTTTAACCTCTGGACCACGAAGTTTTTACTATCTCTATTACATTAGAAACCAACGACTAACAAGTTTAAAGCCTTTAGTTCGTGAAGATGGTGTTCCACACCCATTCATCTCAAGATGTCACTATATCCAGGATTCTTCAATCGACTATCAGTACATCTCATTGAAGGTCATCTGGTGAGGATGTGGAGTGTGTACCCTCATCTCATCGATGGGCTGCATTGGTTCCGATATCATCATGGAGCCAGGGCCTGCTTGGATGACTCCGGGGACTAGACTGCCGTTGCTGGAGTGACCAGGGTTTCCGTTGGGAGTCATGGGTCCGTGGTTTGACTCCTGACGCATGATGTTTCGACGCCATTTCGCTCGGGCGTTTTGGAACCAGACCTGTAAAGACAGACAAATTGATGATAATACATACTCTAAAAATTTGATTCGGTGAATTAACTTGGACATTGGTGTCAATTCGGCATACGCCCAACTAAACTAAACTTAAAATTAGTCCTGTCACTTTCTATCATTTTTAATTGAAAAGGGACCGAAGATCATCGGCTTTATTTTTGTCTATGACTTCACGACTAACTGTCAAATTTAGTCTTGTTTTAGTGCCTACCTAACACCATGACGAATAAAAAGCCACTAAATTTGACAGTTAGTCGTGAAGTCAAAGACAAAAACAAAATCAATGATCTTCGGTCCCTTTTCAATTAAAAATGATAGAAAGTGACAGGACTAATTTTAAGTATAGTTTATTTGGGCGTATGCCGAATACGCACATGCTAAGTACGCATTTTGCGCAGCGATGCGGCCCGCCCCGGCACGCTGCGGCCCGACCACCGACACAATATGCGCGTACGTGTTGCCTGGATTTCAGTCACCCTTTAGAGTCGTAATTTGATGAGCCACGGGTTTTGCCACAAAAACAAGAAATTAACAGCAAAGTTATTTAACTTTTATTGATGTTAAATGAAATTTATTTATCAAAGTGATCTTGATAAAAAAATACCTTAATAGAGATTAGTGTAGGTACTGTATAGTTATGAAAGTTAGCGCAGCGGTTACAATCTCTAACACTGAATAAGCCAGCATCTTTCTCTTTACTTCAAATGTACATAAAAGCGTGATGAAGTAGTCCTCTTCACTATAAGTTCGTTAATTTTATTTAAAAAAAAATTCACCTGGAGCACTCTTTTTGATAGTCCAGTTTTTTGTGCCAGCTGCTTCAGATCCTTCGCATCTGGGTTCTGGTTGATAGCGAAGTACGACTTCATGGTCCTGAGCTGATGGTGCTTGAAGCTGGTCCTCATCCGCTTGGTGCGCTGTGCGTGTCCAGAAACACTCCCTGGAGACGCCACTGAAGAGTCGTAGGCCAGGGACTCCATGGATGAAGACAAATCACCACGGTGAAGGATTTCTGTAACCAAGTGAGACCTTTATTTTAATACCTACTCGTAAACAATAAAGGAAAAATATTTTATATAGGTCGTCAGTCAGAGGAATATACCACGGAGACAAATACAAGGGAATAAACTGCCAGTTGCACCCTTTTATTTCTCGGCAAATAATTATGTAGTAGTTACTTTTAAAGTAGTCTTCTTAGCTAACGACGTCAATCCCCACCATTCACCAATGTGTTTTCGAATTTCGAATTCATATGTGCGTTTATTTGACGCTTTTACAATAAAGAAAAACATCGTGATGAAACCTGCTCTCCTTTAAAGATTTGTGTGAAGTCGACCAACCCGCACTAGGTCAGCGCAGCGTGGTCGACTAGGGCCCAACCACCCAAATTCAGGGTAGGCTCAAGCCCTTTAGTTGGTGGGGACGTATTGATGAAGTAACATTTACTTTATAGACAAAAATATGGTTCTTCAATCTTGAAGCTCTCTCTGGCGAGGAGTAGTGGTCAATCGGAGACCATCATCATTCATAAATCTTTTTTCGATATCTAAATTAATAATGCCGACGACGAAAGTTGGCCCATGTTTACGTTCACTACAGCTTGCGCTATGTGAAAGACTTTCCTCACCGTCAGTATCATATGTTCGAGCTATTGGCTCTGTGAGCTGTAGACCATGCGAGTCTGTCTTTATACGGTTTTTTTTTTTCTTTTTTTTTCACGTTTTTACACTCCCGACTCCTTGCAGTTTATGCATAAGGGTAAGAAAAAAGTTTAGTGACATTTTTCGAATTTGGTGAAATATGTATTTCCCCATATTTCAATTGATTTAAAAGTTGCAATTGTATTAATTACTTAGATTTAATATAACTGTTGGTTCTACTGTCAAATAAAAAAAATAAAAATATCTCCACCGTTCTGAGAAGGTTCGGAAAACTCTATCGTCTACGTAAAATACAAAATTTCAGAGAATTGGTTGGGAACAGCCCGAAAGACACACGAAATCATTCTTGCCCAAGCTGAAACGGAGACACTTCATGCTCGCTCGTGGTTTGGATCTAGCAATTAAGACTTTAATTTAGTCTTATTTTTTTCAATACGGCGATATTCCGCAATGCATTTAAGGATTCTTTTTATGTCAACAACGCACCTGCAATGTGCTTTGCTTGCGTAAACACCTAAAAATTAAAATCTTATGATCCCACCAAGTAACCACTTACTTTCTCTCGCCACTTCCCCAAGGATGCGGCTAGATAGAGAGGGATTATCTAGAGTCTCTAGACGCAGGAAGCAGTGATTGGTCCGGAGATGGCAGTTCCGTTGCGGTTTCACAAACGTCGCAGGCGCAAGTTTTTGCTCATAAACCAAGCAGCTATTCCACTAATGATTTAATGCTGATGACGCAACGCTATGGTTGAAGTATTCTAATGTTTTGTTGCTTTCAGTTCAGACTATGCTGTCCGCCCGCGGCTACGCTCACGTTGTGTAAGTTTTTCCTGTGGGAATAAAACCTTTTCCCGTAAAAAGTATCTTATGTGTTAATCCAGGGTACAAACTATCTCCATTCCAAATTCCATTCAAATCCGTTTAGTAGTTTAGCCGTGGAAGCGGAACAAACACCACATATGAATACTTAAAAAATTGGGACCTAAAAAATTGGTGACTATGAGATAAGAGCAATAGGTGGGAATGTGAAGTCGCTAAATCTTTTGATATACACTCAAACAAAGATATATATAGTAGGTATACAATAAAAATGATTGAGTCACAAAATATTGGTTATTGAATAGAAGATGTTTCTAGGAAAACATTGCTGTTAATGACAGGAGACCTGCTTCGCCGGTTACAACTAACAATACTCGTATATTTTAATACTGAAAATGATATCTTATTTTCATGGAAAAACACGACGCCTTCATAAATAATGGATCATTAGTAACTAATAAACAGGTGTGCCGGATTTCCCAATCAGAGATAGCAAGAATTATACTCCGTGGAACTGTATTGGCTGATATAGTTGGGTTATTATAGGATGAGTTCTGACAGCTTCAAAATTCTTCATATGACATTAAAAACTTTTTTTTTATAATTTTCCGTTGAAAAACCATAATAGCTAATATTTAAAAATAAAGTAACTTCAGCTCTTATTTTATCATTAAACAGTATGTCAAATCAACGGCCTGTTACAGTCCACTGCTGGACTATGAGCCTCCTCCACTTAACTGGAGGGTTTTGCCATAATCTCCACGCTATGCAGGCGGGTTGGCAGGTTACTGTATCAGAGAGCGCTGCTGCCCGTTCCCTGTTCAATGTGTAGACCCTAAGTCGCCTCTTACGACACCCACGGGAAGAGTAGGGGTTGGTGACAAATTTATTCTACTCTGCCGTCAAAAATAAATAAATAAACGAAATATTATTAAAATGTTTTTAAAATTTTAATCTGTCAGAGCTCATCCTACAGTAACCCAACTATAGAAGGTGAATAGTTGTACTTAGTAGTGTTTAGTAGAATAAGACATCCTGTTTATATCTGTCTCCAAGTGGCGTGTTTCCGGAATATTTGTCGAACTGTTCAAGTGAATCATCGAAGTATTCTCTTATTTCCCATAAAGTGCGATTATAACTTTCTGGACCGTCTTCTATGCTTTTTGAGACGTGCGTGTTCGAATCTTGGGAGCGAAATAACAAAATAGGCTATATGCACTTTTTTTTTTATTCATTAATCGAAATATTTCAAGTTCCAGGAGCACATAAAAATATTTTTCAAATATCCTGATTCGTCGGCCTAAGTCCATTTTAGCATACTTTACAGGACGAACAAAAAACTGAATTATATCAATACGAATTAATTGGCGAAAAATTTGAAAATCCCGTTGGCTTTAATAATATTTCTTAACATTTTAAAGTATAATGAACAGCATCATATACACATAAAATAATGATTTAGCAGGTGTTCGAATACAAATTTCAATGTGGTTGAAGACTTGGCAGCTTATGGATTGATTTAAGATAAATGTTGATTTAAATAACTTAATAAATATACATCATCAACGGCCCGGAAATGAAAATTAAGTAATCTTTTTTTCTTATGTGACGCGTATAATATTTTTTTGTTGTTATGTCTTGTTTGGAAATGGAACAATAGACGACATTTTGGTACTTTATATCTAATAATTATTTCTTGAATCACAAAACGTTGATATTTTATATTCCTACTTTTTTATGTTCCGCTAATTGTGCCGGTGTGTGTAATTATACTAAATCGATCAGTATTCATATTAATTAAAAAAATAAACAGTCTATTTGAAAAAAAATCTGTCAAAAATTACTAGAGACGCTTTTTTAATTAACAATCTGCCAATAGTCAACAGACATACAAAAGGTTTTGTGCTGCTATAGTTAAACAATAAATATTGGTAAACATTGTAAATCACTAAATCACTAAATCACAATGAGAGCAAATATATAAAATAGAAAAGAAAAGAAACATTGACATATCTTTCGAATATGATTTATAAATAGAATAAAAAAAAAACAAAAATGAAAAATGATTCACAAATTTTAGCACAAAGTTTTCGTTTACTGTTTATCAATTCCGTAATTTATGTAAATAATTGCAAATTTTACTAAATTTGTTTCCAAAATTTATTAGTAAGTTTAAGTTTATTACTAAGAATATTCGATTGATAAGCCGCTTAATCCGTAAGGAAAAAAAAGTATAGTGCGTAATCCTGCCAAGTCCCTTATAATGCAGCATGAAATTTACATCGTTTTGTTCCCGCCGTGTAGTGATAGTACCCGTCAAACTGAACCACTTTTCACGAAAAAAAAATTTCCTGCGACAAAAAAATTTTTGGTTTCTCCATACAAAATGGGTCGGTCTGGGAGTCTCACTTTGTATGGAGAGACTAAAATTTTTTTTGTCGCAGGAATTCTTTTTTTCGTGAAAAGTTGTTCAGTTTTACGGGTACTATCACTACACGGCGCGGCGGGAACAAAACGATGTAAATTTCACGGTGTATAATTATGTTAGAAGTTATATTGGACACTAAATGCTATGAAAATAGCAAATAAGACAAAAAATATAATTTATACTTTAGGCTGATTTGCTACGCAATGTACTTCAAGTTGTTTTTATTAAATACGCCCCAGGTCTAGGCGGTGGTGGCGTATCAATAAGAGAAACCAGTTTTTAAGATAGACATCTCATCAACGGCCCGTTACAGTCCACTGCTGGACTATGAGCCTCCTCCACTTAAGTGGAGGGTTTTGCTCCAAGCTTGGCAGGCGGGTTGGAGATCGCAGATTAAAAGGTTACTGTATCAGAGAGCGCTGCTGCCACTCACGGGAAGAGTAGGGGTTTGTGACAAATGTAGTCTGCTCTGCCGTCACCACACGGCGGAAGCTAGATAAACATCTAGCAATACCGCATCCAATTTCGTGCAGTACGTAGTTTATGCGTTATGTGCGTACAAATATAGATAGCCAACTAAACAATAGTTCAAAAAATAATCGTTTAGCCTTCTTCTTTTTAAGAAAAATCTTAAAATATATCCTCCAAGTACAATTTATTATTATGAATAAATAGCTATACGTAGTCAGGTCATAAATTCTGTCACATGTTTAATATAAAATAATTGAAACAAGTTTATTCATTATGTAACCATTTATATACCAAAATGAACTTAACAAAACATAGATTCTTATGACACTAAAGTTTATTCAAAATGACCTCCGTGATTTTGAATACAGGCCTTCAATCTGCGCGGCCAGTCGTTTATCGCAGCACGAACGAGGTCCATGTCAATATCGGCGGCTGCCTTAATCAAGGATGTCTTGAGTGACTCCAAATTGGGATGAGGCTTTGAGCACGCCTTTTCCTCCAAGTGTTGCCATATCTTGTAATCTAGCGGATTCAAATCTGGACTGGAGGAGGGCCAGTCTTCGTGCCGGATGAAGTCGATTTCACGCGCCGCCAGCCAGTCTTGTGTGCTCTTCGCTCTATGAGCTGGCGCCGAATCTTGTTGGAATACCCAGTGCCTGTTATTGAACATGGTATGAGAAACAGGTTCCACAAGGTTCGTCAGGACTGTATTTTGATACACAACTGCATTCGTTTTTACACCTTTCTCACAAAAATGTACCTCTGTTAAGCCCCAATAAGACACTCCCAACCATACCATGAGCGAGGATGGAAAATGACCTCGTTGGACACGCGGAATACGGTTGCTCGCTTCTTCACTACTGTGTGCGTACACCTTATCATTTTGTTTGTTGTAGCTCTCTTCTACGGTAAAAAATTTTTCATCCGAAAAAAGAATTTCCCGATATTTTTTTCCCGCGTACCGCTTCAACAAAGCGCGGCATCTCTTCAGTCTCAGGTCCATTAGACGAGCATTCAAATGATGTCCTGTTTTTCTTCGATATGCCCGAAGCCCTAAGTCTTCATTTAACACCCTTTTCACCGTGGTTCTGCTTAATCCCAAACATAAGCAGAAACTGTTGTCTGCTTATGTTTGGGATTTCTTTGAATTCGCGCCTTCACAGCTTTTATCACTGCTGGAGTCCTAACAGACCGAGGGCGACCACTTCTTGACCTGTCATCTACACTAGAGTCTTCATTGTATCGTTTGATGGTACGATAAACGAATCTTTTGGTTATATTAAAATTTTTCAGTATGTCAAAAATTTGAATTGGCGCGTAACCGCAACGATGCAACGCAATAACTGCAACACGGTCTTCTTTAAGCGTCCACTCCATATTTAAAAATGAGTAAAATTCTAAAAAGTATACATTTTTATTTTCATGAACAATTCGAAATTCGAATTCAATAAACTTTTTTGTGGCCAGCATTCTAAAAGAAAAGTTTTTACTGTGTGACAATACTTATGACCTGACTAAGTAGATATAGAATAAAAGTCGCATGAAATGAAAATAGCTTCGGAGTCACTAGAACATCGCACTAATTAGGAGAAAGACAATAAAGACAATAAAATAATGTCGTTCTTGGTATAACGCAAACAACATAAACAAATTATAAAAAAAATATAAAAATTACATAATAATGCTTCTTTCGTTCCTTATTGAACAATGTGCTTTCCAGATATTATTATTGTCAACGGAAATTGGTAAAAGGATGGATAAAAATAGGAAAACATACTAGTGTCATTAAATGGCTGTCAAAACAAATAACGTGCTATGATGAATGTTACTCTAATTGGACATTGTTTTGATCTAAACGATAGTAGATATACAGAAAATATGTGTTTTTGATCTGGGCGATATCGCGTACGTAATGGACGACTTTCGAAACGTTCGGATATAGTGTTGCCACGTTTTGTAATATCCAAATTTAGTTAACCAGTATCCGAAGAAGTTACGTTAGTCAGCTTATAAATAATTTGGTTTTCATTTGAAACATAAACAACGAAATCTATTCTAATTAAGTATTTAAAAAGAACATTTAACAGTTATTTTGTGGCGTTCATCAAAATATTTTATTCTCCACATTATTGGTATTTTTTTATACTGACTGACTGAATAAGACAGTGGAAACTCTATTCAATTCTAGTAAGCACAAAATTATTTTTTGATGTTAGATGCTCACAGAAACTAGTAAAAATTGGCATTGAGACATGCTTGAGACCAATTATTGTAATGCTGTTTTAATCTCGAACCACTGTAATGAGAACAATATGGCATGATAATGGCGTCAAGATAACGAGGGATCACTTGTCTTGAGCCCAAGTTAAACATAAAAGTTACTCGTAATAATGTAAGTAAACAAAGGTGTAATATCTGTAAACTGGCCCATCACTATTTCAAGCTCAGTGGTTCCACATTTTTAATTTATAATTTTCTCACCCCTAGCTGCGGCGCGGCTCTTCCCCTGATACGGCTGACCTAATTATTAAATTCATAATTAAATATATTAGATAACTCGAGTGATTTAGTTAATGTGGGGTCCTTTGAAGTCCATTTTTTGTTCCCTTTTTTATAGTCCTGTCAAATGTAGTTTTTTTTTTAAATGGCAGCACTTTCGTTAATTTTCGGTTTTCAATTTGTGTTTTGTTTTTTCACGTTTATCGTGTACCGTTTTGATGCAACCATGCTGATAATACATATTATAATGTAATTAATAATGTGTATGGCTAATTAGATCATTATTTCTTTCTCGTATATGGACTTTACACCTACAACTCAGAAAAAAAATACTAAAATAAAAACTGACGTCTTCCCAGCCAGATATACCAACAAATCATGAGCAATAAACGGTACCATGGGAATCCTTTTCGATACCTTTTTCAGTACCGACCACAAAAAAAAAACTTAAGATTCTATCAAACAAAAGTGGACGTCAATCCAATGTTTTATTATTATGGACAAAATTAACATGTTACCGTCTTTACTCGAAGTATTTCGAATACCAGTAATAAAGCATCTGGGTCGTAAAGACCTCAATATTAACGATTGAGAATAAAAAAGAAAAAAACAACGGACAAGTGCGAGTGTTACTCCCAAACTGAGGGTTTCGTCCGCATCAAAACTATACGAGGTGAATTTCTAGTTTAGTACTGGGCCCCGGTTTCACTAAGCAACAATTTGCTAGTAACAAGTTAAAATTTGATATTCATTGCGTAGCCAAATCGCCTTAACTGTAAGCCCTTATCGTTTTATATCTCATTGTCTACGCAATCATCAAATTGTACTTGTAATTTGTAACTTGTAGCTTCGTGAAACGGCCCCCAGATAGTACAATTTAACGCGATGCGACTTCGCTAAGCACTGAATATGCGATTTTATTGGAATTGCATCTATCTTGGATACTGAATAAGAAACAATGTCATAACTCTTAATTATACTCGTACCGTACCTATCTTAATTAAGGGCGCTCCTCAAAATCGTTGTTATGTATGTAATATTTTTATGTATGTAATTGATAACTATATATGTAGCCAGCAATCCGCAAGCGGCTACGCTCGCATTGTGTAAGAATTTCTTGAAAGAATACCCTTATAAATATTCTATCCAAGGTACAGACTCTCTCCATTGCAAATTTCATCCAAATTTGTTCAGTAGCTTAAGCATGAAAGCGGAAAAAAATATCCAAACATACTTTGACCTTTAATACAGTAAGTAGTGTTATTAAAATCTCAATATAAATTCATGAGTTTGATAGATAAACGAACAATGGTTTTTATTTGGTGTTTTTTTACGTTGTACGGATCCCTAAAAATAAAGAAGCAACGCCGGGATCCGTGTTTTATTGCACTGATAGGCGCCGCCGTCTTCGGATGGTGCGAGGCATAGAAGATGGCCAAATCAAATCAAATCAAAAATTATTTATTTCCAAAGGGTGTTATTACATCACTTAGATCCGTCATTACATTTTTTTGGGTGAGTTCACTAACACAATGGCGGAATCTGTGGAGAAGAGCTCACCGAAGAAACGCCTTATCGACCTTATCTTGAATTAACCATTGACCACCAAAAATTCTTCGGAAGATAAATTCCAGCAGTTTTGAACATTCAACCAAGGAAGCAATACGGGCAAAGAAACGTAAATTATCCAGTTCAGTATCAAGGAGTATAACCCAAATAGTTTTAATAGAATTGAAAAAAGTTGTTCTTTCTTTTTACGAAGTTTCTATAGAACTTGGTACCCAAGGACCTTTGGAGGCCACCGACAACGCTCGCCGGGTGGTTGCCTATTGGGCTAGTAAAATTTAAATGTTTATCATCGACTCGCAAAGAAGAAGAAGAAGAGAAGAAGAAGAAGAGAAGAAGAAGTTTATGATGGGATACTTTTTCAGAGATGCACTTTAATATCTAGACGGAGCGTATCAAAATAAAACATCAACAGTTAGATCAGCCGCAGTTCAACTGTGAAAAGATTTCCTCAGATTTCGTGCAGTATTCTTGAGTGATGCGCGTACAAAAATATAGACAGACAAACCAACAAACAAAACTTCTAAAGATTCATAGACCCAAGGCTATTCATATAATTTTTCTTAACACTTTGGCTGCTGAAAAAAAAACGCAGTAATACAGTCATAACTGACCAATTATATGTCAATAGGAAACGCCTCTTATGCACCTACGTAGTGTAGCGTTGTGTTACGCTTCGGTGTTCTAAACTTTTTTCGTGTTCTTCTCAGTTTTTTCTTTTATCAAATTTCTAATTTTGAATTCGATTTTGAAAGGCTTTTGGTTGGTTTCGTTTTTTTTTTTTTGATTCAATTTTTTGTCTCGTTATCGAGCTGTGGTGTTTGTGCTGCACCTTTTTTTAAAAAATTTGTGCAAATCCAATAAAATATTGTAATAAGTATTATATTATAATAAATATAAAATATTGTAATAAATTGAGTGAAAAAGTTTAAGCCGCTCCTTGGAGCAATCCGATTGAGGATAACCGATGTGGAGAACCGATTGAGGATAACCGATAGCCTTGAGGACGGGGCATCAGGCTCAAACGCGTACCCGCGTGAGCGAATAGACCTAGCCGAGTCGTCGGAGTCTGGCGCACTGGACCTGGGGTCGCTTCAGTGGTCGCACGAGTGACTGTTCCCGGCTGCAGACCCGCCGCTACATCGGAACCTGAGCTTGCAGCAGCTCGGGGATTGCAGCAGTTGCACGTGCGAACTGGAAGTTTAGTTATAGCTTTAAGTGTACCTTTTTAAAAAAAAACGAACATTTTAAACCCAGTTAAACCATCAACCAGTTGTGAACCATCCCTTAAATTGGTGCGTCGCAAGTTTGGTTTGTTTTTTTCTAAATTCAAACCGGCTCTCCACGCCACCGTTAACCACTCCTGGCAAAGACTTTTGGTACAGAACGTTTCACCTTACTTATCTATAGATTTGTTGCGCAACGATTCCCTAGACAGGTAGGGCATTATTTACTCCTCAATCTCCTACACTTGTTGAACCTCCACTAATTTTGGGGAAGTCTTTAATTCCAAATTATTTTTATTATTGCCGTGTTACCGTTCTTTGTTTTCTGTTTTTGTTTGTGTTCTATATTTTGCTTTTTTTGGTAAGTAACTTTTTTATCGATTCTTGGCCTTTTTACCCTTTTTAAAAATCTAAATTATATACGTATTGAGTAGCACTTTTCGGTTTTTATTTTTTACACTACAGTAGGTTGGCTGTATTATAGCGTATTTTTTTCAGCAGCGCAAGTGTTGTTTAGATTAGACAGTTTAAACGGCTAGTAGTGGCAAATGATCCGCCGCTGCCGCTCATAAGACACACCAATACAGCAATAAACATTTTGGTAGACCTTGTAAACCGATATGATGTGAGACGAAAGCTGCCCGCGCGCCGTATACTCTTCAACTTGTACGACTGTTGTTTATTACATTTTTATAACAATTTCTAGGAAGCTCGAAGTTCGAAGCAAAGCAAAGATTTCGAGTGGAATTTACATTATTATATACTTAAGTACCAAACCCAACCCAAGTCGTACTGGGCCAGCGTGGTCAACTTAATCCAGGGTAGGCTCGAGCCCCTCGGTTGGGACGCAGGTACGTACACGAGCAGCTCAACAGCTCATGTTCACGAAGACTTCTTATCGATGATCAGGACTTACTGATTCTGACTAAGTAAATGATGGCCATTGCAATACTAATAGTAGTAACGTAGTTAGGTACATGTTTTCTTTTAATAAATTTTATGTTGTATTTTTAATTAGGTTACCAAAATTAATTAGAATTTATGGTCTTCCTACCTTTTTATAAAGAAGATACGTCATCAATCATTATGAAGAGATTTTATTTGTAACAAGGGGAAGTAAGATGACTATGATTTTAATATTCATAATTATTAATTTTACTTCCCAGACAAAGAAATTAAAAATGGATCCATCACCGATACAAAGTCTTCGTGTATATTTTATAATGTATATGAGCTGTTGATGATGCGCGTGCAACTCTCAAAAGAGCAAAATAGCAACTATTTTGTATATTTGTTGAATTATAGACATCGATTACTTCTGTCGTAATTTTTTGTATATTCATTTCTAGCAAACCCGGCAGATGCTGTCCTGCCATTTTTCCCAACATCTACCCTACACCTACCCTACACCTACCTTACACCTACCCTGCGCATTTTTTAAATTTTGTTTTTTTTTTTTTATGTAAGAACCTTCTGCAAACTATTAGAAAATATTTTAAAAAAAGATGAATGAAATCGGTAAAGCCGTTCTCAAGTTATAGCGTGACCAGGAGAAATAGTGGTTCATTTATGTATATATGTATTATATATTATTTACGCTCTCAGTAGCACAGCCAGGAAACTGTACAACTTTGGTTCCACGCACGACTTTAAAAATCTGATTTTATACGCACGGAATAATTAAAACGACATAGTACAGTAAATTATTATTGTTATCACATCAACAGCTCATATACGTCCCCAACGAGGGGCTCGAGCCTACCCTGAATTATGACGACTAAACCTTAGTCGACCACGCTGGCCCAGTGCGGGTTGGTCGACTTCACACACAACCTTTGAATTTCTTCGCAGGAGTGTGCAGGTTTCATCACGATGTTTTCCTTCACCGTAAGAGCGTCGAATAAACGTAATATGTAATTCGAAAACAACATTGGCACGTGGCGGGGATCGAACCCGCGTCTCTCGGATGGCCCTTGCTACTAGACCACCGATGCTCTCCTATCCTATCCTATTCATATATTAAAATAATTATAAAAGCTAAAGTCTGTCTGTAAGCTTGCATTACATATCTACTGAACCGATTTTAATGAAAGACGGTTTGAAGTTAAATTGTATTCAACTGAAAAAAATCAATGTGTAATCAATATCACCGTTTCAAATAATAATAATAATAATAATAATAATTTATTGAGAAACTTATTTTACAATATAATACTATCGACTAAACATTCCAATAGGGATACAATAAAACATATTACCTGAACTAGGAAGATTCCTGTGCTTCAGGCGAAAAGAATTGGTCTTAATTAACAATCTCACAAAATAACATAAATAATAACAAATTACAAAAGTTAGATTCTACAATTAGTATACTTATAGACAAAATTAGAGGGCATTATGTAAAAAGTACAAAATATCTATATAAAATTTGATACATAAAACAAAACAATCATTTCAAGACTAACAATAACTTCTCTGTGTCTTCGTAGGACATATTCAAAAGATGAAAAATGAATCTCCAAAGACAAGAGGATGGTTAAAATGAACAAAATTATCGTATAAGCATTAAAATTTCACAAGAATGGAATGATCTTATCCATTACAATTAAAAATTAAAATACTTTAGTACCCCCATCAAACAATATCATTGTATCAACCGCAAAACCCTCAAAATACTATACATTTTATCGTCATCATTATGACTTACACCCAACATTTAAAAAAAACCACCCCCTACAAAAGAGCTAATTAAACATTATGTTCGAAAAACCACAATAAAAGCCGCTAAACGCAGCGAAGTTGAAGATAATAAAAACAAAACACTTTCAACAATAAACAATAGTAATCACTTAGCAATTCCGGCCGAAGATAAAGTCAAAAAAAAAAACTGAAACAAAAAAATATCGTTTATCTATTATAACAGAGTAGACCATTACCACCTGTCTTTGAAGTTAAAAAAAACATAGGGTCAAACTTTAATTTATTAGCCACTTTTGGGTCAAGACACCGTTCCATCTTTTTTTGAAGGCCCACCCCGGGTTCATACCAAGTAATGATTTTGTTGGTAGTGTGAGGTAAAAATATAGCCGTGTGGTGTCGGCAGTGTAGAATACATTTGTCACCATTTGGGTGTCGTAAGAGGCGACTTAGGGACTACACATTGAACAGGGAACAGGCAGCAGCGCTCTCTGATACAGTGACCTTTTAATCTGCGATCTCCAACCCGCCTGCCAAGCGTGGAGATTATGGCAAAACCCTCCGCTTAAGTAGAGGAAGCTCATAGTTCAGCAGTGGACTGTAACGAGCCGTTGATGATGTTGATGATGTGAGGTAATAATGATTCCCCATTAAATTATAGAGTATACGGTGTAGCGCTCTGACTAAAATAAGAATAGGGTACTCTCTAGGGTACCTCCACATGAATCTTTTTTGTATTGGTCTGACGGAATGACGTCATAAATTTAAGACTGCCATTTGCTCCTATTCTCTTATTTATTGTACTATAATCTGTAAATAAATAAATAAATATGTGGGGACATTTCACACACGGCCATCTGATCCCAAACTAAGCAGAGCTTGTACTATGGGTACCAGACAGCTGATATACATTACATGAATATATAAATACATACTTATATAGATAAACAACAACCAGACACAAGGCAAACACAAGTGCTCATCACACGAATGTTTGCCCGCGGGATTCGAACCCGCGACCCTGTGCGTCGGAGGCAGATACACTACCACCTAGGCTACGGAGCCGTCACTCTATTCAAGAGTAGATTTGTAAACGTTGTGTGTTCAGTATGTGAAACTGAAACTATACCTTACCTAATCATCTTGTTCACACTTTCCCCAAGAAATATAGGTATATATTACCTGGGCTGATTGATAACTGGCCGAAACGACGAACTTAAAAAAATGATACGCAAAAAAAAAATATTACATTATATTTTAGCATCTTTTTGAAAATAGAACGCCAAATTTGAATTTAATCGAACTGGTGGAATTTGTTTGATAGGACGTAGAACTTTCTCTGTCGTAAATTTTCTTAACAATGGAAAGAAACGAAATTCGTGCGGTGATAAAGTTTTACGTTTTAAAACAGAAAACAGCAACCCAGATTAAAACCAAGCTAGACAGTGTTTTAGGTAATTCTGCTCCTGCATTGAGTACAATTCACACCTGGGTAACTGATTTTAAACGTGGAAGACAGAGCTGCGAAGACGCCCACAGGTCTGGCCGTCCAAATGAAGTCACGAATCCGGACATGATCAAAAAAATACAATTTTGTGATTTTTTTTGATGATCGTTGCTTGAAGTTGCGTGAGATAGCAGAGATGGTGAGCATTTCATCTGAACGCGTTTTTAATATTTTGCACCAACATTTGGGAATGAAAAAGCTTTGCGCGCGATGGGTGCCGCGTTTGCTCACTGTTGACCAAAAGCAACGTCGAGTGGACGATTCATCGGAGTGTTTGGCGCTGTTTAACCGAGATCCTAACGAGTTTTCGCGGCGTTATGTAACAGTCGATGAAACCTGGATACATCATTATACTCCCGAGACAAAAGAACAATCTAAGCAGTGGACTGAGAGCGGAAGACCTGCGCCGAAGAAAGCAAAAACGGTTTTATCGGCCGGCAAAGTGATGGCGACTGTTTTTTGGGATGCTCGAGGGATTATTTTAGTGGATTATCTGCAAAAAGGAAAAACAATAAATGGAGAGTACTACGCAAGCTTGCTGCAAAAATTAAGTGAAGAAATCCAGAAAAAACGACCACATTTGGCCAAGAAAAAAGTTTTGTTCCACCATGACAACGCACCTGCACACACGTCAATGGTTGCAGTCGCCAAACTCCATGAATTGCGGTTCAAATTGCTACCGCATCCACCCTATTCCCCGGATCTGGCCCCGTGTGACTTCCACTTATTCCCAAACCTGAAGAAATGGTTAGGTGGCCAGAGATTTTCATCAAATGAAGAAGTCATTGTTGCCGTGGACGAGTATTTTGAGGGGTTGGAGAAAACATTTTATCAAACTGGTGTAACGGCATTGGAGAAGCGCTGGACTAAATGCATCGATGTAGAAGGAAACTACGTTGAGAAATAAATTTATTTTAAATAGATTTTCTTTGTCCTTTCGGAAACTTATCAATCAGCCCTCGTATCTGTGGAACTGACCACTAACAAACAGAGCTTACAGTAGGATTCGAACAAATTAAATATCACGGTGAATGAACATTTTAAAGAATGGTTATTTTATTTGAATTAATGAACAAACAAAAAAATCAAAAAGAACAAATACAATAGTTTTTTTTTTTAGTTTACAGATAGGTGACCTTATTACTACATAGCAATCACTTCTAGGTAAGCTTTGTTTTATTTTCAAGGAGACGCATTTCAAATTTGCTTTTCCAAGTTGTAAAGTGTCAACGCATGCGAGCAACCCTTTAGAGCCCTTGATTTACATAAACATAGCTTTCCCTCAAAATAAGCCCCCTCATGTTTCTCGTTCCATTTTGACGTGCGGTAACAAAATCGATCAACCATCTCGATTGGGCACGGAACCGAATTCAAGTGTATTTGTGGCGAGATCCCTCCAGCCAGCGGCATCGACTGCGGCTCTCTCGCGGCGACATAACACGAGACATCAGATACATTGAGGCTAATTTTCACTAATAATTTAAGTTCGTCCGTCATTTTCACCTTTAAACAATTAAAAAGGGACAGGCAGAAGATGACCATCCTGATATTAGAGCTGTCAAACATGGAATTTGATTTGAACCTTATGGCCGCGTCGATTGCACAATTTTAGAGAGCACATAAGTATATATAAATATAAATATTAAAACATATTATTAATCTGACAGATACGCCTCTATTTATTTTTAGGTTATCAATTCATTCAAAATGACATCATTCCTTCATCTGAATTAATCTCCTCTCTTTCATTGGTCTCAAAAACGAAAAGGATAGCTGGATTTTAAAATTTGGATTAGAGCATGGCTGTGTGAATGGCCATTGACGGTTTGACATACTTGCATCACTACAACCCTCCCTAAGGAACGAAAGAGGATCCAAACATGTGTCTCATTATTAGTAGCTTGCGAACAAAAATTAAAGAATATTTATGGCACGCTAAGGAACAACAACATTAAATTATACTATAATCGCAAATAAATAGAAAGTGTACCTACAGTTAGGCGGTTTCATTGCTACATAGCTATTTATTTTAGATTTATAATATTGCCTGATATTTTTTTTATCATTTTCTCGAGTAGCGGCCACGCATAGCAAGATGCTCAGCACCGATGGTCTGAGAAGATCATTGGGGGAGGCCTATGTCTATCGGTGGACGTCTTGTGTGTGACTGAGATCAAAATTTTATTTATTGACCGAGCGAGCGAAGCGAAACTCAAAATTGCTTTTGTATGTTTGTCTGTCCATCTGTCTGTCTGTTCCACTCTACAGGTCGCGTTTCTCAACCGATTCTTGTGAAATTTTGTGAGCAGGTTCGATAAAATAATCTAATTTTTTTATCGAGTCAGTTTCTTGAAATTTTTAAAAATGACGGATCTAAAGGGTTTGCCAGCTTACAAGGTCTACCACTGAGGCTGTTTTGATCTACAGGTGATCTAAGTCTACAGGTCACATTTCTCAACCAATAAAAATATGTATATTTAAAATTAATATTTTAAAAAAAGAAAAAGAATAGTAAAATAAAATAAAACAAAATCAAAATAAACGGTCACATCAACTCATAAGAAATGTAAAGACTCGCGAGATCTCAGCTCACAGAGCCACTAGTTTATCGTCTTTTTCTAACTTAAAGAGGTTGTTCGGGGTAACAAGAAACATAGTTTACTTTTTCCCGCACATTTTTGGACTTGTTAGTTATTATATTATATTATTATTTTACTGAAAGATGTTTTTAGCGACAGAAAATGATACGAAATCATATTGTACCTTAGGTTGTAATACTAACAACTTATGATTCGACAAGACCCTTTTCAGGGCCGCAAAAAAAATCTCTGTAGGTCCCGAACAGATAGACCAATTAAAAATATATTTTTTGGAACTTATTTTGGTGAATTCTTTGCTAAGTTGAATGAGTAGGCAATGTACAGGTGTACAGTAGTCACTTGGTGTCGCGCTCTGCTGAATTCGCATCGGTAAACACAGATTCCACTTTAGTTCCGTTAGATGCCACAGGAACTAAGTGGCGTTATTGTGGCAACACTTCAGTGGGAAACAGATAAAGCGAGGTGTTGATTATGAATCTGAAGGATCGATGTAAAACAAGACACGGATATTTTTTTTCACCGCTTGCTTTTTTAACAAGGTTTAACCGCGTGTGCGAGAGATGTGTTGCTTGCCAGCCAGTATCAAAGATTGGAAGCGGAAGTTTTTAGAGGACAAATAAATCGTGAGTAGTGAATAGTCCTTTAGACTTTTTTGTAACGTTTCTAGCCTTCTAGCTAAATAGCCAGAAAGTTGTCTATTCTGAAATTTCTGATATGATTTGATTTGTCTATCACACCTGCAGCCAAATAACGTAATTTTATTTAATTTTACAAATTATTTGCACTATTCTCTGTTAAGTCACTTATACATACATAATACTACATTCGATGAATAAAGTTAAAAGTTGTGTTGCACAATGAAGAGTTGACCCAACTGAACTAAAATTTTCAAGTTCATGTAGATTTTGGTGTTTCATGGCCTGGCAACAGCTTTTGATTGCGCTAACAGCCTCCATGGCCGAGTGGTCGAGATTTCGACGCCCATTATGGAGGTTCCGGGTTCGATTCCCTGTAGGGACACTGTCAAGCAAAAGAGTTTGGTTAGGACATTACAGGCTGAATCACCTGATTGTCCGAAAAGAAAGATGATTTAGTGCTTCGGAAGGCACGTTAAGCCATTATATTGGTCCCGGCTATACTATCTAGTTGTTACACGAGCCATGTCAGTGGCCTTTGGCGACTCTCTAACACTGACACCAGGGTTTGTGAGGTTGGTTATCGGTCTTACAACCCGCACGATGTAGATGAATTGCACTATAAAAGTGCTAACAAAATGATTTAAAACCTCTTCTCAGGTATTCAGTTTGTGCAACTTCTTTTGATCTAGAACTTTTATATAATATAATCTCAAAAAAAAAAGTTACAAAGTGGCCTTATTTAACTAACACGTGACGAAACTTGTAAAGTAAGGATCAGTCTTCACCGGACATAGTCGACTAAGGCCAGAGGTGGCTCGTGCGCACCCAAAATTGAGGTAATCTGGCCTTCCGTAATATTACATGAGCTGTGATCAGTGATTGATGATAACAATAAAAATGACAGAATATTTAAAATTATATATTTTTTAATTACTTGCCTAATCGTTGATCAGAACTAAGGGCATGTGCACACGGTAAACTAACACGTAAACTTCAACGCCAGCATAGTGCAAAGTGCAGCCTAACGAAGTCCCCAGTTCATTCAGGCTACAAAATCGGGTCGCGTCGAGAGTCACAACCTAAACCCGCCTCAATGACTGCCTCGCATTTCGACGCTATAAAGAATAATCCAGACTGCCGACCCTCGCTGAACCACCGAACAAAACAACATCGCCACCTCCCGCTCACTCTTGCGACCTCTACCGGAGGGCGACGAGGACAAAAATAGTTTTCGCAGCCCGTCGTCTATTCATTAGTCGTGATTACGCGGGATGAATTGACAGCCGGGCCGGCCGGGAAGGCACCCGCGCTTTCCCTTCTGAGGTTTCTGCAAAGTTTCGGCCGATCCACTGTGAGTTCGATGAAATATGTATATTGCCGCCGGACGTCGGCAGCCCTTATATGGAATAGTTTGCGATTCTCAGCCGTCGGAGAAATGTTATATTCATTTTCCCCCGTCGGAGGGACTAGGGAGGGCCTGGCACTCATTTGCGTCGATCAAAAGAGGATTAGCGCGAAAATCGCCTTTTAAGTACGCTTCTGTATTTATTGGAAAAGGCGATTTTAATTACCGAGTATTTCAATTTCATAAAATTCGCTTAGTTTCCTTAAATTTTTATTTTTTATTAAATTCGCTCGGCGTTCGCTCTGCGGTTTACGGTAACATTTAATAAAAAAAATGAGAAAAGCAATTTGTGTACTACACTGGCAAGATATCCGGCTTTAGTGATTGTCACACACACTCAGATAAATCAAATGAGGACTTATCAATCGATGCGGAGTACCCACCTTACTATTGTACAGATCATACCTTTTTTGTTGTAACTAACATCTTGCATTCAGTTCAACGCGAGCTTCTTACTACTTATAACGAACCTACTGCTGTACTTTGCTGTAGCTGTACTTTGGAAGTGTACAACTAGCTTTATGTTTAGGCTCCATTAACTATTATATCGATAGCAGAGCAGTGCGTTTACTTAACCAACCCTAACCTTACTTGATTTTGTACTTAGGAAGCGCAAATTGAGATGCAGATATCCAGTTTCCTGCGGAAAATCAGTCTAATATTTATGTCTAGGGTTGCCAGATAATGAAACTAAAATAACTGTAAAGAGTAACTCAACAATGTCTATTCAAAACTATAGGATCAGAACAATTTTTTCGATATATCGAAAAGGCTAAAGAATGTTTATATATTGTAAACTGCATGTTTTGACCAAAATTATCATGGTTTGAAAAGTTTTTAACGGCTAACGGCTAAGTTTTTATAGTGGCTAGGGCCGCTGTCTCCCGTCCGGGAGACGCGGGTCGATCCCCACCCCGTACCAATGCGTTAGTGAACTCACCCAAAAAAATGTAATGACGGATCTAAGTGATGTAATAACATCCTATGGAAATAAATTAATTTGACTTTGACTTTGACTTTTCAAATTTCAAATTCATATGTACGCATTGTTTATTCGACGCTCTTACGGTGAAGGAAAACATCGTGATGAAACCTGCACACTCCTGCGAAGAAATTCAAAGGTTGTGTGTGAAGTCGACCAACCTGCACTGGGCCAGTGTGGTCGACTAAGGCCTAATCGCTCGAGCCCCTCGGTGGGGACGTATAATGAGCTGTTGATGATGATGAGAATAGCTAGTTTTGCTTAGTACTGACTCCGGAAATGAATGAAACCACCGTTTATATTTCTGTATACGTTTTCTGTAAAGAAGTACCTAAGACTGAAAAATGTATTACAAATTACGTCGAACGGGCGGGCGTTGACCTTGCAGTGGCTGGTTGCTGGTTATAAGGAGGTGATAATAAAGCTCAGATTCATGTCATTGACCTTTTCTAATATTTTTCCGTGTTTCGATTCGATTTCGAGTATGTCTTACCTTGCGTTCCGAGACGCGCTGAAATCGATTAAAGCACCCGTAATCACGTTCCGAATTACTGTCAGCTGTCAAAACTCATACGTCTTTTTGCTTTTCTGATCGCTGACAGCGCTGAAAGCTTGATTTGGAATGCGCCCTTAATATTGTTCACGCGTTCCGAGTTCATTTTTGTAGCCACAGTTTCAGATCGCGCGTGAAATATACAAAATGCATGCAATGTCAGAGGCCCTTAGCGGTTCCATATCTCGGACAGATTTGGCACTTTATCAACAATTTGTACGAGAGACGTGTCACGTACATACATACACCATGAATATATTGTAAACTGTATATTAGGACGTGTAATTTTAATAAATAAATATACGTAATGGACAAATGTTGGCCATCTGACAACCCTAACTTTGTAGTTAATAATAATAATATTTAGTAATAATATTTCTAGAAGTATAACTTTATGGCAGTGCGGTTTCATTATTACAATTTCGATATCGAGTGTGCTGAGCAGAGATCGGATAAGTATAGTCACATTTACCTGAACTTTGCGTCGGGACGTATTATATGGAGTTGCTAAAACCGTCAAATAATAGATTTGCAAAATATATGTTCTGTTTGGGATTTAAAAAAATAAGATATTTTAGTACATTACTGATAAATAATAATAATATATAATAAATATGTGGGGACATCTTCACACACGGCCATCTGATCCCAAACTACGAGGAGGGATAAAAAAGTAGTGAGAATGAAATAGAATATAATGACTATTGATAACTTAATAATTTATTTTTCTACATAGTCTCCGAGTCTCTCTACACACCGAGTCCAGCGCTTTTCCAAGGCTTAAAGCCCTTTAAAAAAAAAAGTTTTGTCTTGGTCCTGCAAAAAGCTCTCCACGGCATCCATCACCTCGTTATCGTCTTCGTACCTGTTTCCCCTTAAGTATTCTTTCAACTGGCGCCTGCCAGTATTTTTTTTTTCTTACCAAGGAGTATGTCGTTCTCACTACTTTTTTATCCCTCCTCGGAAGCAGAACTTGTACTATGGGTACCAGACAGCTGATAAACAATACATAAATAGATAAATACATACTTATATAGATAAACAACATCCAGACACAAGGCAAACACAAGTGCTCATCACACAAATGTTTGCCCAGGGCGGGATTCAAACCCGCGACCCTGTGCGTCGGAGGCAGATAAACTACTACCTGGGCTATGGAACCGTCAAAATAAAAGAACGGAAAATGCATTTGCATAAAATTATAATTATTGCTCGATTTACCATTTTTATACAAAAAATACAAAATTACAAAATACCTTTTTTCCATAATTCCAAAAAAATCTGGTTAAGTATCTATATATCAAGTTTTAGCAACTCTTTATTATAGAGTTTCCGATGTCTGATGATGTGTCAGAAATAACTGCACGTACCTAATGCTGAGCTGGCCATCCTCATGGTTTGGACCTGCATGTCCTCCGGAGACCCCTGGACCATCTTTCTCTTCCTCGGCCGGCCTTTGGGGCCCGGGCCTGCGCTGTAGTACTGGGAAGGAGAATCGCCCTCGCTGAGATCTTGACACCTTGATAAAAAACATCGTCACTTAGTTTTTCATTTCAATAACATCAAAGTAAATGGGACAGTAAGATCACACACGGCCACCTGATCCCAAACTAAGCAGAGCTTGTACTATGGGTACCAGACAGCTGATAATTACATAAATAGATAAATACATACTTATAGATAAACAACAACCAGACACAAGGCAAACACAAGTGATCACCACACGAATGTTTTCCCTGGGCGGGATTCGAACCCGCGACCCTGTGCGTCGGAGGCAGATACACTACTCACCTGGGCAACGGAGCCGGAAGATAAAATCATTACGTATTATTAAAGATTCTATCTACCTATCTATTATATATTATTATTTTAGAAGAAAAAAAAGGACAGGATTCTGGAGAGTAACGGGAAATACCAATAAGCTCAAAAGGTATTTAGGTATGTTGAAAGCATTTTCTCGTTCTCCCTCTTTCAAGCTTGTTTCAAGAAGAAATTCTTCGTCTGTTTAGACGCAAAACGCAAAACCGCAAAAGGCCTATATTTATCAAATATTGCATGGTGTGTATGATTAATACACACACAACCGACCATTACACGGAGACTGTATTTGTCTCCGTGCAACCGACTCAAATTTTGTGTTGCCAGTCGTCGTCTAATTTAACTCTTCATCAATATTTGACAAATATTCCCCACCTAATTGAATTAAAACATGTTTGATACGTATTAACAACAATAGTGTAATATATAATTTATTCGAGGGCGTTGGCTAATATGAGTCATTAACGGCATTATGCTAGATTACCTTCTAACAACTTCTTTTACTTAAAATTTATTATGCTCGTTCAGTACGCAAAGTTGCAACTTGTAATAATTGTAAGTATATTTTTAGCACAGAACTTTCTTTTTCATTGTAAAACTCTCTATATTTGATCTAAGGTAAAACTATTTTGTTTTTTTTTTTTTCAAATGATTATATTAGATTAACTACTCTACTCACTTATTGACCAAGGATGGGCTTCAGCATATTTGCTGTGCCCGTGCCTTTTTAGCACTACTTCATAATCTTACCGTGTTACTTTTAACCACGACGTGTGACGTCCAATACGTCCATGCCTATCTTACTGTGTTACTTGTATCTATGTATGTAATATTGTAACTATTAATTGTGTACAAATAAACGAGTTTGAATTTGAATTTGATAAACAACAATAGACTATTATTGCAATATTTACACATGCAAGGATTCCGATTAGCTGAGGCAATTTGTCCCAGATTTGCAACGCATATCGTATAACCCAACTGTTACAAGGCATCGAAATTGTTCGAGTTGGACGGAAGGGCAGTTTAGATTTATATATTTACGCTTAGGTACTTAATCAATAGGGGACCGGACAACTTTTTTTTATTTTAAAAATCCAAACTTCTTGGTTCCTGCTATCGAACACTAAAATAATTTTTGCTCTATCTTTAAAATTGACCGAGTTATAACGGTTTAAAATTCAAGATTAGACAGAGAGGCACATACCCACTTGTGACGTCATTTGTTAGTAACGCCATATAATCTCCATACAAAAAATCGTTTTTGAAAGAGACAGATATAGAAACTTTAAAAATCACTGTAAATTCGTTTTTCAACTGATTCTGTTCATTTCTTCACGAATCGCCTGCTACTAATTTATATTTTAAAAATAATTCATAAAATGTGGTAAATTTAGGAACAGTCCGATCCCCTATTAAAATAAGCTTCCATAGTCCGTCACTTAAATATTTGATTATAAACTCTGCCACTTATAAAACATTATACTGTCTGAATTAACCTCTGCAAGAATGTATTCCGGTATTTTAACAAGCCGAAGGGATCCTAGGAGAATATGCCGGGAATTCTATAATAAGACTGTAAAGTTAGCCTTACATTGTGATCGGTTCAACAAAACTAGCATGGCATGTTGGCCTTCAGCGCGATGTCGCGAAATTGGCTAAAAATTATAAAAAAAACACCAAATCTAAAAAGATATTGATTAGATTGTCATTGGATATATTTCTTCCACGACTTTTTTTTTTATATGGGTTTGCTCTTGACCCCGATCCAGCCCGAGAGCAGGGATGGGATCTACGATGTAGCGAGTTTACTCAGAAGTAGCCTATTCACTCTGGCTTTAAAGCCAGTCGGATTATATGTGCTTGGAAATACAGACGCCGGCAGGAGATTCCACTCACTTTCTTTTTTCTAAAGTGACAAATCCTTTTCGGTTTCCTAAGTGCCTAACGAAAATAATTTAGAAGTCTAATGAACAAGGTGGACCGACGATCTGGTGAAGGTCGCGGGAAGCCGCAGGATGCGGAGAGGTCGTCCAGCAGTGGACGTCTTTCGGCTGAGATGATGATGATGATGAAAGAAAAGAATAGAAGATAAACAAAATTATGTTTTGAGCAAAAAGTTATCTTTACGTTTACTGCATCTTTAAGTCTTCCCAACAAAAGCCATCCCAGAAAAACAGTCGCTAGACCAACACCATTGGCCAGTCCTGTACAGGACTGAGACTACCTAATCCCAGTTGCATACTTCAGCAATTTTACAAATATGAAGAAAATAAGTAAAGTTCGTATTCTCTTCATAAAGGTTTTCTAGAAAAAATAGAGAAAAACGCCCATCATAAGCTTTCTTGGACTTGACATAGGTACTCCTATTTGTCTGAAGACGGCTATTAGTCTTATTTGTGTGAGTGGGGTTACATTACACAATATACATGTACCTACAATATCGAAAAGCAAGACTCACCTGTAAATATTGTTCATATCCTCATCATAACAGTCATCCAAACAAGCGCTGTCATAGTGGGGCCGACAGTAGACGATGCCATCTCTCATGCCGAAGACGTCGCCCTTGGACAGCAGAGTTCCACAAGCGAAGCAGGTGAAGCAGGTGAGGTGATAGACCATCTCTCTCGCACGCATGACCAGCTCGTTTGCAGTTATCCCGTTCCCGCAACGGGCGCAGCGCTTTACACAGAACAGCCTGGAACAGAAAGGTCACTTGGAGACGAGAGTGGTTGACTCTTCGTCAAGTTATGTGGAGACTTTGATGCTGTTGGATCCAAGGATTTCAATGTGAAGTTTCGTGATCTTGGCTAACAGTGTTCTTTTTCATAGCACTTTAAATTGGAAGAATCTGCTAACATGCCAGAAAAACTTAAAAAAAAAAGAGTTAATCCAAGATATTGAAATATTTGTGCGGCCTATCTATCAAACCTCCCAGTGCCTAAGCCCCACCTAAGCCCAGTACACTGATAAGATAAAAGATTAAAAAAATGTCTTTTTTCGAAGTAAGATTTAACAAAATCATTTTTCGACGTCAATGGACAAAAGAAAATTTTCCCTGGTAAGCATGTTTACTACAAGTCGAAGAGTTCACAAACTTTTGCCGGAAGAAACGCCACAGGATTAGTATCTTCTGTACAATTTTTTTTTTAAATAAATGTATTGTTTACTATAGTCAGTAAAATATTCTTAATGTTTCTTGTGCCGTGCTGGAGCATCCGAACACCAACCCTTTTTGTCATTTAAATAATCATCTAAGAATTTTGAAATTAAGAATTTTAATTAAGAATTTTGTAAAATAGACGCTTTGTAATAACAAAGCGTCTATTTTACAAAATTCTTAATTCTTTTTTCTGGTAAAACTAAGATCTCATCTGGTATTTTGTTATAGCAGCGCACACACACACACACTGCCAAGATCCGGTCATCCAAAAGATATTCCAAAAAGCATGACATAATAGCATGTTGATATTATGAGTGCGAGAGACTATTACACCGTATGCCGATGTAGAACGGTCAACTTGAGGGTGGTTAGCTCATCACTCGCCCCTTTGACAGGTCTCTTCGACCCTAACAACACCATGATGGGTTCGTTATATCCAGTACACCTATTTGTTTAAACTCCAAATACTGTATTTTTAAAGTCCCAAATATATCGACGACATTCTCTATTTTTTTAGCAAAATCAGACCATAGCTCCTAAAAATTTAGTATGTACTTGTTTCAAATAGACCATTTAATGTTCGTTTGATAATTAAAGGGACAGGAAATGAGCAGAAATAATGTCAACTGACAATTTTGAAGGATAAGGAGTTTCTTCATCACGCTCTGATCTTCAGAGGACCGCACTTAGTAATAGTGAACTTGCAAAAAAGGCATTCTTGCACCCTGTTTATTCCCGTTATAACACACAATCATACATAATAGCATCTAGTACGAGTAGCTAACGATTTATTGTAAAAAAAAAAAAAACAAACATTGTCAACCCGCTAAATTGCCACATGTCGCGACATGTCCCAAATTAAGGCACCGTCCCTAGACGTCACTTACACTCGCACGCTCCCACACCTGTCACCCTGTACCTGTCCGTCCAGTCCGTTTTAAGTGTACAAACAGTTCCGAGGCTTTCCTAGTTAGTTTTTGCTGCTGTTGTTGTAAATGTGGCCGGTTTTTCTGTAGTGGTGATGGTAATGTGTTCCTAATTACCTCCACTTACAACTTTAATCGTACGATAAAATTATAAAAGTCTGTAGGTGTTTCTTAAATGCCTATTGTTATGATAGGTATTGTTCTTGGAAAACTTTATACTGACTGGGACAAATAAAAGCTAAAGCAAGCATTTGAGCTGTGCTAGAATAAACTAAAGATTAAACAGAAAAACTATTAAGAATAACGTTGAAAATTATTAATCCGAGAGAAAACTAAATAATCATTTTCCTTTTTAAAAAATCGTTTCTCTATTTTTCTCTTCTGAATCAAAAAAGTAACGTGTCAATTGTCAATTGTTACGGGTTGGTTTCCGCAATGCGCCTATTTTGCGTGTGGGTGGGAATGCAGTGTCATTCAAGCCAACCCAACTCCTCCAGGAAGCCCAGTAGGCCCTTTAACGTTAAGTAACGTAGGTATATGTTGATATTTTAAAATGAATTACTCAAATAAACTTTAAATTAAATAATATAAATGTGTCGATTAGCTGCAATAGTAATAGGTGTAACAACTTAATTCAAGTAGACAATACGATTTTTCATCAACAACGTTCCGAACCTGTGGATTCATTTAATATGCTTGCAATCGAGATCTTGCTCCTCGACTACCCAGCTTTTCCAAAACATGCATCGCAGAAGAACGTGGCTTTCGCAAATTACTAAAGCAACGACCAACTTGACCTCTCGGCCTCTAATATTAGGTCCTTACATATGAAATTGGCGTTTTGTATGGGAGGAACAAAAAGTCGAAAAATTTTTATATAGTATATTTATTTAATCAAAGTATGAGCCATTGTAATCTATGCACTTTTGCCATCTCATAGGTAGTTCATTGATCCCTTTACTAAAAAAACCATTCGGACGGGAATCAATAAAATCTTTGAAGGCGATTTGGACTGCCCCATCTGAGTTGAATTTTTTCCCTTGCAAGAAGTTATCCAAATTTCGAAAAAAATGGTAATCTGTTGGAGCAAGGTCCGGGGAGTACGGTGGATGCCTTAGACATTCCAATTGAAGCTCTTCTAATTTGCTAGCCGTCTGTTGTGCAGTGTGTGGTCTAGCGTTGTCGTGAAGCAGCAGTGGCGTAGAGCGATTGACCAGCCTCGGTTGTTTACCAGCTAGCTTTTCCATCATGGTTTGCAATTGCTGACAATAGTCATCTGCCGTAATCGTCTGGCCAGATTTGAGAAAACTGTAATGAACGACACCGGCGCTAGTCCACCAAACGCTTACAAGTAACTTTTTATTGGTCAATTTTCGCTTGGAGCAGGCTTTGGCTGGCTTGCCAGGGTCCAGCCATTGCGATGAGCGCTTCCGATTATCGTAGAGAATCCACTTTTCATCACAGGTAATGATTCGATTTAAAATCCCTTCGTTATTGTGCCGGTCAAGTAATGTAACGCAGCAGTTGACGCGCGTTTGCCGGTTTGCTTCACTCAATTCGTGAGGAACCCACCTTTCAAGTTTTTTAATCTTCCCAATTTGCTTCAAGTGGATTAAAACAGTTTTATCACTAACACCGAAGCCTGCAGCTAACTCGGACGTGGTTTGCGATGGATCCGCTTCCACAATAGCCTTCAATGCTTCATTATCAACTTGGGTCTCCGGCCGTCCACGGGGCTTGTTTTGCAGGTCGAAATTTTCAGAACGAAAACGTTGGAACCAAAAACGCACTGTGTTTTCTTTTGCGACACAACCGCCATACACATCATTAACCCTTCGAGCCGTTTCCGCAGCACTGGTGCCACGGTGGAACTCGTACTCGTAAATAACGCGATATTTCAAATTTTCCATTTTGTAAATCGAGCGATGCAAACAGAAAAAAGATAAGTAAAAAAACAAATGAATGACGGTTTACGAAACACAACTACATGTGGAAATAGCTGTATAAATTTGAATTTCGAATTCCTAACCAAATAGGAGAAATTTGTGATCAAAGTGGCCAGTACGACAAAACGCCAATTTCATATGTAAGGACCTAATATTTGTTTGCAGTTAGAGATTAAGCAGAATGGCATGCCATTTTGCTGTGCCTCAATTTGTAGACAAAACGTAGAGTCGGGTTGCTCCCTACTATACAGGTTGGCCAAAATTATGAGGTTTTATTTTTAGTTTCTTCATCTCGTGACCTATCCAGACGAATGAGTCACTCCCATCACCCAAGTAAAAAAAACGTACATAAAAAAACTCTACGTTAAATAAAAACTACAAAATATCCCTGAGCATATTTACTTGGGGTGATTGGGACAAGCCGTTGACGAAACACATAAAAAAATAAATTATCGTCACAATTCGGGCTATCCTGTATACCTACTCGTAGCCAGTGCCCGTGTATGATTCTGTGTCTCAAGTTTGCTAAATTTATGGCATTTGCACATGATTCTGTCTGACTCTGAAAAGTTAACAATAAAATCCAATTTTAGTATACTTTGCTTGAACATCATCGCTCCTGTAAACATTACGCAATTAACACAAACGGCGCGGCGTGTAAAAATGTTCGCAGACAAGCAAAAATTTCGCTTTCGCGGAAATCGCTTCGCAAGCAACAATATTTGATTTTCCCCTGAAAATCTACAAATAATATGAAACCGGTGATATTTGACGATTCAGTATTTTTACCTGTGATTTTTTTTTATCCTGAAAACATCCTGATTGGCGTAATTTACAAATACAGTACAAGATACAATTGTGCTGTTTCAAATATTCGAAGTTGACTATTTGACCTACCTACCTAGTCGTAAAACTCGTTTACACTTTTTACATCGGTCGGTACTGTAAACTGTAGTTATTTCAGAATTCATTCACCATTTTGTAAAAAATACCTAAATAAACGATTTCGCTTGTACCTGTATACAATTTTACATACAACTGCGAAAAGGTTTCATTTTAAGGTTTATTTAACGGAACTCGGAGGTATAAATAATTACCAAAAGTCATTTAAGTACTAATTCCACATAACATACAATACACTCCCGATCGTATCTGAAATAGTAAATCAATAGAAGGAAGTCTTTAAAAATATGTGAGCTTATGTAAATTGCATTTAGACAGCAAGTAACGTAAACAGTATATATAATAGGGGGGATATTTCTGCCAACAAACTGCTTTGCAGTTTGGCGGAACCTATGTTAATTTAAGTCATTGTTAAATAATTATTGAATAAACTATTTATTTATTTTTATTTAATAAATATTTTTGTTGAGATACCAACCGTCCTAAACGAACTATACGATTTTATTGTTAATAATAATTATTCAAAGCGTGTATTATATTTTCAATTTATATTGTAAAAAGTAATAATAATAGGTATTATGTTGAATTTAATTGCAAAATGCTTACAATAAACGTCCCGATAAAATGTGTGAAAGTGCTAGGGATGGGACACATCAAGAAAAATAGGGATGCCCCTAACAATAGTTAGCATAAAATATGAACTCACATGTGGATAGCCTATTCTCTAATCCTCATGACTTCAATCTGATTTTTTGCAAGAACTTAAGCTCTTCAATTAACAAAATTGCCCCATGCAGGGATTTACTTTGAAACATACCAAAATAACAACCAAACCCAAAACACTTCAAAAATATCTATAGTCTGAATTTGAACAAAAGAAGCAAGAAAAACAATTTGTATTATGTATCATCAACATCAACGGCCCGTTACAGTCCACTGCTGGACTATGAGCCTCCATAATCTCCACGCTTGGCAGGCGGGTTGGAGATCGCAGATTAAAAGGTTACTGTATCAGAGAGCGCTGCTGCCCGTTCCCTGTTCAGTCCCTAAGTAACCTCTTACGACACCCACGGGAAGAGCAGGGGTTGGTGACAAATGTATTCTACTCTGCCGTCACCACATGGCTAAGCTATTCTGTATATCGGTGCTAGAATCTTCCATACAGTTTTCATGCTGATAAAAATCCTCTTGGCTTAAGGCGAGGCCTTATTTGAAAAATCGTTCATAGGCCCCTTTTTTAACTCGCGTATCTCACGTCTCGGAATATATACTAAATCAAGAAAATTACAACCAACAGAAGAGTTTATCATTTAGCGACGTAACCAATTAGATTTTACATATAATCAAGGTATACAGCAAAAATAAATAATTAAAATCACCGAAAATCACCCCACATTCACAATTTGCAAATCTGTTTTCTCAATATTTTCAGCGACAACAACATATTTTTTTGTATTTTTTGGGTGGCTATATTACTTAATACCGAAACGGCGAAACAGCTATTTTTTAATTTGTTCTATATTTTTCACAAAAAAGAGAAAAGAGTTAAAGAAAAACGAGTTTTTCGCACGATTCCTTTGCAGTATCAGACGTAACCGCCGTGAAGCATCGCACACTTATATGAACGTTATTTCAGTAGTGCGTCGGTTGAACTTTCAACTAAAGCGCGTTGAGTTGCTAATTTAGGATAGGGCCTCACCTTAATGTGTCTTTTGAATCTTACTAAAAACTACTTTTAGAAGATTCGATCGACTAATTGTCCACTTTTTAATGCAAAAAAATGAACACTTCTTGAAGGTTTCGGTATGGTATGAATAACTCACATTGTATGAAACGTAGCTCACGTTTTCTAAGTATTGTTTGAAAACGTGAACCAGCAAAAGGTCAACTGAACACCAAAGTTGAAAAGAAGCAGAATAAATTCTCAAACTTGTCACGGCTAAACAAAAATAGCGGTTAATAAAAAAGAAGTTAAGTTAAGAAACTTGAAGAATAAGTTTTCAAAGTTAGGAAAGAAACCAAAAATAGAGAGTTACTAGTTAGTTAGTTGAGTGAGTATTTTATACGTATTATTATTTCTCAATAGCGGTCTGCCCGCGGCTACGATCGCGCTATGTAAGATCTTCCCGTGGGAATAAAACTTTTCCCGGTAAAAAGTATCCTATGTGTTAATCCAGGTCACAAACTATCTTCTTTCCATCCGTCCTTTAGTTTAGGCGTGAAAGCGGAACAAATATTTTCACATTTATAATATTAGTGTGATTAAAGAAATTTATTTTTTTATGATCAAAATCTAATAATGAAATCCATGACATCAAACATCCTCCTAGTTTCACCGACAAGACACGACAAAAGGGAGCATTAATGAATGGGAATGAGCATTTTCTGATTGCATCGTTTTCTTACCTTAATAAACTGACAGACCCTTTGATTCTTTTTCAATCTGTGGGATGTTGTCGGTTGTTGTCGTGCCGTTAAGAATAGTTTTTTTGAGTGGGAAGAAGAAGAAGAAAATTGTATGAATATCTAAGAATTGCTTGCGTATACTCATGCATTCTTTGACTAGGGTAATAAGGTCTTTTTTCAATAGACCCGGTAAATTTCTCGGGCACTTTTCTGACAGATCAGAATCTGTCTGAAAGAGCCACGGAAGACCTTTGGTGGCTCAATGACTCTGGCACTCATTGAACTAACTCACTGCTGGCACCTGGGTTTTTCAAAAATTTCGTACAACTCACACTCACACTCATAAGTACCAAGCATAAGTAGGACCATCCAATCCCACCCAAGCCATCGCAGCTTATTCTAAATCTAAGATAGATCTAACATTGTACACACGCATAACCTTGCACACATTTAAGCATAATGTTTTTAACGCTTATAATTTTATGACAATATTTACTGATATTTTTAATATTTGTAGTTACGTTGCTTATTATGTTATATTCAGCCCATTCTACCTGTGCCTTCAAATTGGCTACAACTTCAACAGCAATATTGAACTTACATAAAATTAACTTATTTTTGTACCTTTTGTCTTTTAAACTGGCGAATATCGAATTTGCATCGATTAGTCAATAAAACTATCAGTAACGCAGAGAACACAACCCTGAAAGCTAAAGCTCATTGAAAAGAAAGATCTTCACTGGAAAATTAAACCCTGTGTCAATATTGTATAGGAAACTTCTGGATTGGCATGTCTCGTTGTGAATTTAGTGAAGTGGGACCAATAGACGGATAATATTTCATTCAAACATCGTTCATTCTTTACATCTCTTTCTTTCATAAGAATACAATTCATTGGGTTATACTATAGGTAGATGGTTAGTCATCGTCACGGTCAGGGGTAACCCAGATCATAAAATTGTTTATTACGAGTCTATCGCGATTAGTTACAAGATGGTTTCCGTGGTTGCGAGTAGACCACCTGAAAAGCTAGGTCTATGGAAAATTGAAGGAGCAGCAAGCTTACCTGTAATAATCCTCCTTGCAATAGATGTTGCCGTCTCTCGAGAAGCAGGTCAGCTCAGTATCCAAGGGCATCCGACATTCACAGCAACGAAGACAGGCGCCGTGCCACTGCCGGTCCACAGCCAATAGGTAATACCTGGAACAAAGACAAGCTTAGAACCAATAATTATAAAGCAGAAAATGAAAAAAATTGACAATATTATTGGTGGCATAATTCGTAATGAGCTTGTATCTGGCACGGATAGCCAAGAAGATGCAGGTTCGAGTTCTGTCCAAAATCGTCAATTTTTTTCATTTTCTGCTTTATAATTATCTGATGTTTCGTTAACAATAATAATCTTAACTTAGAATCCATTAAGACATGAATCCAGAATTTCACGAAAAGTCGTGATACAGGCTCTTTCTAGTTTGGGATCAGATGGCCGTGTGAGATGTCTCCACATAATTATTTATTTATGCTGAACTTACCGGTCCTGTATTCGTCCCCCGCACCCCGCGCATTCGTCCGGAGTTGCGGGGGACTCTGAACTCTCTCTTTCCTTCAGCATCGTGTCCTCTTGCTCTCAAATAACATGGTCGGGCTCCGATTTCACCTGCGGCTCTTCGGTAGTGGTGGTCGCCATTTCTTGGCCTGGTATGATTTGGGATCTGTCAACAAAAGTGTTTTTTTTTAGTTTTAATAAGAATTTGTTCGTCCAAACGGGATCTAATAGTAACAATGTTGGCAATAATAAGGTCTACGGGCAGCAGGGTCCAAACATGAAAACGAAAAGAACATAATTTTGAAAAAAGAACGAAAAATTTTTAAGAAAATTTTTACTACAGAAGAACACATGTTCTTATCGAGTCGATTCGGTGACTATAATATGTAAGACACATTACTCGTAAAAAGTTAGTTTTGGCTAAAGCAAGAAGCTTTGTCGTCGAAAAATGATTTGTAAAAATCTTAATTCGAATAAAAAAAATTGACTTTGACTTTGAAGCCGTTTGGAGACTTTCAGGACTAGCCGGTGTGATTAACGACACCAACACAATTCCATCCACTATTATTTTAATAAATAAGAATATCGCTACCCAACCAATCGTGACAAAATAAAACATCGAATGGTATACATATAAATGGCATCTGAATTCCGCGTACAATATTCCAATAAGAGAACTTTTCAAACAATATATTTTTTTTGTCCTTTTACCATTTAGCATATTTTTTATATTGTGTCGCATCAGTACACAATAGATGCGGGCGGTTTCTATAGTATTATATAGAATTATACTATAGTTATTATGTGTACCATAGCCCGTCCTTTTGAGAAACAATGGAACTCTTTTTTCAATTGTTTTGTAAAGTTCTAGTAGATGTCGCGTATTAAAAGAGAGTTCTGCATTTTATTGTTTTTAGAAATGTCAACCTTCTATTTCTACTTCTTCTTAGCCGAGTCTAATTCGCCGAAATCGGTGTCTTAGGGGAAACTTAGACTTACAAATGTAATTTTTATTTTAAAAGATAAGATAAGTCTTTGCCAAAAACACGGTATAAAAGCTGGTAAAAATATAAATAAGGTTTTGCCATACAGATAAATAGCATGCAAATATAAGTGAAACATTTCATATCAAACAGTTAACTAAACTTAGATAAATGAAAGACCACGCGAGCCTAAGAAACTAAACTACAAATTGTCAAATTATTTTATTTATGTCATAAAAACCCTTGGGACCTAGCCATTCATAAATGTAATCTGTTTTATTTCTATTTTGAGCTTTGTGGCTCAGTTCGATATTTTTTCGAGCATGTTTAGCTAAGATTTGGCAAGATACGTTTATTTTTATCCATAAAGAGTTCACGTCAATGAAATAGGTATATAAAAATCAAAATTAAAATCAACGGCCCGTTACAGTCCACTGCTGGACTATGAGCCTCCTCCACTTAAGTGGAGGGTCTTGCCATAATCTCCACGCTTGGCAGGCGGGTTGGAGATCGCAGATTTAAAAGGTTACTGTATCAGAGAGCGCTGCTGCCCGTTCCCTGTTTAATGTGTAGTCCCTAAGTCGCCTCTTACGACACCCACAGGAAGAGTAGGGGTTTGTGTCTAATGTATTCTACTCTGTCTGCCGTCAACACACGACGTGATAAAACAGTAATCTACTTAGATTACATAAATTGTTGTGACTCGAATAAGATGAGCAGTTCATTGGTTTGACTTAGTTACTTCTATTTTTAGCCGATTGTGCTTTGTTTATCGATCGATGTCTCTTACGTAATAAGGTAGGTATAATAAGATTTTTATAAAAAGATTCCGAGATATAAATAGCTCAAAGAGATAAGAAAAAAAATAAAAACTACCTTTTAATAAATTAAAAAAAAAAACTTTTATAAACTCTAGGTATTTTGTTCCTATTGTTAAGTAAACTTATTTTTTCTATATTCAAACTAAAGCATTATTTTTTATAAACAATTTACTACTTTTTTATATTTTCTATAGAACAAAGAGTAGTATGTTTCGCCAGACAATAGGCGAACGTTTGCGCATTATTGTGGGAAAATCACGACTCGAACAATGGCGATGATAAGGGTTCCGTAATAGAGATACAGCTCTCGACCCCCGATCCGTGCTCAAATGGACAAGAGGGCAGTCTTTGTATCAAAAAATATACCTATATTATATTTGAAGTAAGAAAAAGATAAAAATATCTTCGATTAAATAAAAAACGGAAGCCGTGTGGTGACGGCAGAGGAGAATTTGTCACCAACCCCTACTCTTCCCGTGGGTGTCGTAAGAGGCGACTTAGGGACTACACATTGAACAGGGAACGGGCAGCAGCGCTCTCTGATACAGTAACCTTTTAATCTGCGATCTCCAACCCGCCTGCCAAGCGTGGAGATTATGGCAAAACCCTCCACTTAAGTGGAGGAGGCTCTTAGTCCAGCAGTGGACTGTAACGGGCCGTTGATGTTGAAATAAAAAATGTCAGAAGATTTTATTGAGTATTTTTATTTACTTTTGTCAGAGTTGCGCTGGACTGCAGGAAATCGTTTGATGTAGGTCAGGGTGATCCTCGGAAGGATCCTTGGTGTTCTTCTGGTAATATGAGAGTGAGTTTTTTATTGATTGATTGTTAACGAAAGGCTCTATGAAAATAAGGTTGACGCGAGCCAATTTTTGTACAAAACTCAGAAATAAACAAAATTTAACGCCTTGCAAATAAACAGTTTTTTTTATTCAGTTCATTTTAAAACATAGCATTTTAATGTTTATAGTTATTTAAATATTAAATAATAATATTATTGTTTATTAGTTCAGATTTTGTTTGAACTTTGGAGAGACCAATAGGGAATATACATAAAAAAAAAATTATATAGACATATTAGCATAGTTCGTCTGAAAGTATACAAAAATAGAATACTGGCAGTCAAAACAAAATCGAAATTAACCGGAAAACAAACTAGATACATTTTTTTTTTTATTTGTTCGTTCTTTCGAACAGGCTAAGGTCAATGACCATGCTGCCTTGTCTTTAGTCATAAATCTTTGCTTGATTGAAAATCCGAGTCTTTAGTATTATAATATATTAATAAGTCTATAGTATTATAATATATTCTTGAGTACAAGTCCGGGTAATACGTCTTCTGTCTCCTGTTATCTTGAATACAAATCCAAGGGATACGTCTTCAGTTCTTTTTTTTTTTTTTTTTTTCATATTATATTCTTAGAGAAAATCCAAAATATCATTTCATTAGTATTATAATTCTTTATAATGTCGTAATTTTCAAATCTCTTCTCGAGTATGTTTTCCAAATCCAATAATGTATCAATCGCTGTACATATCCGACTCATTTTTTTTTTTTCTGTGCACATCATTCTCTTTGACTTACACATTTATTTTGTATTTACAAACAACCAATCGCTTTTTGATGTTTAACTGAAAACTTATTTACACATTAGTTATAATCAATATTCATACACTCTTTGATTCATACACTGCCCACAGAAAACAAAAAAACAAACAAGAAAACAAATTTATACAAGGCCATATAAGACAGAGGACATTTTAAAATTTCCTTTATACAATGCGGGGCCAAATTGCCTGTGCCATAAATTCGTAAAAGCTCATTCATCAGCACTAGGCGCTGAATACCGAAGGATGGGCAATCAAAGAAAATGTAATTTAAGGTTTATATTTCCTGAGTATCACAATGATTACATTGCGAAGAGTCCGACAATTTTAAACGATATAGATGAAAATTTAAACGACAATGACCAAAACGCAACCTACAAATGGTTGAATAAAATTTTCTATTTACATAAGAGTGGTTTTTAGAAAAACAAGGTGAACTGTTAACTTGAATATCTAATGAAGCATACCAACAACCTTTATTTTGAATCTCAGTATAATGATACCAGTGCCTCCCCCATTTCTCGCACATGCGCTGTTTTAGTAATCTTACAACATCTGTGAATGGCAGAGATACAGTATCACTGAAATCATTATCTATAGTTACAAAATTTACAATTGATTTTGCTAAATGGTCAGCTTTCTCATTTCCTACAACCCCAATATGCGAAGGTACCCACACTAAAACAACTTGAATATTCAATTCAATAAGCTCTGTCCACAATTCCTTAATTTTGTAAATAATATAATTTGTATTGGCATTTAATTTATTATTCTGCAGATTTTTAAGAACGCGCATGCTGTCAATAGCAACCACCCAATGAGTATATAATGCATTGTAACTTTTGATGTGTTTCAAAGCAAAGAGAATACCTGCAGCTTCTGCTGTAAAGACACTAGCAAGACTATCAATTTTATGACCGTGACCTAGGTTTCGAGCTTCATCAAAAATAGCAAAAGACACAGAATCATGATTTTTAGATCCATCAGTATAGATGAACCTGTGATCATGCCATTCTAACAGTTTTAATCTCTTCTTTGGTTGTTAAATTATGGTCAATGACAATATTCATTTTAGGAAATTTGCTAATAAACAATCCTTGATAACAAGGCAAAGTTGAATTTACACGGTAAATATTTAAATTTTGAAGCAATGAGGTTGTGGAAGACAATTCTTGTAGTATGTAAATAGATCGCCGACGTAACTCAATGCTAGCATTTATTAGGTTCTTTAGAAGAGTGTTATAGGAAATGTAATATAATTTAAGAATAAACCTTTCCCTAAGGTATGACAATCTAATACTTATTGGAGGAAGCTTACATTCTATTTGTAGTGCGCCAATTGGAGTAGACTTAAAAGCACCTGTAATAAGACGCATGCATTTGTTTTGCACTAATTCTAATTTATTTACAGTTTTAGGATCATCTGAATAACAGAAGAAACCATATTCGAAATGACTTCGAACAAGAGACTTATACAGAGTTAATAAAACCTTGGGATCTGCACCCCAATAAGTGGCAGATAATGATTTTAATATATTGAATGCTTTATTTGCACAAGCAATTATTTTATCAATATATTTTCCCCAAGAAAGGTTTTGAGTAAAGATACTCCCAAAAATCTAACATCATATGAAACAGGAAGTGGAATCCCCCTATAGCAAACAACAGGTAAAACAACACTCTTTCGGCCAAAAAATACTACTTTAGACTTAGTGGGATTTACATCTAGATTAAGATGAGCAAAATACTGACCCAAGGCTGCCAATGCATCATTGATTGAATCAGCCACCACAGCTAAATCATCCCCTGACGCATAAACAGCTAGATCATCAGCAAACTGCAAGTTCTTAACTGATGAACCCAAGATAATGTTTAAACGTCCCCCCTGACAGACTCCTAAAGAAGATAATCTTGCACCATATAAGTGATTATTATATTTAACAAATAAATTTCTTTCAGACAGAAATGTATATATCCAGTCTACTAGTTTTCCTGGCAATCCAATGGACATCAATTCACTACAAAGAACACTTAAATTAACATTATTAAAGGCACCAGAAATATCAAAAAAGACAGATAAAAGATACTGATGACTACTTATAGATCTGAAAATATCTAAGTGTAACTGGCAAATACTTTCACGTGAAGAACGACCTCGTCGAAACCCATATTGATTAGAAGGTAACAAACCATTTTGTTCAATAAAAAATTCCAAACGTTGTTTTAAAAAATTTTTGCCACACAATATGTTAAGGCTATTGGTCTATATATGAATTCGGATCAGATTTAAGTTTTTCTGGTTTCAAAATGGGAACTAGACAGTCCTCTTTCCAGTTAGATAGGATTTCGTTATTTAACCAGAGCTGATTAAGAATTCTTAAGAAAATACTAAGACACTCATCATTCATTTTCTTAAAAACAGTATATGGAATGCCATCTAGACCAAATGCTGTATCCCTTCTTGAAAATATTGCCGACTTTAGTTCCTGCATGGAAAATGGTTTTAGAAGGAAACTATTATTTAAATTCATATTTAGATTATGACTAATGTCTGGTCTATTGCAAACAAAATCAGGAGTATATTTATTTTAAAAAGCTGAAATCCAGCTATCATCATTTTTATCATTAGGTACATAAGATTTATTAAACTTGCGCACAAATTTCCAAATTACAGATAGAGGAGTATAACGATTAAAAGAATTACAAGGAGCAACCCAACTACTATTGCGTTCAATCTTTAAGGTAAGTTTTTTGAGAGCTTGAAGCCTTTTGAATTCCAAATAATTTTCCTCACAAGGATGATATTTAAAATTCAAATAAGCTTCTTTGGACTTCAATACAGCTTCTGTACATTTGTCATTCCACCAAGGGAGGTTAGGTCTAAGCCTAGACTTCCTATGACAAGAACGATAGTCACTACTATTTGAAGAAATGTTAGGAATCGATTTTTCTACTGCTATTTTTATGAGATCACAAAAAGTTTTATATGCATCTAAAGGTGTATAAGAATCTATCCTAAAAACTGCCAACAAAGATACGAAATTTTCGACAAACATTTTCCAATCCACCTGTTTATATTTAGGATAGATGGGGAGATGCATGTTAGTGCCAGAGCAATTAGTTTCGTTAGAAAATGTTCTATTACTAACAACAACCTTAATGATTACAGGAAGGTGATAACTACCAAGGGGATCTTCATGTATAGACCAATCACAAAAGGAAGCCAAAGTAGTTGATGCCAATGTTAGATCTAAAGCATTAGGACGCCAAGACATCGAACCTACTGTCGTCGCCTGACCATCGTTAAGAAGAACTACATCATTATCGTCAATAACGTCGAGTATCAACACATCCCCAAGATGTATGATGCGCGTTAAAATCGCCAGCGAAGATCATCGGTTCCGGAATCGACTTTCTTAAGGCATCAAATTTGAATTTATCAAAAGCAGGACTGCGGAAGGACTGTAAAAACTAACTATACTAATTTCTTTTTCATTTATTTTGATTCTGACACAAATATTTTGTAAGGAATTATCATAATATGTATTTATTTTAGAATAAGTTATGCTGTTGTGGATTAGAATAGCAACTCCATTATGTTTATTACCACAATCATTTCTCTCCACTTGGTATCCCCTAATATTCAAACGAATATTCGGTTTTAATCAAGTTTCTGAAATCAGTGCAATATGTATGTTGTTTTTATTTAAAAAATGTGTGAGATTCAACCTATTGCTTACTAAACTTTGTATTATTTAAGAAGAGGGGATGTTTTGCTTAATGTTTGTTTTAATGTTGCTCGAATTGATGCTGAATTAATAGGTCTAATGTTGTCTTTGCTTTTATTTGTTAATATATTTGTAATGTTCTCAAGAATTAAATTTATGAAAGTATCTGATTTTGTAAGATTATTGATTTGTGTTTCGATGGATTTGGATGCTAAATGAGGGAAGGAAGTTTCGTTGAACAAATCGGAATACTACACTGAATGTGACTTAATTTTATTTTCTTTGATTTTGGCTTTTTTGATTGGGCATGAAGATGAAATAGCAACATGCTCACCATTACAATTTGCGCATTTGAGTTTTGTTCTGTCTGCAGTGTAGTTTTTGAAATTATGTTTTAATGTGCAAATGGAACATACCTCATCATTCCTGCAGAACTTGGCAATATGACCGTAGCGTAAGCATTTAAGGCACTGCTTTACAGGTGGTATGTATACTTTCACCTCATGACGCCAAGAATCGAGATAGACATACTCAGGAAGCTGAGTGGAGGCAAAGGTCACAGCTACAGTCTGAGTAGGCTGAAAGCTCACCTCACCCCCTTCGCCTCTCACCCGTCGCATGAAACGTCGAACTTGGATTACGTTCCTTGAACTTCCTATTAGTGCGAAAATATTTTTATTTGAAAGTTCTAGAGGGACGGAAGTAAGAACCCCCGTGACCTCTGTGTCGCCTGCAGGAATTGATACTTTCAAGGAAAGCGCTTTTAGCAGTTTCTCGTTTTTTATGAAGACATTGGCATTGTTCGATAAATCAAATGTAATGCTTACTTTGTATCTGTTAACTGGCCTCAGGTGCATAACACCCGAGACGCAGTGGTCCCTCAAAGCTTTCGACAAAGCCAAGCGGTCCTTGTCCGAGAAAGGTCTGTTCTCCTCTACTCGCGATATAAAAACGATATAGTCTGTCTTATTAGAATTATCATGGTACTTTCTAGAGTACCCTGGCACCTTATAGAGCTTGTACTTATCGGAGTTGTCGTTTTCAGTGTGCTGCCTATTTGATGTTGGCAACGTTCTCTTTCTTCTCTCGGAGTCCGAAGATTCAGAGTGCATCATTTACCGGTGACCTGTCCCGTTCTTGGCCTGCTGATCTATCCCGGACATTATGCCGTTTTTTATTACTCTTCCCCACTAAATTAAAGCAAAATATATACAACTATTTACAAAAATACAAGATAAAGTAGCGAAATTAATAGTGAAAAATAATTTTCAAAAATAATTTTATAAGAGCGCGCCTATTCAATTCGAAGGTTCCCGCCTTTTTTCCAAACTAGATACAACACTATTAAACAAATATATCTGTCTTCTATGCCGGATGTATTATATGGCCCGCGTGTCATATTTATGACGTCACATGACACATCGCACCTCTCTGTTTAACCATTAACTTTAAAGCTTAACTTTGCCTTTGAAATAAAATGTGTTTATCTGAAATTTGAAATAGGTATTGATGAATAAAAAAAATGTGCATATTTCTATTCTTACCGCATCCACTGGTATGGCTGAGTTGTGTTTGTTAGTGGGGCCTTGTGCATATTTTTCGCGGTTCGGCGGCGGCGGACGCGCGACTGTCGTGACTAGCCACGCCCCCTTCTGACAAACTCCTGCGCATACAGCTTTAAGCTAAAGCAGCGATTATACTTTCCCAAATCATCAACGGCTCGTATACGTCCCCATCGAAGGACTCGAGCCTACCCTAATTTAGAGTGAGTTATCAGGCTATAATGAATGAGAACTACCTATAGTGGCTCTGTGGCTTGCAGATTTCGCAAGTCTGTCTTTTTTTTTTCATTATTTTCCACCCCTTCTTACCCCCGACCCCTTGAAGTTTATGCATAAGGTAACAAAAAGGTTTAGTGACATTTGAACATTTTTCGAAAACGCGACCTAAAGCCCGTCACAGACGGAGCTATAATATATATACGAGGCGGTCAGCTCTCTCGTCGCCATTAACTTTGTGTTCAAATCAGGGGTCAAGCTAAATAGCCGGTCACTGATTGATTCGCCATTTTGTTTGACCCCCGCTTTGCATAAAATGTGAATGGCGATGAGAGAGCTGGCTGCCTCGTGCTTTAATATATATTATAGCTTCGTCTGTGACGGGCTTTAGAGGAGTACAACCGGACACACGCCGGACATCCTCCGGACGACCGGACTTACGAAAGAATTTATGCCCAAGCTGAAACGAAGACCCTTCGCGGGATTCTTCTTGTGTATGGGGAGGTCGTAATTCAACCTGTTTGTAATTTCGAACTTATAGTACGGGTTGGTTGACTTCACACACAACTTTAAAATTTCTTCACAGGAGTTTGCAGGTTTCTTCTCAATATTCTCCAGGAGAATTTCTCCTTCACCGTACTACTACTCAAACACGGCATTGTAGTTTGAATTAACCTTATATCTAGAGAGTCATGATCACGATTGTTTTAGCAGAATAGATGCAACTGGAACTTGACACAAACGGAATTGATGCTGCCGGAACCAAACTATTTTATTTATTATTATTATTATTATTTCAGAATACCAACAGCTTTTTATACATGAAACTTAAAAACAAAAATATATAACAACGTAGCCAATTACAGGTATTCACAGATAAGTACAGGTAAAATAAAAACTATTAGGGCAGTTGGTGGTATAGATTAATTGAAACAAGCAAGCAACTAAGTAATTGAAACAAGAGGAAAGAATATATTATGTAATATGTATGTCTGTGTTTACGCTCACTAATCAGAAGGCCCGTAAAAGTCTTTCAGATACAAGCGTCTGAATCTGCAGGTTTAGTGCGAAAAAGTTCTAAATAGCTAAATTATTAAATGAGATAATTACTCTTGGAATAAAATAATTTTGACGGTGTTTAGTGTTTGTGCGGGGAGGTATTAATGGTTTATTATGCCTTAAAGTTAATCTACTCGGCACATTGATACGAGTATTAATGGCATGGAGTAATTCAGGGCAGTCTACGACACCGTTTACAATCCTGTGTCTTCTACTCTATTTGAGTATTGACCTGCTACTCAAAGACCAAACTTGATGTCACCGGGCTTGACGTTATCAAAACTCGATGTAAACGGAATAATTCACGCTGATGACCTAATTAATGTTTTCCTTTACGTCATCGAGAGGAAACTGGACATCATCACCATCAAAAACAACCAAAATTATCATCATTATCATCAACAGCTCATAATATGTCCCTGGAGTAAGCCGATCAGGACATAGTCGACCACGCTGGCCTAGTGCGGGTTGGTCGACTTCACACACATACAACCTCTGAATTTTTTCGCAGGAGTTTGCAGGTTTCGTCTCGATGTTTTCTTCGTAAGAGCGTACAACCGTACATATGAATTCGAAATTTGAAAACACATTGGTACGTGGTGGGGATCGTACCCGCGTCTCCAGGACGGGAGGCAGCAGCCCTAGACGCGAAGCTCTCAAATAACCAAAGTACCTATACTCGAAAAGGGCTTCACACACGGCAGCTATAATGTTATAGCACGATACATCTCATTACATCTTTCCAAAGAAATCTTCAGGAGACCACACACAACAGCTATAAAGTATATTTTTACAAACATATTATTACAACAGCTGTAATGTACATTAATATACCTACCTACACATTATAGCTGCCGTGTGTGAAGCCCTTAATGATTTTGAAAACCGAATACTTAGCACTATTTGTGTGGTGGGATTCAAACTGCTACCGTACAAAATGCATCTATCATCAACTATACCCCGTACCCACTATACCACCGACTAATACAAAAACTTAGTTTTTAATAAGTTTATGAAATGCAAACAAAACATAAATTAAAAATCCAATCGTAAGCGTATCATCGAGGGAGATGTCACGATAATTAGGCACTTCAAGGGTCCATAATTCAATTAAATGCGGGTAAATATACCTAATAAAGTTTGACACAAGGAAATGATAAATTCCTGATAGCCAATTAGGGCCCGGAATAGAAAATTAAATAGTAAAAAATATGATAAGACTGCCTGATACAGCGTCATTTTTTGGCGTTTGCAACTGTAGCGTGACGGACAGACAGTTTTTAATTCATATTTTTAATTATGCGGCGTTAGTTCGTGTGAGGGAGAAATTATGTGTTATACTTAGTAACCACTATAGGATGAGCTCTGACAGATTAAAATTTTAAAAACTTTTTAATATTATTTCGTTTATTTATTTATTTATTAAGTAAAATTACATACTGTTTAATGATAAAATAAGAGGTGAAGTTACTTTTTTTTATATATTTTAGCTATTATGGTTTTTAAACTGAATATTATTGAAAAAAGTTGTTAACGTCGTATGAAAAATTGTCAGAACCGAGCCTGTAATAGCCCAACTATAGCTTTGATACCGTGGCTTGGCCTGCATTTTTTCATGTTTATCTGTAGCAGCGAGTTTGAATACATCAAATTATATTAAAATTATTGTATGACTAAATAAAACGTTATTGTTGTAACTTTTTATAAAATAATATGCTACAGATAAAATAATATGCTAGAGATAGAATTGCTGTGAGGAGCGTTCGTTCGAGGTTTTGGCAGAAATGACAAAGACAGACGAACTCACTTCGACATTTTATAGTTAATTTGCTATTACATAATTTAAATAGCCGGTAGGTTTAGTGTCAAGTTAAATAATCGTAGGTCACAAGAATTATTTGTATAAATATTATTCCAATGAGTATCTTGATTTAAATAAAAAAATAAAATAGGTAGGTACTCACTTTTGTTACAAAAAATTACAGGATCGTTTAACAATGTTTTTAAAAATGCTATTTTCACTTTAGCTTAACCTATCTTTATTCATTAGGTATGGGTATTGTTTTTAGTAATGCTCGTAAGTACAGTAAACGAAGCTAGTCAACGCTACAGTTGGCAATTTACTGAAATCTGTGCTACAACAAACATAAAAACAATATGGCAATAAAAGAACGTTTTATGATTTGAAAATTGGGGGAAAACCAATCAGGAAACTTCAATAGTTACAATGCTACACTGACCTTCAATAAACCAGTCCGCTGGACTGAATTATGCTATTTGGAATGACTGTTGCTTTTTGCGCCGATCAAAATCGGACTTAAACCGGCGTTTTTGTCTATACATCATTATTGCATCTCTTTTCTAAGTCTCACATGAAAATGTGATGTTTTTATTACTACGACCTTTATCTTAGATTTCACATTTTTTTTCTTATGGCACTAGTTGAGCTTTGTGCCAGTGTCAAGTAGTAACATATTTACTTCGTCGCTCTGTTTTGTATACTTAGGTATTTTATTTTTTAAACAAATAACCTAAAAATCCTAATTTAAAATAATTTTTTTTGGAAATATAAATTGCCTACAAATGCCTCGTTTGCCGTTATATCTGGTACCCTTCACATCAATTTTTTTTAATATGCTCAGTAACTAGTTTCCTTAGATCATGCAGGTTGGTCTAATCTAAGGTAATTGAAATTACCTGAAGACTGGCAGTATTCGATATGATATTCAGTCCACTTTAAGCTAAATAGAGGTCAGTGCAATAATCTAATCGGTACAAAAAAGCAGTTAAGTTATTATCAGCTCTGTGCCGTATAGTAAATAAATCGTTTATAGCCGTTGTTAAAGTTGATAAGAGCCTGGCGAGTTTAAATACCAAAAAGCTGTTAAAACAGCCCGTTAATACTAGCAGTTAACTTACAAGGCGAGAAAATAAAAATATTTTTTTAAACATCATTAAATAACTTCGGGTTGAGTTGAGGAGAGAAGAATAGAATTTAAGCTACTCTCATGGTTAAAGACATTAACTTACGAGTCTACAGAAGCTATGTTAAAAATTGTTATGTAATTACTAAAATTAATCTACCTATCTTGTATATATGTCTTTCTTTATTCTTTTGGTATTTTATATTTATTACTCTTCCATTTAATATCTTTAAGGTACAATATTATACTTTCTTACACGCAAATAAATTTTCTTTCTTTCTTGTCTTTTAGTTTAGTTTTTTCATTTTGTTATTTAAGTGGAGGAGGCGCATAGTCCAGCAGTGGACTGTAACGGGCCGTTGATGTTGATAATTTAAGTTTTGTAATAATTGTTACGGTTTAATTTATGGTAACGATCATCGTCTTGGACTGCCACAACACAGGTATCACCTAGTGTGGAGTTCAGAAATAATATGTAAAATTGTTTGTTAACTTTTTGTGTAATAAAAATTATCTTATCTTATCTTATAGGAAGAGCGTCGGTGGTGTAGTGGCTAGGGCCGCTGCCTGCCGTCCAGGAGAGGCAGGTTCAATCCCCACCACGTACCTATGTGTTTTCGAATTTCGAATTCATTATGTACGTTTATTCGATGCTCTTACGGTGAAGGAAAACATCGTGATGAAGAAATACAAAAGTTGTGTGTGAAATCGACCTGATCGCCCTAATTCAGGGTAGGCTCGAGCCCCTCGGTGGGGACGTATATAGTTATGAGCGGTTGATGAGTTGAGGAGATCCTCTATTCCGTTTACATCGAATCTGCTAATTGAGTCCAGTGACATAAATATCCAGAAGTCATCATCATCATCGTCGTGTGGGTTGTAAGGTCGACGACCGACCACACAAACCCTACTGTCAGTGCTATAGAGCCGCCAAAGGCCACTGACTTGGCTCATGTAACGACTAGATAGTAGCCGGGACCAACGTGCCTTCCGATGCACGGGATCATCTTTCTTTTCGGACAATCAGGTGATTCAGCCTGCAATGTCCTAACCAAACTGGGGAAAGTCTCACAAAGAGATTATTGCTTGACAGTGTCCCAACCGGGAATCGAACCCGGAGCCTCCGTAATGGGCGTCGAAATCTCGACCACTCGGCCACGGAGGCTGTTATATTTAGCAGTTGACGTGTTTTAACTGTAATGATGAAGAATTGAAAAATGTATGAAACTGGATGGGGTTGTTCGATGGTAGTAATTTTTCGCAGAAGAATCCACGCACAATGAAGATAAAGGTGCCAATTATGACGTCATAATTTGTGATAAGTATCTTGATGACGCACTGAATTTATAACTATGGAGGTTTGGTGGGTCCATCACGAGACTTTTATATGAAAAATCATCTATCAACATCACAGAGTAATATTTTAAAAGAAGCTTATGGAATGTGTTCTTTATCTTATCTAAAAATTTAAATTGAAATACCTAATAACTTCGAAATAGCTACCAAACAAGCAAACAGTTAAATTTTAACGACTTCACACGTACTTTATATTAAGATAATTTTAACTGAGAGCTGTTTCCGTAAATAAATAAATATGATATACAACCCTAACCTAAAAGTAGCGGAAAGCTATTATTGTATAAATTAAAGGTTTTTTCTTTTATCTAATGTAACTTATTTTATAAAGACTTATGAGAAGTTTGTTTGTATTTCAACTGCAAAAAAAACCGGACTCTTTTGTTTTTTTAATATTCTATTCTATTCTGTTATTCACCCTACGCGAGGTCAATGCTACTACGATGTACCTATATTATTACTTTTTTTTTGTGATACAATTTATTATCTATTGTGGGCTTAGGTCGTGGGCCGATCTAGATATTCTGTCTGGGCTGATCATAATATGCCGCCATTTTGTGATTTCGCCATCTATATTCTGTTATCAATATTCATCTATAGCCTTCTAAGCTGTTCTCCGAGCCTTTTGCCTCGTTTTGGGGCAAGTTGAGAAACTCGAATAAAGACATTTTAATTGATGAGGAACACTGTGGTCCTTTCGAAAGACACTGGTCCTATATGTGCACACTTCTGCAAATGTGAAGCAGAGGTTCATTGTTTCTTTTATTACTTATTTATTTATTTATTAAAATCTAAATCAAATCAAGTATTTATTAAAGAAACCAGCGCTTTACTGGATAAAATACAAACAATTTGTAATTATGAAATCCAATAGGTTGGTACAAAGGCTTATTTTCGTGTGTTGCAGCTATTTTGTTTTCTGAGGGTGTTGTATTCCTAATGTATATTGTGTTTGACGTAAGATTATCTCGGACAAAATTTAATGTGTCGCAGACCTTTTGAAGGCGTGCGACTCAGTGGGACTAGCCCCTTTATTATTATTATTATTATTATTATTATAATATATCTCGCCACATCGTTCCATTCGTTCTATTCTATATATTTGTAACGAGGCATTCGTCCTCTTTCCTGTTTTATGACTGGCAACCTTTCTTGCTAGCAGTTTTATCTTTCATTTTAAATTCATTTTCAAATTTAGATTTCTTACGTTTCGATTTTGTCTTTTTTCTGCCAAATTGTTCACTTCATGTCCTGATCTCCGAAAGTACATACCTAAAGCTTTTCTACTAATCTCTACTATTTGTCAGTTAATATAATATATAAACATCTTCTTTCCCTTGGACTGTGCCCTGGTTATAGCCACATAACCCTCTACAACACTCTTCGTGTAGTGCTCGGCAGCTGCTGGGCCACACTGGCGCCCGAACAGGGACGTTATAACGTTTTACGATTGGCTGTACTAGTATAAACTTTTAATGCAGCTATCTTGCAGCTATTTGCTTACTATTACTGTTTACTAACAGCACAATTTTCGTTTGATATACAGCTGACAGCGTAACTAGCGACGAGAAACGGAACTAAATTACGATGTGCCCAGCCATATTCTGATTAGCCGGGAATATCGACAAATAGATTGCTCTCAACGATGCGCCCTTTATATTGGGCACGTCATGAAATAGATCACGAAATGGATGGCGGCGTATAATAGTTAGTTAGTTTCATTTATTAACTTGATTTGCCAATTAAATTATATTTTAAATTTCTTAAAACTATAAAAAATTCGAGTATAAAATAATTAAACAATTTAAGAATAATAATATCATGTCAAATGATTAAAAATAAAAATTACATTTTATTTTTTATTTTTTTGTACTCGTTTGGGGTTATGCAATAAAAGGTGTTTCAGTCGACGGCCAAATGCTTTCATTTTTATTTTTATAATCTGTCCAGGTGGATTTCAAACGGCCTGTGATCGAAGGCCCTAATAAATGATTCACCCACGACATCTAAACTGTGACAAAAGTCTATATAGCGATACCTCAGTTCCTAAGTGTAACAAATTCTAAAATCAGTGAGTTTGATCTCTAAGTATGAGAAATTGTTCAAAAAACGATTACGCACCACTTCCAAAGATTAACAAGTCGATAACTGAATGTAGTTTGATTGTTACACCCATAATTTTTTCATAATAGTCTTTGATTATTTTATTTTCATACAGTAACAATTCTAGTTGTTTCCTTTTGGAACTGAAAACTTGTCTCTGAATTGTTACACTTTGCAACTGAGGTATCGATAGGTATTTATAAAGCTCCTTAGTAAACCTTTATTTGCAAAAACTGATTCTGTGTACATACATAACACATAATTTTCCATTGAGATATTTTTGTAGTAAAATCGAAAAAAAGGATCTTCGCGAAAGACATTTCAGACACGCAAAGAAGATTATTTTAATATATCTCACAAATATAAATTGTGTCAATTTGTAACTGTTCACCGAACTTTATTGATATTGCTACATCACTAGTGGTTGTTTCCATAGAGCGCATGCGCACAACACTAGTGGGGGGACTTGGACAGATCCTCTCTGTGCTCTCGCGCCAATTTTGGTAGCTCTGGTGAAAATATAATAATTACGTGTGTGAGATGGTTTTCTACTTATAATCTACTTAATATAACGAACTCTTACACCATGTGTAAGTGTAATGTCTACAGACATTATGCAGCTTCATAAAAATACTCGTGGAAAGCTGTACAAGGCGTAAAATTTCATATCTGAAGAAAACTTTCCCTTGGTCGCGTAAATGCAGGGAGTAATGGCCTCTCCAAAATCCACCCCTCCCTGGGGTGGGGCCCTCCACGACCCTCAGAAACACGAGACTGTAGATCGGTAGTTATTCAAGAAGGTAGGTATAAAAAACCTACATACGTAAAATCTTGTTTGTACGTCGAATCATAACCACGTACAACTTTGAGATAGGCTACTCGGAAAGATAGTTTTTCATGCGCGGAAATGGGAAATACGCATTTTTTGCTATAAAATATTTGACAGTGTACGTACAGGTATTAAATTTTCCGCGCTGAATGACTATTTAATTGCAGTTCGTTGGCTGAATCCGCTGAATCCAATTCAGTGACGCGTTTAATATGGCGTCTGCAAATATAAAAAGCGAGTCCATAAAAAAAACGTCGATGCGTTCATTCATTCGTTCAGCGTGAAAGAAGGTCAGTGTAGTGTAGCGCTACTTTGACCACTGACTTATGGGGAAATGGTATTCACTTCTAAAATAAAATTCCATATTAAAATAAATTTAAAAAATATGCTAAATAACTGATACGTAAGCGTTCTGAAAATAATTGATCATTTCATTAATTTCATATTACTCTTAATTTAAAAAAAAAGACTGTCCTCAAACAATTTTTGGTTCTTCTCCACTTTGGTAAATATTCCAACCACATGCCAACTCACTGTCAAACTTTCATTCTACTAAAAGCTGGCCATAAAAAGTACGATCATGAAATGGTTTTGAAATATTTTATTCAAATAAAATGAAATTGTAACCGGATGAGACGTAACGAGGAACAGTGAGGTAGTCAAATGCCTAATTTACCGTGTCGAGTCGCGACTCGTCGTCCTCGTTGCAGTATGACGCGTATGCATGCATTTTGAGGGTTCCGTACACAAAGGGTGCCAATTTTATAGCACAAAGGGTGCCAATTTTATTGCCCATGCAGATAAAGAATAGATCTGAAAATGGCGTCCGCTCGCATGCTAACTCGCTCACAATCTATCGCTTTCTGTACCATAGATATAGGGAAAAAAAAATCTAAATCTATGGTCTGTACTCACACATTGAAGTACGCGCTGCAAAAAAATAGACAAAAATCTGTGATCGCAAAACAATGATAATTGTCATTGATGTTGATGACATTCTTCCGGAAATCGTACATAATAATGTAAAATAAATAATTTTATTTAAACCTAATTTTAAACTTATCCCATGTTGTTTTTTCTCATATTTACTCTTGCTCCTTATTTATTTTATTAATATTTTTTGTCATTATTACTAGTATAATTAATTAATAAAAATAAACCCGTCCCGTCCAGTTTTAAATCATAATAATAAAGAAAAAAAAATAACATAAAAAAGCCAGTAGGAAAAATAAAAATCGATTTTTGAGAACTAGTTTTGTCAACCGTACCATAAGTACCTGCCGCCATTTTCAGATCTATTCTTTATCTGCATGGCTTTTACTATACTATAAACCTCCGCTGTTCGTGCTGTATTTTCTAACTCCTGCGAGTAATAGATAGAATGTTGAAATATTCACAGAGTGTGTATTTCTATTTAAGGAGGCCTCCACCCTGAAATTTTTCGGCAATTTTGCTCGAACTTTACGATGGTACGGAACCTTCCGTTTGCGAGTCCGACTTGCAAAATATTATTCCCACAGGAAAAAAAAATATATACAACGCGAGCGTAGCCAAGGACGTACAGCTAGTTCAACATAAAACAATCACCTAACAGAATGTTATATTAATGATATATCTTATATTATGTTTTATATTATGGTTTTGTTAGCTGTTGGTTTTCCTGAAAATTTAAATAAAATAAAATAAAATATTATTTTTAGTGTATGTACAATCAATCAAACCTATGCATTATGTTCCTCCCGTGTCCACCGCTAACAGGAGCAATGGGTGTGTCAATTATACCGTTTAACCAAGCACGGGTTCGAATCCCGTTTGCTGTAATTAACGTGCCTATAGGTGTCCTGTAGTAGGGTGAGCATGAGTTCAACATTTTTAGGAAAAAGTATAAATAAAAAAAGTCGATAATCAGGCGCAATGGCATGCTATGCATCGACAAAAGCCTAAGTCATTTATGCGAAAAGTTGATTTGGAACACATTGGTTGGCTGGAAGAAATTATACTTTAGAGATAAGATCGATTTTTCCACTACTTTCATTAATATTTTTTTTTGTTTTGTGCGTTTTTATTCAATATAATAATGAAATAAGTATTTTTTACAATAAAATTATTATTTTAACACCAGGGCCCGGTTTCACGAAGCAACAAGTTACAATTTGATGTTCATTATTTAGCCAATTCGCCTAAACTGTAAGTCCTTATCGTTTTATTTATCTAATAGTCTACGCAATGTACGTCGAATTGTACTCGCAATTTGTAACTTGTAGCTTCGTGAAACGGCCCCCTGGTAGAAAAACGCAAATAAACAACTCATTTACAAAAATTGTTTTCAAAAAAATAAAATAGATTACTCTTCAATAAACGTTTAAGATATAGAAGTGCCGAGGTCGAAGAAGTGGCGTTAGTGCTATCAATTACTTCTAGTGTATTATGTACCGTTTAATTTTTATTGCGTTTAGTTGAAATAAGATATAAAACCTTATTTATTTTTATTCTTAGAACAACATTATAAAGGTACCTTCTCCACTTATTTGATGATATTTTTTTCATAGACGTTGCTTTTTCCTTAAATTTTAGTGGTTATGTTCATCAAAAAGATTCCATCTTTATTGTTGCCCTGGATTAGCTGTCCTCCTCGTAGCGATTGATAAAATTAAAAAGAAAGTGCGTAATTTTTGCACTATTATTGGCCTGCTATATTATCATATCACTTTGATAGAAATGGCGATCAGGTACCTACGTTAAAAAAATAGTTTCTTTAATCCCAAGTTAGTTAAACTTAAAAATAAGTTAATAAGCTGTGGCTAACGTTATTCTGTCTAATATGTGCCTAGAGTTATCCACGATGCAACTACAAAGCATGGTCACGCTACTAAAGGTAATTAATTATCACGCCTCCATAATTGACATTTTAATTGCGTTCCATGTTACATTTGAACGGTGTAAATTGTTGCACTTCGGTTTACACGGATCACTTGCTTTTGTTTCAAATTGTATTCATGACTGATTCGCAAATATTAAATGCACAGTCTGGCAGGCTGGCAGACTGAGTCGTAATATCATTTAATTAAAATAATAACAAATAAGTTTAATATAAAATATATTATATGTGTTTTTTATATATATAATTTGAGATTTGTATTGTGCCGATTTCTATTATTACACCTATCATCTCTAAGCATATTACATAGACAGCACAAAGACTAAAATGAACCGTTGTAGAAATTATAATCTGACAGAATTATAAAGAACTTTTGTACCTACAAAACTTCATTTGATTGAATGCATACTAAATTTGAATGAGTTACGTGGATAAAAAAATAAGAAAAAAAAATTAGAAAAGTAAATGAAAAAAATTGCTACGCATTTAAAATCAAATCTAAGCAGAAAAACCCAGTTACACTTATTTGGTCTGACCCGGGGATTGAACCCATGACCTCCACGTTACTGTTACAGTAAAGTGCGATCCAACTATGACTGCGCCACGGAGGCAGTCATAATTAAGGGGCTACCTGACTGCGCACTAGCGCCACTTCGAAAAAAAATCATAACTCCGAAAAAACTAAATATATTAAAAAAGTGGACGATCATTTTAAAGTGTAGGTACTTTAGTATTTTTAGAAATACCGAATTTTATAAAATCTTATACGGCGTAGTAAGAGATAGCGAAAGTGCTAAAAACGACCGTTATTAGCACTTTCGCTATCTGTTACTACGATTAACAATAGATAACTGGATTTATCAATTCTAAAAATACAACAAGACTAATGAAACAATATGATCGTTCATATTTTTGATATTTTGTGTTTTCACTAAGTTATGATTTTTTATCCAAGTGGCGCTAGTGTTCACATAGGGTACCCCCTTAATAGTTATAGTTCACCAACCATTAGTGACAATGCGTCCTATCTGTATCGTTCACATTTCATAATCTATGATTTTCAAAAAAAATGTCGACATGTCGTAGAAAATAATTTCAAAATTAGTTTTGATTGGTTTTAATCAATAATTGTGTTTACTTTTTTATGATAAGTCAGTGGTTCGATTTTTACACGGTTTTCATGCAAGCCAGCATTTTTAGATTATTGTTAGTCACAATTTCGGCACGCGGCGGGCAGTTGCTTGAGCATTAGGCGAGTGACTAAACGAGTTGTTGCCAATTGGCAACAACGCACGGCGGAAAAAACTAGTTAGTTGCGTCAGTTCCATGCGCTAGTAATATTAGTTTCAATTTCAATGGTGTCAATAGAGTGTGTGATACCATGTTGTTTTTTTTTAATTGAGCGGCAAATGACTTCGATAGTGTAGCTTAAAAAAAAAGTTAAGGGTAAGGTTTTTTAAGGTAATAATATCATCTAATTGAAAGAATAACAAATAAGTTTATTTAGTTTAGTTTATTTTAGTGGCTTTTTATTCGTCATGGTGTTAGGTAGGCACTAAAACAAGACCAAATTTGACAGTTAGTCGTGAAGTCATAGACAAAAACAAAACCGATGATCTTCGGTCCTTCTTCAATTAAAAATGATAGAAAGTGACAGGACTAATTTTAAGTTTAGTTTAGTTGGGCGTATGCCGAGTCGACACCAATGTTTGCCTTTCAGCCCTTCAAACTTATTTGGCTCGTAGACTAAATATAGGAATTAAAAAACAGGTACCTAAGTAAATTCTAAAATAAAAATAAATCTGAGAAGCTCCGAAAAAGTAATAAAATAAGTACTTACTAGCAGAGGTACATAATATTAAATAAAATCGAACAACAATTGTAACAATAAAACCGAAACGCGCTATATTAGGTAACTATTTGATACACAATTCAGTAAGTCAGATAATAATTTTCCATGGCCGTAAAATTTTTGTTTCGTTCTTCTATCACCAGATGGCGCTAGGTGCGCGTGGGTGATTGAATTGGCGCTTAAATTAAAAGCAAGGCGTACTTTAAGTACGTAAGTAAAAAAGCTTACTTTTTCTTCTTTGAAAGAAAGTAGTAACTTTTAACATCTTGCTGGATCGTTATTGATAATGTCACTCTTATTAAGTACCACTTTATAATTTAATTTTGATGCAAATGAAGCACACTTTGCAAAAAAATTGGCAATGTTAAGTTACTAAATCACCTTATAGTGTGCACTCAGAATTTTGGACAAACATAAGTATAAAAATTTCTACGTAGCACAATCATAACATACGCAAAAACGTATAAAACATTAGCGTGAACAAATCATATAGGTACCTACATGAAACTGAAACAACCCAAACGTCATAAAGCTCATTCCACCTAAGATATAATATCGGTAATTCAATAAATTTACCTCGTACTACAGCGAACTGGCAACGTCGCGCGCGGCAAAATACGCCGTCAAACGGTTACAATACGCATTCAACTGTTCCAAAATTGAACACGACACTGTTGGAACTCGCGGACATCTAAGGGGGCGCGCGATGCTGCGACGTTGCCACGCCTTTGCGTGGTTACGACCAATCGCACGTCCACGTTCTTGCGAACACAAAACGGCTCGATTTCGGCCACAGACATTTTCTGTCTCTTTCCTTTCAAAAAATAACAGCTTTATGACGAACGGGATGACGGCGCCGCAGACGTGGGTATCGCTCCCAAATTCAAAATATTTCGCGCAGTTATGTGAGACTTTTGGGTTTACTGTTGTGGCTGTAAGGTCCATTTTGGCTATTTGCGGGTTGAGTTCTGCTTGCTATGAAGATCGATTACCGAGCTAAGTTCGTCGTTTGAGATAACGGAATTGAGGTTATACTGGTTGTGGGTAGGTTATAGTAACGGAATTTATTAGCAAAAGTTTGCAGGATCAGGAATTTTATTGCTCGAAAATACGAACTCAACATTTTAGGAGGCTCGCAATGTTGTTTACATTATTGTAGTAAAGTAATATGTCTTACATAATTATGAAATTGTTTAAAACTGTTTTGTGAAAACCCCGAAGAAATAGCGAAGTTTGGAATTGGGGAATAGATTCTTGAGATTTAAACAAAAACAAATTCGTTTGTAAGTTTACTGAGCTTTTGTGACACACCGTATTACAATATCAGGTGGCATATACGACGTGTCTAATTCACGACAAAAAACGTCTCGGGTGTTTGGCCACCCTATAAAACCGAAAATCTTTTTTTTTCACAACTATACAAACGCCTCGTTATTTTTTCATACTAATTGACTCGGTCATCTGATTTTGTATGAAAAGATACTTTTTTGAGTTTTAAAAAGTTATGGATTTAAGGTGGTATAGTTTCACGGACTGAGCAACCACATGAGATGTTTTGTATTATTTAGTGAACAAGTTGTATAGAATGAATATTTATTTTTCTTTTTTTTAATTTTTTTTTTTTGTTCCTGAGTTCCTGATAATCGGATTAAAAGAATATTTTCAATCAAAATTAAGTCTTTTTGTAGTAAATTTCTGCGTGGTTCAGCCGTGGAACATCCTGTATATTCTGTGCAAATAGTGATTGAAAAATTTATGACAAGCGGGCCTTTAAATTAAACACAATATATCAAATCAAATCAACGGCCCGTTACAGTCCCCTGCTGGACTATGAGCCTCCTCCACTTAAGTGGAGGGTTTTGCCATAATCTTCACGCTTGGCAGGCGGGTTGGAGATCGCAGAATATAAGGTTACTGTATCAGAGAGGGCTGCTGCCCGTTCCTTGTTCAATGTGTAAGGTAAACATAAATTAATATACAGCATGAAATTTACATCGTTTTGTTCCCGCCGTGTAGTGATAGTACCCGTCAAACTGAACAACTTTTCACGAAAAAAAAAATTCCTGCGACAAAAAAATTTTTGGTCTCTCCATACAAAATGTGAGACTCCCGAGCGACCCATTTTGTATGGAGAGTAAAAATTTTTTTGTCACTGGAATTTTTTTTCGTGAAAAGTTGTTCAGTTTGTCGGGTACTATCACTACACGGCGGGAACAAAACGATGTAAAGTTCACGGTGTAGTACTATAATAATACACTACAGGTCTAGGATAAGTATTTATATTACATTAAAAGACTTAGTACCGCAGGAATATTTACTAAGCCACCTAAAATAAATTTAAATATTTATTAGTAACGATTACAGTCTTACAAAACACAACATTAACGCTAAACTGCCTCTAGTTATTTTTTAAATTATTATAAGTAAATAAACAATACTATTTAGTAACGCCCTCGTGCGGTAACGCAACATATACATAGGATATGTTTGTAGATATTTGCCGTTTAAGTACAGTCAGATTAAAAAGTTTTAGTGTGTTGAATTATTATTAATATTAATAGGGTATTATTTTATTTAACTACTTTATAGACTCCAATTCATTTAATACCAACCTAATAAAAATAATGCAGTCCTGTCCGAAACCGCAACCATGTGGGCACCCTGCTCGGCGTAACACCTTTTACTGTTCTGTGGCGTAACATAACCTCAATGGTACCACAGAATTAATAAACAGTAAGTACACAGTTTTGTGTCGGTTGTCTCACCCTTCACTATCCCACTGAGAGGCTCTCCCTTACCCTTACGTAGACGTAATCTCTGCGTCGTGGTTACACTTCATATTGACTCCAAAGATCCCTAGCATGAAGTTATAACAATTGAATAACGCCGCCCGCCGTTAAGCGTAGAATAGTAGTGCGGTATACAACTTCATATAAATGTTATTGTAACGCTTTTGAAATGAAGCGTCACGCGACGTGTTGTGGCGACAACGGTCGGTCTCAGATATTAAGGGCGTCACAGACGGTTAAGATACGATATCGTATCTTACGAGGCAGCTCTCTCGTCGCACTTACTTTGTGTGCAAAGCGGGGGTCAAGCAGAGTGGCCGAATCAATCAGTGACCGACCATTCTGCTTGACCCCCGTATAAAAAGCGCCGCTGAACGTCGCTCATCGCGGCGCGTCTCCGAATCGCATGTTTATTTTTTACTGCTGTATTTTATGAAAGGGACTTGCGAGCTAAAATTTTACCTACCAGTAAAAGTTTGACCCATGGAAAAACCTTGATGATGATGATCTATCCGACCGATTTCGGCCATGGCGACCACTTCTACTCCTAGTCAGTCGGGCGCTGGAAAAACCTTATTAAAATGTTCAACAGATACCAAAGGTATCGGTTTTGTGGTATCAGACTGGAACACCAACACCAGGCCGAAATCATTAATCATTTTGTCTTACCGAAATCAAAATCCAGGAGCTGACATCTTTCAGTGAAGTCGGTCGTTGACCTTAAAATTTACACGATAATATAGCTGCAGACAAGAGAGTATTTTCTTCAAGCTTTTATCTAGTTTCACCTGTCTGTAAACCAATCTTGCAAGTTAAATTTGACCCAATGTCGCTGAAATCAAAACTTGCAAGTTAAAGACCTACTTATCGGTTTCCTATTGAGCTGAAACTTTGTCAACATAATACCTTCTGATAAAATGACCTGATGATGCAGCGAGGATAGTCTCTTTACGAGGAACTTCTCAACGGTTTGTAGCACCACAGAAGAAATATTAGTAGCACAGACTCGAAACGTGCTCGAAACTATGAATATATAGGTACGTTCAATTTTGATAGCCAAAAATAATCATGAACTGGATGCTGCAGCCATTGCAGGATTGTCTCCTCATTAGGGATTCCTCAACTGATAGTAGCACGAACTCGAAACTTTGCTTTAAAAATGACCCACACCTTGCAAAATAAAAATTCTTACACAAGTATGTCTGAATATTTCAGAACTTGGAAACAAATATATAGATAGTTCTGGTCAATTTTCAATTAACGCAGCATACACGTTCAAGCCAGGCACGCTTCGGGGCGGGTTATTTGGTTAGATTAGTTTTAAGTTAAGTTAAATTTTATAAATATTTTTATTGTTAGATTCAAACTATTTTTGTAACAAATAAAAATATTTCATTATACAAAAAAAATATATTAAACTTGTATCCAGTATAGCGACTATTTTTTTTTTAAACAACAGGAGTTAGTGGTAATATTATTTGAACGGAAGTCTCCGATACGTTATCGGTAGGATCGACGGTACTTCTATATATTATTTATATTTAGTCCCACATTAGCGGTGCAACTGTTAAAAATATTTATTACCGCGTACGATATCGCGTCGCGTCGTTGCTTTGAGCGCCCGCGCAGCTGAGTGGATTTATCTAGAGCAGCTAATACCCTTACATTTTTATATGACGACGACGCAACGGCCCAAAAAAAGGAGTGATTTTTATTACACCATAACTTCTAAGCATATTTCGATGAATGGGTATCCTTACATCAGCCTAAGCGACATTGTCTATAATATTTTTGACGTCATGTTTTAAATTGTTTTAAAAAAGTGATTAAGCAGACCACCAGCCCGACGATGACGGTCAGTTAATATTGTGGCAGTAGTGGAAGGGAAATATTGGATAAGGACTGCGCAAGATCGTAAAACATGGCGCAATAAATACTCAGCAGTGAGTGGATGTGGGCTAGATAAAAGTGCACTTATGAGATTTTTTCTTAAATTAAATGTTGGTGAGCTAATAAGCCAATTAATTTTTTTATACCAATGCCGTGCCTAGTTTTTGTTTCAATAGTTTTCTTGTATGAATCAATACATGAAAGTGTCTAGATAGTAATCACAAAATAATTAGGTATTCGATGTCTTAGGTTCAGTTCAAATTGTTGTACTTATTTTATTAACAGTCATCACTGTCCAAACAGCTAATACTTCACTAAATAGAAAGAGATCCAATTAATAACATATCTAAAAATACCCACCACTTTGAATATTTTAAACTGATGCCAAAACAAAACACCTCCACTTAACCGCAGGAGGTGACAGGTGCTCTTTAGAAATCCTCGTTTTTTATTAATTTAAAGTAAAACAAAATGTTGTTTTCATATTTACAATACATTAATTAGTGTTATCTGTCTGTTCATCGACTCTTACTTACCTACTTTTGCTAGAAAAAAACAAAAAAACTAAGGCGAAATGATAAATACATAATCTTAACAGTAATTAGAAGTTACGCATGTTGCATGTTGAAGTCGGTGTTCTTTATAACTACAGACAGTTGCTGGACGATCTTTTAAGATTACGATCTGTAGAATAAGTAATTAAAAATACATTTTCTTCCATCAGGTATGAACCAGTTATGCCAATTATCGTTTAGAATTAAAAACATGTACTGTTTATACAAAAACATGTACCGCCGTGTGGTGACGGCAGAGTAGAATACATTTGTCACCAACCCTTACTCTTCCCGTGGGTGTCGTAAGAGGCGACTTAGGGACTACACATTGAACAGGGAACGGGCAGCAGCGCTCTCTGATACAGTAACCTTTTAATCTGCGATCTCCAACCCACCTGCCAAGCGTGGAGATTATGGCAAAACCCTCCACTTGAGTGGAGGAGGCTCATAGTCCAGCAGTGGACTGTAACGGACCGTTGATGAAATCGAATGCTTCAAAAACATATCGCTGTGGGCAGGGCGAAGAGCGCATGTCCTAAAGAAAAACTTTTGTAGGCCTTTTCTAGACACTTCCTACTTTTCAGGGGTCTGTAACCTTTTGCTGCCCTGAAAATTTTCGTCTGTAATAATATTACGAGTACCACTTTGGTATATGTACATCACAAACAGGTCAGTTAAGAATTTATTTCGTCATTTATCAATTTAAACATAGCATTACTCTATTCCCATTTTTAGAAATGTTATTTCAATTTCTTGTTACACCATTCGTGTCAATAATATTTCTCTTTGACGATAATATTGAAGTCAAACTGAAAGCCATCTAATTGAAAGCATCTTGAATTTATTGAAATCAAATGGAAATATTGCTTTCAATAGAAACTACGTAATTGCGAAACAAGGTGACTTTGCTGTAAGGTTTGGTTGCAGTACGGCTGTGGTACGGCTGTGGTACGGCTGTGGTACGGCTGTGGTACGGCTGGGGCACTGTACAAATCAGTAATACTTTGCTCCCCAATGTTGGTTCCTTGACCCACTTGCTTCATTAATAGTACTTTGCTCGTACATTTGCGTTCATAAAGTTTACATATTTTTTCATTTTTGTAATTTAATTGAAACTGGTTAATGCATATAAGAAACTTAAGATATCATTACAATATCAAATATGTCATTTAAGTCTTAAGATATTATCTAGACAATCACACATCAGTCACTTCAAAACATTTACCTGACAGAAATTCTAGTATTATTGAGTGCGTAGAGTAGAGGTTAAGTTCTGCGCGGTCACATCACGCAAAAATTGCTACCTAACGTCACAGAAGAAATCTAACGTGAGGGTTTTCATATTTCATAGCCATTTCTAAAGTTCTATGCTCATTTTAAACGAGCGAAGCGTCTTCGTTCAACTTGGCCGAAATTGATTTTGTATAATAAATAAATAAATATGTGGGACATCTCACACACGGCTCTGATCCCAAACTAAGCAAAGCTTGTACTATGGGTATCAGACAGCTGATATTCATTACTTAAATAGATAAATACATACATATATAGATAAACAACATCCAAACACAAGTGTTCATCACACGAATGTTTGCCTTGAGCGGGATTCGAACCCGCAACCCTGTGCTTCGTAGGCAGGCGAACTACCAACCAGGCTACGGGGCCGTCAAAATCTGTCTCTGTTTGTTCTCCTTCAATTAGTAAAGTCGCGTTCTACTCCCGTGAAATTTTCTGAGCAGGTTTGATAAATATAATACAATATGTAATAGATTTTTTTTGTGGAAACAGTTTTTGGAAATTTGAAAAAGATACGGTTTTATAGGGGTTCCATGCTTACAAGGTCTACAGGTGACATTTCTCAACCGATAAAAATAACAGGGGTGGGGGGGAGGAAAAAATTTAGAAATAGAATCAATCGACGTAAAGACTTTCGAGACAACTTACAGGGCCACTAAGTAAATAATGTATAAACAGATTAATTTACCAAGCCAAACAGCGCTGACATGAAAGCTCAATTCAGATTGTGACTGTACAGAACTAGGTAAAGTTCAACCTACACAGTTGTTTTCCTAATATCCACCCACCCATACCCATCTTTAGAAATATCTTTTTCTATACAGAAAGAAGCTGAAATTATAATAATATTTTCCATGGTTTTGTGACCATGGCATCTTACCTCCTTCCACCATTATCCTTTTCTTCACCGGCTAGTTCTGCTAACGCTATTCTAAAATTTAAATATTTCAAATTTGGAATTACACATCTCTCTGTCTACGGTTTTTTTTTCACCCATTTTCACTGTAATTTCCTATAGTGGCTCTCCAATAGGGAATATTCACATTATTTTTTAAATTCATTAATCGAAATATTGCAAGTTCCAGATAAACACATAAAAATATTTGTTTCAAATATCTTGCTCAGGAACAAAGTTATAAGGCTTCAAAGTTGATGGTACGGCAGAGAGGTCCGACGTGACCTGTGACGTCATTGGTCACGCGGGCCATACATCTGCCATAGACAATTTTGTTTTCGTAAGAGAGACAGATATATTTTGTTTATTAATGTTGTATCTAGTTTGTTTTTCGGTCAATTTCAATTCAGTTTTGACTGTCAGTATTCTATTTTTGTATACTTTCAGATGAACTATGAACAAAAAAACTAATATCAGGCAGACTCTCGTTTACACTGGTAAGCACTGGCTCCTAGAATCTGTTTTAGTCTTTATTGTACCAACCCTATAACCACGTAAAAACCCGTCAGGGTAAGTTTGGTAATTGTATTATATATTTTGAAAAACAATAAATAATGTTAACATCAACATTATTTATTGTAACTACTTCCGTCCTTTTTTCAGTTTACGTCTCAAAAAACCTCAAACAAAAGAAATCGGCCTGAGACGACGTTCCTTATTAAGAGCTTTCTGTGTTATTAAATTTTATTACATATATTTTATACGTTTATATAGCTTTAAAATAAATGTACTAGGAAACCCTCGTACCTAGGATCCTGCGACTCAATAAAAAATAACAAGCTCTGAAATAAAATACAAAGCTAGGATCGTGAGAATCCTTGTGTTCCTAACTGGAACACCCTTGTTAGTGGAAGAGAGACTCCTCTGCGCTGTGAAAATGATATCAATCATACATTACACTCTTCCTCGTACCTGACATGTCCTATACTATGTTCAATATCTTCACAGTACTTATAGATAGATGTGATATTGTTTAACTCGTACCTAGCTAACCTGAACAGAGGACAAGTCTGCTCACAATGTCGTCGCCAATTTTTCGGCTATTTATATATAAGAAAATAGTGGCATGTACATTTTGAACACCAAATTTTTTAAACTGTCCAGAAATGAAGTTGTAACTTATGAAATGGGTGAAGAGACATCAGATTAAACTTAAAAACTAATAAAAACTAAAGTTGACAAATATTACAACACGCCCTAAAATTACTTACTACCATAATTTATTCAAAATGTATCTCAATTAACATTATAACTAACATTATGTAAAATTATGTTTTTTTTAATACAATATACGGGGTTATTTTTTATTCAATGCACAGACTATGAAACTAAACAACTTTCCCCAAGAAACATAGGTCCGAAAATGAAAGAAAATTTTGTACCTGCCATACTAATTGCTGAGTTGGCTGCGGCAGTTTTTATGAAAGATTTCGCTCTTTCGCGCTTTTTAATTTTAGGCGCTTTCACCCTTTCTACAAAACGCCGACGATATCCGGACTATTTTTTTCGGGAAAGTTAAACAACTTTCCCGAAAAAAATAAACAGTTTCATGGTCTAAATATGTTAGATAGCTTTCGTTCTTTACTTTTGTAGTATATTTATTTTGTATATTGTAGTTTATGCTACCTGCCTTTTACTTGCATTATCTGGCGCTAGAAAAAAAATCTATATCTGATAGTAAGAAATGGATATGAAGCAATAGGTTTCTTAATTAGATGAATTAAGTTTGTCATACCCATGCAAAACACATGTGAAATAGACCAATAAATGGTCGACTTCACACACAACCTTTGAATTTCTTCGCAAGAGTGTGCAGGTTTTATCACGATATTGAGCGTCGAATAAACGTACATATGAATACATAATTCGAAATTCGAAACATAGGTAGGTATGCAGCGGCCCTAGACATTAGACCACCGACGCTCTTACAATACATAGTCAAAGTCAAAAATTCTTTGTTTCCATAGGATGTTATTACATCACTTAGATCCGTCATTACATTTTTTTGGGGGAGTTTACTAACACAATGGCGGAATCTGTGGAGAAGAGCTCTAAAAAATATATATTGGCAGAGAAACAAAACGGCAAGCCATCCGTAACTAAAACGTAAATCTAAAAAATATATCAAAACAACCTTATTACAAAACAAATGGCAAGAGATCCCGATGAATCTGAACGGCTATAATATTCTGTACGTAATTACAGGCCATAACACTTGTTCGTGTGAATTTACTCGACAAAATAAAACTACAGTGTGTCGCGGCTGCTGTGCCGGCGACGGATTTATAATAATTAGTTTGGAGACACACGACCCTAGAGGACAGACAGCGAGCAATAGGGGATCGGACTACTTTTTTTTATTTTATATATCCAAACTTCTTAGTTTCTGCTATCGATCACTAAAAGAATTTTTGTTCTATCTTTAAAATTGACCGAGTTATAAAGGTTTGAAATTCAAGATTAGACAGAGAGGCACATACCCACTTGTGACGTCATTTGTTAGTAACACCATATAATCTCCATACAAAAAAAATTTTTTCAAAGAGACATACATATTGAAACTTTAAAAAATCACTGTAAATTCGTTTTTCAACCGATTCGCGAATCTTCTGCTACTAATTTATATTTTAAAAATAATTTATAAAATATGGTAAATTCATTAACTATGGTGAACAGTCCGATCGCCTATTCAAATGCAGGTCTATTTAGACTGTACGAGTACGTTCACGTACACACTTTTTTCTGCTTTAGCTCTAATTATTGTTCATCATTCCTGTGCTAGAAAGTAGTCAATTTAGTTTTACTATTTTCCAAAAACTTTTTTTCATACTTAATGAAACAGTATTTAGACTCCCTATACCTTGTTTCAGATACCACAAAAAAAATAAGTTTAATTAACCTTAGGGTGTTACATCTCTTGCACATTGCTTTGATGCATTTTTTTTGTGTGCTCTAAATGCTTTACTAATATTAGTATGTACAGTTCCCCCAAAATAATAGTCCATATCTTAAAATGGATTCAATATAGGCATGATACGAGACTAAAGCCGTTTTTAGGTTGGTGACGCTTCTTATTCGTCGAAGAGCATATACAAATTTATTAACCCCTTATACGTTTTCTACATGTGTTTTCTAATTAATGTCTTGGTCTAATGTCAATCCTAAAAAAAATATTTGTTCATTATTTTCGATATTAGTATTATTATAATTGATATTCATATTGAAGTTGGATCTTAAATTATAAGAATTATTAAATTGTACATAGCTGGTTTCTTCCAGATTAATCTTTAATTTGTTATTTTTCAATCATTTTATTATATTATATAATGTCCTATTAATTTCATTCTCGTGGTCCTTAACTGAATACTTTGTTTAAAAACAACAGAAAAGACTGCAACTGAAATATCATCTGCAAACAGTACACAGTGGTAGTGTGTTGCCTCAGTTATATTATTAACGTACAATAAAAATAGTACTGGCCCCAACACACTACCTTGTGGAACACCATACTTTACTACTTTTTGTCAGAACAATAAGATACAATATCATTTTGATCATCCCTTTTAGTAATTGCGACACATTGTTTTCTATTTATAAGGTGTGATGATCCATTTATAAGCAGTACTCCTTATTCCCATCCCATAGCCCTCTAGTTCATTCAACAAGACTTCGTGTGAAACAAAATCAAACGCCTTACTTAAATCCAAGAATAATCCTGTGGTGAGATATTTTTTTATTTACATTATTAAGTATTGATTTCATTAGTGAGTAAGTTGTGGATTTATGTTTTTGGAAGGCATATTGTTCCTTGTTAAGTTATTTATAATTGTCACAAAAACTCATTAGTCTTAACTTAACAGCAATTATATTTTTCGAAAATTTTAGACATAACGGGTATAAGAGTTATGGGGCGATAGTTGTTAATATCATCCTTGTTTCCCTTTTTGAGAAAAGGTTTTATTATTGAGTATTTTAAAATCTGCGGAAAGGTCCCGGTCAAAAATGAAAGATTTATAAAGTGAATCAATCAGTCAATATTGGGAGTATTTCATCTATAGATGCTTTTATTATCTTTGTATTAATCTCATCTTAACCCGTTGAGTTAGTATTTTTAAGTTTCATCACTACAACCTTTACTTCATTTTCAGTCATGGGTTTTAAAAATAGAATTTGGTAATCTTTTACTAGTTTTGTTTTCATTAGCATTTGACAAATTATCACAGATACCAATGTAATAGTTATTAAAAGCTGTTAATATATCAATTGTATTTGTCAATAATTTGTTATTAATCAGAATACCCTCAATATTTAGCACTAGCATTAGGTCTTTTTGCTACTGAGTTGTATCTATGTACTCTCTATCTCTCTATTTTCGATAGATCGATCGATCAGTTAGGTCTTCAGAGTAATTATAATTCCGTCAAGAAAAAAGGTATGTAGTCCTTCAGAGCCGTGTGTATCGTTATTATAGTAACCAAAAATAGACACCTTTCCTTTCATCTCGTTATTTGTGGACAATTATATAGTTGCTGATTGACGACATCACGCTCGCCCCTTATGCTAACGATATTAGGTCTAAATTACGCTGGCTCATTAAATTCAAACCAATATGAAATATAATTTTAACAGCAATAATGGTACCAAAAGTTGTAGCCGATTGTCGGAAAACAAAACGAATTATGAGTGTTTTTCTTTAGTGTTTACTGAAAGTTGCCTAAAATAATTTAGCTGCCTTTTGAAAATTGACTAGGTAAAATTATGTATCAACATCATCAACAGTTCAAAATTATGTATGTCTGAATAATATTATCAAGTTACGTAAAAAGATCGCAGGACTATAAGAGGATCTATGGGCCTGGTTGCCTGAAAGCAAGTATATGTTGTAAAGGTCCCTCGAGAGTTTCTTCCATTCCGCCCGGTTCTATGCTACGATCTTGGCCTGGTCCCAGGAAGTGCCAGTCGCCTTCAGCTCTCCTTCCACAGTGCGTCTCCATGTTGCAACGGGGCGGCCCCGTTTTCTTCTTCCGCTCGGCTCCCACTCAAATGCAGTCTTTGGAGGATTTTCGCCTCTTCGCAGTACATGCCCTATCCAGCTCCATTTACGACGCGCGATTTCTATTATTTCGAAAGCAAGTAAATAAATATATAAGTAAAATAAAAGCAGGTACTTTAAAATGGGCATAATCTCGCACAATTAAGCCTTTTTTGCCAATAAGCCGTGTGGTGACGGCAGAGTAGAATACATTTGTCACCAACCCCTACTCTTCCCGTGGGTGTCATAAGAGGCGACTTAGGGACTACACATTGAACAGGGAACGGGCAGCTGCGCTCTCTGATACAGTAACCTTTTAATCTGCGATCTCCAACCCGCCTGCCAAGCTTGAAGATTATGGCAAAACCCTAGGCTCATAGTCTAGCAGTGGACTGTAACGGGCCGTTGATGTTGAAGCATTTTAAACTCCATTTCGTTCAGCCACGTCCAGCGTCTTTTTACGAAACTGTACTTATGTAAATTCTTCTTCATCGTGTGGGTTGTAAGGTCGCTAACCGACCTCACAAACCCTGGTGTCTGTCAGTGTTAAAGACTCCCCAAAGGCCACTGATTTGGCTCGTGTAACGACTAGATAGTAGCCGGGACCAACGGCCATGCCTTCCGATCCGAAGCACGGAATCATCTTTCTTTTCGGACAATCAGGTGATTCAGCCTGCAATGTCCTAACCGAACTGGGGAAAGTCTCACAAAGAGATTTTTACTTGACAGTGTCCCCACCCGGAACCTCTGTTATGGGCGTCGAAATCATGACCATTCGGCCACGGAGACTGTAAATAATAATGGTTCAACTTCACAATAATGGTGGCTCACGGTTGACGACGACTTAAGACTTGACCGAAGACTAACCTCTAGCCGCCAGAGCATTTGTCTCTTGATCGCAAGATTCTGGGTGCGAATCCCGATGAGGACACTACCGAATAGCCTTGTGAAACGTTCTTAATATGGTTAGGATACCTAATTTTAAATTTTTCTTAACAGACGTAATCTGTAACAATAATTATCTTTATTGAGTAAGCGCATCGTATTCATGAAAATTTCAATGTATAACTTGACACCGGCACAAAGTCAACTAGTGCCAAAAATTAAAAAAAATACGAATGTCGATAGTTTGTAAATGTACCGACAGATGGAGCTGTAATGCACTCCGAGTGATAAATTTCGTCCACCCTTCACAGAGCTTGGTGGCATATTGGTAATGCGCCTATTTCTGGCCCGGATAGCCAAGGAGATGCGGGTTCGAGTCCTGTCCAAGATCGACAAAATTTTGTATTTCCTGTTTTATAATCATTAGGATATAACAGGCTGTGAATCATCTCACTTTTCGGACAATCAGGTGATTCAGCAATGTTCTAAAAAAACTGCAAGGAGTCTTACAAAGTGGTTTTGTTTTGACAGGGTCCTGGGATAGAGCTCGGAACGTCCGGAATGAGAACCGGACACTCCTCCACTCGGCCGCGCAAGCTGTCGCTGTTTACTCGTCAGTTGAGCCTGCCATGGCGGTTCGACTGCTGTAAACGGGCAGCTCTGCCATTGGAATAATCGCTTATTTATCAGCAAAGATCGAATAGAGGTGACTTTATTTACCTTTTCAGTCGGGATATTACATAGAGCTGCTAAGACCACCCAATTTAATGAGTGGCAAATAGTAACAAAAAATAATTATTTATTTAGGTACATATTTGTTTATAAGAACGCCAACAAATATTACAACACAATAATTAGAGTAATAATAATTCAACAAAATATAATATTTGTAAACCTAACAACATTTCGATTTATATGTTGTGGAAAATAATGTCTAATAATTTTAATACATTGCTGATAAAAAGTTAATAAAATAAGAGAAAATACATTTATTTCTTGATTTATTTCAAACAGCGTTTCTATCTAAGTTTATCAGAAATGTATTAAAATTACATCTTTATTTATTCCAAAAAAATATTGCCCATAAATTTCGCAGTTTTAGCAACTCTAATGATGTCCTGCCGCAAAGTTTCGAGAATAAAGTCACCCTCATCCGATCTCTGCTTTGCAAAAACTGAAATGGTTATCTCGTCAAGTGTACGTAAAAGGCAAGTGTTTTTCAAGCAATACCACTACACGAAATTAATATCAATTGTGGACACGCCTTTTGTAGATTTGCAGAAAAAGCTGGCAACTCTTAAAGCTTGAGGAACAGGTTGAAAAAGAAAAAAGCTCGTTTTTTTAAGTATCTATATTCCACAGATAACTTTTGATGACAGTACATATCAGAAAAGAGACGTGTTTAAAAGCACTTTACAATAATTAAAATAACAACAAAATTAATTATTTGCTGTACAACTAATCGTCTCAATGTATTGAAGTAATTTTACTAATTCCTTCCAATCGAGTACTTGAATGAAACCACGGGAAAAAAATCGGTCAAAATAGATCAAAATCGTGCTAAAGACGTAAAAGACAAAATATTGATACTAAGCATTTTTTTCTTCTAAAAACAGCCCTGTTTCTGTGAGAATCAGTTTTCACTTGTAACACCAGAATTTCAATATAGAGATTAAATTTTCATTCGAAGTACAACAGAACAGGGCCGGGCCATCCACATGATTGGGTTTCATTTGGTAATCTTCTCAACGAAATGAATGAAATGAATCTACACAATTGCGAATGGATACAATCCGCTCACAATCAAAATACAATACGCATAACTAGACATCACAGCCAAGAGATCGGAAGTCCGTGTGAAGTCCCATTATGCCAAAATCACTTTTTTCAAGAATTCTTACGATGTTTCATTTTTCTAGCCCAGAAAAAAAAAGAAGAATCATAATGTCCGTTGTAAAAAAAATTGATCTTCGCGAAAATCTTATAGCAAATTATAGAAAAAAATAATTTTTGAAATATATATACGGGAAAATATAAAAACCACCATTGTAAAAAATAAAAATATTTGACCATGGTTAAATCGAGCATTCCATTCCATTACGTTCAAGTATACACACCAATACAACAAGTGTTCCAAAAGACCATGGTACTTTAGCTCTCTAATAAGGCTCGCAGTCTCTTCGTGCGACTGCAAAGGCTGAAAGGCTAAAGAACTCTAAAGCTCTGCGCCGTTCAATAAGACTTTAAGTTCTCCGAGGACTCTTTCGAACAGTATCCAACAGAATCAAACAAAACCTAATAGAATCCAACGGAATCTATTAGAATCTAACAGATAACATCAGAATCCAACAGAATCCATCTCAATCCAACAAAATCCATCAGTATAAAACAAAATTCATCAGAATCTATCAGAATCCGACTGAATCCATCATAATTCCTAATAATCTAACAGAATCGAACCAAAACGAACGAAATTAAACGCAACTGAACAATTCATCACGATCAAACAGAATCTAACATAATTTAACGGAATCGAATTAAAACGCACGAAATCGAACGCAATCCATTTTTTTATATATTTTGGAAACAAGAATTTCAAAAAGGCTTTAGATGAAAAAGCCTGCTTTCTAAATAAGACCGCAGTTCTCAAAAGGACTTTTGGTCTTTTTTGATGAGTGTATAGATCTATATTACAACAGAGCATTTGGTATTTTTAATATATAACCAACAAGAATAAAAATGCAATTAGATCTGTAACTTATTTTATTCGTAAAATACAGAAAAGTCGAACTATTGAACAAAACACTCGTTAGAATCTGCAAACAAAGCACTATCAATCTCCATCTAGTATCCTTAAAAAAACCACCCTTACACATGCGGGAATCGAACCCGTAACCCGAGTGCATCAATGCGTCAGTGCGGCGGCGCGTTTGATCTCTTTGTAAGGCGACACCGGCGTAGGCGCATGCCAAAGTTGACTCGGCGACGACTGACGCGGCTCAAATGGTCCGGCTGCTTGTTGATGGCTTGGGTTCAATCTGGTTAAACACAAATTGGTTAGACTAAATTTATCAAGTAGTTAGTGCAAGTCACCATACTGGACGACATTAAGAGACAAAGCTTAAAGCGATATTACACGGTTAATTTTTGCTTTCATGAAAGGAAATTTCATGAAAGATTTTGTACGCCAATCAATCAAGGAATGTCAATCAACGGCCCGTTACAGTCCACTGCTGGACTATGAGCCTCCTCCACTTAAGTGGAGGATTTTGCCATAATCTCCACACTTGGCAGGCGGGTTGGAGATCGCAGATTAAATGGTTACTGTATCAGAGAGCGCTGCTGCCCGTTCCCTGTTCAATGTGTAGTTCCTAAGTCGCCTCTTACGACACCCACGGGAAGAGTTGGGTTGGTGACAAATGTATTCTACTCTGCCGTCATCACACGGCTAAGGAATGTACAACACTATAACTTTCGAAAAACAATCAATGGCCTCGATTCGGGATGTCACGCTCTAATCCGTAATTTAAGTTAGTCCGTCCTTTTACCGTTTAAAGATTGAAAAGGGACAGGAGATGGCCATCCTAATATTAGAGCTGTCAAACATTGAATTTGAACCTTATGGCCGTGTCGATTGTACAATTTTAGAGAGCACTTAAAACATGCGACTTAAAAATATTTTAAACTGACAGCTATGCCCTTATTTTAAGATATCATTCGTTCATCACCTCTCTTTCATTGGTCATAAAAACGAAAAGGATAGCTGGATTTTAAAATTTGAATTACAGCATGACGTCTCGAATCGAGGCCAATATAACACATTTGGAAGTTCAATTAAAAATTAGTACAAATCTCAAACGAAAAGTAGGTTTCTATTTTTTATTTATGAGCACAATCGTGAATATTCAAACTTTACGACATTTGATTAGCATTAATCGATTCTTCAAGGTAATTTTATTTTAAATATGAATAAATTACATACTGGTTGATAATAATTATTTTTAATACTAATACGCGCTGGACGAAGTGTTTTTTTTTTTGTGACTGTTTTTTTTATTTGTCTAATTTGTGTTTTATTTGACTTAATAATAAATAAATAATAATAATAAATTTGTGGGGACATCTCACACACGGCCATCTGATCCCAAACTAAGCAGAGCTTGTACTATGGGTACCAGACAGCTGATATACCTTACATAAATAGAGAAAGACATACTTATAGGTATATAGTTAAACAACAACCAAACACAAGGCAAACACAAGTGCTCATCACACGAATGTTTGTCCTGGGCGGGATTCAAACCCGCGCCCTGTGCGATGGAGGCAGATACACTACCACCTGGGTTACGTGCCCTTCAGGTAGCAACCGCCCCCGCCGGCGGGGACGCGGAACTTATAGTAGAATTAATTCAGTAAGACCCGGTAGGGGTCATTCTTCTCCGACGCGCTTCTCGCCCTGGCAATGATCTGGGCCGCGGTCCGAGCCCGTCTGAGGGCGCCCCCAGATACGTTGTCATAAATTTCTTAAGGGGTACGAGCCTTCTGCTCCCCCGCAAGTCCGCGCCCACTATATTACCACTCTGGTATAAATAGTGATTAGGTCCGTCAAAAAAAAAAAAAGAGCCGTAAGAACAATAAAAGCCAGTGTCTTAATTTTAAACTAAATCCTAACTTAACCACCCCTTCCTACGAGTCAGTTACAACTCTAGTCACCCCTTTACGGATGATTGCGTGTCTTTATGTATGTTTCAAACAAAAAACATTGGCCACGATTCGGTTTGTCATGCTCTAATTCAAATTTTAAAATCCAGCTATCCTTTTCGTTTTTATGACCAATGAAAGAGAGGTGATGAACGAATAATATTCATTTGAACGAATGATAACTTAAAATAAGGGCATAGCTGTCAGTTTAAGATATTTTTAAGTCGCATCTTTTAAGTGCTCTCAAAATTGTGTAATCGACACGGCCATAAGGTTCAAATTACATGGTTGACAGTTCTAATATTAGGATGGCCATCTCCTGTCCCTTTTCAATCTATAAAAGGTAAGAAGGACGGATTAACTTAAATTAAGGATTAGAGCGTGACATCCCGAATCGAGGCCATTGAGAATGTGTTAAAATTTGTGACCATACCGTCGGAGCAGGTGCAGCACAAGGATGTTATTGTTCTCAAATGTTCTTCGTTTAATACAAGAACAGAATAGGTGCTAAGAGGAGATACTGAACCGATGTGGTAATTGGAAGGTGTTTCGGCAATATACCTCTTTTTTTAATATTGAGCTTTATTTCATTTTACAAGTGAATCACAGAAGCTTGTACATATTTTGGGTGAATATCGACATAATTGTGCACATTTTTATACCTAATTAGGGTTTTAGGTCTTAGTAAGTAGCAAGATGCAGAGCGCTCACAGTCTATTTATCTATTTATTATATTATATGAAGATGTGTCTGAAGTCGACCAACCCGCCTGATCGCCCGTTAATCATCAGCTGCAGTAGCGCCACCAATCGAAATAAATCATTTACATATTGTCAGCTATTTCGATTGAAATTATTTATATGTTTAACGACAATCATCAACATCAACATCAACGGCCCGTTACAGTCCACTGCTGGACTATGAGCCTTCTCCACTTAAGTGGAGGGTTTTGCCATAATCTCCACGCTTGGCAGGCGGGTTGGAGATCGCCAATTAGAAGGGTTACGGGGTAACGACAATAGAAGGGTTATAAATATATTTTAGTTATCAAAGTCAAAGTCAATTTTTTTTTATTCGAATTAAGATTTTTACAAATCATTTTTCGACGTTATTGTTTTATAGTCCTTAATAAGTTATTTAAGTCGTAATTATTAAATACGTAACTTATTGATTATATTTAGGACTGTAAAACAATATACCTAACGAAAATATATTTATAACCCTTCTATTGTCGTTAAACACATAATAAATTTCGATCGAAGTCACTGTCAATAAGTAAATGATTTATTTCAATTGGTGGCGCTAGTGCAGCTGATGTTTGACCTTAACTCAGGAAGGCTCGAGCCCCTCGGTGCGGATGTATAAACTGATGATGATGACGCTTTACTTTTTATGTTTTAAGGGCTGAAATGTTATTGTGTTAGGTAAACAGTTAATGAAATTTTATAGGTATGTCTAAAGTCGGCGACTTAGCTTCTGTTTTGACCAGAAACAAATAAATTCTAAACGAAAATTCTAATTTCAAAAAGATGTTTTAATTTCAAAAAGAGGATTTCAATTGTTTCTATTCTACTCTACTGCTTCAGAAGAAGGGTTATGTTTTCCATCATAATGACTAGCGAATTTGTTGTATTGTGAATATTTGATGACTGCGTTTGTGAATACTGTCAACCAAACAAAAAACTATACTATTTTGGAGAGCGTCGGTGGTCTAGTTGTTAGGGCCGCTGCCTCACGTCCGGGAGACGCGGCGGGTTCGATCCCCACCACGTACCAATGTATTGTAGTGGTGGAGGTGTGTGAAATCAAATAAGATTTCATTTATGGGAATTAACAATAGTATATTTTAAATATGTTTTGTATTATAAAAGATAATGTTTTATATAGGCTTCTACAACTAGACTGAGTCAAAACGACATTCAAAACCGACATGTTTTGAAACCATTTGAAAATACAATTCTAGAACAAAATAAAGCTGCCAGTGTGCATTTATCACATGCCAGCATTTTTAAATAACAGAGTAAGGAGTGTAGGTATTGCTATACCTAACACATTGTGTTTTCGAATTTCGATATCATAATGTAAACGTAGGTTTATTAGACGCTCTTACGGTGAAGGAAAACAGAAACCTGCACACTCCTGCGAAGAAATTCAAAGGTTGTGTGAAGTCGACCAACACGCACTGGGCCAGTGTGGTTGACTAATTCCTAATCACTTGAGCCCCTCGGTGGGGACGTATATGAGCTGTTGATGATGATGATACTATTTTAAAATTAAAGAATTAAACATGATCGTTACTATTAAATTGTGAAAGCAGAAAAAGTAGAAAAAAGCCATTCAATAAATAACAACTGTGAACTGCTGCTGCAGCCAGGATTTTCTCTTCGTGAGGGCACTGCTTAACGGCTTGTTGCAACAATTTGAAATTATAAAAGGGTAGTTAATAAAGGATTTTAAGGCTTTATCATCATCATCATCATATAGGTCTCCACCGAGGGAATCAAGGTGATTAGACTTTAGTAGACCACGCTGGGGCGTAGTGCGGTTTGGTCCACTTCACACACAACCTTTGAATTTCTTCGCAAGAGTGTGCAGGTTTCACCACGATGGTTTCCTTCCATAAGAACGTCGAATAAACGTACATATGAATTCGAAATTCGAAAACACATTGGTACGTGGTGAGGATTGAACTCTTAAGAGCTTATTTGGATATTGTTACTGTATGGAATCCTACGCGCACTGGCTGCAAGTAAACAATACAACAAAAAACTAAAATACTGAAATGAATTCCAGAAATCACGAGCCGCGGACGATACATTCGTAATTATATAACATTTTTATACGCCCTATAAAACATATTATATACTTATACAACCAGTCGGCAGTGGTCTGTAATCGTGGATTTACGACCGCGTGAGAATCGAACCTTGGTCTTCTTAGAAACCTTACCTTTTAATTTTGAAATAAAGACCAAATCCCACTTTTATTGATGCTGTATTTCTTTTTCTTTTTTTTCTGAGAATTGATAATAGTTACCTTACGACCTCTTGAGACTGGAGTGGCCTAGTTTTTTTCGAGGTTTTGTTGTTCGGTCCGTTTGTGGCCGAAAATTCACAGTAGCGTGTTTTTTTTTATTAAGGACAATAGATCAAGTGTTATGTTAGGATGGAGTTTGAAAGGACCCTTGGATTGGAGGAGCAGGTCCTGGTATAAATAAATAAAATGAAAACAGACTAATAATAATAATAATAAATTCCCCTTAAAGGTGAACTGAAGAAGTTTCCCCATAATAATAACAGACATTCTATTGATTTTCTTTCTAGGATCATGATGATTATGGTATCATTATTATACTTGGGTTACTATAGGATGAGCTCCGACAGATAAAAATTTTAAGAACTTATTAATTTTATTTTGTTTATTTAATTATTTATTAAGTAAAATTACATACTGTTTAATTATAAAATAAGAGGTGAAGTTACTTTGTTTCAAAATTTTAGCTAATATGGTTTTTAAACTGAATATTATAAAAAAAAGTTGTTAATGTTGTATGAAAAATTTTGCAGCTGTCAGAACTCATCCTATAATAACCCGACTATAGTATGAATTTAATGCCCAGCATTATGCAGGAAATAATAAAATATGGTAACAAAATGCCTAAGTTGGTGACATTAAACGGCATCGCATCTCATCAACAGCTCATATCGTCCCCACCGAGGGGCCCGAGCCTACTATGACTTGAATAGAGCGTCAGGCCTCTACTACGCTGTTTGACTACGCTGGCCCAGTGCGGGTTAGTCAATTTCACACACAACGTTTTTCGAAAAAGTGTCTGCATATGCACACTTTTTAAGTTTCGTTATGTTTTCTCTGAACCCCGAATGTATGGAATATGAATTCTGATATAAAAAAACACGTTAGCATATTTGTGTGGAGTTCGAACTCATATTTTCCGGACGGCAGACAGTGACTTTGGGTACTGTATTCCTCCGACACTCATCTATTTTACCCACAATATTACTTATTTTTTTAAGGGGTACGAGCCTTCCCTCGCAAGTCCGTGCCCGCTATGCTACCACTCTGCAAGAAACAGCGATTAGTCAATTAATAAAAAAATATATATTTTTTCTTATAATTTTGCTTCATAATATATTTTTGAAGCTAAGATTCTCCCTTGTCTCGTACTGTGCAAAAATATTGATTCTGCTTCATTGATTCTTTCCAAGTTTATTTATTGTAGTACTCGTACATACATCAGCAGTACTAAAAAAACTTCTAAAAATCTTCTTCATCGGTCATCGAGTCGGTCATATTTGCATTTTTAATGAGGTCAAATATATTATAGATTGTTGAGGGGGTTGCATGTAGAAACAATTAAAGACTTTATAATCTGGTGTTTTTCGTTTATTTTTTAATATAAATGAAGTTGCCATCAATATATTTGTCATAACAAATAACATCCTATCCTACTAATATTATAAATGCGAAAGTTTGGATGTTTGGATGTTTGTTGCCGAATCACGCTTGAACCACTGGACGGATCGGGATGAAACTTGGAACACATACAGGTTAGTTCCTAGAATAGGACATAGGCTACTTCTTACCGCGGGAAAACACTTCGTTCCCACGGGAAGACTCATTAAACGCGGGTAAAACCGCGGGCGGAAAGCTACGAATAAGGTAGCTATGGAAATGTAATTGTAAACAAAACCCAAGAAGAATATGGCCCCAAATCTCGAGTACTTAAACGAGAAACGTCACTGTAGACGGGCCAATTGGATGCGTTCACGCATCACGTCATATTCCGACAAGCGCGCTGATTGGTTTACGGCATGACGGATAACGGTGATTGGATCGCGTCACTTGTGCAGTGGATGTGTTATGCATTAAGTGTGATAGAACAAGTCAAATTAAAAATTATCGTACTTTTGCATTACTCATATGAATCAGATTACTTTGTAATTATTTACTAAAATCATCTTATATATATTATTTAAATGTGTGATTGTGTGCTTGTTTTTGGGAAGAGGCCATTACTCTGTATCAAACTTCTCACGTTTTCGTATTGTATTTTGTATCCATTAAAATCTTGCCAATCATTTGTTATTTTCGAGTTATGATTTTACTAAAGTTGAAATACAAGTCTGTACTAATGAGAGACTATATTATTTCGGAGATCCATCCACCATGTGCGATCCTGCTGGCAACGGGGTCCTTCAAATATAAAGAGATATACAGCGGCTGGCGAGGTCTACAGCTCACAGAGCCACTAGTGTTAAAGGCTTGGCCTTGTGCCTTTTAAAAGAAAATTTACAACTTCAGGTGTATGGTTTATTTACATTGTCTTTCACTTTGGGTTATAGAGAAAACTTCATCATATTATGTTAATAATAATGCAGCACAATCAATATAATTTCAAAATTTACTTAGTGGGGAAACTAACGGAAAATAACAGTTTCTATTCAAGATTGTTTAAGTTTATGAAATACTTACTATGGAGATTATTTACGTATTTTTATAAGATATAAAGTATTATGACATTATGCCTTAATATAAGTCATAGACATTGGCTTACTATTGCTTGCATAATCCCATCCATCATTATTTTATGTTAAGTATTTAGAATACTGAAAAAAAATGTATTTACTTGTGATTTGTTACCCCAGTTTCTTTTTTGCTGGCTTTTTGGGTCTCCTACACCATTTTACCTCCTCGGAGGTCATTTTATTACCTATGTTTGTCTGAATTATATTTTTTTTTGTTTTTTATCGGAAGCGGCAGTCCGTCATACAGTGCGTGACAGACTAACTAGCGCGTGTGTTGCCCTTTTTAAGCCCCGCCTTCTCTGTTGCCCTTTGCGTAGGGCCATTTTTTGAACGGAATGCGACTTCTATAGCGTCCTTATTCGTAGGCGGAAAGCTAGTTGTAAATAAATATAATAACTTAATTGTGCGAACATCTGACACTCAGCCATCAGCTGCTGATTGAGGCAGAGCTTTGTAGTCTGTAACTGATAAAAATGTGTAAATAAATAAATACTACATCCAACCAAAAGACAAACACAACTCATCACACTAATATTTGCGCTGGGCGGGATTTGAACCCGTGGCTCTGTGCTTCGCAGGAAGGCGTCCTACCAACTAGGCTGAGCACAACAAAACCGTCGAAATCATATTTTAAACGTGCACAGAAGAGTTAAATTTTGCCATTAAACTCGACAATACAATACAATAATTTATGACCCACATTGCCAAGCTTAAATGCTAAAACAAAACCTCTGTCAGACCAAAAAGAATTACGTTGAAAATGAAGTGTTAATTGTGTGGATACATTGAAAAATGATCAACATATGTTATATAAATAGTCATAAATAATGTCTCGAAATTCAGTTTAAATAATAATAAGTGCAAGAGAACAAAAATTAAAAATCAACATGTTATTAATTTTGTGGAGAGCCGAGGTGTGAGATGAGGTCACAGCGAATGGCGTGGAGCTGCGTTTGTGAAAATAAAAAATATAACACCAAGAGTTGCAAGAATGTATTTTTTTTTTCTGAAAAACTAATTATTAAATATTCTACTATACAAAATCAATAGAATTTATTGATAAGTAGAATATTATTATAATATCAATCATCATCATCATCATCTCAGCCGAAAGAGGTCCACTGTTGAGCACTCCCCCATATACGTTTCCAACGTGAACGGTCCTGCGTTACTGAAAACCACCGGCGCGGGCGCCTAGCAACTTTCACCAAGTCATCTGTCTACCTCATAATATCAATAAGAATCATTTATTGGCCTATACGAGCCGTTAACTTATAACACTGTTGTAAGAAATTTTAGTAGACGAAGGCGTGGATATTGTTTTTGTTGTCAAATAAATCTCTATTTATCTCTCTCATTTGAACATTATCCGAGCATTTTTTTATATTCTACGGACTTTCTTTTTCTAAATAATTAAAGAATTACTTCATCCGTGTGTGAAGATGTCCCCACATATTTATTTATTTATTTATTTTATTTTATCCTTTACAAAAAAATAAAACATATTCACTACAACATTATCCCTCTGATGCTCAGATATCTTTTTAAACACCTGAAACGTACCGGCCTCTCCACGCCTTTCCCTGTCCCAGGTTCAATTCCCAACAAACCAGCGATTGACTTACGAGGCGATTCTAAATAACTGCCGGCCACTCATTACAAGCCTGGCGCATTTGCATAACTATTGGAATCGAAGCCTGGGCCATCGTGTGTGTTTAGCGGGTGATATATGGAACACCGGTAAATGATTTCGCTGTACAATCCTCTTTTTACCTGCCATTTGGCGTGATTTTACGAGGTGTAAAGAGGTTAGCACGAGGCGCCCCAGTGCACGCTTCGATTAAATAATACACATTCATAATTCGATGATTAAAGTGTTTGTGATTAATTTATTGTCTGTCGCCAGAGGATTTTAATCGTTTATGTTCTATTATGCCCTGTGGTGACGGCAGAGTAGAATACATTTGTCACCAACCCCTACTCTTCCTGTAGGTGTCGTAAGAGGCGACTTCGAGACTACACATTGAACAGCGAACGGGCAGCAGCGCTCTCTGATACAGTAACCTTTTAATCTGCGATCTCCAACCCGCCTGCCAAGCGTGGAGATTATGGCAAAACCCTTCACTTAAGTGGAGGAGGCTCATAGTCCAGCAGTGGACTGTAACGGGTTTTTTTTTTGTTTTTTTTTGTTTTGACTCGTATGGTATTAATTTTAATTTTTTGCTTGTCTTACTTTTTATTATTGTATACCCATATATAGGGTGGATTGTGTGAGACGAAGAAAATGTACCATCCCTTAAGTTATTACCACAATCTTACAATAAATGATTTTTTGAATTTGATTTGATGGTCTATTGAAAGGGACTGTACAGATTTTTGTAAGTATGTCAACTGAACCTAAGCTACAGCATGGTATCTAAATAAAACCATCAAAATGCAATCCACTCTTCTATTTTCTTGACAAAATACTTTTATAACAAAAGTATTTATTATTTAAAAGGAAAAATCGTCCATGACAGCAGTGAGTGAATGTTGAAAATCTACCATAAAGTAAATCGATCCAGTAATCGATCTTGCCAGACATTAATCCTGCTAAAAGGCTATTACAATAAAATATTTAACTTTAGATGAGCGCATGAAACTGAACAACTCTTGACAACAACAACAAAAATAGTTTCACAAACTGTAGGACTGAATAACTATCCGAGAACAAAACTTCTGGTGCTTTTCTTCGTGATATTGAGCTCATACAAAAAAAAAACTTTATAATTTTCTAACATTGCAAAGGGTATTTTAAAAGGGTATTTTTAAATAGTCTTAAACGTAAAAACACAGCCCTAACAATATCTTAAAAAAAAAAAAACGTACCAGACGTTCTCAACTATTCTCAATAAGTGATGATAAGCTTTCCATCCAACAGAATATTATCGGATGTGGAACACAATCTCATTGTTTTATAAATAAATTGATGATTGATTGATTTTAGTTTGATGATTGTTTTATACCTAAATGTCAATAAAATATTCCGAAATTCAATTAGGGTGAATTATTTGATTGTCCAACCCAACACACGATGATGATGGTGAAGCAGTCGCCGTGGCCAAAATCGGTCAGGGGCTCTTCACTATCATCACCTAATTGACTGCCAGGTGAGCCCCCTGCCAGGTGGACTGATGACCTGAGGAAGGTCGCCGGTGGTGGCTGGATAAGGAAAGCGGGTGATCGTGCGCTTTGGCGTGCCCTTGGGGAGGCTTACGTCCACTGTCCAGCAGTGGACTGCAATAGGCTGATTGATTGATTGATATTGACTGACATTCACGGCCCAGTAACCTAGTAGATAGTATGCCTGTCTGAAGCATACGATCGCGGGTTCGCAAACATTTCCTCGTGGCGCCCAGAGATTTTAATGGCTTTATTATTTTGGTTTATCAAAAGGCGCGTGGGCGCTACGAGGGTATGACAAGAACTTGACTGTGTTTGGTTAGTGTCTGAATGTTTTTTATCTATATCTATTTATGTTAATGTGTAGCTTAATTTGGAATCACATGGCCGTGTGTGAGATGCCCTCACTTTAAATATTTTCATTTCTGCTGCACGTTCATCTGATAATAATGATAGCAAGAAGTGGCAAGGAATGGAACCAATGGTGTGGGTAATTGAACGTTTTCACGCCTAGGTGGGCACGGGTGGTTATAAGAGTATACGCTATTGATGAAGTAATTAACTATGTTCTACGCAGATTTTACACACGTAAACGCAAGGGTTCGATCCCACCACGTACCAATTTGTTATTAATCGCTCTAAATCAGGATAAGATTGAGCCCCTCGGTGGGGACATATATGAGCTGTTGATGATGAAACGTAAGGGGTGAGCAGAGCAGAAAGGACAAATTAAAACAATAATTTCTTTTAGAACTAGCAATAAGTCCTATCTCTGAAATTTAAGCCTACTTATGTTTTTTTATGGCAAATGATCTAGACAGAGCGTCAGTAGACTAGTGGCTAGGGCCGCTGCCTCCCGTCCGAGAGACGCTGGTTCGATCCCTATCATGTACCAATGTGTTTTTGAATTTAGAATTCATATGTCTTACGTTATTTCGACGCTCTTACGGTGAAGGAAATTCAAAGGTTGTGTGTGAAGTCAACCAACCCGCACTGGGCCAGCGTGGTGAACTAAGGCCTTATCGCCCTAATTCAGGGTAGGCTCGAGCCCCTCGGTGGGGACGTATATGCGCTGTTGATGATTACACAAATAAACCAATTGGTAGCCAATTGTCTGGTTCATTGCAGTTCATTAACGACAGGTAGCGCTGAAAGTTTTAGAAACTCGGTACTCCAACCGTTCTTTAGCCTTTATTTAATTTGTGGTGGAGGTTAGTGTATCGTGCACAGGAATATTGAACTTTTTTAATACTGCTTTCAAATAGAAGAAAGCGGTACGTAAATTAAAGAACAGCTTGGTTCGTCAGTGGCTACTCCAGGGTCCTTCACGATTATTCTCAAGGCACTATGATATTCCCGCTGTAGAAAAAGTACGTTAAGAGGGAAGAATAGCTTCGCGATCCTAACGAAATAGATATTAGTAGAACGTGCGGTATTCGTAATGCGAGCGCTGCTTGTGCTGGCTACTGTACCATTGGCCTAGATTTTCTATTTGGCTGATCCTCTTATATTGCTAATGTTTACGAGCATTTACATCGGCTGCCGACCTTACACTTACAACCACATAAGAAGAAGTCGCATATTATAGGATTGTGATATATATTAGGAGTGTACAGCAGCTAGGAGAGGGCTATGCTTGGTATTTCTCTACGAGATCGAGTCAGAAATGAGGAGATCCGTAGAAGAACCAAAGTTGCTGACATAGCCCGTAGGATAAGCAAGCTGAAGTGGCAATGGGCAGGCCACATAGCGCGAAGATCGGATGGCCGATGGGGCAAGAAAGTCCTTGAATGGAGACCACGTACTGGCAAGCGCAGTGTGGGACGGCCACCTACGAGATGGACCGACGAACTGGTGAGGATCGCTGGGTCTCGTTGGATGCAGGTGGCTATGGACCGGTCGCGCTGGAGTGCGATTGGAGAGGCCTATGTTCAGCAGTAGACTTTAACGGGCTGAAATGATGATGATGACGACAGCAGCTAGACACTCCGCATTACGAATACCGTCCATACTGCTACGAAATAAAGGCGGCCTCAGAGTGAAAGGTACAGTAGCCACGTGTACAGTCAGCACCAAAAGTAGCTAAGCAACTCATGTTACACATCAACTCACAGTTGCTATTGTTTTCGCTCATAATGTAAACTCTCAAACTAGCGAGTTTCAAAATTTATAGTAAGTTTGAGACACTTTTGTTGTACTTAAAGATGACTATGGTTAGTTTGAATGTGTCCTCTTCAGTTGCTTATAAGAATAAGAATACATGTCAAGGCCAACAACCCTTTCCAAAATTTTGATGAATTTTTCATCATATATTTGTTTTTATCTTCTAATGTTTGTTTTTATAAAAAATGAGTAATGAAACAAGAAACAGAAAAAGATCAAAAGAATTGCGTTCAAAGGTGGCCTTATTGATAAGATAGCGATTTCATTCAGGCAGCTTTATTAACTTAAAAGGTCCCAGGCAACTTTTGGGTTTCCAGTCTCGCAGTGGCATTCAATCTAAGTCTCTCTTACTTATACAATTTAACTGGATGAATAAATAATTAAATAAGTATACCTTATAGTTACCAAATTGCTATATTTCGTCATATTAAACACGTCGATTCACAGGCGACGCAGTAGTACACTAAACATCCCGTTTATGATGCAATACCACGTTTTTTGGGTTCCGTACCTCGTAATGCGCGGAGGAATAAGCCGTGTGGAGTAGAATAAGCCGTGTGGTGACGGCAGAGTAGAATACATTTGTCACCAACCCCTACTTTTCCCGTGGGTGTCGTAGGAGGCGACTTAGGGACTACACATTGAACAGGGAACGGGCAGCAGCGCTCTCTGATACTATCTCCAACCCGCCTGCCAAGCGTGGAGATTATGGCAAAGCCCTCCACTTAAGTGGAGGAGGCTCATAGTCTAGCAGTGGATTGTAACGGGCCGTTGATGTTGATGTTGAATGCGCGGAGGTATCAAGGTAAAATTTAATAGGTACCAAATACCTGACTAGAAAATCAAGTTTCTCAGTTGTCGCTATCAAAAGTTATAGCTATTTAAAGTCATGTTTTTATACTTTCAATACTCACTAAATCTGTACTTCTCATTGATTACAGCACAAGTAAAGAAAAAACTACAACTGTTTTTTTTTCATTGTAAATGCGATCAAATGCAAAATATTGTTAGATGGCGCCACTTGATAAATAAAAACTGGAAATCTGAAAATTAAACCTTTTTATTAATATATTGCATAAGATTGAGTCGGACTCGCACTTTACCGGGTTTTTTTCTTGTTTCGTACGCTTTTGAACGGTCAGTTTTATTATCGGTTGGTAAACCCGAAGGCACGATAGGTTTTGTTATGCTGTAAAATTGGATTGTTTGGTTTTAATTGCTTTAGTAGAGTAATCGAACAAGTGTGTTCGTTAGTTTATTTGGCCGAAGTTCGACTGGTTTATGACTCCGATATGCCGAACCAAAAAAAATATGTATTTTTTATGTAGGTACGAGTATGTTAAAATAAATATTGGGTGATGAGGGCTGAAGTGTTTATTGTGCTACATTCTACTTTATTGTTTGCGATACAACTAAGCTATAGGTATGAAACGTGTCAACTGAACAATGCTAAAATCCTCGGATGGTTGTTCAGATAGTAAAACTAAACAACTATTTTTTTTCAGGACTTTCCAAAATCTCGAAAAATGTTTTATAAGTAATTTTTATCAGCTGACCGAGCGATTCGTGTGAAAATCCGAAGAATATTTTGAGACTTGTTTTATAGAACAAAAGTTACTACAACCTGAGAGGTCTCGCGTTATTAATACAACCTGAGAGGTCTAGCGTTATTAATACAACCTGAGAGGCCTCGCGTTATTAATACAACCTGAGAGGCCTCGCGTTATTAATACAACCTGAGAGGCCTCGCGTTATTAATACAACCTGAGAGGCCTCGCGTTATTAATACAACCTGAGAGGCCTCGCGTTATTAGTATAACCCGAGAGGTCTCGCGTTATTAAAACACTAGCGCTCTGCCTGCAACTTCGGTTGCGTGATCAAAGTGCTCCGAAACTTTTTTTAGCACAAAAAATAATATTTCTTGGTTTCTGGGCGATGAATCGATATAAATTATGCACCAGTCTTGGACCTCCAGCAATATCTACTGTATAAACCGCATTCTATTCCATGAAGTAAATAAATTAATAATAAATAAATATGTGGGTACATCTTCACACACGGCCATCTGATTCCAAACTAAGCAGAACTTGTACTATGGGTAGGTACCAGACAACTGATATACATTAATTAAATAGATAAATACATACATATATAGATAAACAACATCCAAACACAAGGCAAACACAAGTGCTCATCACACGAATATTTGCCCTGGGCGGGATTCGAACCCGCGACCCTGTGCGTCGGAGGCAGATACACTACCACCTGGGCTACGGAGCCGTCGTAGTATGCGTGATGCGCGAACTAAGATACAGACAGATAGACGGGGCCCCTAAAGACCCCTCATAATACAGACAGATAGACGGGGCCCCTAAAGACCCCTCATAATACAGACAGATAGACGGGGCCCCTAAAGACCCCTCATAATACAGACAGATAGACGGGGCCCCTAAAGACCCCTCATAATACAGACAGATAGACGGGGCCCCTAAAGACCCCTCATAATACAGACAGATAGACGGGGCCCCTAAAGACCCCTCATAATACAGACAGATAGACGGGGCCCCTAAAGACCCCTCATAATACAGACAGATAGACGGGGCCCCTAAAGACCCCTCATAATACAGACAGATAGACGGGGCCCCTAAAGACCCCTCATAATACAGACAGATAGACGGGGCCCCTAAAGACTCCTCATAATACAGACAGATAGACGGGGCCCCTAAAGACCCCTCATAATACAGACAGATAGACGGGGCCCCTAAAGACCCCTCATAATACAGACAGATAGACGGGGCCCCTAAAGACCCCTCATAATACAGACAGATAGACGGGGCCCCTAAAGACCCCTCATAATACAGACAGATAGACGGGGCCCCTAAAGACCCCTCATAATTTTTCTGAAATATCTTCTATGTTTTGTCATCGAACAGTTACAGTGTTTGACTGTTCCTAAGTTTACCACATTTTATGAATTAATTCAAAAACATAGATTAGTAGCAGACGATTCGCGAAGAAAAAACAGAATCGGTTGGGAAACGAATTTACAGTAATTTTTTAAAGTTTCAATAAGTCTGTCTCTCTCAAAAACGATTTTTCGTATGGAGATTATATTATGGCGTTACTAGCTTGTGACGTCACATCACAAGCTAGTATGTGCCTCATAGTCTAAACTTGAATTTCAAACCTTTATACTTGGTAAATTTTAAGGATAGCAGAAACTAACCAGTTTGGATTTATAAAATAAAAGGATATACTAATTATGTTATGAATAGACGGTCCTTCACTCACAACAATCATAGGACCTGAAGGTGCTATGACTCAAGGTCCGCAAGCACAAAAGGTCCAGGACCACAATGAGACCTCAGATACCGTGCTTATATAAAAACAATTTCGTTATTGCTTTATTTCACTCTATTTTATGCTGTTTCGCTTTTGGACTGTGTTCGAAACCTGACTTGTTTGTTCTTAGAAAATTAGATTATAATATAAAATTGATTCTTCTCTAGGTGAGGACATATGTTATAGACTGATGAACAGTGCTTTTTTTAATTTATTTAATATAGCTACCTTCATACATATTTAAAAAAAATCTAAGACTCAAAATATGAATTGTGCTGCATCCATTCGTTTGTGAAGGTATTTGAGTGATTTTGTATTTTATAATTGGCACAATCCTTTATATAGGCACGCATTAAAATTAACGATGTATCGTCATTAGTTAGGAAAAAGAAGAAAAAAAACGCATGTATTGTAATTGCGACCGAACTATATAAGGTGCCCCGTAATTAGTGTCAAATATTTTCAGGGCTGAAAGTAAAAGTCATAATAGTCAAGTAAAAAAAAATATTTCGAAAATCTACACGTTAGTTTAAAGGTTTTTTTTTCTATTAAAATAAATCATCATTAAATATGACAAAAAGAGATCACCCTCTACATGTACACTCACATTACTCTAGATACATTTAAACACGCATCAAACAAGCGCGTGTGTGCGTGCATGAATGAATTTCTAGTGTGCTATTTGTTTCAAATGTTGATCAGCTGGTTGAGGGTGATGTTTTTTATGATTAGGTAACCAAGTTGTTTGGCTTAATTACTTGAAAACTAACGTGTAAATTGATGTCATTTTTTTATGAAGTAAAGATCAGAACTTCTTCTTTCAGCCCTTAAAATATTTGACACTAATAACGGGGCACCTTATATACCTATAACACTTTATTGCACAATTAAACATACACAGGATAAGAAATGAATGCACAAAGGTAATTCTTCTGCTACTTCTATAAACTAATTCAAATTTTTATTTATGGCGTTTCGCGTGTGTAGTATTTCGCCAGTATCAAGTGGTTTTGCTAAGTAAATAGCGCATGAGATACACAGACAGCCCTAATCCTAAGACTAGGGTGCTTACGGTGAAGGACACTAGTAATATGATAGCAGCATTACTGAAGCCACCACGTGGCCGCTGCAAGTCATCAATAAATGACGGCAAAATGCAAGCGTTTCAATTGTCCTATTAAAGTTTATTGTTCCGAGTCATTTACTGGATAATTCACTATTAAAATTATACACTAAAATAAACTCTCAAATATACTAAATAAACACTCAAATAAACTAAAAAACTATAAATTAAAACGAAAGCTGACCGCCATTGACGGATGCTAACAATCGATTGAACTATAAACAAATGATGGATGCCGGCAATACCTTCCATCATAGTAAACACTATGTCATGCCATACCTAATCGATATGCCATAAGATGTCGACCGATGACGAAAGGCGAACATTTAGTCACTGCTCTGTTATAGCTTTAGGCGCCCATTACCCGACTACGAAGCAGGTAATCGGCAATTATTTACAATTTTTGAGTAATGTTGGCCTTGTTTTGAGCTTGGGTGGCATAAATAAAAAAATACTGTTATGACGTGCATAATAAAATTCTAAACTTTAGAAACTTACACTCTAATCCTTAATCTAAATTCGTCGCCTTTACTAAAGACAAAAAGGGACAAGGGATGTACATCTTAATATGACAACTTGCAATTGCAAAGTAGAGTGTCAAAATAAATATACGAACTTTTAGAAATTCGAAAACAATGGGGATCGAAACGGCTTCAAAAAGGACTTACAAAATACTAAAATACACGAAGTGTTTTTTTTTACCACATACATTCTATATTGAAACGATCCTTATAGCGGCGTCATAGAATAAATAATTTACAATGATTTTACTGCCTATTACTATCGCTGTTCGACACCAATACCAATAGATGTATATTCGATCCGATTTCCGATTCGAGTCGTTTTACGTAAGATTAGAATTGCTCCTAAATACATATTGTAAAGTGGGAAATATATGTACGTAGATCTATGTGTATGTATCGCGGGGTTTACTTTCTCTTTTCTATTTTTCTTTCTTTTTCATCGTTGACGTTGAAGGTAGGGCGAATGCTTTCCATAGGAGTGGTTGAGGTTCACACCCCATGGATTTAATATGTTAATAATTTACTTCTACATAACATTACTAAGTTAGTAAATCTGTGTACACACACGTAGAAAATTAAAATGTGTACTTCACAACCTCACATTGGGTTTTTATTATCGCTCCAATTCAGCGCAAGCTTGAACGAATTCGAAACGAATTCTTCATATTTCTCTAATGATTTCATTTTAGTATTCATTGGTAAGTGTGTTCAGGCTATTCAGTGTAGCCATCTACCTAATTGGCTAGTTTATTGGTTCAGCCTTTTTAGTTAAAAGCTCAAAAGAAAGTGTCAGTAACCGTTCTCAATTCCAAATTCAAATATTTTTAAAACAACCCACATCTGAACTAGAAAATTATGACTTTTCATAAAAAACGCAGTTCAAAGGAACCGCAGAGCTAGAGAATGCTGGCTGGAGCGCTAAGATCTTAAAAAAAGTATACTTTTATTTTTTTCTGTTTGCCATTCGTCACGGCTCGTTAATTTCGTGAAATTTAGAAAAAATCGGCTGTTGCATCGGTAACAGTCGCATTCCTGTACGCTAGACTTAGCCAAGTGTGGGATACTTGCAAGAATCCCACTTTTTAAAGCAAACTTGAGTTATAACATGAGCTATTTGTCTATAAGAGCAGCGGTAACTTCATCGCGTATATTACAAGGCTGAAGGTTGAATTGAATATCAGACGCATCAGGATAAAAAAGTAACATGCTTACTATTTCTGTGTGCTATAAAGTATTCTATTCTACGATAGCAGATAAGATACAACATTATGATACAAGGTAAAAAAAATTGTTTTATAATATAACGTGACCTTCAGATTAATAGTTTCTCCAGGATAATATGCAGTCATCATCATCATCACCGTGTGGGTTGTAAGGTCGACAACCGACCTCACAAACCCTGGTGTCAGTTTTATAGAGCCGCCAATGGCCACTGACTTCGCTCGTTAACGACTCCCTGCGTTCCGAGACGCGCTGAAATCGATTAAAGCACCCGTAATCGCGTTCCGAATTACTGTCAGCTGTCAAAACTCATACGGTTTTTTTGCTTTTCAGCGCTGAAAGTCTGATTTGGAATGCGCGCTAGATAGGGACCTTCTTCACTGCAGCAACTTTCAAACTTCCTCTTATATATTCATTCCTAATCTTGTCCATTCTTGTTACTCCACATATCTATCTCAGCATTCTCATTTCACTAGCATGAAGTCGTCTTTCATCCATCCCTTTGATGGCCCAACACTCCGATCCATACATGACGACAGGTCGTATAATTGTCATGACTCTATTGTACCCAAAAATACTATAAGTGTACTTAAACATTTACCTACTCAATCGAAACAATCAATCATTTTTTCAAGAAAAAGAACACCCTTCAACAAAACTGTCAAAGCATTGTCACCCGATCTACCTGCCCGATCGATATGATCTGATCGATTAATTCAATAAATCGATAGCTGTGTTAGCAAAAAAATAAAAATATTTTTAAGGGTATGACGTGTTTTTTAGTTAGTATAATTTGGTCATACATTCTAATGGAATGAAGTAACAATTGGTCATTGACGATTATTTTACATAATTATAAAACAAAATTTTAACTGAATATGAGTATGAAATACACGAATAAAAATAGTAAGCAGACAAACATGAACGCGATTATGTTTGTACTTGAATGAATGAATGAATTTACTTTATTGCACACACAGAAATAATAAATGACAGAGTGGAAGTAAGTACTTGTTTAGGTATACAAATTGTTTTGTATTGTATTGATGGACTACGGGCAATATCAAAATGGCAGACGACCCGACAGTGGTCAGATGACATTTTAACACGTTTTGAAAATTGAAAAAAATATTAAATTTTATAAAATACCTAAGTATTCATATGCTGCGTTGGATATAGTATAATTTTCAGGCAACACGGTCTGAGTCAACACGGTCTGACTAGTTATATTGTGGCCTACAGATGAACTATTCATTATTATAGGCTATTTCACTCATCATCTCATCATAGAAATATCTTTATTGCTTCTTAACATTTTTCATTAACAATAGTCTGAGGCCGGAACCATCCTAGTAAGTATACAATGTTACTTGTGTCAGGTGGCCCCAAAATCATCAACAGCTCATATACGTCCCCGGCTTGACTATAATTAGTGATCTGCCGATGCTGTTGCTGCTGTGAACAATTTATGAGCTATATCAAAGCTGTGAGACCTTTACCTGCGACCAAGCCGCTTTTGGCTGCGCAGGATTGTGGTGGGCGCCGCCGCCGGCGGATCACGTTACCAAAGCGCGAGAAAAGGCGAGTTTGAGTGACTTTGTGGTGACATTAGAAACATTAGTAGCACTACTGAGTGGGTATGGACTATGATTATAACTATAGGTAATTTCACTCGTGATCAACCTGTACTCACATTAATTATAATTTGCACCCTCTTTTATGTACGAGTATATTGGACACAGAGGTAGGTCTGTATACAGATGAAGTAACCTAAATATCCTAATTTAGATGTAAGCTCTGCCATCATCATTTCTTCTGTATGTGATTTTTTTGTGTGTAGGTAATATTATAGTGTTACTTACTTACATTTTTACATCCAGAACTCTTTTCTTTTTTTTGTGTACCAGAGGCACCCTAAACAATTTTTTTTATAGGTTTAATTCTTCAGCTTTGTCGGCATGATTAATATGTATAGGTATATCCATGCCTAATTACTTACAGCCTTCTAGTACTAAGAGTCTCCAAGCTAAGCCGGGGACGGACAGTCAGACAGACAGACAGTCATGGCGAAACTATAAGGGTTCCTTTTTTACTACGGAATCCTAAAAACTATCCAGTAGCGCTTAGCTTCGCTAACTTCGCTAACTTCGTAACATGCGATTGTGGAAATTAAGGCGAGGCCCTATTTGAAAAATCGTTCTTGGGCCCCTTTTTGAACTCGCGGATCTCACGTCTCGGAATATGTACCAAATGAAGAAAATTATAACCAACAGCAGAGTTTATCATTTAGCGACGTAACCAAGTAGATTTTACATATAATCAAGGAATAAAGCAAAAATAAATAATTAAAATCACCGAAAATCACACTACATTCAAAATTTGCAAATCTGTTTTCTCAATATTTTCAGCGACAACAACTTATATTTTTGTATTTTTTGGGTTATAATTTTCTTGATTTGGTACATATTCCGAGACGTGAGATACGCGAGTTAAAAAAGGGCCCCAAGAACGATCTTTCAAATAGGGCCTCGCCTTAGAGAAACTTCGATCTTCGCCCTGGCAACGTTCTGGACCGAGCTCCGTGCCCGTCTGAGGGCGCCCCCAGTTACGTTGTCATTGGATTCTAAGGACTATCGCAAACAGTCTATTTGCGCTAGTACTATAATAAATTATTTATGCATATAAAAAACTTAAGAAGCTAGTTAGTAGGTATTGCCAATATAATATTAACCTGTGTAATGAAGTTGAGTCCGTTTATTTGGAGATTTCTAATCTAGTTAACAAACATTTTCTAGAAAGATGGGTATCTGGTTCCAACGCGAGAGGTAAGAAAAAATGGATGACGTCCGTGGTTAGAATGACACGGCGGCGCTAGCGTCACTGTCAAAACGCGGGAATATGATAGAGAGAGAGAGAGAGAGCGAGCATTCCTGAGTATGCGAGCGAACGAGACGGATAATTCTGCCGTGTCTACATCCGCGGTAATGAGCGTAAATTTTCGCGAGAATGAGGCGAGTTTACACACCTCGCACTGCGTTCCGTTACACCTGTATTATAAAAAATGCATAACAATACTACTACATTTAGCGCAGTAAAAACAAAAACGAAAACTCCTAGTATCCCGTTTCAAACGCGAAACACTTCGGCCCCAAACGGAGTGGGTGTTGCGTGTCATAATTTATGATATATTCGCCGTTGTTATAGGAAAAAAACACCATTAACATCCTAAACGGTAAACTAAGGATTTAGTTTCCTTCCAAAGAAGCTTAGGCACGACCAACTTAACTTTGCGGTCAAAAACCCAGCCGCCCGTACAAAATGTACACATTTCACGTGATGCTGACAGCAATTGTTGGGTTGTCAGTGGTAATTCATTAGGCCACGGAGAATCGTCCTGTTTCACAGTGTTTTTGATGGATTGCAATGGGAAGTGGGCTCGGTTCGAGACAGTTTCGGGTTTTACAAAAAGAAGTCGTAATAATTCATCTGAAAGGTTGGAAGTAGGGCACGTGTATTTTTTGTTTGTGGTTTGATTTAGTATGGCGCCTGTTTGGATCGAGTATATCAGTATAGTGACGTGTACAGACAGACTAGTTGGTAAGTGCGTGCCTTTCATTCCGAGGGTTCAGGATTCTATGACGAGCAGGTTATTTGAATCATCAATTTAAATATCTACATCAACAGCTCATATTACATGTCCCCACTGAGAGGCTCGAGCCTATACCCTGAATTAGGGCGATTAGATTAGGCCTTAGTCGACCACCCTGGCCCAGTGCGGGTTGGTCGACATCACACACGATCTTTGAATTTCTTCGCAGGAGTGTGCAGGTTTCATCACGATGTTTTCCTTCACCGTAAGAGCGTCAAATCAACGTACATATGAATTTGAAATAGCCCCGCGAACCCGCCTTTCCCGGACGGGAGGCAGCGGCCCTATAGCCACTAGACCACCGACGCTCTTTTTAAATATAAATAGGTATCTAGTTTTTACTAAATACGACGATTAACAGCTCTAAAAATCAGTTGTTCCAATCCCGTTTAATTTTTATAAATGACAGCCTTCTTCATCATCATCGTTGTCCTTTTCAGCCCACATCTACCCACTGCTGGGTAAAGGTTCCTTCTCTGCTGCGCCATTCCTCACATTTCTATACTATCCGCATCAGACTGGATCCTACCGACATTCATTTCAGGTTATTTTTGCACGCATTTGGCTGGAGGACCCCCTACCTGATTTTTCTTGTAGTTCGGCCGGAGCAAGAAAAATATGTTAGGTGGGGATTCTCTGAAAACCCAAACATAGACTGCGTGTGTGGAGCGGTGCAGTCCGTGGCTCAATTAGTGTCCTGTCACCTTTTCGCAGCAGGACTTAATGGACGCCACAAATAGTGCAGTCGAAGTGGCTAAGTTCTGGGCCAGAAACATTTAATTTGTCTTCGACACGCTAAGAAGAAGAAGGTATTAATTTGAGGGATTTCCTGACCGCGTAATAATCCTCTAGGAGTCAAGTGTCGCGGGTAGACAAAGTTGTCGCGTTTGGGCCAGCACGCTATGTCATCGGAAGGTCGGCAGAGGACGCTCAGGACATTTTTTACAGCACCAGCACCACGCATTACTTACTTATGATCCTTAGCGTGAGCACCTAATAATCTCACACATCCGCTTTAGATTCTCATCTATAATATACCGACAAACATCAAATCCAAGAGAAAAAATCGGCACATTTTTTTTCCTTTTACAACTAGTAATCAGAGTGCCAGTGGCCTCGATTCGGGATGTCATGCTCTAATTCTAATTTTAAAATCCAGCTATCCGTTTCGTTTTTAGGACCAATGAAAGAGAGGTGATGAACGAACGAATGATAACCTAAAATAAGGGCATAGCTGTCAGTTTAGGAGATTTTAAAGTCGCATGTTTTAAGTGCTCTCTAAAATTGTGCAATGCCGTGTGGCCATAAGGTTCAAATTCGATGTTTGACAGCTCTAATATTAGAATGGCCATCTCCTGTCTCTTTTCAATCTTTACAAGGTAAAAAGGACAGACTAACTTAAATTAAGGATTAGAGCGTAACAGTGTGAATCGGGGCCAGTGTCGAGTTTTTATTTTACTTACAGGCGAAAGGTAAGGAAACTATCTATTGAAATATTTTGTCAAATCATATAAAATTGTCTTAGGATTTTGAAAATGCTTTTTAGTCAGCAAGAAGGAAAATGCCTGCTTTATTTTTGTTTAAGCAAAAAATAAAGGAATAGTTATATATTTCTCCGCAAAGTTGCTAATATTTTCCTTTCGACTCTTTCGGGCAATCAGTATTATCGAAAAATTTATGCAATTGAAATTGAAACTGTCAGCCAGCACCCTAAAATAATTTTAAATAGGTCATTAAATAGGTACTTCTTTTCAATTGAATTTATAAAGGAACAAACGATGTCTTCCAAGAGACAACAATATCTTTTATAGCAAAAGAAAGATGGGAAAAGTGGTACAAAAATCAAATTTGCGAATTTAAATTTAATAAGATCTTATGACAGAAATTTGACAGTAAAGTTAATTTTGGACCGAGTTCCAATGATTTTAGCCCCATATCGGTACCAAACTTTTCGTACGTTGTCATTCAAATCTTTATTATTTAAATTACAATAGCCCTGTATATTTTATTTCATTCGTACAAATACCCCGACTCATTCAAACGGTAACTAAGGAGCCCCTCAACACGTAACTTTACAAAACCAACGCTCTTTTTGTAACTTTTTTCTTTTTTGACGTAGGAAAGGCCGCCCTATTGAACTAGTCATTTCACAGTCCAAGAAAACATACATAATTGCGGTTGGGCGTAATTCGACAGTGTTTCTTTTTGTCGGGATGTCGGCCCCGAATTATGTCGGAATTAAATTATTTGAAGGAGCCATGATTGTGGGCCGCGCAGTGACTCTGCAGTTTTTCAGTGAAGGTGTATTCTGGGATATAGAGATTCAGTTTTAATCGCAGATTATGAAATAAGAACGAAAACAAAGAACCAAATAACAAATTTAGCTCTAAGATGGTTTGCTTTTAATGATAAATTTTTAAAACACTAGCGCTAGATAACAAACAAGGTTAGTTAGGATTGCACAACATTAAAATTTTTAGATAAGCTACTAAGCAATAGTAATAACATAATGTCACGTAGGACCGGTGGCCGTTGCAGGAGAAAGTATAGATGGCTTTATCTAGCAGTAGACATCACATCACACATCATCAACAGATCATATTATACGTCCCCACCGAGGGGTTCGAGCCTGCGCTGGAGTAGCCGTAAAATCATAATGTCCACGAAGTAATTTAAAATTACTTCCGCGCGCAAGCAAACATAAAAAAACACATTTTAGTTTATCCCTTTTTATTACCATAACTTCTTTACAAATGTGAACAATGGGTTCTGGAGATTGGTTGATTTGGTTGTAGAATAGGTCCTTGCAGTTGCAGGGTAGATCGGGGCTCGAACGCGGCGAAGGCAGGTGGACTGACTGCCACTTGAGCCGAGTGCCGACACCCGTCATGTGCACAGTTTTTACTGAATAATAACATCGTGTAGCAGTGGGAACTGGGAACTTCGCGCCTGCAATGATGATGAAATGAACACAGGCTTTTTTTTTAATAATAGCGTTTTACTTCAGCTTATACCTATTTTAGATTTAGTGTTTATTGTTTCTAAAAATTGAGATTAGGTAATTATAATCATTGAAATTAATGAATTATAAAAAGCATCCTAAACTGAAATGCCTTTTATTACAGTCTGAACTCTTCCGAAAATTAGGTACGTTGTGAAAATAAACTCGTGAAAACATAAGCCCCTGTCTACGGCTTGAACAATACTATCTCGTTTATAATAACCTACTTTCCACCCTTGTATCATAATACTATACACCCAAGAAAGCTGTTGACCTTTCCCAACAAAATATTTTTAGATTTGCAGAAAAAGTGTTCTAACTTCAATAAATCATCCACACGGTTCCTACGAAAGAAAGTTAGCGCCAATTCCACGTACGCCTAGATCGGACATGTCCCGGGTTGAGGCTCCTACAAAGGGCGACTCACGCGCACGTTCGCGCCGTATAGCTGCGCGCGCATGCGATGTCGCGCGATACTGCGAGAACATTGCTCGTAAATCGTAGCAGACGTGAGGGACATGCTTGGGCGCAAGTGGCAAGGCATTTTGTTAAGGTTTTTGACCAGTGGCCTGTTTCAATACAATACTTTGTTGACACCAAATAGTAACAATAGAAATTAAAGAAGGGTTAACAGGCGGCGAAACTGAAATTTACGATTTGAACTCGAAGTACATTGCGTAGCCAATAAGCTTATATTTTATTATAAACGCTACATTTTTTTTTATTCAGCATCGCAATTAATATGTGTCGATGTGTGTGTATATGTGCTGAAATGATGAGATTCGCAGGCAAACCAAAGCCTATGTCCAGCAGTGGACGTCTTTCGGCTGAGATGATGATGATGATGATGAAATGTGTCGATAACTGATCTCACAAATCCTGAAGTCAGAATAATTAAGTCGCCAAAGGTCTTTCAAAGCACGGTTTTACCTTACTTTTCGGACAATCAGTTGATGCAGCCTAAAATGGACGGGCTCCTATTTGCTTGAACAATCCCGAATACCCCATTTTTTTTTTTTTACTCCTTGCTACGGAGCGCAACAAGGTCAAATTTGTCTCTACCTTGTAGTTTATTAAAGGCCCTGGTGAAAATATACTAGAAATTGGATGCACTCTCCGGCTCTTATCCTTGAAACTCGACTATTTTCTCCAAGGCCTGGTATTTGAGCTACCTGCATTAATCTGCAGAGACAGCTAGTATTATTTTATCGACCTGTATAGTCCAGTTGGCTTCTACCTTGAAAGGTGCCAGGTTCGATTTCTGGTCGAGCTAAAATTTTAACGATACAGGGAATCCTTGTTGTGATCTATGAGTGCAACAAGTGCATCATTATGTCATAGTCTTGAAATTTCAAGTCATTAAGTCATAATTTTGAGAGTGGGATTGTTGTTTAAACTGTATTAATTTGTCACTAGCATTAACACCTGAGTTTTTTGTGATTATAACACGCCCGCTATATTACGATTTTAGAAATAGCGATTAGGTGCGCTTGGAAAAAATATAATTTCAATCAGTCAATCAATCAGCATATTGCATTCCAGTGCTGGACGTAGGCCTCCCTTTGGGCACGCCAAAGCGCACGATCACCCGCTTTCCTCATCCAGCTACCACTCGCGACCTTCCTCAGGTCATCAGTCCACCTGGCAGGGGGGCGTCCCACACTACGTTTCCCGAGACGTGGTCTCCATTCGAGAACCCGTTTGCTCCAACGCTCATCGATTCTACGACAGACGTGGCCAACCCACTGCCACTTCAGCTTGCTACACTTCTGGACGATATCAACTACCTTGGTCCTCTGCCGGATGATTTCGTTTCTGATTATAATTTATATATTATGTCAAAAAATGTGGAAATACAAAAATCTCTTAAGTTGTGAAATTTTTACAAGTTTTAATTAGGACATTGCAAACTGAATCGCCTTATTGTTTGAAAACCAAAATTAATCGCACCCATTCCTCAAAATTTAATAAAATTGCTAAGGTCAACAAATTGTCGTTCCATAAAAATGTTCCACTACCGCTACGCAACGTTAGTATTGTAATTAAACCTCTGAAGTAATTATTTTGAAAAGTTATCATCACTCAGACTGTGAAAATAATAAAACATTGAAAGCAACATCGGATACGTGGTGTCAATCAAATCAAGCTAGATTCAATGGGTATATGATGAAAACACGTCAAGCCGTTTGTTCGAAGGAATGTTAGTACAGGCGGCTTGATAGGCGGCTAAATAAGAGAGGTTGTCTAGTTCAACTACCAGTCTTACAACACAATGGAGTATTTGAACAGTTCACAGTCGGTATGGCTGCCCCTGCTACATTCGGCTAGACAAAAGATGCGGTGTGGTCTATGGTACGAGAAACGCTGGTGGCGTGGTAAGAACGTGTTGTATGTGATTAAGTTATGCATCCGTAGCAAAGACATGGATAATCCGAGCCGAAAAATCATCAGTATATGTAGTTCATACAAACTCGGTTAGATGATGAGATTGTAAGAAAAGTAAAAAAAAAAAATTGCGATTTCGGAAAAGCTCCAGAGAGGTTTTGCGTTTTTCACTATGACCCCCCTAACTATGATAGTACCCGGAACCAACCACGAAAACCGTTTTAGAATTATAAACAGCAGTACCCCTGCATGACAAATTAATTTTATGATAGGTAGATAACTTTCTAGTTTCGTAAATTATCAAAACCCACACATTTCAGCCGGAAGAGGACCACTGCTGAAAAAATACCTCCCCGAAGGATCTCCACAATGAATAGTGTCCACATTGTCATCAACAGGTGTTACATCGTCACCAACAGCTCTTACGTCCCCACCGAGGGGCTCGAGCCTACCCTAAATTAAGGCGATCAGGCCTTAGTCGACCACGCTGGCCCAGTGCGGGTTGGTCGACTTCACACACAACCTTTGAATTTCTTTGCAGAAGTGTGCAGGTTTCATCACGATGTTTTCCTTCACCGTAAGAGCGTCGAATAAACGTACATATTATGAATTCGAAATTCGAAAACACATTGGTAATCGAACCCGCGTCTCCCGGGCGGAAGACAGCGGCCCTAGCCACTAGACCACCGAAGTACTAATATATTGATTTTAAAATTAGAACAGTATCTGTCTGCAGGTATCATGATCGCCATTACGTCTTCACTTCTTCCACCGTCCACAATTTGATGTCTAAATTTGATAGAATATCACAAATGAAGATACAGATGGACAACGGACGAGTAAGTAGCAGCCGCAACGTCATTTATCAAGAACGGACAGACATCGAATATGACGGAACACAGCCACTAACGCACTGGATGAGGCAAGTGCGAAAATTACTATGCACAAAAAGGACGTATAGAATAGAATAAAATAGAATATACTTTATTGCACACAAGGATATACCTTGAAAGTACAAAAGATAGATGAAGGGTGTACAGATAGGTGGCCTTATTGCTAAGGTAGCAATTTCTTTCAGGCAACCAGGAAATAGTTAACTTAAAGAGCGTAATTTTGAGCTACTCGCACAGACACTTTTAAACTTTACTTTTCGTGCTCAAAATTGGCACACGCAAGCTAAATAACCTTAGAAAAAAAAACAAATGTCCTGCATATATAAATCAAAGACCTAGGAAACTGACCAACAAGGACAATAACACTCCTTTTTTTGGCAGTCGTTATATAATAATGGTTGGTATAATGACAGAGGCAAGCACAAAGAAGGGTTTTTTAATTCCCTCAAAAAGGTGATTGAAGTTTGAATGAAAAACTAAAAAGCTGATGATGTTGAATTCGGAAAACTAACGCAGATATTGTACAATATGAAGAAAATAAAACTGTTACGCCTGCCAGATCTTGCAGGAGATTCAGTCGCAAGCGCACCATGAATCAGCACTCTCACTACGGATGATTGAGACGAATACCACCGAATAGTAGAACAGGTACAAAAAATATATTTCGTACAACGTACAAGTTTCCCAAAAAATATATATAGGTACTAAGTACCCAAAAAATAAAATAGGTACAGATCGCGCCAAACTTCTAGACCGCTCTGAACACGGCACGATTCGATTTGCTACTGCTAAATATAGGTAAAAGCGACAATGCGCAATGCGCGAAGCAACTTCAGAGCAGTCTAGAAGTTTGGCGCGATCTATAGGTACGATGCAACAAAACTGAAAAGCAGCTTATTTATTTTCAAAGAAAAAATATGGTCTGATGGATTTCATGGTCGTTTGCAGTCGAATCTGGCGGCTCAATAATCTGATCGTCGATGTAGGTTCAAAAACCCAACGATATGATGATGATGATGATGATGATGATAGGGGAATAGACTAAGGGGTCACATTTGTTCTTAAAAATTTCAAATGGCGTACTTAAAGTTCTTCATGTCCAAGTCCAAGTACTCGAAGTCAGTGACAGGGAACTTAACAAAATTTCGAGGGTTTACTGGTAAAACCGGTTATCTGCAATTTTTTGTCAAAATGAGTTAAATATGTACTTCGACGCAGAATTTTTTTCTTAATCGTCTAGTAAAACCAACTATTTGATAGGACCATTATTCCAGTAGATGTTTCATGTGACAACCGTCTATCAGCATAGCGTAATCAAAAAATGTATACATAAAACCGTTTAAGAAGCCTTTATTGGGTTACGAAATTTTATTTCCAACTGTAAAAACATGTTACAGTATCATAACCGGTTTGACTTTCATACACATTTCTAAATGTAAACTTCACAGAACGGTTATGAAATCCTAATAGGTTTTACCAGAAACCGATCACAAACGTTATTTTGATTTCTGTAGCAAGATAAACCGATTACGTGTTCGTAGTCGTTATGCATATTTGTTTTCCTTTAGTTAAGTATTTATAACCGCTTTTACTTGAGATCTATTGCACAAAGTTAGTGAACTAACGGTTCTTAATTGTTGCGCCTGTGGAAACAAAATGACAAACATTATTCTACATTTTCTTCTTCTTTCGTGTCGGCAAGAACACGGGCTAAATCTTACTTGCCCAGAAAGCGGCTACCGTGGTAGCCCTCTGGTTACAAACAAGTAAGTCCTCACGCGAGCAGGTGGTCGGGCACGCGAGACAGTTAGTGAGGTGTACCATGGTTTGCAAGGGTTCCCCACATTCACAGCTGGCGTCTGCGCTACTTGAGTACCCCCACTGACACAGGTTATCTTTGCTTCGGCCAACCTGGGTCCTCAACCTATTTAGACTTCTCCAGGTTGGTCAAGGTTCCTTATAGCCTGGAGGCAGATTTTCGTTGGGGGGGTACAGTGAATGTGGATACTCGCTTGCCCAAAGCCTGCACCTCACGTTAGTAGGGTTTTCGTCGGTAGGCTGCGTAGATCGCAGGAAATTTTTGCGGCTTCGCAACCAACCTGCGGCGGGGGAGAGCCCGTAGAGTGGGTGTCTCGGGTCACTTTCCTGTTTTTGTTTTTCAAGCGAACATGTCACCTCTCTACGGACTCTGGGTGGAGCTATTCCCGCAAGAGGAAACAGCATACCGACTGGGGTTGGTTTAAGACAGCCAGTCACTATGCGGCAGGTGTCGTTCAGCTCTGCGTCCACCTCTCTGATATGTGCTGACCTAGCCCACACTGGACACGCGTACTCTCCTGCTGAGAAACACAGAGCTAGTCCTGTAGTGCGCATAACCGTTGGGTTTGCTCCCCAGTTGGTGGAGGAGAGACAGCGCAGTAGGTTATTGTGGGAGCTAACTTTTTGTTTTGTGTTTTTGCAGTGGGTCTTGTAAGTCAAAGAGCGGTCCAGTGTCACTCCCAGGTATCTAGGAAACTTACAGTGTTGGATGGCGACGCCTTTCCAGGAAATGTTCAGCTCCCTGTTTGCCTCCCGGTTACGTAGGTGGAAAGCACACGATTGGGTTTTGCTTGGATTGGGGCTTAGAGTGTTATGCTCATAGTATTCATGAAGGTTTTCCAAGGCAAGGTTAAGTGTACTTTCCACGTTTTCGAAGGTCTTATCTTGGAAAGTTAGTGCAAGATCATCGGCATAGATATATCGCCGAATGTTAGGGTAGTGGGGCTGATCATTTGTGTAGACGTTGAATAAAAGTGGTGCCAGGACGCTTCCTTGGGGAAGGCCGTTTTTCTGACAGCGCCATCTGCTCTTCTTTCCGTGTAAGTGGACGCAGAAGCGGCGGTTACGAAGAAACTCACTTAACAGTGACACGAAAGTGGGATCGTTTGTGGCACTCGATACTTTAGACAGCAATTTTTTTATATTCACTGTGTCATAAGCTGCTGAGAGGTCAACAAACACAGCACCTGTGACCATGCCCCGTTCAAATCCGTCCTCAATGAATTGGGTGAGGTTAAGCACCTGACTTGTGCATTGTGATTTTCCCGGCCGGAATCCAGCCTGTTCTGGGATGAGAGTGGGGTCAATGGTCACTGTGAGTCGGTTGAGTATAAGTCGCTCGAAAAGCTTGAATGTATGACACAGGAGAGAAATTGGTCTGTAGCTCTTAGGGTCAGATGGAGATTTCCCTGGTTTTAGTAAGGCCACAATTTTTGACTTCCTCCACAATTTCGGAATCTTCGCTGATGCCATGCACGCGTTAAATAAACTTAGCAGCCAGGATATAGCCACTGGTCCCAGGTGTTTCAGCTGTTCGACTGTGATATCATCCAAGCCAGCAGCTTTGCCGTTTTTGAGTGCTTTTATGCTAGTGATGTTATCAGTGAGTGTGAAAGGCATGCTGATGTTGTTGCATGTCTGTTTCGTATGTTGGGCTGATTTTGGTGTATTGAGGAGTCTTCCAGTAGGCTTTACATTAAGTATAAGCTGGTGGGCTACTTGATTGGCTGTGGTTTGGCCCGGCAGTGATGGAGGGGGCGAGTCATTTGTCAGTTTTTGTATTGTAGACCACGCTTTCTTGCTATAGTGCGTCATATCAATAGCCGTGACGGTATTCATCCATTTTTTCTGCCTGCTGTCGCCTACCAGACTAAGAAGCTCTTCTCCAATCGAGATGGTTTGTTCAGAGAAGGGGTCTTCTGCAAAGAGTGCCTCATATTGTGTAAGTAGGGTAGAGGCTTCTGTTGTTAAGCCTGGGACGTATGAAGTGCGACAGCCTCTGGGTATGGTACGGCGGGATACTGACCAGATGACCTTTACAAACCCATCGTAGTTTTGAGGTTCAGGCGGTAGATCGAGAAGCTGTTGGTCCACTTTTTCAGAGAAACTGGTCCAGTCGGCTTTGGCAAAGTTGAACCTTTTTCTGAATGGGACCTGTAAAGGTCTCACGGTAGCCACCACCTGAATCACTACAGGCCGATGCTGTGTTCTGGGTATTGGAGAGCACAGTTGTTTGGTACATTGTGGTCTTATATTCGCGCTGCAGAAAGCAAGGTCCGGGTTATAGCCTATATTCTACATGCCCTTGCTTGTTTCACATTCTCTGGCACACTAGAGTGTTAGTGATGGACGCGTCCTCTATGAACTAGGAATTTATTAGTTTTTTATAGAAGTTAAAGACTTAGCCAAGACAAGCAATTAAAATAGATATTGTGGTATCGTAAACCTTGCCAGTTCAGTGAAGTTTGAATAAATCGGTAAGTTTTTTATAAAAAAAAAAACATTTGAGGTTATATTGTTAAAAATAAAGTTTTCCTTAATTGAATTAAGGAAAAAAAGAAAGATCTCGTGAAACTATGTCAAAAAGGAATAATTCCTGATGAGATTCATGCATGGATTGAAAGTTTGCCAACCAACAACCAAATTGTAGATAGAGTTCCAGATCTTGCTGCGCAGGACTCCGACTCAGAATTTCATTAAATATATTTTGAAATGTTATTTTTTTGTAACTCTGAACAATTATTATGCTTATAAAACTGATTTAATACGTTGACTATTGTTTTAGTTGGTTTACAGATTATGTCTATTTACTGAACCTTTCTGGTAAAACCAATTACGTTTTTATATTTTTTCTCATAACGTAAAGTATGCTACACTTTTTAAGTATCTAGTAATTGATAATAGTTTCTATAAATTTCAAAAATTGTATAACACACAAGAATATTAAAGAAAGTCTTTTAAACACGGTAAAAACGCAATTTAAAGATATGCAAGTAAAACCGGTTAAGTGCATGACCTTCTGCAAACTTTTTTAATTTACCTCTAATAATAAAGAAAAAACATATACTTTTTTCATCAAAGAGTAGATCTAATTAATCAACCTATCACTCAATATTATTATCAACGTTGTAGGAAGTACCTACAATTAGTTATGATTTTTCAAACTTTTGGAAGCAGTTATCTTAAGTCGGAATAAAATGCAAGTAACTGGTTTTACCAGTAAACCCTCGATTTACACTTTGATTTTAAATGTGATCTGTAAGTAAACCTCAAAATTTTACTTTATTGCTCAGTTCGATATCCTTAAATTAATTTCGTCCATCCTTTTCATGTTCTAAAGATTGAAAAAGGACAGGAGATGGCCATTCTAATATTAGAGCTGTCAAACATCGAATTTGAACCTTATTTATGGCCGTGTCGATTGCACAATTTTAGAGAGCACTTAAAACATGCGACTTAAAAATCCCTTAATCTGACAGCTATGCCCTTATTTTAGGTTATCATTCGTTCAAATTAATATAATTCATTCGTCTGAATTCATCACCTCTCTTTCATTGGTCATAAAAACGAAAAGGATAATTAGATTTTAAAATTAGGATTAGAGCATGACTTCCCGAATTGAGGCCATTGTCTCTGCATGTCGCCCTAAGATTTTGGTTTTCTTTATTTCAATTCATACCTTAAGAGTTGAGTCTACCATTACAAAAAAACATTTTCGGACGATCAGCCAGCCCCAGGCTACAAAAGTACAAGCGCGGGTTATCATCATACACAACCTTTGAATTTCTTCGTACATATGCGTGTGTGTTGCCTTTGTAATTTAATCGTAGCGTGGTGGGATTTGTACCTCCCCGACGAGAGGTGGAACCTTCCCACTCTTCTGCTGACGCTCCTAATTATTTTATGCTAGAGCGCATGTAACGAGATAAATTTTCAATTATAACCCCTTGTTTTCAAAATCTACGTTCGTCGTTCTTAATTTGGATGGGCAATCATTATTGTGGGCAGTGCATGATCATGCGTCGTTTAATATTTGTGCAGTGATCGTCTTTCATTCAGCCGATTATATTACCTAGAAAGTTTGGTGCATTTGAATTTAGGTAGTACACCTTTAATGTGTTCATTATGAAAAATATTTTCGGTTCACTATCGTAAAATAGTGAAATTATCTGAATATGTTGTACTTAGATATAAAATAGATTACGGGCTACCATTGGGATAGGGTTCCTTTTTAATCAAATATCAAGGTAACTCATACCTCTAATCGTCCCCAGGAGTTTGTAAAAAGGAAGTTGGTCTAACAGGTTGATTCTTACTCCGCAGCCATTGATGGTAATCTTTATTGATGATTGCACCCAGATATCTAAGCGTTTTGTTGCTTCTGTACTTGGTGTGGTATAAGCCATGAGAGACCTCTCGCAATGATGGAAAAAAAAACCTTATACTGTATAAATACAAAGTCATTCAAAGGTCAAAGGAGTCACGAACAAAAAGTAAGATACGCGCATCAAACGTTTTGTGGTTGAGTTCCTCCCCATGTTTTTAAAACGTGTCACCTGTGGTCCAGCTGTCAGATCCGTGGCCTACCTGGCTCTGGCTTCGAATTCCGATGAAGACACTGTCAAAGTCACTTCATGATTCTGTCCACAGTTTGGCTAGGACATAAACTAACGAGAAATAATACGTTAAGTTGTAAACGGTTGGCTGCAGTTTACAATTTTACGTCAGCTTATAATATCGCGAGTCAGATTATAAACTAACGATGTTCACAATCTGATGGTGACATATAATTTACGTCTGCCACCACCAAAACCCCTACCTTTTTCAATTTAAACCACACGGCTCCGCAAATCGCCAACTCACGTCGGTTTCGGCCAGCGGGCATGCCTCAGAAACCGGGCATTCTGAAGCATTATGTCTGCCTAACGTGTTGCCCTGTTGATTGAGCGATTCAAGGCTCCATGACATGCGGCTTTCATGGCCCATGACGCGCACTTTATGGCCCATGACTAGGTATTGGAAGACCGGTATTTTCGGATCAACCGGTTCCTGAAATATGGTCTTGTACTAGGATTATTCATCATCAGCATTGACATCTCATTCTCTAATTGAGGGGCTTGAGCCTACCCTGAATTAACGCGATCAGGCCTATCGACCGAGCTGGCAAAGTGCGGGTGCTGACTTCACGAATATATACGAATTATTCCGTTAACATCGAGTCCGGACTCTATGAATTTATGCGATTTCCTCACGATGTTTTCCTTAACTGTAAAAATGTTGAAATAAAGTACCTACATAAAGGATTCGAAATTCAAAAACACTTCGGTACGTGACTCCGGAGGATAAGATCTTAGCCACTATACCATCGACGCAGAATGATACTGACCGTAGCCAGTAGCAGTACAGTAGCCAGGTCGGTACACTTCTTCTTTGGGTGCCAGAAACCGCAAAACCGAAAAATACAATAAGTAGATACTAATAAAATTATTAGTGCTTAATTACGGCCCCTGACGCTGGTACGAGGGAGTAGGTACGGTATCAGTAGAACCGGAGCAAATACGAGTATGTTACGTGTGTGTTTGTGCGTGGGTGTGTGTTTGTTGGTGTTATGTGTAGTGGTGTGTTGTGTGTTGGTGTTGTCATGTGTTATGCAATAAAGTGTTACTTACTTATGTTACCGATACTTACCGGTATTTTTGTACCGGTTCAAAGCCCTGCCCGTGACGTGGTCCTTTGCTCTGGTAGCTGGCTCTAAATGCGGATGTCTTCATGTCAAAGGATGTGGTCAGCGTTTTTGTTTGGTATCATCATTTGGGATAGAAAGCTTGGATGTTTGATCATGATCATCCCCTACACAAATGCTTAGAGTCACGCTCCTATCTCTAACGGGGTGAGCAGAGATTTGGTTAGTTCACAAGGAGCTCATGCTTAAACAACGTTTGGCTAAACATTCCGAACGATGTTCCGTCGATGACGGTTCACTGAAAACAGAGATACCAAATTAGAATTCAAGTATATGAGCTATTGATGATGATGATGATGATGATGTTACTTTCTTTGTGATTCATGCTTCTAGTGACTGGGTGCTAGACTGTCAAGCATGTGGCATTAAATTCAAATTATTGCAGATGTCATATAAGACGACTACGTTAGGCGCGGTTTATACAGAAGTGACGTGGCGGATAGTTCAATCAATCAATCAATCAATCAATCAGCCTATTGCAGTCCACTGCTGGACGTAGGCCTCCCCAAAGGCACGCCAAAGCACACGATCACCCGCTTTCCTCATCCAGCCGCCACCAGCGACCTTCCTCAGATCATCAGCGTTTCACTTGGTAGGGGGGCGTCCCGCACTACGTTTCCCGCGACGTGGTCTCCATTCGAGAAACCGTCTGCTCCAACGCTCATCGGTTCTACGACAGACGTGGCCAGCCCACTGCCACTTCAGCTACAGTCCACATGACAAGAAGAAAAAACTATAATTCATAAAAGAGATAAAATAATAGATTGTACCACACTAAATTCTAAATTCGTTCGATTTGTACAGTAGCCAGCACAAGTGACTTTGACTTTGAAAGCGCCTTTATTTCGTAGCTATATGGGCGATATTAGACTGCACGTGCCTACTGTAGTACATACAGTTTAGCACAATAGCAAGGGGAGTGCGGGGCGAACTCGCTAATCCGTGAAATCTGTTCGAAGTGACGTTTGACTGAGGGGAGACCAGGGACAGAAGGGTACAGTTAGCATGTGGCAAATGTTACAATGCTAATACACTGGAGGATTTAGCGGGCCAAATCGCACTTGGGATCTGTTTGTGTAGCAGTTGCCATGTTTGATCTAATAATGATAGATTTAGTTGATAATAATCTTGAAAGGTTTATAGGGTCAACAAACTGGTGACTATTAATTAAACGGTACAAGTTTATGTTATATAGTAGGTTACCTGATTTGTTTTATGTATAATACATAATATTAAGATTCTTAGGCTTGGCTATCTTTAAACAACGTTTTGATACATAAAACAGTAAAGTTTTGTGAGCCAGTTAGTTGTTGCAACAAAATATCGATTTTGGTAGAGCAGGTCAAGCAATCTTTTTCTGTCTCGCCTATAATAGCTGTATATCTGCTACGTATACTAAAATGGGTAATATAAAACGCCATGGACTTTCGGGAGGAGTGGGTGCCTCAGGCCCCTAGTTGTTTATGATGACGAGATCTTGGCACCCACCCCCAGAATAGCACGAACCTCGGCTTAAAAATAAAGAAACAAAAAAACTGATAAAAAACTTTCATTCATTTTTTCAATAGTCTCGTACTCCTAGTATCTATAAATAAAATTTCAGTTATAGGCCGTATGATTTATTTTAACAATCACGTACTTAATTGATGGGAGACACCAGATTCAGTGATAGTAAAATATTTGCGGTTTTTTTTTTCTGACATTTATTCGTATTTACTAGACAGAATTGAGAGAGAAAGGTGTCCAAGATATGAGTACTCCTCATAGCATCTAGAAGAAGCTACTGAAGTCAAAGAAAAAGACTCTTCAGCAAGGTAAGAGCTGGGAGATGAAAGGTTCTCTATGCAGATTCCCGAATCCCTCGTGTAAAGCATTTCTCCAAGCTACCATCTATCTTCGTTATCAAAAGTAAGTAGGAATGTTTATTAAAAAAAATATACAGCGCGGCCCAAAAAGTGGCGTCCAAAGAAAAAAAAATGGTTCCTTAGGTCTAGGGGTGTTGTTCATATCATCCTCTTGAATTGTACTTTCAACCATAAAAGTTTCAGCTTCCTAACGCTAACGTTAAGTAAAATTTTTATACATCGATTTTATTAACTTAGAAAACTTCCACCTAAATACTTTTTAAGGCTGATTTCTGCAAATAATACCCCATTAAGTACAACTATTTTTGTTTTTATTTTTCTGCAAGTTTGAGTCCTGCAAAGTTTTTAAAATTACTTAGAGACTATGAGACTGCCTCTTTCAATTTTTTATTTCAAGTATAAAATTTGGAACTGATTGGCTCGAACGTAAATTTTTACTTTCGGTTATGTAAACTAGCGCTAACTTTTATGGTTGAAAGTACAATTCAAGAGGATGATATAAACAAAAAAAAGTGCAAAAGTGCTCACCCCAAAAGAAACTAAAAAGTAAATAATCCACTCAGGTCGATTTTTCCCGAAAATTACAAAAAAAAATAAAAACTCCTTCTTCTTCATGCTAACGTTTTCCCGGCCTAGTGCTGGGGTCCGCTTTCCTACTCAATCTTCTCCACTTTGCCCGGTCTTCGGTATCCTTAGGTGTGAGATTGTTCTCTTCGATATCCGCTTTCACGACGTCCAGCCAGCGCTTTTTAGGCCTACTCCTGCTCTACTAAAAAAAATATCGCTGAACATACATGGGGATTCGTACACCCCTAAACCTGAGGAACCAGTTTTTTTTCTTTGCACGCCGTTTTTCGGGCCACCCTGTATGCTTTAAAAATATATTTTACTTTTTTCTTTGAATTAATTCGGTCAAACATCACAATACAATACTATCTATCTACACCTGTTCAGTATGAATGTCTATTTACGAGTAAAGATAACATCACACGTTACAATACAAAATGTTTTACAAGATCTATTCACCAAATATGTTACACAAAGATTGCGCCCAGTAAAAAAGGGGTATTTGTACTCGCCATTAAAAAAAACAACAATAGTTATCTTAGACAGGGCATAGATCTTCAAAGGTAGAAGAATCTACGTTTGGTAGCTTGGAGACATAAACAACAGTCACGGGCCGAAGCCAGTGAGTGTCAGTTCGTGCATGATATTAATATGTAATATAATTGAGTCGCGGGATGTTGAGGGTGCGCGAAGATTGATGGATCTGTTTGGGTATTACACCGGTAGTAGACAGCACTATTGGTACTATGACGACTTTTAGGAGCCTCCACCCACATGCGCGTTATTTCATCCTTGACGTCGTCGGTCTACTTACTAAGCTTTTCAGCGATTGTAGTCTGCAGGTTATGAGTACTATTACTTGAATTGGTCAAGTCGTTCAAAAACTCCACGGACCTTAACAGATGCACCAATTATTTTTATGTACATTCTCGTACTTTTAATACGAGTAAATGTAGGACTTGAAAACACCCTAAGAATTGAAAAAGTAGGTACGCACTTTCCGGTATATTATTTTAAACAAGATGATGATTTTTTTTCTCACAAGGTACACTGATTTTATAATTAGTATTTTATTGATCAAAATTACACTCAAAACTCAAACTAACTTGATATAATTAAATCCAGTTGCGCTATTCGAAAACCAGAAACCATATTGTTTTAATTGCTCAATTCAATTATTTTATTACATGCACATTAAAGTCCAATTTGTTTTTTGTTTTCGACCAATATTTCAAGGGTGAAGTTGATCAGATTCAGTTGTGTACATTGTGGCTGTGGCTTTAGACGCCCATTACGGGTTCCGGGTTCGATTCCCGATGGGGAAACTGTCAAGCAAAAATCTCTTTGTGAGACTTTCCCCAGTTTGGTTAGGACATTGCAGGCTGAATCAACTGATTGTCCGAAAATAAAGATGATTCCGTGCTTCGGAAGTTACAGAGCCAAGTCAGTGGCCTTTGGCGGCTCTATAACACTGATACCAGGGTTTGTGATGTCGGTGACGATGATGATGATGAGGGGGGTTCGTTGTTTGCATCCGTCAATGGCGGTCAATATTATGGGGTCTTATGGGGAACGACGACATCGGCCATTGGCAAGATGTCGCCGTATTTAAGTACAAGGAGGTGACGGCGAATGATTGCTGTGGTGTCTATAATAACAGATTTTGGATTTTGTTCCTAAAATTCACCGAGAGCCGTTCTCGGTAAGTGACACCCTGCGTTCCGAGACGCGCTGAAATCGATTAAAGCACCGTAGTCGCGTTCCGAATTACTGTCAGCTGTCAAAACTCATACTTTTTTCTTTTCTGATCGCTGACAGCGCTGAAAGTCTGATTCGGAATGCGCCCTTAGGAATAACTCCCGTCGCGGAAAGGATCAGCGGGAGATCAGTACCTGCGGTTGCTTCCACACCTGACGGATCTCTTCAGCTAACCGCTGGCACTTGACCATCTTTTCGTTGGTGTACTGCTGAACATTGTGCGTGTTTGGAACACCAATGTCCAACGGCCATGTTTTTTTATAGTTTAGAGTATGTTTAGTGAATAATCTTGATAGTGTGTTACCCAACGAATGTCTTTGATCTATAAAATTTAATCCTGTATTTTGCTGTCATTTATTTATGGGTTTCCGCTGCACGTGGCTTCAGAATTTTTCTATCAAATTACTCGAGTTCTTCATCGTACACGTCACAGCTCTCTAAGAACTGCCGCTTTAGGGCGGCGCAGCAGTCAGAGCAGCAGCCTTTTTTTATTCAGTAAGATTCATCATGCCGTATAGTGACGGCAGAGTAGAATACAATTGTCACCAACCCCTACTCTTCCCGTGGGTGTCGTAAGAGGCGACTTAGGGAACAGGGAACGGGCAGCAGCGCTCTCTGATACAGTAACCTTTTAATCTGCGATCTCCAACCCGCCTGCCAAGCGTGGAGATTATGGCAAATCCCTCCACTTAAGTGGAGGAGGCTCATAATCCAGCAGTGGACTGTAACGGGCCGTTGATTTGATTTTTTGAAGATTCATCATATCCTATGGGAAAAGCTTGTATGACAGCCTAGAAGTACGTAAATACAAATAAAAACTCCACTGACACGAGTTGTCGGGCTGTAATATATCACACTTGATGATTGCATCAGGCGGTGAAAACCATAAAATTAAATAAGGGGTTGTGGCCACTGAACGGAACAATTGGCTGGATCCTTTTGACACAATGGCTTCATTAGCTGCTACGTATCCCTTGACGAATACTCACTAGAGATGGGGCATTTCGGATATTCTTAACAAAAATGTACTTGTTTTTTATGATATTTAAGATTAGTGAAAATGGTTTTGTGCGTTTCAAAACTTTTAAGGATCCTTACCTTCATTTCAAATAACATTGGAAAAAAGACAAAAAATATGTATGGCAGAAAAAAGGTTATTCGTGATTCACACTAGTCAGCTAATCGAGATTTACGTGTCTGGAAATGTGTCTTATGAAAGATTGTTCTAATGTTATCTGAAACAGTGTATATATTATTGTCATGATTAAAATATTTTTTGTATTTACTAATCCTATTGGTACATTGCCTAAAATGTTACAAGTTTAATAATAAGAATATAATAATAAATCATTTATTGTCAGTTAACTAGTCCCATCATATACAAAAGTATTTCATAACATATAGATCAAATCAAATTATATTGAATTAAATTTAATTATCAAATCGAATTAAAATTAAAATTTAAATTATACCTTGCTTACCTAGCTTCATCATTGCAACCTAATCTATGCTATTACTTCTACCTGTATCCTTCGAATGCTACAGACATTCATTAAATACAACGCTATAAAGAAAATGTTTGTAAAGAAAAGCTTTATTGATTCAAGAAGTTACATCATATTTTCTTAATTATAAACTCTTTATTTTTATTTATTTATTTAATAGGTTTGCCAACAGGTGCACATTCTGAATAGTATACATATGCGTGCTCTAAAAATTTACGAGATGTAGACCCAATTACAGGCAAACACAGCTTGTTTATTCTATAACAAATTAACTTTCTCGGGTGAGATCTAGTAACAATAATTTAGAGAAAGATAGCTGAGTGTGTTTAAGACTCTAATTTAAAGGTAAACAGTGAATTCTTAAATTTATAGAGCGATAAATTAAAAATGTCAATGGATGTGGAGTGGAAAAGCTCGTTATGTTCGCGACATATTCTAGGCAGCAAGCTGTTCTGTCCCAAATTGGTTCTAGAGCTCTTCACATGGAATGGTTTATAATTAATTAGTCTAGCATTTTGTCTAGGAACATTTAGGCCTATCTGCGCGAGCAAACAAGGGCAATCCAAATCACCACTAAGTATCTTGTAGAGGAAAACCTGGTCGAGAATCCAGCGACGGTCCTCAAGTGGAGGGATTTTAAAGTGACTCAACCTGGCCCTATATGATTTTAAAGACGACAGATTTTTTGCGTGAACAGATAGGAAAAACAAAAAACGCCTCTGAATACCCTCAATCCTATCAACATGAACCTTGTAATGAGGATTCCAAATACTGGAGCAGTACTCCAAGGTCGATCGAACTAGTGCGTTATAAACAGTTATGAGAGCTAAATTGTTTTTAAAATTTTTGCAGTTTCGCCATAGGAACCCTAGTAACCTATAAGACCTACTTACAATTTCATCAACGTGGTATGTAAACGAAACCTTACTGTCAAAGATCACTCCAAGATCCCTTATTTTATCTACTTCCTCTAGTAATGTGTTACCTAGCTTATACGATGTGATAATTGGAGTCCGTTTCCTGGTAAATTTTATGTGCTTACACTTTTTAACATTCAAAGGCAGGTTATTTACTCTGGACCATCTTTCCACTCGGTCTAAGTCAGTCTGCAAAAGTGTAGCGTCATCCGGACCATCAATCATACGAAATATTTTTAAGTCATCAGCAAAGAAGGAGTATTGAGAATGCGTAATAACTTTAGATAAGTCATTTAGAAATGCCAAGAACAATACTGGACCCAAATGTGACCCTTGCGGAACTCCCGATGTTACTTCGTACAATTCAGACTGGTAACCGCCTACCGTGACCTTTTGTTGTCTGGAAGTTATATACGACGCAAACCAATTAATTAAATTACCACAAATACCAAGACTAAGCAACTTCTCGATCAACAAACCATGGTCTACCTTGTCAAAGGCCTTGCTAAAATCTGTGTAGATTGCGTCAATTTGACGTCCTTTATCTAGCTCTTCAGTTAGGAACTCTTGACAATATTCATGTTTTCTTTTTGAGAAAGTTTTTTTTTTGGCACTAGTAGACTTTGTGCCAGTGTCAAGTCAAGGTAGGGAAACTGAACGCGAATAAGAAAACAGGAATTTGGAAAGGATAGTCAGGTTTTTTAGGAAAATGTTTAATTGGGTTAGGTGAAGCTCTTCCGCGTCAACGATCGAGACACAAGGCAAAATCGTTAGTTCGTAGCAAAGGTGGTAACAGAAAACATCAAAAACTATCCTACATTATTTTGCACAGCAACGGTCTTGGTGTAATATCTAATGGTTGATTCAACCATTTCAACCAAAGATCTGTCATATACCAATTATTATTTATAACACAGTTTTCAAGACGGCGCGGATATCCTGATTAATTAAACGAAAATTAAGTATTCAGCAAAACCGCGCGCGCGCCTTTTTTTATTCTTTATCCGTAACTAGCGATGTGTCCCCACACTAGTGAAGTGACTAATTTGATTTATAAAAAAATATTGCCTGGTGTTGATACGGTTGCTGGTGTTATAATGCGGTTTTTTACAATAGCGTATAATAACAATGTCAAATTGTCTCCATAAGTCAATTGTCCATGTGTTATGTTACAAATTAGTCGCGTTGTTAAGTTGTTTATTGTGTTATCAATAATACTAGTAACGCATCGTTGCACTGATAGCTCGTTTGTACTTTAATTGTGGTAAGATAAAAATGGCATTGTTTTGAAAACTAATTGTTACTAAGCGTTCAATCGACGCCCGTAAAATAAATACACCGGACAAATAAATTTTCCGGAAAAAACGAAAACATTGTAATCAAAGACAATTAGGGTTGTTACAACATTTTATTTTAAATTGAATTGTCAAAATACGATTCAACGCGTTAATTAAACTCCGGTGATCGACGGCCATTTTCAATAAAAAGAAACGCGAAAGTGAAATGGTGATTCATGAAATTAACGAGCAAAAATTGTGTGAAGTTGGAGGTACTTATGATCACATAAGTACCTCCAACTTCAATGATTAGAAATAATTGAAAATAATAATGATTGTAGAACCCGGCGGGACATATGTCTGTGATTATAGTGTCTCCCTTGACTACTTTTCATAGGCCTGTATTCTATAGGGATACCATGCAGAACTAAATATATTCGTCAATCAATCAATCAGCCTATTGCAGTCCACTGCTGGACGTAGATCTTCCCAAGGGCACGCCAAAGCGCACGATCACCCTCATTCCCCATCGAGCTACCACCAGCGACCTTCCTCAGGTCATCAGTCCACCTGGCAGGGGACACTACGTTTCCCGAGACGTGGTCTCCATTGGAAAACCCGTCTGCTCCAACGCTCGTCGGTTCTGCGACAGACGTGGCCAGCCCACTGCCACTTCAGCTTGCTACACTTCTGGACGATATCGACTACCTTGGTCCTCTGCCGGTTGAATTCGTTTCGGATTTTATCCCGCAGTGAAATACCAAGCATAGATCTTTCCATGGCTCTCTGAGTGATATGTAGTGTAGCCGATGGGATATATTGGCGAATACCTAACGTTAAAAAAGCAATATTTTTTTCAATAATTTTTTTCTTTCTGCTAATAGTTCTCTAATATCACCGTATTAGAACAACTCAACAAAAAAGGATTCGCTTGCTGATGTTAATTGGCAAAATTAATTTCTTCAAATTCCTTTAGTTTTACATAACTGCGTGGGTGATGTGTTCATGTCTCTGCCTCTCCCCGTACCAATGTATTTTCTAACCCCTCGAGTGGGGGACGTATACAAGCTGTTGATAATGAGCATTGCTTAAAATGTTTTCCAAATGGCAACACAAAAATTTATCCCGCGCTTTTCTCGATCCCCCACTGCCAATTATCGAGCCACCTTCCTGGAACCAGTTCTGGAAAGGTTTATCGATAATATTACTGATAATTATGTTTTTAATGTGTGAGCGTGTACTTATTTCATTTTGCATTGAAGTTGGCTTGTAACTTTTAAGTAAGACACGCCCTAGTGAGTACAATACAAAATAATTTATTTGCAAAAATCGATTTACAAAAGTTTTATAATACCGTCGGGCCCTGCACTACAAAAAAAATACACTATGTCCGCTGTGCGGGAAAGGTGTTGGTTACATATGTCCTAAAGATCTGGTAACTAAAAAGGCAAAGTAAAACTGTAAAACTATACATGCAAAAGATTTAACTGAACTGATTTATATTAGTAACGTGAGAACTTTTCATTGGTCTCTATAGACACTTGCTATAGCAAGTTGGCGTCTATTATAATTCCTTTATCGATCGCTGATCATTGTTCTCTATCTATAAAAACATCTCTAAATATTAAAACAAGTTCTAATAAAATAATGCACTTGCAGCTAAAAGAATGATTCAACATCAACGGCCTGTAAAGAAGGATTAGCGGTCAGAGATTCATCTCTCAATCTGGGATCTGGGTTTGAATCTCAGTGGGGGGATCCAATATGATCACTTGTTGAGACTCTAGTTAGGTCAGAATATTGTAGGCTTAATTATTTTTTTACAATATCATGCAATATCGTCTCAAATACGAATGAAAACCGGATCGGATACGGATGAGTGCGCAAACGCTAGACGTGAATTTACCGTCCGTTTTTTTTACGGATCAAAAACGGATGGATATTTGAATTTGAATTTGAATAAGAATCGGATACGGATGAGTGCGCATACGCCCTTAGGGACTACGCATTAAGAACAAGGAACGGGCAGCAGCGTTCTCTGATACCTGCGGTCTCCAACCCGCCTGCCAAGCGTGGAGATTATGGCAATACCCTCCACGTGGAGGAGGCTCATTAGTCCAACAGTGGACTGTAACGGGCCGTTGATTGATTTGATTTGAATGAATAATAAAACATGTGCGCGGAAAGTCGAAATAATCGTATAATATAAGATATACCCACAAATAAATACTACAAACCTAAATAAATACTAATGTTATACAAAGGTTCATATATAATATATAACTATACTTATAGCCATGCCAGAGCCTTCGGCGGCTAGGTTGTAAGTTCAGTCATAGATTTTACAACCCGTGCCACATAATAAGTAATAAATAGTACTAGCGCTAACACGATATTAGATACGAATGAATGTATATATTTTATTGCACACATAAGTTCACATACATACAATAGTTTTTAGAAAATTATAAAGTGTACAGTTAGGCGGCCTCATTGCTACATAGCATTTTTTTCAAGCAACCTACGACGGTTGTCAGTAACCACTTTTTGTTTTTTTTTTATATATTTTTAACCAATCACACCAACCAACAGCTGTTTTATTGTTTAAAAAAATGTTTATAGATTTGGAAGAATAACAAAAACAAACCACTCACGCTCGACTTTAACAATCAACAAACATTTCCACCCTAGAGTTAATATTTTAACGTCACCTAAGTAAGACACAATACTATTTTAAACCCTATGTTGAATTGAAACCACAAGCGTGAGCGATTTTAGAACTAATGTTTTTACATTATTATTTATAACGGAAACACTCACTTAATCAAAATGGAAACTTTGTCTTCCAATGTAAACAATAATAATGTATAAAAATCACGTAACGTTCAATAATAAAAAATTTACAATAAACTATCGAAAAATTTGTTCACATCATTAAAATATTAGACAACTTTTTATTTAATTATTATTTGGTCCAGTAGATTGTGGTTCCATTTGAAGTTCTGATTTATAACCCTGTAGAGCAACTTATGGGAAAGTATGCCGTAGTTGAGGTCTATCACATGCAGCATAATTTAGTTTCAACTATTTCTTACGTAAGTCACATAACATAGCATTCAGTCCTGGAGGCCAAAATTTATGTTGCAGAGTCAACTAAAATTACAATTGGATTAAGTTTTTTGTTTCATGGTCTGGCGATACAAAGCTATAATTTTTGGTTTAATGTGTTTAATTTTAAGCAACCCTGACAAACCACCAAATCGCACGCATCTCAAACCTTGTACCACCACAGACTAGTGCCCTTAGAAAAAAAGTAAACAGAGGGTTACAACAATTGAAGGTAGTTGGCAAATATTGAAAATGTTATTGTACGCCACTGGTACCATCAGATATGGATATCAGGATTTGTTGCAGATAATTTAATATATTGTAACATAATAGTTCATAATGGGCAAAAATATTGCAACTATTAACGGTTATTACTGTTATTGCAAACCTACACGAGGGCGTTTCTATTTAATATAATCGACTATCTTATTTTATCTATAACGTGTTAATTAAATAAAACAGAACCGCTCTTATTCAGGTAGAAACCGCGGATAGTAGAATTAATTCAGTTAGGCCCGGTAGGGGTCGTTCTTCTCCGACGTGTTTCTCGCCCTGGCGACGTTCTGGGCCGAGGTCCGAGCCCGTCTGAAGGGTGGCGAGGGCGCCCCCAGATACGTTGTTATAAATTTCTAAGGGGTACGACTTCTGCTACCCGCAAGTCCGCGCCTGCTATATTACCACTCTGGAGTACAATAGGGAACATGCACATTTTTTTTTATATTCATTAATCGAAATATTTCAAGTTCCAGATAAGCACAGAAAAATAAGTTTCCGAATATCTTGCTCAGAAACAAAGTTGATGTTATATGTTTTAAGATTTTCGTGGTTGTTCACTACACTAACATTCTCACAATTCGCGGGTTTGTTACCACGGTAATATTTAATATTGTTACCTCGATATTTCGGAACGGTTACACGCTCCATGGTCACGAGTAGACTGGTGGTGAGTGGACTGCATCTAAGGACAGACATATCTGTCTACCCTCCTTCGGACGCGGCGACTACCCTCACGTTGATTGTTCGAACCACTACTATGGTCACTCACTTGTTTTTGCAAAAACAAGTGAGTGACCACTACTATGGTCACTCACCACCAGTCTACTCGTGACCATGGAGCGTGTAACCGTTCCGAAATATCGAGGTAACAATATTAAATATTACCGTGGTAACAAACCCGCGAATTGTGAGAATGTTAGTGTAAAGTTGATGTTAGACAGAGAGGTCCGATGAGACATGTGACGTCATATGTCACGCAATCTGCAATTCGCCTGCTCAAAAAAAATACTGCTCTTATGTACCTGAAAGTTTACAACTACATATTTATTTTAGAACATTGCCAATATTTCAACAAAATTTTTGACAAAATATAAACTGATGCTGATTGCTGGAGCGTGCTTAGACTGCCGTGCGCGTAAACCCGCCTCGTAGGTGCAATAATTTCCTATGTGACTGCGCGCCCCTACGTGGTAGGTGCGCTGTTACCCAAACGCGTATGCGGCCACCTACCACCTAAGGGTGGGGGGCTCATGGATGTATTATTGCATTTTTCTTTTCAGCAGCCAAATTGTTCAAACAAGAGATACAAACCGCATTTTCTCAACTTTTAGAAGGCGTGAGGAAGGAAACTAAGGTAAGTATAATAAGTACTGAGTTTCGCGTTTAAGGCCAGTTTATACTTTGACAAGTACAATTAGTGCGAGTTGCAAGTGCGAGTTGTCAAAACAAAAATTTCATATCAGACAACAGTCTAAAAGCATATTATTTCCTGTTGCCAAGGAAGCACTCGCACTTGCAGAAAATAGACCGGACTTCTACTTTTTGTAAGCGCGAGTGTTTCCTTGGCAACAGGAAAAACTTGCAACTTGCAACTTGCTACTTGTCGAAGTGTTAATCGGCCAGCTCGTTTTTCATTTGTTAAAAACCGCGAGAGTGGGCAATCCATGAAACCAACCATGAAACAGAAAACCATTCATTAAGGAACGTACGGTCGTAAGGTTGACAAATGAAAATAAATTGCTTCTCCCATGGTAGTCGATCTACCACGCCCTTAGTATGAAAGGACCAACTTTGTATGAAAGGACCAACTTTGTATGAAAGGGCCAATTTTGTATGAAAGGACCAACTTTGTATGAAAGGACCAACTTTGTATGAAAGGTCCAACTTTGTATGAAAGGACCAACTTTGTATGAAAGGACCAACTTTGTATGAAAGGACCAACTTTGTATGAAAGGACCAACTTTGTATGAAAGGACTTTTGGTCTCTTCATACAAAGTGAGACCGACCGCCCCATTTTGTCTGCATGCAAAAAATATTTTTGTCGCAGGAATTATTTTTTCGTTAAAAGTTGTTCAGTTTGACGGGTACTATCACTACACGGCGGGAATTAAACGATGTAAATTTCAAGGTGTATAGGTATGTATGTGTATGTCTCGAATTACTTTCGATTCTAGCTTTTATTAAGAGCAGTTCCACGAGCAAGTTCGATCTGATTCAGTTTTAGAAGACGATTAATCATATTTGGACACCATCAGCCTTCAACATACGGACTTGGTGATGAAATACATGCTCTGTTGATGAAATAAGAAGGTTGAGAATGAATTAATGGTTCGTCTTTGATAGTGTTGGGCTAAAGAGCCAGCGGTAAATTTACATTGCACTTCAGTGCGGACCTTATAAATGGAATGTTAAACTTACGGGGTTCGTAATGGAGAACACCGATAGGTTCTTATTTCACATTAAAAACTGCCTTGTATTAAAGTTTATATCATGTACATTACATTGCTTTTTATTTCACTTCAATACATGCAATATTACCAAAGTTATGACCGCGAGAAGTTCCGAGCGTGTGATGTCATATGCATGCAGTGTAGCAGTGTTTGCGCGCGGCGTTGCGTGCATATGACGTCAATATGACGTCACAGCTACCACTCGCCTCGTGCGGAAGTGTGTACTTTGATTGTTAATAACTCAGTCATTTTTAAAGATATAAAAAAAAACACTGTATTTTTTGTAATTTTTGATAGAGCATTTTGGCGTTTTCAGCTAAAATCATCGCTAACCTCGCAGAACTAGGATCTTAAATGGCTTTAGTTCTAGTACCGTGGCTTAGCTCATCATGAATTTAAAAGGAAAAGTATCAACATCAAGTAGGCTTTACAGGTTATCAAATAAATAGACCAACTTATAAAATTTACTTGTACAAGAAATTTGGTACTGCATAATACTCGTATATCATAGAAAAATATTTTGATGAATGTTAACTGTCTTAAACAGGTAGGTACCTAAGTACCTATTAGTATTGGACAACTACGGAACCATACATTGTGCGTGGCCCGACACGTGCGTGGCCGGTAATTTTCATGTAACTTCTAGGGTTACGAAGATACGAGTGAAAGTATAAAATAGAACTTTTAATCTTTTGGGTCCTACCCACAATTAAGAAAACACTACGACGACATTGAATTATTTTTTACTTTTCGTGGCCGCAAGCAAAGGTGTCCTCCTATTTTTTGTTTTAGATACAAACGGACATTTTGTATCGCGCGTAGCGTTATCGACGCCCGCGCATCGGGAAGGGTTATATTATAATATAACAGATGATGACAGGTCGCCACGGAACCATTCACACGTGGAGATAGCCAGCTGGCCAGACTAGTTGATAAACATAAAGATTAAAATATTCCTTGTGGTATTTATATTTTTTTGAACCTCTTTTTTTTTACGAAATGTGCCATTTTATGACAATGTTTATGATATAAGTTTTACATTTAATTTGATTCGTTTTTACCCGAACTTGAAACTGAGGTTTTTTGCTATCGATGAAAATAGTGCAATAGTTACCAGTTTCAGTCAGTACAGATACTATTTTTGTCACGGTATTCCATAAAATCAGTATGTATATGCCTCCAAGTGCTACAGCGAAGATCCCGTTGGAGACACTGTCAGGCAAAAATTCTCTTTGTGAGACTCTCCCCAATTTGGTTAGGTGATTGCAAAAGAAATAAAAGATTATTCCGTGCGTGCGTCAGAATAGAGTGTAATTAACTACCCACTCACTCTATCTAACATTTATTGACCTTATTAAAAAACCACAGTTTCATTGACCTCGGCATTAACCCACAAAAGTGAGGTCTTATTAAATCTCCTCCCAAAAATACAAATATTACACGGCCCTCGCATTACATAACCCGCCCGAATAGACATGTTAAATCACGTAAAAACAAATAATTGAGCGTAGAAAAGAAATGGCGGCACACGCGGCAGACACGCGCACTAACAAAATCCTACTCGGTTTCAGCGGAGGGTGTTTCTCAATACGCGACTCTAAAGGGTCTGAACTAAAGGGCCCCCTAATGAGGCCCTCCTTCCTGAGGGATCTGAAGGACCCCCGCTGGTTATGCGCCCTAGCATTGAAAACGTGTGACGTTGTGTACTTTAAAAACTAGTGCGTGCTAGTTTAGATTCATTCATAGCTTAGTTCGGTAAGTATTCCGGTAATGAGGCCTTGGCTCGACGTTCATGAATTAAGTAATTAAATTAATTTTCAGATTAAGTACGTATTGCAAGAGAGCGTTGGTGGTGTAGTGGGTAGGACCCCGGCCTCCCGTCCGGAAGACGTGAGTTCGCTCCCCACCGCGTGCCAAGGTGTTTTCGAATTTCGTTTGATCGACGCTTTTGCGGTGAAGGTAAACATCGTGAGGAAATCTGCATATTCCTGCGAAAAAAAATCAAAGGTCGTGGGTGGAGTGTACCCACTAGGCCAGCGTGGTTTAGTATGGCCTGATCACGCTTGCACACGATGTTGACGCTTAAGCAGGGTAGCTCGAATGAGCAGCTGATGATGATGATATTGCAAAAAAACTAGCCAGAGAGTATGTCTGGTTTTTAGACATACAAGTTTACATATCTGTGGTCGGGACCCTCGTTTCAGGAACTTACATGAATTTCATGATTTCGTTTGCAATTAGTATTACTAAAATAATATTTGCTGGGCCGACTTTGATGAGTATTTCTAGGGAATGATGAATGACATGCATGAAAGTCGGGAGAGCCAGTTACATTAAAAAGCATTTTATTGTTTCTAAAAGAACGCTATAATTTTATTATCTTTCATTAGCAACTCCATCAAAAAATCATCACCAAACTTAATACTGTCATTAACCTCTCCAAACGGCATGTTTATGTTGATCAAATCACATATCACTTCGAATTAATTCGCAAATCCCCATATCCGATTACACAAAAAACGTACCAGAAAAAGAATAGAGGAGAAAAAATAATGGAAAACCGCTATAATGGCCGCGTGGCGGCGGAAATAATAAAGAATAATATAGTTCGTAATGAAGAGAGGCACGTGACCGGCGCGTGCGACGGTGTGCGCGCTAATGATTGCGCGTGGGCCAACCGCGACGCATGCGTCCTCTCAGGACCTACAGGATTAGAATAATAAAAATACTGGCTGGTGATTATTTGCGGAGGTGAATTGGGCTATTTCTAAAGCCGCAACGTCCCACGATTATTTGCTTTTGATAATTTGAACAATGTTTGTTGTTGCGTCCGCGCATGGTTATCCTTTCGTTGGTTGGTAATCGATCAGCTAGCTGCTGCTCCTTGCTCATTTTTAAATGTCAAGCTTCAACAGAATTACAAGAAATGTTTTATTTATATACCACACTATTATTATAGTATTTTTATAGGTCGCAATATTCGATTTCGAAATAATTTACTCGATCTAAACGCAAGTATCATCAAGATTTATCACTAATTATTTTTATCTGCTTATACTACCATGTGTTTATTAGTTCTCTGTCCGTAGCCGTCGTGCATATAGTTTTTTTTTCAACGCAAGTGACATAACACCTGTGCTCGGAGGACCTGTGCTGTGATACTGACCGCATGAATGACTTCACATCGTATAGGATTTGTATTAATAATGCAGTGGGGTGCTGAGTTCAATAGGGTTTTATAATGCCATCAGTAATTGGTAAGTGCAGGTGTTTCTGCAATCGCGCGTGTAATATAGAGAAGCGCTCGTGGAGGCAACTTACTTACTTCTTGTATGTTTCTGTCTGTGTGCAATAAGGTATATTCATTCATTACATTATTATTTGAATGGCACAATTTTATTTATACTTGGCTTTGCGATTATGAAAGTTCACCGATCTTATTGGGAAAATGTACTTTGGAATGAGTAAAGAGTGATAAAGTTATGGTAGGAAATACATAAATAAATATAAATATGTGGGGACATCTTCACACATGGCCATCTCATTCCAAACTAAGCAGAGCTTGTACTATGGGTATAAGGCAGCTGATATACATTACATAAATAGATAAATATTTAACTTATATGGATAAACAACATCCAGATACAAAGCAAACAATAGAGCTCATCACACGAATGAAAAAAAATATTTTTTTTGTCGAGTCAGTTTATGGAAATTTAATAAAATTACAGAGTTATGAGTGTTGAAAACGTAAAAAAATCAAACATCAGCCATTTAAAAATATATTTTCGCGAGGTCTACAGCTCACAGAGCCACTGTTAGGTACGAGTATAAAGAAGAAGATTGTACACAGCATTTATCAGGCTGGATGCGGTTAGCGCTGGACCAAATGACGCAGTGAAGAAGAGGTCTGTACTATACCTACTATACGACTATACCCAGCAATGCCCAGCAGCGCTGAGAATGATAAATGATTATGATACCTACCTACAGTGTTCAGAATAAAGGCAGCCAGCTCTCTCGTCGCCATTCACTTTCACGCAAAGCGGGGGTCAAACAAAATGGCGAATCAATCAGTGACCGGCCATTCTGCTTGACACCCGCTTTGCACACAAAGTGAATGGTGATGAGAGAGCTGGCTGCCTCCTGCTATAATATATATTATAGCTTCATTTGTGACTGGCTTAAACCAATTAAAAAGTTTTTTTTTATTAACAGATTTTTTAAAAGTGGGAATGTTGCGATTTTCTATTACAGATATCCGAAGCACTGATGTATAAGGCCCTCGAATTTGTCACACCGACTGAGCCGTACGAGCGTGTAATCGTTACAACCCCATTAGGGTACGTGGGGTACCGGGTTCGACGGGGTGCATTTGCGTCCGGATTAATACAGGGACCTTCTGAATTAGTGCAAGCTTAATCTCAGATAGAGAACTGCTGTACTGTCAGTCAGTTGTGAATTTTTAGTAATTAAGATTTTATGTGTATGTATACTTAATTGTTACTACTTCAAAAATTATGTCTTGCGAATATACATGGCAGCTCTTTTATTTAATATCTACATAAAATATGCAAACAAGTCATATTATTTTTTTGTCATTTTTAAATTATTTTTTTACTCGCGTTAAAAGAATACGTAAGTACAGTCACACATCCGCTCTGCTCTTTCTCATTTTCTCGGTTTTCTAATTCAGAAGTTGCCTGGAACAAACTGCTAACCTAGGAATAAGGCCGTTTATTGACTCAACTTTTGTATTATTTTATGTGTTTGTTTTTTGTGATTCATTGGTGTCTATAAAATATATTAGAATTGTATCGTCTGAAATGATGATGATGATAATAATAATTAAAAACACGTTGCAAAAAACAATTTTACTTCTTTTTTTTTCTTTTTTGTGTTTTTAATTTCCGTTTGTTCAAAATTAATTAATTATGTTTGTATAGAGTAACTTCAGAGCCCCGTCCTGCCCTTACTGGAATGAGCGGTAATAAACGTAACCATGGCGAAATAAGGGGTCAAAATAACGAACGAGCATTTGATCTCCCTTAATTTTCAAGAACATTCTAGACTAAAAATTAAAATCAAAACGTGATAATTTCGAAATAGACGAAACTTTTAAATTATAAGCCTGTCTGAAATTATTAAAGAAATATTATTTTCGTAGATTTCAAACATTTACAGGCTAAGATATGCGTTATTTAAATAATTAGGTGTAACATACCCATAAACGTAGCCTGGAAGAAATTGCTATTAGGCGATAAGGCCACGCCAACTGTACACGTCTTCCTGTTCTTACTTCCAGTCTATTGTTATTCCTGTGTGTCTAATAAAGTAAATGCCATCAAAAACATAACTTGTAAAAAAACCAAGTCTCGCACGCAACTTAGTCTACCGTAAAAAGTTGTGAGATCCATGTAATACCAAGTCGGTTAATTTATTCAGTCCCTACTTAAGAGTCCTTCTGTCTTAAGTTATTTAGTAATTAGCTCACCTAACAACATCTTATAGAGACCAGATCAATATTAAAAATCTCTTATGTTTTAAATAAATACATAGATTGACCTGGCAATCGCATGAAAACACAATGTATCTCACAATTAATACATTATTATATTAAATTTGATTGTTTAGTGCGATTGCCAAGTCAATCTATGTATTTATTTAAAACATAAGAGATTTTTAATATTGATCTGGTCACTATAAGATGTTGTTAGGTGAGCTAATTACGTAATAACTTAAGACAGAAGGACTCTTAAGTAGGGACTGAATAAATTAACCGACTTGGTATTACATGGATCTCACAACTTTTTACGGTAGACTAAGTTGCGTGCGAGACTTGGTTTTTTTACAAATTATGTTTTTGATGGCATCTCATTTCTTTTTGTAGATCGCATGAAAACACAATGTAAAAATGCACACCTACGCTCCACCGACCCTACACCTAACCTACACCTAACCTACACCTACCCTATACCTACCCTATACCTACCCTACACCTATCCAACACCTATCCAACACCTACCCTACACCTACCCTACACCTACCCTGCACCTCTTATTCAATTATATTCCATTATACAGGTACACTGATTCATTTACTGCAAATGTAACTTTGTAATCCTATATAACGCCCCAAGATTTATATGGGATTACAAAGTTATCTAGCAAATGATGTATCTAGAAAACTGGGCTGAAATTGCAAAATGTTTTAGTTTTTCCTTGGTTTATACACTAAACACTAATTCCATTCTAAATTTGAAGCTTCTATGTCTGCTAGAAGTGCCTTAGAGTTTTGATGATCGGTCAGTCAGTCAGTGAGTGACAAAATTAAGAAACTTTGACTAGTTATAATTCATAAACTACTGGTTCAAATTGATTGAAATTTGAAATATACCGTATTTATACAATGCCTGCTTGGTTACTGAAAACTCAGGCTTCTAGTTTTATCCACAACGAAGTTATAGGGGGGTCGAAAATGGCCTGAACTGCTTCGAGAAAAGTATGGTACGGCCGTGCCGCTTTTTTGCTCGACTTGGCGGGGGCACTGCCGTGCCCCCAGATCCATTCATTCATTCGTACATTCATTCATTCTTTCGTACATTCATTATTTATTTTTTTATGATGCCTGAGTAAAGAAAACGAAACTATTTTGTCCGTCAGTCAAGTAATACAAAAATATTAGACACATATTTTCTCATCAACAGCTGACATGTCCCCACCGAGGGGCTCGAGCCTACCCTGAATTAGAGCGATTAGGCCTTACTCAACCATACTGGCCCAGTGCCGGTTGGTCGCCTTCACACACAACCCTTGAATTTTTCGCAAGAGTGTGCAGGATTCATCACGATGTTTTCCTTCACCGTAAGAGCGTCGAATAAACGTACATATTATTCTGAATTCGAAAACACGTTGGTACGTGGTGAGGATCGAACCCGCGTCTGCCGGACGGGAGGCAGCGGCCCTAGCCAATAGACCACAGACGCTCTGTTTTCTCAAATTAACAAACTTGAATCTATCTGATAGAAAAAAAAATAGTCATCATCCCACAATAAATTGAATTAATTATTTTCTCCTTTCTAGTACCTAAATTATACATACCTAAATAATACATCGCGCTTATATTATCTGCTCATTTATACTAATCAATTATTAGGTAGGTACTCCTCCTTTGTTGTTACTGGCTGTTGGTCGTTTTCATATTTCGTTCTAAAGTTTTTATATTTCGTATTATTTTTTGAATTGCGAATTCTTCCTTTTTTGTTTGCAAGTCTTGATGCTGTCGTGCTAGAGACTACACGCGTTTCATATTTTTATGACAATCTCTAAATACTCGTAAATACAATATCATTACGCGTGTTCTTCATTTTAGCTTGGAGCCCTTCTGTTAGTTGATAGGATAATTTAGGTTTTATTTTTGTTTTAATCATAATTTCCGGTCTACCTGGTGTTACACACTTACCGTGTTTTGTAATAAAATTGTAATTATTTTAGTGTAAGTTTATTCAATAAACATATCAATAACAAAAATAGTTTGAATCTAACAATAAAAGTATTTACAAAATTTAACTAACCTAATCAGTTACTTCTTCTTTTAGTGTAAATAAAGTTGTTTATTTCTTTAACAAAAGATATTAACTTACAGCTAGTGACAGAAGTCTCCTTTTAGGCCTACAAAAGCCCGTTCCAGGAAGGGGAACTTTCATAACTCAGTCAAAACTTCATTTATTATTAAGTATCTAAGTGACCTCTAAATTAATTTAAAAAAATAGCCATAATAATAGGCGAACGTAGAATTAAACCAGCACCGGCCTTCTCAACGAGATAAAAATTATTAGGGTTAACTGTAGACCTGTAGCCACCCGAACCATTTCATTGAGTAATCGTTGGGTCTCCTTAAATTTTTAAATAATATTTGAAGGGTACAGGGAAAAAACATGTCTAGTCCGTTTTTTTTAAAAAAAAGGGATTTATACCTTAAAATGTAGTGTTTTCAATGATCTATTATTTTCCGTAAAAAAATCATATACACGAAAATAAATAATAAAATAAATTACATCGTTCCAAACTTTCAAAACGCGATATCTCATGAAGTTACTTTTGTGACTAGACATGTTTTTCCCTGTACCCTTTATTTGTTCGTTCAAACAGTATTGTTACATGAAATCGAAGCATGAAATACATACCCAATCTGCATAAAATAGAAATAGCAAATAGTTTTTATATGGGCAACAAGGGATAAAAAAACGCAAATCTCCAAATATTACCATTTACTTTTAATATTATTTTAATTACATGAAGTATTTACTATCATCCAGACTATTTGTTACTCTACTGTTAGTCTGGCTACAGATCTAATTCCCGACATAGAAGAGCTGCTGTGGCACAATGGAGGGTCGAAAATACCATGCCACGTGGCCCTCAGTGGGGCCCTTTGTTGGGGTCAAAAAACACGCCAAAACTCACGTTTCTCCCTTTTATTAGGACAAAGCTACTCCGATTCTTGGGAAACAACTTTTTCTGACGAAGAAAGCTTTGCGGGCCATAGGGCTTTATTAGATATAAATTATACTTAATTCCAGACGATTTACAGGAAGCATTTACAAAACCTTTGTAGGTAGAATTTTTACCAAAAAAATACCTATCTCACTTTTTCTATGAAACGACATTCAGGTGATGGGGTAGCTCTCACACAATCAGAAAAGCCAAGTCTGCCGCAGATATTAGTTCGAAATCAGATGATTTGAATGCGCCAGGAACGGAAGATGCTTACTACTGAAAATTATGTAGGTATTATTATAGTTTATCGTCGTTAACATCGACCTGTGGTAGTTTCATCAAAAGTAAGATAGGTATTTTTTTGGTAAAAATCCCACCTTCAAAAACCGTCTGATTCTGCAAGGCTTCCTGTAAAAGTGTAAATCGTCTGGAATTTAGTATAAGCTGTTCCTATTTGGCTTGGCAGACGTCGATATCTAGGGACACCACACAAGTTCGCATATTAATATTATATTCTAACACGAAACACGATAGGTATAAAAACGAGTCTGGGACGACAACGGTCAAAGCAATTCGAGATAAGAGTTTCTACTTTCTAACTCATTCATGGTTCGTCAGGCAAGTCGCTCTAAATCTAACATGACGCAAGCGCCATGGGACTTTTCAACCCATGCTTTTTTGTCCTTTTTTTGTTGAAGTCGAAGTGAAGTGACAAAAACCCGTGTCCCGTGTCAAGGCGAGATGACATCGTCATCGCAAGTACAGTCGAAGGCATATATATGACTGTTTTGGTATTGTGATAGTGTTTTTATATGGATGACGTCTTGATGGTATTCTATTAGGCATACAGCAATGCTCTGAAACATGCCGAGAAATTTTACTGGGTATTATATGGGGTATTAAGATTATGTGTGTGACGTTACATAAATGCGCCGAGCAGATACATTATAGGTATATTATGTAATTATTATTGGTTAAAATAAGACGATTATTTTTTAATTCTTCTCCGCAGCTATGGACTGCGATTAGGTCCGTTCAAAAACAAGGGGAAAACAAATAATATCAAAAGGATCTAAAAGTGGAAGAATCAGTATGAGCTGGAATCAACCAAGTGAAAAACGCTACGAAAGACTGTAATATAGCATTGGTTTCGTAGGCAGCCGAAGGAGCGAAATCAAGCAGTTTTAAGCAGCGATAAACCGACGCAGCCTGCATGCATACATTATTGTAGCGAATTTTTAGAAGTGCATCATCATCATGACTCTACCTATGTAGTACTCTGCAATTATTCGCTTCGTTGACTCCGGCTGTATACGCATCATCCATTGATGCTCAAACCACAATGTTAACTTGGCTCTACATCTGGAGGCCATCAATAATATCCGAAAGGTTCGATTCATCGACCGATGACATCGCGCGTCGACCAACGCCTCACCAAATATTTTGATACTGATTTTATCTGCTCGATGGTTTCACCCGACTTGATAAACGAGATTGGACGCGTCGCAAGAAAGGTTGTGTTTGTTGGTGGCCGCAATATTATGTCGAAGGCTTTGTGCAAGGCCCGTTGTCAGCTTACATTATCAAGCTAAATCAGTAACCTTTGGTGGTGACACGATAACACTGACACTAGGGTTTATGAGGTCAGTTGTTGAATTTACAACCCACATGATGAAGAAGAAGATGAATCAAGGCGAGGCTAGTCACCACTCGGACCTTACAACCCACATGATGAAGAAGATGAATCAAGGCGAGGCTAGTCACCACTCGGACCTTACAACCCACATGATGAAGAAGATGAATCAAGGCGAGGCTAGTCACCACTCGGACCTTACAACCCACATGATGAAGAAGATGAATCAAGGCGGGGCTAGTCACCACTCGGACCTTACAACCCACATGATGAAGAAGATGAATCAAGGCGAGGCTAGTCACCACTCGGACCTTACAACCCACATGATGAAGAAGATGAATCAAGGCGGGGCTAGTCACCACTCGGACCTTACAACCCACATGATGAAGAAGATGAATCAAGGCGAGGCTAGTCACCACTCGGACCTTACAACCCACATGATGAAGAAGATGAATCAATGCGGGGCTAGTCACCACTCGGACCTTACAACCCACATGATGAAGAAGATGAATCAAGGCGAGGCTAGTCACCACTTGGACCTTACAACCCACATGATGAAGAAGATGAATCAAGGCGGGGCTAGTCACCACTCGGACCTTACAACCCACATGATGAAGAAGAAGATGAATCAAGGCGAGGCAAGTCACCACTCGGACCTTACAACCCACATGATGAAGAAGATGAATCAAGGCGAGGCTAGTCACCACCCGGACCTTTCAACCCACATGATGAAGAATATGAATCAATGCGGGGCTAGTCACCACTCGGACCTTACAACCCAAATGATGAAGAAGAAGATGAATCAAGGCGAGGCAAGTCACCACCCGGACCTTACAACCCACATGATGAAGAAGATGAATCAAGGCGAGGCTAGTCACCACTCGGACCTTACAACCCACATGATGAAGAAGATGAATCAAGGCGAGGCTAGTCACCACTCGGACCTTACAACCCACATGATGAAGAAGATGAATCAAGGCGAGGCTAGTCACTACTCAGACCTTACAACCCACATGATGAAGAATAAGATGAATCACCACTTGGACATAGTGAATATTATTCTTATTTGAGTGAATTGTCATTATTAATCTTAGAAACCATGTTGTCAGAGTTAAGGTGTTGCCAAAAGCATTTTGACATGACTCATGTTACGACGTTCTGTACATAAAAGCCGCAACCAACGGCTTAAGCCTGCAATATCCTAGCCAAACTGGGGACAGACTCAAAAAGTAATTTTTGTTTGACCACAATGGCAGTGTCCCCACAGACATTCGAACTCGAGCCGTCAGTAATGAGAACCGAACGTTTTACCGCCCGGTCACCTTTGAACGACTTGCACTTTTTGATTTGCAGACTTAAAAATCGTTCTTTATTCACGCGTGGTTTCAGCAAGACAATGTTCAAGAACGCTTACATAATCATGTCAATGCGATAGGTTTCCAACCCGAATCACTTAGACGACAGTAAACTATTACACCACCAGCATTAGCTACATTCAAACTCTTTCAACCTACCGCCCGTTTGTGTCAAAAAAATCCCGTGGCGGTCCTGTTTCGGCCCATTTGTCCCCGGATGTGGCGTTAAGGTTTGGGGCGCGACCTATTTTGGGCCCATCTTTTGCTTTTTTTGTCACCGGCGCTTCGGCTAAGTCTATGTCAGCTACTGGGCTTATGCTTAGCAACGCGATATGTAGAGATGTAGTTCTTATTCACAAATACAGATTTTCAGTAGATTCGACAAAGAATCCGCTTATTTCTTTTCAGTCTCTGTTAATTTGCATTATTCCCACATTCCCAGAAGTAGCATTAGCTAGTAATAAAAGATAGGAACAAGACAATAAAAAAAATTGGTTTTGAATTTACGCTAAAACAAGCTAGAACGGCTTAAAAAGTACGTAATTTTAGAAAACTGATACATCGAATGAAAATCATTTCCTTCTCGTTATTAAAACACAATACTTAAAAAAAGCAAATGGAAACATTATAGAAAGGTTGTTCAGCTTACCGTTCCCCTGTCAAGCAAGAAATTTTGAAACCTTCCAGATCATAATTTCCATTATTACTTACCCTAGTGTCAGTGTTGATGATGAAAACGAAAACCATCCGATCCATTACAATCGATGTTTTGATCATCCTACGACACATACATTGTACGATATTAGTATACTTAACTTTATTCATCTCAGAACATGAAATTCAAACCCGACCAGACAAGTTATCATAGAGCTACCAAAAAGATAAGCGAGTTAATAATATTTGACGCGCCAAATGTGCGCGCCAACGCCCGGGCGGTTAAAACTGCACGCTACATTGCGCGAACCGCGAACGCAAGATTTATGCACGCGGGCGCAAAAACAAGCGCTCAATGTTGCACGGCGGATTTGAGCTGATATAGGGACCGGAATGTAAAGGGCTTTTTGAAACACTTTGGTTGTCGCCTTTACAACCCACACGATGATGATGATGATCTCAAGTCTCAGCAATTTCAGTAGGATAGGAATGATGATGATTATTATGAGGATAGGAATACGAATTAATGAAATTCACTGCAAAGTAAATCAACTACAGGTTTGGTTAGGTTGTGAAAGATTTAGATCGTTTTCCGTGATTCGAAAGACACATTAAAAGCTTCAATCAATCAATCAGCCTATTGTAATCCACTGCTGGACGTAGGCCCCCAAGGGCACGAAGCGCACGATCACCCGCTTTCCTCATCCAGCCACCACCAGCGACCTTCCTCAGGTCATCAGTCCACCTGGCAGGGGGCGTCCCACACTACGTTTCCCGAGACGTGGTCTTCACACGGGGACTTGAGCTTGCTACAATTCTAGACGATATCAACTACTTTGGTTCTCTGCCGGCTTCTCCGCCGGATGACTTCGTTTTGTAAAGAAGCTTACGACAACTTTATAACTCCATACCAGGGTTTGTGAGGTCGGTTGTCGATCTTACAACACAACCCACACGTAAGAAGAAGGAGAATAATAGCTTGCATTGCATGTGTTCCCGCTAGGTATAGCGACACCAATTACCACACCAAGAATCTGTGCTCATCTTTTGGTATTAATTTTTCGAAGGGTTTTATTCTGTTTCGATGTGTATTGGCGTTGTATATAGTCATAGTCCCTCCTTCCATTTAATTTGACCCCTGTATCATGCAGAAAAAAGAATAATACAGGAACTAACTGATATAAATTCGTTGTGGGACCACTTTAAAGACTTGATTCTGAGAATTTCTTATGAAACAAAGGCCTGCGAAAGTCTGCCCGAAAAGTGGACATCCCGTTATCTGGGTCTCCCTCTCTTGCTCTAAAACGATGGCGAATGTATTTTCTATCTCGTTCCTCCTTCAATGGACTACTGGCAAAGAAAATAATGCCTCCGGATTGCAGATTCTTAAGGGCCAGTTTTTGCTAAGGAGCGGGCAGAAAGATATGCTACGAATATAATATAAACGCTATGAAGAGTTCTTATTATGTGGACTGTCTGTCTCTGTCGGTATATAAGTGAAATATTTATGAAGAATCTTTGTGAGTCATGGAACAGGAAATTCTCTTAGAAGTGTTAGTTTTTATAATATGAATGTGGCTACGTCATGGAAAAATAACCCTCGATATCTTACAAAGTGTATACAAATACAAATATTTACTTTTTTTACACCACCACAGGGTTAATCGGACTGGCTACTACCATGTACTTTTCAATAAGAAAATTAAATAATAATACAAACTTAGTTTTCAGTGATCAGTGTCTTATTATACCTATATTATGCTGATATAGCTATTGATTGAACTTTCATCAAATTAACTTATTTGACTTAGTGTAAATACTATACACGTACCATTCTTGCAAAATCGGAGAACTGCATCAGAATCTACTGCATTTTGGTTTAAGGTTATAAACTTGGTTCATCTACTCATACTTGCCGAATGTACTGAATTTGTACCATACACATACGTAAGTACGTATGTATGCATAGGTATGTACCTACTTCCTCCGTGAACCCAAATATTCAAACAAAGCGTGGGTTGCCGCTTTTCGCCAGCTTACTCATTATGGTGCTTAGCTAAATATAAATAGAACATCCATTAAAAATTTTCGTTCAGAGTTAAGTTACATTATTACGAAATACCTAAAATAACATCGGAGGGATTATATAAATATTCTTTATTGTACACAATTTCCGCATACATTTGATTTAAAACTTACATTGCAAAGGCGAGCTTATTTCTACAAAGAGATCTCTTCCAGCCAACCCATAATGTAGTAAGAGAGAAGAATAAATTAAAAGTAGACCAAAAAGTGCGCTAAGTATAATGTAAATAAATAGACCTACTTGTATACAAATATAAAACAATACATTATTATAGGTATATAACAAAATCCAAACATACATATTTATTATATATGTGTCGTGGCCATATCGTAGAATTGACTACATCATGAAATTTTCGATCATTTCATGAAATGGTCGCATTTCATGATGTGGCCAACTAAATTTGACCAGATCATTAAATCGTGTGCATTTCACGATTTTGTCGTCCACGATTGGCCATATCGTGAAAATAGGGCGTCCATGAAATATTTAAAAATAATCTAAATTATGTTTGGTACTTATTGTTCTCTAAGTCCGACAGACATTTTCAAAGTACTTTTTCATCATAACTCTTTTTTTCTTCCTCATTTTAGTAACGAATAATTCACTTTTTCACTGCGTGAAATAACGCGGCCGCCATACATACTTATAAATAAGTTACGTAGATATAAAGTGCTCGTATAATCTTTCTCATTAAATCGCGTTTCTTTTTTAAAAAAAATATCGAACGTACTAATTTCTTTTAGATATTTTGAAAGATAAACAATAGCCTAGATAAAGAAAATAATGTTCTAATTCTTAATTGTTTATAGTTCATCTATCCTTTTCATTCCTATGACCATTGAAAGAGAGGAGGAGAGGAATGAATGATGTTTTAATTGAATGATAACTGATATAGTAAATAAAAGGTGTAGTTGCAAAATTATGAATTTTAAAGCCCGATGTTTCTAAGTTTGCTCTAAAATACAATTGACTCGTCCAAATTCGATGTTTTACAGCTTTTGATACAAGTATAAAGATGTTCATCTCCCGTCCCTTTCATATTTCTAAAAGGCGAAAAGGACGGACGAACTCAATTTAAGAGTTAGAGCTTTTAAGTTCTCAAATTAGCCTCAATATTGCCTATTATTTCAGCTTTATTATATTCACGTACAAATATCGTCGTTTCAACAATCTTTTGTAGACAGAAACACCGTTGTAATTATGACCCCATTGAAACCTTTTACGTTTTAAATATGCACCCCTCCGTAAATAATGTTTGTCGTAATAAATCATTGTGTTGAATTACAAAGTCAATCCCATAGCTAAACAAAACCACATCTATAAACAAATATTAACTCAACAAATTAATACAACTGTGTACTCACACCCTTATAAACCAGTTCAAATATTTATTACATTTTTTTTTACATTGTGCCAGAATCCAGTTGTTTGTTTATCGAAGCATTTGTTTTTCATGTCGCTAATGTTATTCGCAAAATCGGCATTCGTAGACACGTAGTGAACCCGTCTATTTTAACGAAACCTTACATTTAAATAAAGAACGATCTAAAATAGAACATGAAGGCTTTCTATTTTTGAAAAAGCTCCTACCGCAACGTTTTGTTAGGTCATTATTATTAAAATGTTAAGTAAGTAGGTACAGACAGAGACGTTCCCCAGTTTTGTTTGGACGCTGCAGGCTGAATCAGCTGATTATCCGAAAAGAAAGATGTTTCCGAGCTCCGGAAGGCACGTTAACCCGTTGGTCCCGGCTACAATCTAGTCGTTACACGAGCCATGTCAGTGACTTTTGGCGGCTCTACAACACTGACACTAGGGACAGTGACGTCAGTTGTCGCCCTCACACCTCATGAAGAAGAAGAAGAATGCAAAAGATGAGGCTAAGTCCATGGGCTACGATGTATTTTTGTATTGATTTGACGGATTGACGTTTCAAATTCTCATTTGAATCGCTACGAGTAGGTATCTTGCCATCTTTTTAGTTTTTGAATGAATGAATCAATCAATGAATTACTTTACTACATACTCAAGAACTCAATATAAAAACATCCCTGTCTTTAATCTGTCTCCAAAGGTCTCTCTCTTTCTTCGGTCACGTCGCCCGCCGGGAGCCTCATGACCTTGAGACTTATACTAGTGGGCCGCGTTGAGGGGAAAAGGAGCAGAGGAAGAGCGCCCTCTCGGTGGACAGATGCCATTCTCGAGTCCATTAATTGCAACACTCAGGCCGCAATCCACCTTGCCCAAGATAGATGCACCTGGAGAGTCCTGTCCCGCAACGCGTCTTTTGGTGGTCACGACCCTCAGTCATGAGGATACGAGGAAGAAGAAGATACTCAAGATCAAATACTTACACGAGTTTTAAGAATATTATCGTTATACAGATCCTGAATTTCTTATAGGTAGAGTACTGCCAAATGATAAGGAATATGCACTTTTTTTTTTTTCAATTAATTAGTCGGAATATTTCAAGTTCCAGATAAACACATAAAAAATATTTTTTCAAATATCTTGCTCAGCAACAAAGTTCTTAGGCTTCAAAGTTGGTGGTTCGACAGAAAGGTCCGACGAGACATGTGACGTCATATGTCACGCGGGCCGAACATCCGCCATAGAAAATTTTGTTTTCGTTTTAATAATGTTGTATCTAGTTTGTTTTTCGATCAATTTCGATTTTGTTTCGACTGTTAGTATTCTATTTTTTACGCCGTGTGGTGACGGCAGAGTAGAACACATTTGTCACCAACCCCTACTCTTCCCGTGGGTGTCGTAAGAGGCGACTTAGGGACTACACATTGAGCAGGAAACGGGCAGCAGCGCTCTCTGATGCAGTAACCTTTTAGTCTGCGATCTCCAACCCGCCTGCCAAGCGTGGAGATTATGGCAAAAACCTCCACTTAAGTGGAGGAGGCTCATAGTCTAGCAGTGGACTGTAACGGACCGTTGATTTGAATGATTGATTCTATTTTTGTATACTTTCAGATAAACTAGAAAAAAACTAATACATATTTCTTTTTATGCATATTCCCTATTCATATCAGAAGTGACGTGAGGTTTTTTCCAGCTGGCTAACATGTTTGATGTTCTTCGTATTGATAAGGGCCGGTATTTCGGAATACGGAATCCGATGGACCACCCAAAGCCCGCCCAGCTGGTCCCTCTTATTTATTGAATTAATTAAAACAGCATAACTCAAGCCCCCGAAAGCCAAAACGCCTATGTGACAGATCGTAATTCTAAAGTTTAGCTTCCGAACAAACCCTCGGACCCGCAGTCGGTTATTTTTTGGTTCTTTTTTTATAATAGAATTCGAAGGTATATGAGGACTAAGATATACTGGTTGATTATTATGTACTTATACCTGGTTAAATAATTTATTTTCCAGATAATTTTAATTTTGCTAAAAGTTCTAGACAGGAAATAAGGCACAAATAAGAATTTGCTTTTCTCGAACAAGATAAGATCATAAACCATGTTTGACTCTATTATATGAATATTATAAAAAAAGAAACTTTTAAATAGTACAGTGAAAAAATTATTTGAGAGTTTTCTTTGCCAGCTTGAATGCGTCTGTATTTTATTTGATATCGAAAAATCTTTCTTCATTGGACACTTCCTTGGTACAAATATACTAGACGATTTATTGAGTTAACTTATGGTTTTTATAACGTCTAAATTATAGCAATATCTAGAGCTGGGACCTGTTTTTATCACCTACATCTTCATTAAAACGCAAACAAAAAACAAATTAAAAATTCGACACATAAAATTCTTAATTACATCCACTTTTATATTCTTTTATGATATGAATGATGAATTTATTATATTAAATTTAAAGTTTCAACACCTATCAACAACCTAGTTTTAAGATAACAGATTTATGAAATATTTGTATGGTACCATACAATTTTATTTTTACATTAAACGTTTTAGACAGTTGCAAAAGTATAATTTCTGAGCACATGGCTATTTTTTTTTTCAGAGTATTTTTATATTATTTTACGCATTGGGCGATGCAGATTCCATTTTGACAATATCTTTAAAATTGACGAAATAATCGTCTGGACACACCATTTGCACCCTGTATATTCTTAATTGCAAATAATTATTATAAATAATTAGTTACCTACCTTTCTCCTTGTCTGTATTTCAGATCCATGAAATTTCATGTCTCTAAAATCTGTTATGTGTACCAATACCAATAAATAATATTATAATTTTTAGAGTGTTCTGTAGGATTTGTTTTGTTGAGTCTCCATTACACTAAGATAAGGTATATTTCTTTGACGGATAAGGTGATTTTCATCATCAACAGCTCATATACGTCCCCACCGAGGGGCTCGAGCCTACCCTGAATTAGGGCGATTAGGCCTTAGTCGACCACGCTGGCCCAGTGCGGGTTGGTCGACTTCACAACGCAACCTTTGAATTTCTTCGCAGGAGTGTGCAGGTTTCATCACGATGTTTTCCTTCACCGTAAGAGCGTCGAATAAACACATATGAATTCGAAATTCGAAAACACGTTGGTACGTTGTGGGGATCGAACCCGCGTCTCCCGGACGGGAGGCAGCGGCTCTAGCCACTAGACCACCGACGCTCGAGGTGATTTTAGATTTGTAGAAAGAAATGACCTGATTCGTTAGCCATAAGTTTGGAACCTATTCTTGCTCTTTATTTTATTTAAAGATTTACTAAATCTTAGTCTTTAGGCAGAGTTCATTCATAGGTAGAATAGAAACAAAATAATAGGTAAACAGTAGCTTTTAGTGATTAAAATGCTGAAACCAACGGCTTAAACTCTTATTATTAAAAAGAGAAATAAGAAAAAAATGAAATGGGGTTGAAATGAGATTCTAAATGTGATATCTAAAAAAGTCTGTGAAAGAAAATATTTTTTATTTTAGAAATTATCCAAAGTCTCAAAAGCATTCTTTTTACTATTCATACAAACTCATTAGCTGAACGAGTCAATAGGGGATCGGACTTTTTATAAATCCAAACTTCTTAGTTTCTGCTATCGAACACTAAAATAATTTATCTTTAAAATTAACCGAGTTATAAAGGTTTGAAATTCAAGATTAGACAGAGAGGCACATACCCACTTATGACGTCATTTGTTAGTAACGCCGTATAATCTCCATACAAAAAATCCTTTTTGAAAGAGACAGACATATTGAAACTTTAAAAAATCACTGTAAATTCGTTTTTCAACCGATTCTGTTTTTTTCTTCGCGAATCGTCTGCTACACTTTAAAAATAATTCATAAAATATGGTAAATTAATAAAATATAGTGAACAGTCCGATCCCCTATTTAAGACTTTTGATACGTTGTTTAGAGTATTGGATTGAGGGCTAAAAATTTATACAAAAACTTTTACTGTCTATGTTCAAAGATCTCAGAGCGGAGAACGAATTCTAGTCTAAGTTAAATTCAGATTGAAATACTTCTCTGGCTCATAAAACACGATAATATTATCAGAAATTTCAGGTTCTTTTTTTTTTTTAAAGCGAGAGCAATAAAAATAATGACGGACAGGGAAATGAAAAATAAAAAGCTTTCTTAAATTGGAATATTTTTATTAACAGGTCTTATAATTTTTAGTCAGAGTTGTTTGTGAGAATAATGTTTGTATTTAAGTTAGGTCTACACGAACAAGCGCTAGGCAAGCTCGAAAAGCGTCGACATGTTTTAAGGCCAAACTACACCAGTGCACTTTCAACTTGTGTTATGCGCATGCGATGATCGTGTCAAAATAATGCTAATTCGAAAAGTCACGCTCTAATCCTTCATTTAAGTTCGTCTGTCCTTTTCGCCTTTTAAAGATAAAAAACAGACAGGAGATAAACATCTTATTTTTAGACTTGTCTAACATTAAATTTGGAACTTATTGACGCGTCGGCACAATTTTAGAAACTACGTCAAGACATCAGACTTAAAAAAAACTTATTTCGTTTTAGATCATATTATAAAATGGGCTTAAATGGGATTCAAGTTAAAGATTAGATAGAGCGTGACTTCCTTAATAAGCACTAATGTCTACCTATAACACTACTTTGACGTATACGCTTGCACAGAACCATCATGGGACGCATGCGTCTACGCAAGTTAAAAGTGCATCAGTGTATGGGTAGTTTGACCTAAAAATATTATATATTTAATATTAAAAGTAAAGACATCAACGGATTAACTTTGAATTGAACTATCGGATTTGGTTACCATAGATATTTTTATTCGTAAAAAAAACTTTAATTTTAAATATTTATTCGATAGATACCTAGATTTTAGCTCTAACAGACGAGCGATACTTTAATTCAGCGTCAGCAGGCGGTCGGCTACAGTGTCGCTCGTCTGTAAGAAACCTTAGTCAACCAGTAATTTTAGTAAACGACTAAAAAAAATATAATTAATCGAACTTGCCCTGACCTGTTAAAGACTTTAGTATTAATTTACAGCTACATCAGATCTGTATAATCACCACATTTATCTAGATCATTAAAGGCCGTTATTCTATCAAAATAATATTTCTGTACACGACTGCATTTGATTTTATGAGAGATAATTTTTAAGACAACTGAAACTCTCATAACAAAATTACAGTTAGACCTTTGGAGTGCTTTATAATATTACATATATTTATATTTCTTGCAATTGTAGCGACTGTGTGCAGCTAGAAGGCAGTCGTAGTGTAACTGAAATACAGTTTCAACGTGGCCCGTCTATGTAGACCCATAGTAAAGGTCTGTAAGTGAAAAAAAAAACTAATTTCTCTGTACCTGTTTTGTAACCGTAAGTATACCTGTTCGTTTTACAATATACATCCATGTTTAGTTGCTACATAAAATGCAGTGTTGCAAGCATTTTATTAATTATCATTTATTGTAACCTATAAAAAAAGGAACTAACAGTGCGTGTACTTATTCGGATACTCATATACTTAGGTAATGCTTACAACTATACAAAGTTATATTTCACTTCATGATTTTCAACGATCTTTATGGTTTTTACCAACCGGCCGCGATCACCTGGGGCCTATTTCAATAAACCTTACAATTGCAATTTACAATTACAATTCGAAATTCATTGCGTAGCCAATTAGCGTAGCTGAATTATAAACCATTATCTTCTTGGTATAATCGGCTACGCAATGTACTTCGAATTGTAATTGTAAGTTTTATTTAATAAGCGCCTGGTACTTGACATTGATGCGTTCATCGTGTTATCCCATTCTCACTATCACTACTGCTGTGGCCAGAGCAGGATGGCACGATAACGTCTTCAATGGTGGCGATTCAGGCAGTCACGCTCTAATGCTTAATTTAAGTGTGTCATTCCTTTTCACCTTTTAAAGATTATTAAAAAGGGACAGGAGATGGCCATCCTAATATTAGAGCTGTCAAACATCGAATTTGAACCTTATGGACGCCTCGATTGAACAATTTTAGAGAGCACATAAAATATCCGACTTAAAAATATCTTAATTTGACAGCTATGCCCTTATCATTCATTCAAAATAATATCATTCGTTCATCTGAATTCATTACCTCTCTTTCATTGGTCATAAAAATGAAAAGGTTAGCTGAATTAGAGCATGGCTTCCCGAATCGGGACCAATGTCACACGCCAAGTCTTCACAGCGAGTTCATACAACCGGAATTGTTCAGGATTGCCCCCTATCACACTAATTGTGATTATTCAATATAATCTATGGAAATTTTCACATTTACCTACCATCTTATTATCTAAAGCTTAAGACTACCTTATTTATTAATGTTCAATAAATAAATTGTATAATATATTAATAATAAAAAAAAAAACTTCGTACTCGTTTCACCTAACCGAATTTGACATTCGGCGACGAACATTCGCCACGTGCACTGTAATGTGGTACTTACTTATATATTTGATAAGTTTTTTCCTACTGAAATAATAGACACCATATAATTTAGCTGATATTTTAATTAACAATTTAAAAGAAGGGATTGTACTCAAATAGTGGAAAAAAACATCTAGGTGTTTGTGAAAAAGCAAAATTGGACAAGAGACAATCAGGTAACACTGACTTCATATACACAAATGACGTCGTTAGTATTACAGTTCAGCATGTGATTTCGCTATTCTAAAACGTTTCGGACCCCTAGGTCTAATTAAATTTTTCATAGTTCATCTGAACAAAAATAAAATACTGACAGTCAAAACAGAATCGAAATTGATCGAAAAACAAACTTGTTACAACATTATTAAACAAACCATATATCTGTCCCCCTTACGAAAACAAAATTTTCTATGGCGGATGTATGGCCCGCGTGACATATGACGTCACATTTCACGTCGGACCTCTCTGTCTAACCATCAACTTTGAAGCCTCAGAACTTTGTTTCAAAAATTATTTTTATGTGTTCATCTGGAACTTGAAATATTTCGATTGATGATTTTTTTTTAAAATGTGCATATTACCTATTCCCTTATTGTCTAGTCGGTTCAGTGGGTCCAATTCGTAGAACGTCTAATACCCGTAGGTCCATTTACGTCATATTTACGTCCATTCCGTGATTCTAAAAGCATTTTAGAAAACGTCAGACTTGCTAGAGAGGAGAATTTTCATTTTATTATTAAATTGAATCCTACCTATTATTTGATATCTCAACAGATTTATTGCTTAAAGAAATAAGTTGGAAAAAATGCAAGGGGTACAGAAATGATAAACAGAATCTGATAAAAACCAAGTACTGACCTTACAAAACAGTAGAAATACTTCTATAGTACCATTAGAAGGTAGGTATCGACTGTATGTAACCATATGGTCACACTAGTCCTTAATGGGACATTATTTGTTTAAATCAATCAATAGAAGTTCTTCAATACTGATTGTATTGACAAATACCAATCAAATAAGTGAAAGGTCACCTAAATTACTTTAGTGTTGTTGATTACATTACAATATCTAAGAAAGTATGTAAGTTTGTTCTTTAATATATCAATAAAAAAATACCATGTTACAATGAAGTTCATACAAGTGAATCATAGATGTAAAAGCAAACATTTTGCCCATCTCAACAGAATCTGAAAACTTAGACTCCGACTGAGTCTTTTTGGTAATGTATTTTAGTATGAATTTCAAGTGTCACCTTGCTATAGATATAGAGCTTTATTAAGTCGTTATTGTTAGACAACACAGACGTCGTTCAGACGCTTCCTGCAACACAATACGTTTGTACCTACATCTAATAACTGGACATCTTTTACACAAAACGTAAATGTTTTCTATATTTTTTAAATTAAAACTTGACCGCACAGATCTACCACAGATTTCTTGGGAATTTAACAGTCGTCAACCATGGTTAGTATATTATTTAAGTACTTTTAAGATAGTTACATCTTGTGATTCTTGAAAATAAAACGTCATCACTGTTCGTACCGCAGAGTCACAGGTATCAGCACAACCCTAAATCACTTTCACCACCTTCACACTGTTACTTCAAGTTTTATTTGTCGAACTGTCACTAGTTGGAACGAAGTCTTATTAGAATGTCTTGCTAACAGCGCGTTACACGACGCACAGTTAACACTGAGTCTTAGAGCGCTCATAAGGCGCAAAATTGTGGCTATGGGCAGTCCATAGAGTTGGGGCTGGGAGGTCCCCCCATGACGCTGTAAGGGGGGCTGTGCGGGGGCAGCGACTGTATGGACCCCATCGGCCCATGGTACATGTCCATCTCGAGCGACGCGTCCGGAGAGCATTTGTCCGCCATCTTGTTCTCTTGTTTTGTCACCATTCGCCGCCACTTCGCCCGCGCGTTCTGGAACCAAACCTGCGAACAAAAAACACACTGTTGGTGTCGCCGAGAAAATATACGGACGCTGCGTCGTCGCCAGCAAAACGAAAAGTAAATCCGCATGCCACACAAAAAGGACAAAAGATCGCACAGCAAAACGGGTTTCCAAAAAAAGTGTAGCTTTGGAGCGGTGTTCGAATTTCCTTCGATGATACGGCCAGGTAATTCGGAAAGTAATTAGCGCGGTCGCTCTGGGTGCGGAAGCTCGTTTCTTTCTTTTGCACATTTCTGCTTGGCTCCGTTTTTGTGGGGCATGTGAGAGCGTTCCGCGGATTTGCCGTTGTGGGTTGCGTTCCGAAGTGCAGATTTTATCTGTAATTAGCGAGATTACCCCGCGGGGCGCCGCCGCTGAGCGTGACGCGCGCCGGCCTGCGCCCGCGCACGGTTCGTTCTCCGCCGCCCAGCCGCGCATGCGCAACATTCCACCGCGTTGTTCTCAGCCATTCCAACCCAATTACATGCACGCGCTAAAATTCGTGCATTCTGTGGAATCGCAATAATTATAACAAATTAAATGGCATTTCGAGCACAATTAAGTGGCCTCATAATTTTCTACAATCCAATTAGGTACCTGTAAAATGAAACTGGAGGACGCAATGATTTCTTAACACTGGCTCCTACTTTATATACAGTCAAAGACATCGTAATTTGGATTCCATTCATCTGTCTGTCTGGCCCGAGATTCAATGTAGAGTTCTGATTCTGAAGCGCGCAATATCCGAAGATTCAAACGTGGAACGTTCCCACGGCGCGCAAATCTTGAGACCAATCGCGCGCGGTCGCTCGCTAGCCCCGCCCACAGCCATGGCCGCTGCGGATTTTGTTGCCTAATGCCAAATTTAGACTAGCTTTTTTCTTAGCCAGCACTATCAGACTGATAACGGAACAAGTGTACCTACTTAACGCTACTTTCGCTCGAAGCTTCGAATGCGTTTCGTTTCGTTCATTCATTCGTTTTTAAAAGATCAAAGATTTTCGTGACTAATTACTGTGCGCCGCCCGCTACTGTCAGAATGTTCATAAATTGTTGGTATGGGAAGTGAGACGGTATCGTGGGGTGGATGAGAAATGGGAGGAAAGCGCGGGAGTTGACGGCAGGATTGATGATAGCACGTCCACACATGTCACGGCAGATAAGCGAAGCCCGGTGGTCCCACGAATCGCGCTCGCGTTCTTATTATGAATGACATAGTTCACTTCACCCATTCAGTGCACTTGTATCTTGACCTGCATCTACGTCACGTTTGGTGCTGGCAGTCTACTCTAATTCAGATGTAACTTTTTTTTTTAAACATTCCTTGGTTGATACTGGCACAAAGACTAACAGTGCCATAAAAGAAAAAGAAAACGTATCTTCAGCAACTGTTAAACGATTCGCATAAACCTAAGCTATCGTCGTTGTAATTGACGTAAAACCAAGCATAGTTTGAAGCTAGCTCATTATTTTGAGAACACAACATCTAAGGCATGGCAGAGGTGAATGTTAACAATGAGAAATTATTCTACGGGAACATTTATAAAAATCATTGTCAAGAAAAAAGTTATGTAAAAGATGAAGCTTTGATGGTGATGATTTTTCTTGATGGAGCTTTATGTGTATCTGTATCTGAATGTATGAATGAAACGATAGTTATTAGTTACTAGATGGCATTAGGTATACCTTTTTGGTTGTGTATTCTACAAACATTTTAAAATTAAAGAAGGCTCTCATTAAAATTAGGCTCTTTTTTATTTAACATAAAATTTCCACCTAAATATAATTTTTATTTTATCTTTGTTAGGTAGGTAGAAGAAGCTTACTTTCAAATAAAATCAATATAAAATACGGTTAATAAGATGAACACAATCTGACGACTTGAGGTGGAATTAAGAAATTTTGATGAAAAATGACAAAACTGAAACGGTTAGATTCGTAATTTGAAAATAAATTGAAAATGAATGATGGGACTGCCAGTACTTAAAAGTACTGAATTGCCAGAAACAAAATAGTAGAAGAAAGTAGAATAGCAGTACTGCTACAACCGTAATTTTCATAGTTAGTTAATATTATCGTGTCAGATGACGAACGCAAAGGAAATAACCAAATACCACAGTAACAGAACATCTGTATCGCAAATTACTTAAAAACCACTATAATAACAAATTCATTTCACAAAGAACACAATAGAAACTACACACCCTATTCAAAAATAGAATGATTAGTCAAATTGTAAATCATTAGCTAAAACATTTATAAAAAATAAATTTTACGATGATCATCTCACAATATTTCCCGAAATAATGAACATGTTCAACTAAAAGACACGATTATTGTGATACTCCATGATACCTACTCCTATTTGTTTGATTAAGTGACGTTTGGCGGCCGCGACGCGCTAACAAATTGTCGGCCATCTGTAAACATGGTGTAGTTTCATTTCTACTTAATTAATCGGTTTCGGTGTTTTGCAATGAAACAAAACACGCTGTATTGGAAGCTAACAAAGTGTCGCTTTATCTGTAACACCGCTTCATCATGAGCAGCTCATTTATGACCCCAGTGAGGGGCCCAAGCCTGGTGAGCAGGCCTTACACGTTGGCCTAGTGCAAATTGGTCGACACGACCTTCAGAAGAATCAGAATTACATCGCCAGAGTGTGCAAGTTTCCTCACGATGTTCACCGTAAGAGCGTCGAATAAACGTACTTCGAAATTGTAAGGGTGTGATTCCACTTTTCACCAAAATAAAACCCGCGTCTAGACCTTTACCAGTAGGCCAATTCTATTAAATAACTGCAGCTGCTCGTTTACGCCTGTCATTTGAGTCGTGCGAGCAGTGCAGTTGCAGTTATTTAGTAGAATTGGCCTACAGATCGTCTCTCTATCTTGTAAAAGGTTGCCCACGATGGGTCTTCCAGTAGTAATGTATGGTAGTGGCAACCTAGCAGCAGCAACTCTATAAAAAAAACTGACACCAGGGTTCGCGGGGTCTGAACCTTGAACTGCAACTTTTATTCGAGTTGCAAACGCAACATGCATTAAAATGCACGATATACAACTCTGTTACAGCTATTGTCGTAGCACTTTGTCTCTCAGATATTAATCTCTGAATTTAGTTAGTTAACCGACGTTGACTGAACGAGACAGTTTATTAGTCTGTTAGATGGATATAAATGGTAACAGCCTAGCATCTATCACTGGTTAAGAATTATCTAGGTTAGATCATGAAAGATTGTTAATAATAATAATATAATCCGTTCAATAATAATAGTTTTCAATTCAGAAAAGTTATCGACCATTAGATGACACTAATTTAAGGTATATGTGTTTTTGTACTTTGAAATGTCTTACCATTATGACCTATTATTGCACATTATGTAATCAGATATATGTTGTTATTCGTAGATACAATAGGTAAGCTGTTTATTGTAGATGTTACTACAAGTTGCACGTTTTTCCCGAGATTGTCTTGATGTATTTTTATTATTTCATATTAACCATTGTTGGCACTCAAGGCCGAAAATAAGAGCAAGTATAATGTATAATTACAAGGCTGTCTGTTGTCAAAATAAAATAAAAAAATAAGTAAATAATTTTACTTTCAAAATACAAAAAAATTGTAGATGGATATCGTACTGGTAATTTCAGTCTAGTTTGGAGAGCCTCGGCTTGACGGGAATCGTCTTGGAGATAATCGACCCTATAGAGAACAATTATTCCACCTGGCTAACTAGCCCTATTGTCAGAGCTTTTAACCCGCTAAACCGCCTCTGACTGAACTGGCTTAATTGAGCTTTTACTTGGCTCTATGAGGTGTGACTTGGTTAATATAAAGGTAAATCATGTTTTTACCAAGAAAAAATATTTCATCGCTTTAGTTGTATCTACTTATGTCAGCAAATCTTCTTTCAATAAGAATTTGTTCCGTTACACAAAGTATTTTATTTATTCCTATGTTAAGCGATTGGTCCGTCCACGGTCTTTTCTGATTCCAATTCACGAGAAATTCTTATAAGGATTTAGTTTAATATTCTTATTATAACGCGCATTATCATAAAGATATAAAAATCTAAATGGAATCAATGTAGAAGACATCTGCGATCTTTAAAAAAGTTTCTAATGCTTTGGTTGCATGTAGAGAACTAAAAGATATTATTTCCTTACAAAGCTCCAATAGAAAACAATTATCATTCTCGCTAACTGTGATATATACGCTACACACACATAATTTGTTTATAATAAGGCCGTAGACAAACGCCGTACTATCACTCATGTAGGGAAGCTTGCCCAGTAATTGGCCAGCGCGCTGTAACCTGCGACGGTGACCGAATGGGCGGCGATCGGTCACCAGCGACCGGTCATTCGTTCCATTCGTTCTTGCGTCCTGCCTGACGCGCATGCGCGATTTGCACTATCCTCAAGTTGTTAGCGTAATGAGCCGGAGCTGATTGAGTCGTCATGTATGTCCGCTTGTTTGTTTGTATAACGATCTGGAACGTTTGTGTATTTGTATGTAAACTAGGGAATGTTGCCATTAAATCTGATTGGTTTGTTATTGAATTTGTATAGAGAATCTAGATTTTTTTTTAGTTATCCGTGAGGTTAAAACCGCGTCCTAAAAACAATAACTGTCTCTTCTTTAAGTACATAATTCATCAAAAAACCCATTATAACAGGCTACACAAAGACCTCATAAAATTAAATTACAATATTGTCTGTTCGCTCATGGAATTAAAATTAATGGCCCCTCGCGTGTATCACAAACATAACGATACGCTCCCGTAGCATTTTAAATATTTGAAATGTACACTTCATAAAATTTTAAACTTTTACGAGTGTTTCATGTGAAGAATCCGGTATTGACTTTCATGAGCCCTCATTTTTTAGGCTACCTCTACGAATTCTGCATCAGTCGAGTTTCAAGCGTCACATAAATCGTCGTCTTTAGACACGCACTGTTTAATTATTTTGTGTATTAATAAATAAATACGGAGTAGGTAATTCAAACAAACCCACATTGAGACGCCGCGCCGGTAACTAAGCATGAAAAACCGCGACCCTAATAAATGTCCAAACAAACACGATCAAAGAGCTCAGACATTCCACGTATGTAAATAAAAAGACAAATGTGATTAATAGTCGCGTTTTCCTTAAATAAATAATATTTGAATAAATTAGGGGGGAGACGCGGCACGTCCGTTTGGTGCGAGTTTGCGCGACTGAATGACAAATGGCCGTCTTTTGAGCCACGGCGGAAATTATCTGGCCAACCGAGCGTCTCTGGACGCCCGCACTAATTACTAGCGTTTGATTGTGATCTTCACACATCCACCCAAACAAAACTCAACCCTACTCTTTAAATCTACAGTCAAATTCGATTCGAACACAGCCAGTTTATTATTGTCACGGAAAGTACTTAGAAAGTAAAATTATATGCAGGCAAATGTCAACGTGTGACCATCCGGTGCTAATTGCGGGGGTTGGTGCGTAGTCTACGTTGTGTGGGTTATTTGTGTGCCGTTGTGGCATCTTTATAGTTTTAGAAATCAAGGCGTGAAAACGATTTAAAAATAGAAGCGGAGATAATCGCTGTCTCGAGCACCCGGGAAATTGACGAAAATTGTCGCAACTGCCGTACTGTCCCCGAACGACAACGTAATTAGGAGAATATCGTGTAATCACTATTGGCGTCTAGCAACAAGCTCGAATGCGAAATTGAATGCTTTTTGCTAGGAACTTCGAAGTCAGTCAGTATCAAAAATAAATAAACTTGCAATACACAGCGAGGCGTGACGACTTTCGCAATTAGAGACTTTTCCCAGTTCAAGGAAACAAATTATTAAAGTTTACACAAATTGATGTCAAAGAAAAAGAAGATCTCGTAGCTTGTTTACGGATACTTATAGAGAGAGACACGTATAAAGGAAATGCATTAACACAACCTTGACATTATATAAACACCTAATAAATAATCGAAATCGTTCAGTAATTAACATCGATTAACGCCAAGAGAAATTAATAGAATCGATTACATCCAACCCAGTAGCATTTGCCAGCCGCAGAGTATATAAATCGGCGTAATAACTTGTTACAAGGAAAGGCACTTTTTCAATCGACTAATTACTTCGGCCGAAGTAGCAGGGACATTTTTCAGTGAGAAAAAAATGAGAAAAAGAAAGGAGAGGAGGTGAGTGACAAATCACGTAATTGCGGAGGCACGGAGAGAAATATAGCGTGGTTTGTTCTAAATGCGCCCGCGCCGGTGACGCACCTACTATATTTTAATGCAGGGCTGTCGTACGCGCCCTCAAATTAGTTAAATTGGTTAATATTTTGTATAATAAGTAATAACACACTCGTACAGTAAGCCGCTTTATAGATCATTTTGATGGCATTTGGTAACTTGGCTAATTAGCAAGATAGACTCAAATCTGAGAATAATAAATTATTTTACTTGTAACATTGTTATGAATACAAAATAAATAACGAAAAAGTTAGGTCCTTTCCCATACGACAAGATTTTGCAGCGCTTTAATGACCGTTGCACTTTCTTTCTTTACATTGCACGATGCAGCTACTTTCAAAGGATTATAAAAATTGCGTGTCTTATGTGTCTATTTAGATCACATACTTTTTAGCCATGAATAACCGAGATTAATATAATTATATTAAGTAACCTTTATGTATTAATATCAAAACGATTTTCCGCTTTTTTTTTTCAGATGACAACCCTATTATACGGCAGTGTGTACTCTGAAGCGCCTGCGCAATTAAAACCGTTGCACGTTCGCACCTGTTTCATTCATTTTCCCTAAATATAATACACTACAGTTACAACAAACTTCCTAATTCCTTGTTTACCTATAGATTATAAAATGTGATTTGTGTATTTTCTAATTAGTTCTTTTACGAACGGAAATTAGAAAAAATCATAACTAACTTGACTCTACCTATACATGAAAAGTTAAAACTACTGGTTTAGAAATATAATATATCGACACCTCCTATGAACAACAACGTAACTCAATTTTAGTAACTAATCAGTACAGCAGTTTGAGAAAAAAAATACGTTTTACCTATAGTTAGGTTTTTTGACTAACGCTAACTTCAGTTCTATAGTACTTAGAGGCTGCGTGGACAGAAAATTAAGAGTAAATAAAATTATGATAAGGAATAATAATAACTAAAGTCATTTTGTATCTCAAGTCACTTATCTCAAGTTACGTTGTTGTTCATAGGAGGTGTCGATATATGGTAGGTAGGTACATAGGGTAATTAGGCTTTGTAGAGCTTCATCTCTCTCGCAAAGTCAAAGTCAAAATAATTTATTTCCATAGGATGTTATTACATCACTTAGATCCGTCATTACATGACCAAACCTTAACGTGGGAATCTCATATTAATATCATGTCAGAGAGAACTCGAAAGTTGATATATATTTTTCGATGCCTGCGCTATGTAGCAGATGATAAATTATTAAAAATTGTTTACTACGCAATGGCACAATCCCTGCTTTCTTATTGCATATTGACTTGGGGTGGTGCATGCAAATCCCACTTAATAAAACTTGAAAGGGCGCAAAGAGCACTGTTAAAAGTCCTGGCTTTCAAACCTTACAGAACCCCTACTCGTGAAGTATATAAATGTTGTGATGTTCTGACTGTAAGGCAATTGTTCATCAAAGAATTAATTTTAAATCAGCACAAGAAGCTTCCGTTTAAAGCTGAGAAACTAACACTCCGCCGAAAAGATAAGGTCTGTCCCACGACGTCATTTAGAACTTTTTTTATGCATAAATTTCAATGTTTTTTAGGCCCAATGCTTTATAATAAGATTAATAAATACATTAATATATATCCACTTAATTTAAATGCTTGTAAAACTAAACTGTTAGATTGGCTAAAAACTCAAGGCTACGAGGAGAGCGAAAACTTATTCACAATAATGAGGTGATGTAAATTGCAACTAAACACACCCTCTCTCACTGTCACATACAGAAACAAATACTCAGATATACATACATTCACAACAAGCATACATTCCCAAACAAGCATACACTCACAAACAAACATCCATACCTTCACATTAACATTTCATACAAACGATAAACAATCTCTATATTAAAAATATTTATTTATTTATTGAAAAATCAGTCGTAACTTTATTCTTCTGCAGCGTGCACCGTCTTCCGTTCGATCGGATGCGCCGGAGTCAGTCGGCAGTCGGCAGCGCGCTGCTGGTCAATGCGAATGTACTTTTACTGCTATTATTTTTCTATAGTTATTCGCATTGTGGTTTATATTATACTAAAAATAAAATAGTACTGTGATCTCGCTTTGTTATTGTAAAATACGCGCGACGACGTTGTGATGACATGCTACTTGTATGATTAGTATAACATTTTAATGTTATTAGATGTGGGTAATGTATTTTTATGTTTAAGTAAGTAATAGTTTAAGGTAAGGTACCCTGTTATGTACGCATTGGAAGAGGCTGGTATTTAAGACACAGGCACGGCCTAGTTTAAATACCAGTGGCTTGATTTTTTGTATCAACTTTCCTTAAATAAATATATTATTATTATTATTATTATTATTATTACATTTACTTAGTTACTACGTGCTACGTGTAGCACTAGCAGATTAAAAAATTATGTTTATTTGCAAGCGTGGTCGACTAATTCAGAGTAGGCTCGAGCCTCGAGATTAATATAACAAGAAAAAATCGTTTTAAAGTGCTTATTTTTGTTAGAGTCCAGCGAAACCGTTGTATTTGGAAATGTGAAAAAAACATAGTAGTAGTGCATACGATGAATTTGAAGAAAAAATTATCAACATCAAGTTTGCTTTACAGGTTAACGAATAATAGACCAACTTATAAAATGTACTTATACTAGTAAGGAATTCGGTACAAATATCATAGAAAAATATTTTGATGAACGTTAACTCCCGTAAGCTCCCGTTTCCGCAATTAGACTCAAAATTGGTCCGTTTTACGTTCGGTTTTGGCTGGTTACTCCAACCAGCCCAGCTCCTTCCAGAAGCTCAGAACTGACAGACTGTCACAGGACTATATTAAACAGGTACAACTACGGAACCCTACACTTTGCGTGGCCTGACACGTGCTTGACCGGTTTTATTTTACTTTACAAATCTGTGAGCTGTAGATTTCGAAGGTATTATTTTTTTCGAAATGGCTAATTCATGATTTTTTTACATTTTCAACCCTCCGTAATTTAAAAAAAAAAAAATTGCCTCGACAAAAAATTCTATAGGTATATTTATCGAGTCTGCTCACAAAATTTCACGAGACAGATGGACATACAAAAGCAATTTTGTCCAAGCTGAAAAGGAGACGCTTCGCGCTAGCTCGTTCAATAACCTAAACAGTGCCAAGTAACATAATTATTTATTATTCTGAACTCTAAAGTTACAAGCTCGGCTGGAAGTAGTCAACAAAAAAAACACAGAGGAACCATTCTGAAACCAATTCAAATTTAAATTCTCTTCCTAATTACTTGTCACCTTTATTGCTCTGTAGATAAGGTTCGATTTCGTGTGGCAAATCAATTAGTAAGTTCAGGAGGTGACGGACATAAATCTAAAGTTTCAGGGTCGTTTATTTATGTTTATGTGTTAGTGAAAGAAAAAAGAAGAGAGCGTCGGTGGTCTAGTGGCTAGGGCCGCTGCCTCCCGTCCGGGAGACGCGGGTTCGATCCCCACCACGTACCAATGTGTTTTCGAATTTTGAATATAAATATGAACGTTTATTCGACGCTCTTACGGTGAAGGAAAACATCGTTCGTGATGAAACCTGCACACTTCTACGAAGAAATTCAAAGGTCGTGTGTGAGCCAGCGTGGTTGACTAAGGCCTAATCACCCTAATTTAGGGTAGGCTCGCGCCCCTCGCTGATGATGATGATGATGAAAGAAAAAAAATCCTTTAACGATGAGTGTGAGCTGGAAACTTGTATAACTGAACTTATTATGATAAAGTAGAGCTTTGTCTAGTACAAAGTTCCTTTTACATGGAAACATTTGAATCTTTCTTATAAGACGTGGCTGAGTGAGGCCGTTTTTGTCTGGGTGTCGCAACACAGGGGCAATTTTGTAAGCATGTTGTTTTTGTATTATCATTTCATTTCTGTTGCATTATGTACTATTCTTTATGTATGTGTTTTGTGTAGTGATGTCGTGTCTAAAGAACTGTTAACATTCTTATAAGAAGTACTATAGTTTGCAGTTTGTACCTTTTTTTTTTTTTTTTGACAAGGACCTAATGCTTGTGTCGCAAAATCGACGTATCAAGCGTAACCAGACTTTTGGGGGAGCGGAAGGCTCTTACCCCTAGTATTATAGCAACAGCCTAAGGGCGCCCACTTGGGGGCACGGACCTCGGCCTAGGACGTTGCCATGGCGAGAAGCGCGTGGGAGAGGAATGACCCTGACGGGGTCTTCCAGGATTATGCAGAACTTGATTGGGTCTACCGCGTCCCCGCCGGCGGGTGCGGTTGCTACCAGAAGGGCATTCTGTGGAGTGTACTCTATTGGCAATGGCTCTCTCAACAAAAGACTGGATGGGATCAACAGGATCGGACAGAGCAGTTTGTACCGTTTTTTTTTTGCTTCTTCTTAGAAAACCAGGTAGGAGGTACTCCTTGTTATATAAGGATTTAATAATAATGATATTTTAGCCACAGTATATATAATAGGACTGGTGATCTTTCGGTTAGGATTTAAATTATGACCAAGCAAAATAAGTTGTACATAAACTTTTTTTTATTAATACATAAAATCAAGTTGTTCCCAAAGAGATGAGCAAAGCTTTTATCATTATCAACAGCTCATATACGACCCCACTGAAGGGCTCGAGCCTACCCTGGAGCAGGGTGACTAGGCCATAGTCGACTACGCTGGCCCAGTGCGGATTGGTCGACTTCACACACAACCTTCGAATTTCTTCGCAGGAGTGTGCAGGTTTCCATACTATAATTTTCTTCACCGTAAGAGCGTTGAATAAACGTATTCGTACATATGAAATCGAAATTCGTAAACACATTGGTACGTAGTGGGGATCGAACCCGCGTCTCCCGAACGGAAGACAGTGGCCCTAGCCCAATACACTACAGACACTCTCAAAGCAGAGCTTATAATACTAAACGAAATTACCTATATTTACGTTTCTTAGTAGTTGCACGTCTGTCGCCTATCTGGCACTACTCGTAAACCCAAATCTCTTAGTCGCCATAATCACAATAAAACTGCAACCTTTGAATAAAACGCATCGATTCCTCTTTTAAATCTTTGCAAATAAAATCGCGTCTCCAAAACGGTAAAATAAAAAATAAAAACGTATAGGTCTGTGGTATAGGCACGGTAAAATGGCGACGGTTGGCAAAAAATCACGATCAATATATTAGGAGGCCCTCCGAGAGGGCTCGAGGGAGCGGGCCCGAGGAGGGGGGTCCTCAACCTCCCTAATTGGTGGGAAGTCCGTGTCTCTGTGTACCTCTCCGCAGTTATACGATATGCAGGGCCGAAGGAATTTTTATTTAAGAACGTTTAGGTAGCCAATTGTGCAGTAGCGGGCAAACCGATGAGTAAACACACATCAGTATAGGGAAGAACAAAGAAGAAAAAAGTAAGGAAATCTCGAATTTAACCTATTTACAATATAATAGAATTATAATTTAATAAAAACCAAACCCTTAGAGATATTAGAGAACATTACAAATATAGGTCACTGAAATAATAACAAGGAATACCTTAGTAAGACTCTTTTCTAGGAACCTAAAATAGACACACGATTCCTGTCATAGAATATTGAAAACTCAATCCCGAAATATCTATTGAAACTACATCGAAATAGTTATAAACAAACTGTGACGGCTGTTCCATTTATAAGTTTAGAAAAGTGAACAAGCTCATTCATACCCCTATGGATAGTGAATAGAACGTAATCTAAAAACAAAAACAGTGCTATAATCCTAACAGCTGAATTCGATAGCTTAATCACACTATCACACTAATGTTATAAACGTCACACTATATAACATAATTATAAATATGATGTGATAACAGGATATTTGGACTTTTTACGGAAAAATGTGCCCACGGGAAAATCTTTTCGTAACGCGAGGGTAGCCACGGGAGGACAGCTAGTTCAGTATCATCATCATCATCGTGTGGGTTGTAAGGTCGACAGCCGACCTCACAAACCCTGGAGTCAGTGTTATAGAGCCGCCAAAGGCCACTAACTTGGCTCATGTAACCTAGATAGTAGCCGAAGCACAGAATCATCTTTCTTTTCGTACAATCAGGTGATTTAGCCTGCAACGTCCTAACCAAACTGTGGAAAGTCTCACAAAGAGATTTTTGCTTGACAGTGTCCGGTGTCCCTACCGGGAATTGAACCCGGAACCTCCATAAAGGGCGTCGAAATCTCGACCACTTGGCCACGGAGGCTGTTAAACCCTTCAAAGGGTTAACAATCAAGGGGAAGGGTAAATAAGTTCAGTATAAATAAAAAAATGAGTAAATTTAACAATTGGTTGAGACTTTGAGACCTTCATGCAGATAAAAAAGTGCTTGAAGTACCACAGCCCGTAGAATTAAGATAAAAAACGCGTGCTTAACTAACGAAAGAATCACCACTCAACACCTGAGGCAGAAACAAAAGGACTAAAAAATCTAATTACGGAAACAAAGAGAGGCCCTTTGAAGGCACCGTAGCTCCATTTTAAAGGGCAGCGGTTGGTAAACAAATTAACTGCAATAGCGTGGTCTAAACGGCAAGACGCACCGCCGTGTGCGCAACCAATTAAAGCAAGCTGAGTGCCGCAGATGTGCCGACAAACGGAACAGCAGGTCACTCACTCACCAGCTTGGGCCTCTTTACTACGAGGGTCATCTTCGAATCTCGTGAAACTGAAACCTACCAAGCAACTGGCCAATCGTCTTCTTCGTGCGGGACCTCACAAACCCTGGTGTAATAGAGTCGATAAAAACAAGGTTACGAGCTTTTTCGCACTGGTTACAAGTTTGACTTCGATAATCACGCCAAAACTCTCCAAGAGCTCGTTTTAGCAGCAAAAGTTCTTATTTCAAAAAGCTCATGAATCTGTAGCCTAACCAAGAGAATTCTGCCTTCGGCTTCTGGTTTTTCACAAGAAGCCTATGGGCTTCAATTAAACCCTTCAAAGGTTAAATACGTGGGAGGGGATATGTGGGGACATCTTCACACACGGCCAACTGAGCCCAAACTAAGCAGAGCTTGTACTATGGGTATCAGAAAGCTGATATACATTACATAAATAGATAAATACATACTTATATAGATAAACAACAACAAAAAAAAAATCTCCACCAAACTTTACCATAATTTTTGGCCCTGATTCGGGAAGTCACGCTCTAATTCTAATTTTAAACTCCAGCTATCCTTTTCATTTTTATGACCAATGAAAGAGAAGTGATGAATTCAGATTAACGAATGATATTATAATGAATGAATGATAACCTAAAATAAGGACATAGCTGTCAGAAAGTCGGCTGATTTACGTTCTCTCTAAAATTGTGCAATCGACGCGTCAATAATGTTCTAATTAGATGTTTGACAGCTCTAATATTAAGATGACCATCTCCTGTCCCTTTTTAATATTTTAAAGGTGGAAAGGACTGACGCACTTAAATTAAGGATTAGAGCGTGAAGTGTGAATCGTGACCATTATGAGCTCAAAAGACGATTGATCGACTCAAAGGAGTTGTTTTGAAATCTCCAAATAAAAATGTTATTTCGAAATTCAGAAACACACTGAAGAACGAAAGCACACAGTTTTGATTTAGAAATGCAATTCAATCCACCTGATAATTTGTTTAGGTTCTGAACGACACTTTAGGGTGTGTGCACACTCGCACCCTATGTTTAGTGATGCTATCTGCGTCATTACCGTTTTGTGATTCTATCGGCATCATTACCTCCTATAATGATAATGTAGAAGTGTACTCGTCTATTTAACTAAAGTGGACAACTGGACGTCGCGACAGATTATATTTATTAGTGTACACGCAGCCTTAGTTTTTTTAGTATTGCCATTTGCCAGTATCATAATATCACACCACACTTCAAACTAATATATAAATGTGAAAATATATAATTTGGATGTTTAGATGTTTGGATGTTTGTTCCGCCTTCACGCTTAAAGTACTGAACGGATTTGGATGAAATTTGGAATGGAGATAGTTTGATTCTTACGGAAAAAAGTCTCATTCCCACGGGAAAATTTTACATGACGCGAGCGCAGCCGCGGGCGGACCGCTAGTAGCCAATATTTTTAAATTCGGTATTATATCTAATACAAGTTATGTAAGTAAGAGGTCCTCGCTGAATAACGAAGAGTATTAATAGTTTTCTGTGATTTTTGACTTGCTACTAATAATGTTGAATTGGCCAGTTCTCTTTTTTTAAATATATTAGTATTGGCACTGGCAGTGATAGATTATTCAATGAGTTTTTTATGTCAAGTCCTCGATAAATGTAACACATGACGTCTTGGCTTGCTACAAGTATAAAATAGCCGAGTGGTATGTAAGGTATACATAATAAAACCAAAAAAGATAATTGTAGATTCAGTTTTCTTAAAATAACTTTGATCAATATTTCAGATATTAAGAGTCGACGCTCGACAATGGGTTAATTTTTAGCCCAGATGTCAACGCGTAAAAATAAACATGCTTCCGACTGTACAAAAACTAAAAATGTAACCTGAACACAAAAACACCGAGCCGCTCCGTGACCTAAACAAAATAGAAAACCTCAAATCCGTGTTCTGTCCTCTAATTTCGCTGTCCTCTAATTTCGGTGGCCTCTAATAACACGCTGTCGATCCGCAATTTCGTACAGCAAATAGCGGGAGAAGTGTTTTTATATTTTTTCATATGTTGTTTTTTCACTTACCGACACGCGATTTCCGCGAACACAAATAATGAGTATCAGTGAGACCACAGAACATATAAAACCTCTTTTATATGTTCTGTGAGTGAGACAGTCACGCCAGCGAGGATCTCTGGCGTTAACTTCAGTTAAACAAACGCAGACTTCAGGCTGTCACTAAAAAGCTGCCGGGAAAAATTAACCGATCGGCTAGTACATCCTTATACACTTTCATAATGTGTCCTATCCCTAGTTCTGTCACTTTGACGTTGGTATTTTGGGCGGCTAGCGCGTGTTGTAAACATTTTATTAGGATAAAGTTAATAAATATATTAAAAAGTAGTTTTCATGTTAAAAAACATACGTACCAGTCTTCTTTTCAGCCTGTGAGTTCACTTCACACCATCGACACCATAAAAGATACAGCTAGCGGCACATATCTTTAGCTCTGAGCGAGTGGTACCTCTCTCTCAGTCACCCCACCCTTACCCTATGCGAGAAAGAGAGTCACCGCTCGCTCTGCGCTAAAGATACGTGCCGCTAGAAATATTAAGCGTGACTATACCGTTCTTGTGCTTTTTCCCTCGTTAGCTAGGTAGCAAAATATAGTGGTTAAAAAAAACCGAGACCGTTGTTACCACAAACGACATAAAAAAAAACAGCCGATTTAAGACCGCAAATAAGAGCGTTTTCACTATCACCATTCCCGGAATAAATCTTGTATCTTCTATCCTGCAAAAGTTAAATAAAATTTGATAAGAGGTACTCGTACATCTTATTAAAACAGTTCACCTTTCCCAAGATTTCTTCGAGAAGCCGTCAACTCCGGCGTAATGTTTCTGAAACAGACGTCAATACAACATGGCCGCCACACATCGGTAAACGGTGAACCGAAAAATAAAAGCGGGTGGGTACAAATTAAAAGGCAAAACGGTAACAAACACTTCGCTCTGCGCGTGCGCGTATCGCCTGCGTTTGATTCGATATCGGTAACATGCAATTCGCATTAGCAAGGCTTTACTTTTCGTTTATTTTTAAATATTTCGTTTGCGTTTTTGATGCACACATTGCTGTCTCATTTTTATCAAGTTATTTAATAAGAGAAATTATGTTTTACTTGAAGGTAAGATACAAACCACACTAGAAAGTTTTAGAATAATTGGCGTCCATTAAAGTTTTTGTATTTTTTCTGTTAATGAACTCAAATGCACCTTAAAGTACAAAATTACCACTGTTTGTATTTTAATTTAGAATCTACCTACTGCCATAAAAAGCAAAAAATAGTCCATAGGCAAATAATAGTCTACACAAGGAAATCTTTGCAAGAGAATGATTATCTTTGTTATTAATGTGGAAAAGGGGGATCACTCTAAAATAATACTCCATTATAACATTACCACTTATTTTCTCAAAATTCTTACTAACATATAGTTTAGAAGAAAAAGAGCAGAAAGAAAAACTTTACCCTTTAGTTGGCAAATGTGGTATTTTTGTGCTCTCACTTTAGTTAGCGAAATACTCGTATAGATGGATACTTACTGAAAAATCAAAACAAAATTTCAAAAATTTATTAATAGATTAATAGATTTTTAGAACCAATAGATTTTTATTCGACAGCAGCTAGCGCATCAGAAACGCTTGACAAAACCAGTATTACCTGGAGAACTCTCTTGGGCAATCCAGTCTTCTGGCTGAGCTGCTTCAGGTCCTTCGCGTCAGGGTTGTGGTTGATGGCGAAGTAGGACTTCATGGTCCTGAGCTGGTGGTGCTTGAAGCTGGTGCGCATGCGCTTGGTGCGGGACGTGGAGCCCAGCCCGCCGCCGCCGCGGAAACCCATCTCCAGGTATTCAGGGTTTAGATCTAGGGAAGAAGAACCGAACTGCCTAAATGATAGATGGGAATATTTGATGGAACGCTGTTGCTCAGATCCCAAAATATATCGTTTTGCTTTCGATTTAGAGTGAATTTAATAAAATAGTAAGTTCAAAAATTTACTTTTTTTTTTATTAATTCTTGCCCTTAAGGGGTTATAAAGTAAGTAAAAGAAGGTCTAGATAATAATTTACTAAACAATGACTTTATTCAGTAATTAGATTTGCGAAAATATCTTTTCATCATTACATTACGTCAAAATTTTGGAATTCAAGAATAGAGCGTTTTCACCCACATTGCATACAATACTTTGATTTTATTATTACACTATCGATAATTTTTAATCAAATAAATATGAAAAATTGTGAATTCGCAACGCCAGTTCGCAATTATTTCTCCATAGATGATGCCTTATTATAAAATAGAAATGCACCTTTGAGCCATATATAAAAACTTTTACTCAAACGTTGTTGAAGGTAATTTGTTTTTTCATTAGTTGATCGTTAATATCCTGCGCATCTGACCGCTTCCGTCTTCATCATCATCATCATCAGTTGATCGTTATTTTTTTACACACATTTAAAGAAACATAACTGCACTATTTGTACTTTACATTTTCTTTTTTTAAATAAAAGTAGTTTATTTGCTAAAAGGCTTTTTTCTGTATTTTAGAGCCGTTATTTCTGTTCATACAGGATTATTTTTTTTATAGCGTTTACAGTAAAAAGGGAAATGATATTGGTGCGACTGAGTTTTTTGCAAAAATAAAGATGACTAATTGTATATAAAAAGAATAAGATTAATTACGCCGTTTTATTGGCCATTTCATTATAACAAATAACCTAAAATTAAACTGAAGGGGTTTCATAAATCAATTAAGCAACCATTTACCTAAAATAGTGCAATTAGTGCAGTAATGTCGCTTACGAACTAAACATTATTCAATTATGTTGAAAGTGTTATATAATATGACTCTTTTTGCAGTTAAAACTAATTGATGGTTGCGTTTAATGATGTATTGAAGCAATCAAAGCAGGTGTATGTTAAAAACCTGTATTTGCACTTCATTAAATATGCAAAGATTCACCATACTGTATGATACAAGCAATATTATTTAACATATATTATAATTTTATTTGATTACTGGAAAATGTAGTTTGTAAAGAGAAGGATGCAAGTTAAAAAGTATTATAGAAAATAGATTAATTAAAGTATTTTCAAACATAATTAGTCCATAGAAATATTTTTTCTTATACCTACATAACCGTAAATCAAAAAGGTATATTTTTTTAAATACATTTAAGTAAAACGTAAATTATATAGAAAATTATAAGATATAACACACTTTTACTATTCATTAATTTAGTAAGGTTGGCTTTTTAATTAACAATTTTATTATAGTAATCATTTTGTTTTAACAATTTCCGTGAAAGGTATAGAAAAGCTGATTTAAAGATTAACACTTTTAGATTAATTATCTGTTGATCTTCATCATAATTGCCAGAATCGGTGGGGACATTGTATGAGCTGTTGATGATGATGTATTTATTTTTTTAACCATTTATTGTACACATTAAACAAAAAAATTACAATAACACAAAGAAAAATGACACTACAGGCCTACTTATTTTTAAAGAAATATCTTCCAGCGCCTTCGGCCGTTCAGGAAACCGGAGTTTGGAAACCAGTTTCCTAAAAGGACCTACATGTATTTGGTTGCAACAAAGCTACCAAAAATTAATAATAGTAAAATTTTCTGATTTCTTAGATAGGATTAGGCAATCTATAGATAGAATTGAAAACGGACAAATACCTTTTTTTTATTTCGTACACAATATGGGTTGCCCAGGCGCATTGCAACTTGCAACTCGTAGCAATTGCAACTTTTATCGATCGTTAAAACAACAGCAGCGCACTTTCGACACGATAAATTGTTACGGAAACAAAGCGCGTGCGCACTTATTACGAGTGCTACTAGAAGGCTGGATAAGCTAGCCAAGTTTTACAGGACTTCTAGTTATATCATCCGTCTATAGAATAAGACGTAGTACTGCATTCTTTATACAAGAACTTTTATTTTAACAAACCCTGCATCATAGAAAAAAGTTTAAATATTAAACTCATATTTCTGAAAGCTCGCTTCGCTCCGGCGGCGTCAGACGAAAAAATCTTTAGCGAAGGAGTTTTAATTTTGAGTCTCCGGGTGTTAGAAATCTTTGGTTTCTGGTCTCACTGAAGATTTCTGCAACGAAACCGCAGCGAAGCGAGCCCTCAATAAAAGAGCAAAAAGGTTGGATAGCCGACGCGCTTCCGTGTGGTCGGCTTCCGCAAGGCTTTCGCGCGCTTCAGTTTTTTTTGAGAGGTTAGGTAGGTAGGTTTGCTTCGCTTCTGAAACTCAACTCTTATTCAAAAGAGCTTTCATGGCAGGCAGCGGCGACAAGCATGACTTCACTTCGTTTCAAGGAAGCGAGTAATGAAAGCGCCCCACGCCAAAGAAAATTGCGCACACGTCACAAAATAAGTAAAGTGGCGCGGCGGTTTGTTCTCACGTCATGAAGCAAGCTGAATTTCATATGAAAAAACTACTTGCTGCGTCCAGAAGTTTTTAATCTGAGAGCTGAATACTAATTTCTGAGCTGAAACGCGCTACCGTTTTGTGGAGGAGCTTTCAGCTCAGTGATGTGTGTTCCCTTTGCCAACTTTCGATGACTTACCTTTTTTCTTCTTTATGGCACTAGTAAACTGTGTGCCAGTCAGTGTAGAGTTTTTATTTTAGGTACCTGTGTGTTTCTGAGTCATGTCTAAACTTTGTCCTAAGAGGTAGTTTTACTTCCTCTATGCATAAGAGTAAGTGTCAGTCATGTCAGTGACGTTATTAATTTTAAGGGAAATATATCATTTGATATTTTTTTATTTACAAAAGTTTGGATAGTGCATGATTGGAGAACGATTTATAGTATCGACGATGGTTTTACCGCGTTTTTTTTTCTACTATATATTTCATACAAGAATGTATAATTATTGAAATGGTATATGCTGTTGATTGGCTGACAGTTGACGAATCGTTTTATAATGATACTATCGCTTATTATGCTGAACGCCCTACAACTGACGAAATTTTGACAGCACCTGGTAATGCTTCTCTAATAGACCTTCAAAGGTCCGAAGCCTTCATCAGAGAAATTTTTTCAACGGCCAATCCTCCATTTAAGAATATAGCCTTAGACCTGGGAGCTGGAAACGGGCGTGTTTCTAAAAATATACTAATAAAAATATTCGATAAGGTCGACATGGTGGAGCAGAATGATAATCACTCCAGTAAAGCTCTTGAATCAATAGGTGCAAATAATGAAAGACTTGGTTTTCTATACAGGTCTAGTCTTCAGCAGTTCAAGCCAGATAAGAAATACGACTTCATATGGATTCAACTTGTGCTAACTCATCTAAGCGATGAAGAAGCGATAAGGTTGTTGATAAGATGCCGTGGTGCGCTCAATCCTAATGGAATAATTGTAATTAAGGAGAATATAATATATGAATCATCTAGAGTATGGAGAATATCGGTGATCAGAACAAAAGAACATCACGTCGAGATGATCAATGCGGCTGCATTGAAGATCATAAGAGAATCCCTTCAGGAAGGTTACTTGGGGGAGTATTTACCCATATACATGTTCGCTGTTGTGCCAATGTCCAAGGACGAAAACTACGAATCATTTAATGCTAGTAATATGAAAATGTCTTATGACAAAATTGTAATCGTGGTGTATTTGGTTATTTATTATATCAGGTAATTTCGAACGGTAATAACAGCCAGTATGACGCAACGAACAGAAGTTGAAGAAAAGAAATGCTAAAACTTTTTATGTGCTGTGCTAGGGCGTTGCATAACGTATACAACGTATACATTCTGTTGGTCACCCTATTTACGACCGATTTACGATCAAAATGCGATGTAACGGTAATACCGCGCAAGCGCAAGTATAGTGCCCACGTTTAGCTCTTACGTAAAATCACATTGCATTTAGCACAGCATTAATTTTGTGACTACGTACGAGTGCCTAGGAGGTTTTATGGCCGTTGCAATTTTACTGTTTACGTCAATTTTACTGTTTACTTGATTTACGTATAAATTCTGGATAAGAGCTAAAGGCGTAGATTGTTCAAATTAACTCATTCATATCATTGCAAGCAAGTCTTTTGACGAGAATGCGAACAACGGTATCTCATGTGTTTTCTTACGCATATGTGGTGAAATTCGAACCTATTGACTTCCCATGTGAAGAAAAAGGCTCTAACTGTTACACCACACTAACTTTTTTTTAACTTTTTGCTGTATTGTAATTAAATTTGTGAAACTTTCAATGATACAATATCGCTCAATTATGTCTGAAAATATTTTAAATCCAATTTCAGCTAAGATAGTATTTAAAAATTAAAAATAATATGGACAGTTCAAAATTACCTGCGTATTTTTATGACCCTTCCTTTACTATTAGCAGACGCCGCCGGCGCCGTATTAAAAATAACTGTGGTTATCAATCTAGCAAGGCGTCTGTCTAGGTGTTGCAAGGGATATCGCATATATCACGACTGTAACATTATGGTCTTGTTTACCAACTGTAGTACTTTACATGAACTGATAGTGTTCGCTTAGTGGTACGCATATGTTTCGCAAATAGTGGATACTTTATTGGCTTTTGTATCAACACAATGTATTTTATAGAATGTTATAATTTAATGCTGTCTGTATCCCAAAAAAAAAAAATATATATATATATATATATATACGGATAATTTATTTAAAAGCTTCCATTTCTGTGATCGAAGTTTAAAAGTCCCCTTTCAAATATATTTTTTTTTATTATTATATCTTACGTACATATCGTATTTATTAAAGATTATTAAAATCTACACCCTGTTTCTGGGACAACCGAATTTTTTTTAAAGATATTTATTAATTGTTTCAGTGATTTAACATAGAAGGATTAGCAGAGCTTAAATAAATCAGGTGCTTTATTAAAAAATGTTTCTTTTTTTTTAATTACATGTTTATAGTATACGTTAGCTTTTTCTTATTTTGTTTAATCTTTAAGTTAAACATAATGAAGGCGACACATGCGGCTGTACACTTTGTCGTTGAGAGCGCTGGCGCAGCTCGTAGCAGTAAAATATCACCGGTACGAATACCGATTCATAGTATGAGTGTCCAGCCGCTTTTGTGCTGCTTAAAGCCCAAGTCCGCGCCATAGCACCGTCCCGCTTTCCCGGCCCCGGACCGCGCCGCTCCCGCTCTGTGTGACTTGGGCTTTACTGTACAACATAAATTCTTAACTTTTTCTGTGCTTTTGCATGTGGGTTGATGTGCTGCTTGTGGTCGATCCTAACAGATTTTCCTTTTGGAATTAAATTAGAGATATAACAGAATGTATCGTATAAAATTGTCGGGACAGAGACCCTAGACTGGATATAGAAGGAACTAGGACATTTGGTCCAAAAGGATTTATCGGCTTAGCTGGCCGACGCAGTTTTAATTGCGGAATTTACCGCATTATCGCTTAAGGCTAAACAAACGCGCGAAATTCGCGTCGGTTCGGTTTTCCGTTCCGTAGGGTTGCTGAGAACAATTACTCCACTAATTGTAATAACTAATTACCTACGCAGCCGGCCATTTTGCTTCGCTTCCAATGCGACAGCAACTGTACTCGTAGATACACTTGTGACCCAGCAGCCGCCACGTTCGGTCTGCATGTTGGTAGGTACACATGGTTTTTATAAGTGAGAGTTTGAGATTCAAAAGTTACATTCACAAAAACTATTAGCAATAAAAATGCATAAAGATCCGTATAGAAAAAGATGGTAACAGTCTGGTGACTTGTGATGGAATGGGGCAATCCTGATGAAAATTACAAAACCGAAACGGATGGATTCGAAATTTGAAAATGGATGAGGAAACTGCCAGTACTAAAAAGTACTGGATTGCCAGTAACGAAATAGCAGGAGAAGGTTCCAACCTCTGCTAACACTGACTGTTATACTTTACGACCGACCTCACGAATCTTAGAGTTAGTGAACCGCCTAAGGCCATATGTAGCGACTATTTTGCGTAGAATAGCCAGGAGCAACGACCTTCAGAAGCGCGTAGCCATCTTACTTTTCGGACAGTGATGATCCAACCTGCAATGTCTTGTCAAAACTGGGGACAGTACAGCCTCCGTGGCCGAGTGGTCGAGATTTCGCCGCTCATTACGGAGGTTCAGGGATTCCCTGTGAGCCTGTGAGGAAAATTCATCAAGCAAAAATCTCTTTGTGAGACTTTCCCCTGTTTGGTTAGGACTTTGCAGACTGAATCACCTGATTGTCCGAAAGGAAAGATGATTCCGTGCTTCGGAAAGCACGTTTAGCCGTTGGTCCCGACTGACTATTATCTAACACGAGCCATGTCAGTGGCCTTTGTCGGCTCTATTACACTGACACCAGGGTTTGTAAGGTCGGTTGTCGACCTTCGATGAAGAAGAATTATTCCCCACCGGAATTTGAATCCATTACTTTTGAAATGAGAGTCGAATATTCTATACTCTGCTACGGAGGTTGAATTGATTTATTATGAACTAGCGGTCCGCCCGCGGCTACGCCCGCGTTATGTAAGATTTTCCCGTGGGAATACGACTTTTCCCGGTAAAAAGTATCCTATGTGTTATTCCAGGGTACAAACTATCTCTATTCCAAATTTCATCTAAATCCGGCCAGTAGTTTAGGCGTATAAGTAGAACAAACGTCCAAACATCTAAACATCCAAAATATATTTTCACATTTATAATATTAGTGTGATTGAATTATAAGTGTATTGTATTGTCCAACCATAATCTACCGGAGTAGCTTTGATGTCAGTTTTCAAAACCTAAATAAATTATCAATTTAAAAATCAATCAAAATTGCAACACACAACTTTTAGTATCATGTCATTGCTGTTAGTACTGCAGTACTAAATCCCCTCTACTTGCGCGATCCAAACACAGCAATGTAATTTGAAATAATCACTAGATCCAGACCTGTTTTTCCACTTCGACCAACTAAACGATCGGAACTCAGTACGGGTTTTCTTCTATATACTTAGTCAGGTCATAAGTATTGTCACACAGTAAAAACTTTTCTTTTAGAATGCTGGCCACAAAAAAGTTTATTGAAATCGAATTTCGAATTGTTCATGAAAATAAAAATGTATACTTTTTAGAATTTTACTCATTTTTAAATATGGAGTGGACGCTTAAAAAAGACCGTGTTGCAGTTATTGCGTTGCATCGTTGCGGTTACGCGCCAATTCAAATTTTTGACATACTGAAAAATTTGAATATAACCAAAAGATTCATTTATCGTACCATCAAACGATACAATGAAGACTCTAGTGTAGATGACAGGTCAAGAAGTGGTCGCCCTCGGTCTGTTAGGACTCCAGCAGTGATAAAAGCTGTGAAGGCGCGAATTCAAAGAAATCCCAAACGTAAGCAGAAACTGTTGGCCCTTCAGATGGGATTAAGCAGAACCACGGTGAAAAGGGTGTTAAATGAAGACTTAGGGCTTCGGGCATATCGAAGAAAAACAGGACATCATTTGAATGCTCGTCTAATGGACCTGAGACTGAAGAGATGCCGCGCTTTGTTGAAGCGGTACGCGGGAAAAAAATATCGGGAAATTCTTTTTTCGGATGAAAAAATATTTACCGTAGAAGAGAGCTACAACAAACAAAATGATAAGGTGTACGCACACAGTAGTGAAGAAGCGAGCAACCGTATTCCGCGTGTCCAACGAGGTCATTTTCCATCCTCGCTCATGGTATGGTTGGGAGTGTCTTATTGGGGCTTAACAGAGGTACATTTTTGTGTAAAAACGAATGCAGTTGTGTATCAAAATACATTCCTGACGAACCTTGTGGAACCTGTTTCTCATACCATGTTCAATAACAGGCACTGGGTATTCCAACAAGATTCGGCGCCAGCTCATAGAGCGAAGAGCACACAAGACTGGCTGGCGGCGCGTGAAATCGACTTCATCCGGCACGAAGACTGGCCCTCCTCCAGTCCAGATTTGAATCCGCTAGATTACAAGATATGGCAACACTTGGAGGAAAAGGCGTGCTCAAAGCCTCATCCCAATTTGGAGTCACTCAAGACATCCTTGATTAAGGCAGCCGCCGATATTGACATGGACCTCGTTCGTGCTGCGATAGACGACTGGCCGCGCAGATTGAAGGCCTGTATTCAAAATCACGGAGGTCATTTTGAATAAACTTTAGTGTCATAAGAATCTATGTTTTGTTAAGTTCATTTTGGTATATAAATGGTTACATAATGAATAAACTTGTTTCAATTATTTTATATTAAACATGTGACAGAATTTATGACCTGACTAGGTAGGTACAATAAACCATATTAATCTAATATTTCCATTTCCCTTTTTCCACTACGACCAACTGAACCGACCAACTAGTTATGCAGAATGGAACTTGACAAAGCCATATGTTCCCATGGAACCAACTATTCATGTAAAATTCCGAAATGGACAACTAAAGTAGATGGGGACCAGAGAAAAGACAGTTGGAACAGGTTTCTTGTGTTTAAACTGTTTGGGAAAAATTAGCTTTACACGAACGCGTCTCCCTTATTTTTATTATTACGGAGCTTTTTCACTAAGGCGCAAAAGCCGACATTTTCACGCGTGAGATTGTGGAACAGCGCAGCGATTGTAAATAGCATAATGGCAGGTTTAACTAGCTACACGGTGCGCTGCATACTGCGTGAAATTTTAATACTACGCGACCAGAACAATTAGGCGTACGGCAGGTATGCGATTTGCGCGCCTAGATCCCAAAAACTAAAGAAAAATATAATATCGTGAAGGTTATACAGGCTATTAAAAATAAACGCAAATCGGAAAAGGTGTAATAAATTTTATACAGGGTGTTTTTATAGACTATTTTAATGTAAAGAAAATACAAGCTACGCTATAAGTTGTAAGTATAATTACGGAAGGTATACAAAATTAACTTGCTTGATTTATCCTAAGCACAAAATAAATTGTGTGTGGGAAATTACGACTCAGAAAAAAATATTTCCTGTTTTGTCCGGCAGGTTTATTAAATTCAGCGGAAGTAACATTCTCAAAATTGTTCAGTAACAGTAAACTGTTCACGTTATCCAAATACAACGCTCTAGAAAAAAACACAATGAACTATAAATAACAAAAAAGGTGCAATTGCAGATCGCGGCGTTGACGGACCGTCGGTGTTTGCTCGCCATGATTTACACGTCTACCGCCAGATAACCCCGACCAACATCCCAGACCCCCGCTAGGGTTGCCAGCTACATAACTTGTCGTCCAATAAAGGGCTCTAAGAGTTTCTGTCTTTTCGAGCAATTGGACCGATCCAGACGAAGGTCTGGCTTCCGGAAGAAGAAAAAGCAAAAATAAGGGCGTGTTTTGACACGAAAACGGCGGCGGACGAATGTTTTAGTATTGTTCTTATTGCAGCTTTAATATTAACTACAACAGTTTTTGTGAAGATACGACATTTATCTACACACAATCCATGAACCCCGAAAATCACTAGATCAGATGTAATCGCTGTTTTAAAATATACGAGTACGCAGTTCTTCCTCATAGTGTAGATTGTAAGGTCAACAACCGACCTCATAAACCGTACGGCACAGATGATAAAATTGTGGGAGAGTTGAACAAAGTGGAAATATTCCTAGAGTTCCGGTACTCCGCGTCATTAAAGCTAAAATTTAAAAATGAAATATTTTTTCAACATCAAAAAATGCTACAACAGATAAAAGAGAACGTACTGTTATTGAAATTGATTTGCATTATAAACAAGTACGATGTCCAGAACCAACGATACGTTTAAGTCCCCCGAAATAACCCTATTCCTCCCCATCCTGTTATTTTTTTGCTCTTATTTCTTTCTGTCTGGCAAGTGGCAACCCTCAACGCAGTCGTCCATCCCTTTACTAAACCAGCTATAAAAGAAGGTGAGGGGTCAAAGTAGGCTGGTCGCAAGAGACAGCAGTCCCTTCGGGCGGTCATGAACCGACGCCTCGATACTGGCTCGCTGAAGTTATTTTAATTCAAGTACTTTTTTTACTTTAGAGACATCAGCAATAAGATCTAGTATGAAAATAAAGTTAGGTTAAAAAAATTTTTTTGAGTAAAATAAAAAAATTGGATAAAACGCCGCCAGCCAGGCCTGTCGCTGTTAGGTGACAGTTAGTAATTTTGAATTGAAGCGTTTCTGTATACCTAAAAGAATGGGAACATTGAACACCATATACTTTCCCCCGTTTCTCCGTCGTACCCTTAAAAACTTCCTCCTTCTCCTTCCAGAATAGACGCAAAGAACACTTTCTTTCATTTGCTACATAACAATCCATACATTATCTTTTACTTCATCCTCATCAAATACCTTCATACGTGCAAGTAGGACTTTCAGAAATCTTTTTTATTTGATTCCGACATTCTCATTAATTTCATACTAACTTTCCGCCCGCGGTTTCACCCGCGTTAAATGAGTTTTCCCGTGGGAATGTAGTGTTTTACCGCGGTAAAAAGTAACCTATGTCCTATTCCAGGTCCTAACCTAAATGTGTGCCATAAGTTTCATCCCGATCCGTCCAGTGGTTCAAGCGTGATTCGGCAACAAACATCCAAACTTTCGCATTTATAATATTAGTAGGATTATTCTTTTTCAGTCATTATCTTTTCCTTTTTAAAATTATCGTCTTATTTGTATTAGCCCAGAAATAATATTCAGCGTGGCAACATTCAGATGCTTGCGTAAAATAAACTTTTGAATAACGCTATAAAAATCAAACTTCACACAAATTTTAATGTTCACAAAAAAATATTCTCCAAAACATATCTCCGGCTAGTGATGTTCCGGCATATCACTTTATCGATAAATGAGATCGGTACACAAAAACGATGCGTCCGCTAAAAGAAGACATTATTAATAGATTGAGACACAAAATGTACCAAGATAACGCGCAGGACGACGAAAAAAGCCCAGTAAAAAACAAGGTGGGTCCCAAGCAGATCATTGTGATCTCATAAATCGTACACACCATTCATGTTTTAAAGTCGGCAAAAAATTGAGATTTCCTAACCGATAAAACGTCCGGTGCTCGCTAAATACTTCACCGTAGCGCGCCACTCGGTGACGCAGCGAAAACCGTTTTAAAGCTGAGTAATAAACGAAGTGTATATAATTAATAAAAAATATAAATCTACGCGCCACTAAAAACAATTTCTTGAATCGTCGGCATACCATTCGAGTTTACAAAAAGAAAAATTATCAAATACGTCGGCGTATGTGTTGTGTCACATAACATGCCAGCAGGGGGCGCTACCGGTGGGCCCAGCCGGAGTAAAATGCGGCAATGTAGCGCGAACCTTTAGTCAACGATCGTATTTCAACCGGTTATTACTACTTAAAACGGCCGAGTTATACAGCGTCGATAGACATCAAAACGAACATTCAATGACGACGACATATAATTTTATTATGGATTAGTGAAGTGCTTATAATTTTGTCGAGTCGATAATAAAGTGATTAGAAAAAGCTTGTACATAAATAAATGTTGGTGACTTTCTTTGTATTACAGTTGTCAAAAAGATTCTAGGTATGTACCCAACATCTTATGTAGGTGGTATTCCGCCCCTTGAGTAAGATATAGGCACTGCCCAAAAATGTTCAATTTCATGGTTTTACGGAATTTCAATGCTTATAGCTATATATGTATTAAGTTATGAGGTTCCAACCGATGCGCCGCTCCAGTTCCGATCGTTAATTGAAATGTAATAATATTGGGATAAATTGTAGCCGGTAAAGAAAGATAAAGTCGAAAAAAGTAAAAAGCTTATACCTAGAGTACAAAACACAGCCCGATAAATTAGATGGAAAAATAACTAAATAATTCATAGTCGACTTTTCGAACTGCATAGCGATATTTCGCTGTTACTAGCAATTATGCAGTCCTCAAGTGATATTAATTTTGAAGAATTTTATCGACGTCAAAATGTCCACCCAGCTCTATCCTGGCACCCTGGCTAAACAAAACTTTATCAGCTCTTTTAATGGGCACACCAGTTTTAATGTACATTTTTATTTGTTGGCATAAATTAAAAATATCGAGTTGTCTCAATACGTACGTACGAATAAAAATGTTGAAATAATTATAAACGAGCAATGAAAGGCTGACCACGGATTTTATTGGAGTCGAGAGTCAATACCTGTGTTTCTCAGGGTGAGCGGTCAGCACTGTCAGATGATGACTGTGACCATAATATTAGGTTTGTCCTGTAAGGTCATGAATATCTTAAGCGAATTTATGTATCACTCATTTGGCAAAAATTGGACTTTGTCGTAAAACATCTTTGACCACCCAAAATATGAAAAATAACCACCCAAAATACGAGTAATAACCACCCAAAATACGAGTAATAACCACCCAAAATACGAGTAATAACCACCCAAAATACGAGTAATAAGCCAATCAAGGGATTGACGCTTTCTTTTAATGAAAATCAATCAATCATCAACATCAACGGCCCGTTACAGTCCACTGCTGGACTATGAGCCTCCTCCACTTAAGTGGAGGGTTTTGCCATAATCTCCACGCTTGGCAGGCGGGTTGGAGATCGCAGATTAAAAGGTTACTGTATCAGAGAGCGCTGCTGCCCGTTCCCTGTTCAATGTGTAGTCCCTAAGTCGCCTCTTACGACACCCACGGGAAGAGTAGGGGTTGGTGACAAATGTATTCTACTCTGCCGTCACCACACGGCTATAATATGATTAATGAAAATAGTACTTTAATATTTATTATCTTTACTAATGTCTTGCTTTGTAAAAAATCGTCAAAACCAAAAATGTTTAAGGTTCAAAAAAAATGTTTGTATTTAACAACCTTTTCGGTAAATCTATGCCCACAGATAAAATTACTATGATAAAGTTCTTAACATCAACTAAACTAAACAATAAATATTTTTTTATTTGATTTACTTACTCAAAAGACGCGCTTTTTAGGTAATCTACGCGTAAGTTAGATTCTAACTAAATTATTGAGGCTTATTATTTCCTTGTTTATGTCCCCGACGCTATTCACTATTGTATTAATTTTTAACTAAATCAGGTGCGTAATACAAAGTTTGATTAAATTTTTCAATAGAATCCGGCAATAATGTACCTAAACAAACCAATTTAAACACGATTACTCCATAATTACTTACATATTTTGAGTATCAATCCTGATCATATTGACATTTCAAGGAACCATACATTCTTCTTACAATCATTTCGCCCCTTGTTAACTTCTTAATTTAATAAAAAATACTCGGATGACAAAACTTTCAATAATTTGTAAAACTGCCATATTAATTTTTTACTCATCTAAGTCTTGTTTGTCTTTGGAAAGTTAGTGTCAAAAATGATCTTGTTTAAATTATTGCCGGATTCTATTGAACTACTTACTTTTATTCTAGTTACTTTTCTTAACTCTCTTGTAACGAACTCTGATTGATAGCTGATTAATAAAATCGCATTTTTCTTGAAGTTTGTTATTTAATAAGAACTAAAAGAATTCTTGCAAGTATAATTTCTAAATAATAAAACCTTGTCCATTCGTTAATTAAAAATTCATGGCGCTATTTTGTTAGCATTCTTTAAAGTTTTACAGGCATTATTAATTAGTCAACTACAGTTTTTTGAAACTGTATTGAGAATAAATTTAATTGTAGGCAAAAAGTGGGCTTATTAATGATTGGCTCACACAGGCATGCTCGTTCGCATAAAGTACTTATATTAATATGTCATATCATGAGGTACGTGAGCGAATTTATGAAATTCATATTTTTTTCTGCCGCGCCCTATTTCTCAGTAAAGAATCCTAAATATTCCAACAACAATTACAAGCATAATTGAAAATAATTACTTAGGTTGCTGAACTTCATTCATGTAATAATTTATAATGTCGTACACCTACCAACCATAAGGTATATATTTTTTTCGTTGTTGTCAGGTTGACTCGTCAGATCCCTCTAAGTTTCCGAACGGTATCCATAAATTACGGTAACGGGCGGATGAAAAAAGCTTCCTACTTCAATAACGGGAGCGAAGTAAATTATACCTCGTAATGAAGTTGTCGCATCTGCCCGCGTCACGTGGTATCACCTTTATTTTTTTCTTTTTTAAGTATTTTCTTTTCTACAAGCGTTCGGTTTCATTGCGGTGCCGCTATAAATTTTGTATGGCTGCGTCTACCAGCCAGTGATTTATTTCCCGCCAAAATATGTGCCCGGCATTTTTCTTTTTTGTTTATTTTTTATTATCGGCCAGTTGGAGTAGCGTCCGACCGATGACGCCGATAGGGTAGCCGCGTTCCGTGGACGACGGTAGTTGGCTTTAAAAAAAGAAACTTTTTTCGTTTCGGCCGAGTAAAACAAAAAGCTATTTAGAGACCTCGTTTTCCCTTTGTCCTTTGTTTTTAGTTGATAAATGTCACGAAAGTATTATATCGAAAGGGTATGCGTGCGTGTGAGTTGAATAAAAATGTTCGTGTAGTAAAAAGAAAAGCATTTTTTCGTTCGGTATTTGCAGCAGCGTAGAGTTTTGTAATTGGTTGTCAGGGTATATAAATAAAATATAACTAATAGCAAAAGATAAAGAGATTCAAACGTTTAATTTGAAAAAAAAAAAAGCTTTTTAATATTTAATATTTCCCCGACTACTAAGTCGTAATCAAAATATATTTTTTTCTGCTTTATGAAAATATTGTGCTCTACTAAATAAAGACTAGAAAAATAGACTAGAGTAAGTTTAATGAGATGTATGTATGTATGTATGTAATATAAAATGTAAGCAATTTTTAAATAATACTTTAAAAAATATGAACGTGCATGTATATTGACAACGAAAAATATTACAATAATAAAAAAAACTTTATTAATCGCAACCTAGTACAAAAGTAACAGCTACCGGTAACGACGTCCCGTCACTGGTGCCCTAATGTGTTATCCATGTTAGAGGCAACAGTAAGCTGCGACTGACTCCTATCGCGGCCGAGACATCTGTATCAGTGGCCGTACGGTGTATACCTTATTTATTGAAGGACGTCCGAGAATTTCGAATAAAAGCCTTCTGTCCGAGCCGTGTTTTATATTCTAAGCTGTGTAATCGAAGTACTTAGCGAGGACACCGGTGAAATGAAAAAATAAAGTCAGTCAGATGAATGGTTCAAAACGTGCTTGTAAATAAACCGGCTGTTAAATTTTGTTCGCGTGTAAATTACGACTTAAAACATTACAGTAAACAGTGAATTAATTCATTACAGTAGACTTATAAATTTCCACACACTTATAAATTTACATCATTATATTTTTTTTCAATACACCTTGTTCGAAAATTGAATTGAATACGAAGGCAGTAAACTATGCGTTAAATGCGTTTTACCGCACTAGTGCGATTTTATTACATTTTTTTTAATTCCTACGGTCTTCAAAATTATTATTCAGCCAGGATCATTTTGACAATAAAAAATATTTAGATCGATTCATACAAAGAGAAAAGTATGTTATATTTTTTAATTCAACAAATTAAAAATATAATCAACCAGTAATATTTTAATTATTAAAAATAAAATTATCTCGATTTAACAAAGAATCAATTCGTAGAGGCTGAATGTCCGCCAGAGCCTTTTCTCCGTAATTATGCTTATAAACAAGAAACATACTATCGTTTTGTAGTTGGCGCCGCAAGTTTGTAAAATTTTCATTTAATTGTTTTACATTGAATGTTGTTTTATGAGTGATTAAGTGTTGATATTTAATGATAAATGTGAATAGTAAGGATACTCAAACTGCGCGCGATATAATAAAGGTTAGTTTTTACAACTTCTACATGATCAATTTTACCTGTCATTTCAATAATTTAATAAATTACTATCAGTTTTCTCACAAGTGTATTGAAAAACGTCGTACAACACACGGATCATAGATTTTATAACAAACTCGTGACATTATAAACCTTCGCCTGCGGCTCTGTCTTACAAAAGTCACCTCGTTTGTAATATGCCACCTACGATCCTTGTATCGTAATGTACTATTAAATATGTAGATACAGTTTTTAAATTGCTTCTGCCATAGCTTTTCTTGCAGTCTGACATCTGCGTAAGGTGCATTTTCATTTTACCTCGCAGTTCTCATCTGTTGTCACTTTCACTTCCTAGTCTGCACGTTAAGAAGAAGAAGTTTCAAGTTTTATCCTTAAAAAAGGGTTACGCATTTACTTTATGACACAGTCAAAGGGATTCTAGAATCGCTAACAGTTGTGAATTGTGATGGATCGTCAGTCGTGAGACGTGCGTATTGCGTTGCTTACACGTGGGCGTTCCGGGGCGTGCCCGGCGCTCCCAGTCCCACTGCTATTCGCAAGTCGGCGCGTGCGCATCGATAGCCAACTGTCTAATAGAACTCTATTAGATTAGACAGTCTGCTAACTGTCAGCGGGGATAGTTCAAGGAAGTTGCGGGTGGTTGATCCTTGACTCTAACTCGGGTCGGCAAGTAGTTTTAAGTTGTGTCAGCAATTTTTTTGTGAGCTAGAAGAAAATCTCTAAATACTCACTTTTATTAAATTTTCCTGAAACAAATCCAGTTTTAATTTAAATTAGAATACACGCTATCTGTTTGCTAAATCGCCGTCACGTTGAGAAGTCGACGTGAGATGTTTCTATTTCACAAGACGCAGTGTGGGTGATGCCCGATGTCCTTTCGCGATAAGATGCGAAATTGTACGCAGCTTCCCACCGGTATCATTTCGTCACAGTTCTCGTTGGTAGATATAGATCTCAGTTGGCACAGGTTAAGTGAGTAAATGAAAGAAAGAATAGTAACAAAATTGTTTGAAGATTATGCTAATCTTTCAGATAAAAAAATCACGAACCTAACCTTATAAATAATACTTTTTTTCGGGAGTTCAGTATTTCTGTAAGGCATAAAGTTTTTTTTTTTAAGAATGTTACACTCAAAAAAGGCAGCTAGACACAAAAAACATCTAAAGTGAATCTAACTAAAATTAATTTTATATATTAACAATAATATATATTATATTATTGTTTTTATTTATTTGTACTGATGAGCGGATTTCATCATCAACAGCTCATGAATATACGTCCCCACAGAGGGGCTCGAGTTTACCCTGAATTAGCGCGATGAGCGGATTTATTTAACATAATATTTCATTTGTCATTGAATTTTATATGAAGCAAACACCCAATAACATAGGATCAAAATATTATGTTTAGAAGAAAAGAAAAAAACATTTTTGTTTTACGATTTTGCTATGAGACTTATTAATTATTTTCATTATTTAGCTATGAATACTTTTTTACTGGCCAAAGTGATCTTTTTTGTTTTTGTTACTAAGTAAGAACTTAATTATGTTTGTTTATATTTAGACTAGCTTTCCGCCCGCGGTTTCACCCGCGTTAAATGAGTTTTCCCGTGGGAATTAAATGTTTTCTAACGGTAAAAAGTAGCTTTCAGAGCCTAACCTAAATGTGTGCCAAGTTTCATCCCGATCCGTCCAGTGCTTCTAAGGATAATACGTTTTGTACGACAGGCCTTGTGACACCCACAGTTAGGTTCGTAGGCGTAGGTTAGTTGTTGTTTGAAGCGATTTCTGGTGGAAGAATCAGAATAGTCATAAACAGAATAGTCATAAATAAATGTTCATTATTGGAATTGTCCTTTCAATCAAAATATAATAATTTTATACATACATATCTTCTATATAATAAAAATTAATTGCTGTTCGTTAGTCTCGCTAAAACTCGAGAACGGATGAACCGATTTGGCTAATTTTAGTTTTGAAATATTCGTGGAAGTCCAGGGAAGGTTTGAACGGTGAGAAAATATGGGTAGGGTAGGTGTAGGGTAGGTGAAGGGTAGGTGTTGGGAAATATGGCAGGACAACGTCTGCCGGGTCAGCTAGTAAAATATATAAACATAAAAAAACATAACTATATAATATTATATAAAATATATATATTTTTTTAAGAATAAAAAAGTCCGTGTCATCGTAAACTAACATTCACGTTTTAAAAGGTTTTTGTAATGATGTAAACGATTTTGAAATATTATGAATTTCATTGTCAATTTCAAATAGAATAAGCGTACCATTTTATGGCTCAAAGAAAACACGACAATAAACACCACGCTTTTCTACAGTGGAATAATGAAATGACGTAGTAAATTACGCGAGATCAAAGACGCCGTCGCCTTCTCACAAAATAAGATAGCACCGATTTGATTTATTGTTCAGCGATTGACCAATCAAACCAAATTGAAAAGTAATCAATCATCATTTGGACCAATCAACGGGCACGTATAAAGTTGTAAAAACTAATCATTGCAAAGTATTTTACTGCGACCCACTTGAATTAAGTAAAAAACAGGTGCGCACTCAGACTGATGAGGGACTCAAAGGAATTTCAATTATTTCGCAAATTCAAATAATAACGATGATACTATTATAGATCTGGACAACGTAAATTTTCAATATGTCAATGTATATACTATAACGTAACTAATTATTATGATTTTATTATCTATCATCATGACTGTTTTATCTCTATTTTTAACCGACTTCAAAAAAAAAAAAGTAAAGAAGGTTCTCTATTCAGCTGTATTATTTTTTATGTATATTATTAGATATCTCCGCCAATTGTAAACCGATTTTGATAATTCTATTTTCATTCGATAGGATTTTCTTTCAAAGTGGTCTTATTCCAACGACTTAAAACAGTTGCCTACGACTTATGACAATTTTTTGGCTGGCACCGACTGCAAAAGGAAGTACTAAAACTAAATATTTGCTTAATGCACTGCCTACCTACTTATATGAGGATATTGGCTTTATATTCCATCTGAAATATTATTTTATTTGTTACTTTTTAGGTGGCCCCCTAGCCGCCACGGAGCTGCTGAGCACTACACGAAGAGTGTTGTAGAGGGTTATGTGGCTATAACCAGGGCACAGTCCAAGGGAAAGAAGATATTTATATATTATATTAACTGACAAATAGTAGAGTATAGCAGAAAAGCTTTAGGGATGTACTTTCGGAGATCAGGACATGAAGTGAACAATTTGGCAGAAAAAAGACAAAACCGAAACGTAAGAAATCTGATTTTGAAAATAAATTTTTAAATGTAAGATAAAACTGCTAGCAAAAAAGGTTGCCAGTCATAAAACAGGAAAGAGGACGAATGTCTCGTTACAAGATAACCATATAAGGTAATTTGAAGGAGGTTTCTATTTTTATGTTAAAATTGTTTTTTTAAACTACATAAACGTAGTTACGCCACAGCAGCGTCATGAATAACGAAATAATATTTTATTAATTTATTCAGTTTATTAGGACTTTCTGGTTTTACCCTATCCTGCAGATCTAGATATTTTTTCTGGATCGGTACTCTTTTTTCATTTGTCATAAAGATAACATAGGTAGAATTATAAAAGTTCCAATGTGTTCTGCCTGTCGGCGTACTTTTACACATTAAAATAATAGTTAAGATAAGATTATTTAGCGATATCTACATAAGGTCAATAACTTAATATATATAATGTCAATAATGTCTATTTGAAGGTTTTTCTCCTCTTCCAGATTTTTCACCCCTTTCAGCCTGTCTTTCTTAAATCACAACCGCTTTAACGAAGCGCGAAGTACATTCGGTCAAAGTGTAGAATTCTCTGCCTAAAGTCAAGAGTAGGATTTTTGTTTAATTTATAATAAACATTAATTATTTAAAATAAACAGTGTTACTACGTTGCTTTAAAAACCATCGTGTAACAAAGTAGCTATAACTTTGGAAAAAAGAAGCAGTGACAGTAAACATTTTGGCACAAGTTCAAAATATTAAGATTAGATAGGCTCAGGTAGTTCATAAATGAATTATTAGATTAATTTGTTTTCTGTAATGGTTGCTTTGATATTAATCAAATGAGCATTATATACTTATGAGACTAAATTACTTTGTACTAAGAGTAGGAAACCCCGTAGGGCAATGGAATGGCTATGCTTGGACTTTCCCTGTGAAATCGAATAAGATACGATGAGATCTGCAGGCAAACCAAAGTTTCTGACATAGCCCGAAGAAATGCAAAACTTAAGTGACAGACAGACAAATAAACAAAACGAATTTTTACAATTTTAACAAGAAATAACACGAGTAGCTCACAGCAGAACAGACTTCAGCAACGCAAAACAAACACCACATAAGCCAGAGGGAAGTGAAGTGAAAGTGACGAAATTGATCAATCACTGAGAGTTCAATGATATAATATGACGAACATGACGTGAAGGGTGCGTTCAAAATCTGTTAAAAATTGTGCGTATCAGTACTAATAATATTTGTGACCGCTGTCTTCTTAGGTCTTTTTATTAGGACACATTTTGCGTGAATATTAAAAATACGTACTACGCGAAGTTTGAATATAAAATAACCTTTTTTACTTCTATCCAATCCTATCTGGGACAGAGTATAATTCATCATCACTGTCTTTCCCTAACTACCAAAGTGCTAATATAATATACTCGTAGCGGGAAAACTCATGCTACACTGCCCTGCCTGCGCCCCTGTAGTTTTCTGCAGTATCCACCATTAGGGCCTTTTTAGGCTGCGCAGCGTTCACACGTTCACGCGTGGGATACCCGTACGCCTTTCACCACATTACGCAACATCCTCTATAATTGATATGGCCGGCGGACGGCCAAATGTGGCACCGAGAAAAACTGGCCACTTCAAGCCGCTCTGCGAAAATGGCGGCCGAGCAAAAAGCGGCCCCGCCAAACGCGGCTCGGCCATGTGGCATAATAATTGACAAGCTTTTTCTGACATAAATTGGGTGGGAATAAGAAGTAACCGTAAGCCTTTGAGGTGGACTTGAGTCTTGAATACAAAATGGAATGGACGACGTCACTACATTTTAAAATTCATAGCGATAATAATAAAAGACTGGTAATTGTAGCTAGATAAAGATTAAACACAGCGAACTCGATCAGAGGGTCTACGAGAAATAGTTATATCCCTCGTGGTCCCATCAGTGGGACAAAGTAGTGGGACCATGGGAAAACGAGGGAAAATTGTTATTTCGTTCATAAGTACATAGTAAAAGATAGAGTACTTTTTACTGCAAGAAAACGCGCGTCAATTTTTCAGACAACTTTATGCAGAATAAATCATCAACAGCTCATATACGTCCCCACCGAGAGGTTCAAGCCTACCCTGAATTAGGGCGATCAGGCCTTCGACCACGCTGGCCCAGTGCAGGTTGGTCAACTTCACACACAACCTTTGAATTTCTTCGCAGGAGTATGCAGGTTTCATCACGATGTTTTCCTTCACCGTAAGAGCGTCGAATAAACGGTACATATGAATTCGAAATTCGAAACACATTGGTACGTGATGGGGACTGAACCCGCGTCTCGGACGGGAGGCAGCGGTCCTAGCCACTAGACCACCGACGCTCTCATAAATGCAGTCAAGTAATTCAGTTTATTTTATCCCTTGTATTGTTTTCCTAACCACAAATACCATGACATAGGTATTATTATTTACTACAATAACAGTTAACAGTCTTTAGATTTTTGTATAGAGACCGAGTTGTTTTGCCTCATCATAATAATTTGTGGTTTGTGAGGTCGCTGACCGATCTCAAATCTCACAAATACATTCAAGTCATTTGTTTCGAATATATACGGAACCCTATTAATTATTTTTCAATACACCTTGCTCGAAAATTGAACTTACGAAGGCAGTAAACTGTGCGGTAAATGCGTTTTACCGCACTAGTGCGATTTTATTACAATTTTTTTTTTATTCCTACGGTCTTCAAAATTATTATTCAGCCAGGATCATTTTGACAATAAAAATATTTAAATCGATTCATACAAAGATAAAAGTATTTTATATTTTTTTATTTCAACAAATAGTATCACAAATATTATCACAAATATTATCAGCCAGTAATATTTTAATTATAAAAATAAAATTATCTCGATTTAACAAAGAATCAATTCGTAGAGGCTGAATGTCCGCCAGAGCCTTTTCTCCGTAATTTTGCTTATAAAAAAGAAACATACTATCGTTTTGTAGTTGGCGCCAAGTTTGCAAAATTTTCATGTAATTGTTTTACATCTATTTTACATTGAATGTTGTTGAGATTAAGTGTTGATATTTAATGATAAATGTGAATAGTAAGGATACTCAAACTGCGCGCGATATAATAAATGTTAGTTTTTACAACTTCTACATGATCAATTTTACCTGTAGTATCATAGCTTTTGTAGGGGTACCTTTCTTAACCATTTCAATTTAATTATTTACTATCAGTTTTCTCACAAGTGAATTGAAAAACGTCGTACAACACACGGATCTTAGGTTTTATAACAAACTCGTGACATTATAAACCCTCGCCTGCGGCTCAGGCTTACAAAAGTCACCTCGTTTGTAATATGCCACGTACGATCCTTGTATCGTAATGTACTGTTTCAATACACCTTGCCCGAAAATTGAACTTACGATGGCAGTAAACTGTGCGGTAAATGCGTTTTACCGCACTAGTGCGATTTTATTACATTTTTTTTTTAATTCCTACGGTCTTCAGAATTTATTATTCAGCCAGGATCATTTTAACAATAAAAAATATTTAAATCGATTCATACAAAGAGAATAGTATTTTATATTTTTTTATTTAAACAAATTGTATCAAAATTATTATCAGCCAGTAATATTTTAATTATAAAAATAAAATTATCTCGATTTAACAAATAATATTCGTAGAGGCTGAATGTCCGCCAGAGCCTTTTCTCCGTAATTATGCTTATAAAAAAGAAACATACTATCGTAGTATATGTCATTCATTCATTCATTTGTTTTGTAGTTGGCGCCAAGTTTGTAAATTTTATATTTAATTGTTTTACATTGAATGTTGTTTTATGAGTGTTTTAGTGTTGATATTTAATGATAAATGTGAATAGTAAGGATACTCAAACTGGGCGCGATATAATAAAGGTTAGTTTTTACAACTTCTACGTGATCAATTTACCTGTAGTAAGGTACTATGTTATGTACCTTTCTTAACCATTTCAATTTAATTATTTACTATCAGTTTTCTCACAAGTGTATTGAAAAACGTCGTACAACACACGGATCTTAGGTTTTATAACAAACTCGTGACATTATAAACCCTCGCCTGCGGCTCGGGCTTACAAAAGTCACCTCGTTTGTAATATGCCACCTACGATCCTTGTATCGTAATGTACTATTTTTAAACAGCAAAGAAATTATTATTTATTGACAATGAACTTATGGCTGTATTATTGCGTTTTTCTTTTCAGCAGCCAAAGTGGTGGAAATCATCACCATCATCATCATCGTCAATAACTCAAAAGGGAGTAAAATAATGAGACATAAAATAATAGTTGTAACATGAATATAATGACAATAGGTAATCAAATATAATAAAATATTTTACTATGTCGAATGTTAACCAAGGTATGTAGAGTCAGTATATAATTACCTTCTTTTTAAAAATAGAGTGTTACGGATTCACTTGTATGGCGGGGTTCTAGTGTGCGTCGTGTAATGCGCCAGATATTATGGCCTAAAATATATGTTAAGAAATGACTGCCAACAGCAATAAAATTATAATTGCACTAAAAATTATGATAAATAATTCAACAAACTCTACCAATTTTGGTTTAATCGTTAAAATATAAAAGTCATAAATATGTTCAGATATACTTATTAATATTTTTTATCAAATAATGCCGTTGCTATTATGATTTTTTTTATAAGGACGATGTTGATGTCTCAATAGTTACTCTTAACCGATAAATATAAATATATCTTGAACACCTTTTCGTAGGCTCAGTTAGAAAAAGAAGGAACAAGGATTTGGTGCCACATATACTAAGAAATCGGGTACCTTTTTGGATGCAGCAATTAAATCTAATGACCTTTTTTCTAAATCTAGTTTTTAGTGCGTGAGTGTGGACTATAAAGCTTTCCTTATCTGGATAGAATTCACAAATACTTTTCTCACGTATCTTACGTTATATTTTTAGGGAACTCACGCCATGAAGTTATTTGTAAAATCCTCATACACTGTTTCAGATGATATTGAAAAAATCCTTCAAACGCTACACTTCTAGGCACATCGTGTTTACATTAATTGGCTGACTGCAAATCATGAACAACCTTGCCATAGTATTCATGTATTTTTTCCACTGTATTTGAAATAAAATAAATTAGGTATTGAATATTTAACCATTTAAGTAGAGTTTATTTAATCATTTAAGTAGAGTTTATTTAATCATTTAAGAAGAGTTTTCTCTACAAGCTTTCTAACTTTGTCTAGCAGCTAGTCTGAATGACAAATATAAGTGATATAATTCATGCGCCCCCTCCGAAACGACAAATTAATAAAAAAAAAGGGCCCCTCCCTTTCCGGGGCAAGATTTACGCGTGCAGGGCACCCAACCTCGGATTACGCTTCGCTTGGCGTGCACACCCCTTAAGAACTCACGGAATATTAAAAGAAAGTTTTTTTTTTATAGTAACAAGTTTATGATTTGAATAACAGTATGCCTACTCTTTGACGATAGGGTTGCAGCACGGGGATCTATATACATTAGGTAAAGGTAAGTAATAATACGGAATTACATGATACGCGGAAATGTTCGATTTATGGGAGATACAATTTTTTTTGTAAGGGAATAATGTTTAGTTTCATGAACCTATACACGCTCTGAGATAGTATTCAAACGATTTTAGATTGATTGACTATTTTAACTACCAATCATTGCTATTGCTGTACTAATTTGCCGTTCTAAGTTCAACGCAAACACAGCAATGTAATTCGAACTAAGTAGTTACTAGATCTTAGAAAGGTGTAGTAACTGCTTAAGCGCTACCTTCCAGCAATCAATCTTCTAACATATAATGTGAAATTCTTCTGTATAAAAAGCTACATTTTATACACGTTTAACACGCGATCTAGACAATAGATCAATCTGAGCAAAGTGATCTCATGATTAGCAAGCACTATTTGTACAAAAAACAGGCCACCCAAGACGAATTAGGAAAATCTAAAAATGTGTTACGATGTCTGCTAGAGTTCAGGGACGAGTGTAACATAGAGTCATTTTTATCATAGTGAAGTGAGGTACGTACGTACATACCATTTGAGTAAGGAGCAAAGAAAAACTACAATCCACGTATTATCACAAAGCACTATTTTGTTTTAAAGCATCGGAAAACGACGCAACACGATGAAATTAAAAATGCGTTGTTTTTGTCTTCTTTACATTGTGCCATTATTATTCTATAAGCGCCATTCATTAATATTAATTTATTATTCTTTTTTTCCTTAACTTGTTTTATCACCAGCCAGCGTTCTAATTTCAAAATTGAATTGGAATTCTCGTCAGTGCGCGGTGTCGACGCTGGCAGATAAACAGACTGGTTTCGATATCTCCAATGAAGTCCGGAGCACAAAAAAGAAAAGAAAAAACACACACGGGAAGTCTCCACCGATAATCTGAGGTAAGTGCAGTTTTGACTTTAATGTGTTAATAAAATTGTAACCGTTTTGTCGGCGAAACGAACGGGCCAAAGCGACAAGATGGCGGTTGTTGACGTGCATTTTCAACAGATTCGCAGTTACTTACTAAACGTTTTATGATCAGTTTGTTTGTATCATACAGTATTATTAGAGTTCGCTTATTCGCGTTGCGTAGTGGTACTCAGGACTCACCGAGGTTCGCAGTCATCAGATCCTGGTCTTTAGGCTTCTTTTTTCTTGGTCGTCCTTTCTGTCGGGGCGGGGGGGCCGCTGCGCCGTTGAAGAACGGACCTTTAGGAACATCGGGGTCAACGCGAGAAAATTCGGGGGAGGGGTAAGGGGGGTAGTGGGGCCCGGGTGGGGGCCCCGCGTAAGGGCCCGGGCACATCTGCGGGGGCCCCGGCAGCGGCATGTGGGGTCCATACTCCGGCATTGTCTCGTAGTGCAGCCTGCGTAAAACATCTTTGTTAGAGAACAGGCTGTTTTATTTTACCCTTTACAAGTACTAAATTATTTATCAGTCAGTTTTAATTTTAGTGTTAGTTAAAATTGTGCAAAAAATATTTCGCATACACATCACGTACTCATCGATATTTTATCATTATCGTATTTTTCAAACAAATCTTGACATACGTAGTACCTTAGTTACCTAAACGAGTAACAAGTCGAAGATAAGATAAAAATGTCTTTCTTCCAAGCAAGATTTAACAAAATAGTTTTTCGACGTCTAAGCAAGATGGCCCGTTCTTCACTATACAAGAGCTACTATTATTTCTTCTGTGCTACAAGTGCGCTCACTGTGGAGAAGAACGGCCGGAAAACCTCCACCTGTACCCTCCTCCTCCTCCTTCTGTACTTTTATTCTTTTTAAATAAAAATCTTGTTTACTCTTAATGTTTCGTATGCCGTGCTGGAGCATTCGAACACCAAGCCTCCTTATCAATCAAGTAGTCATTAGTTATCATCAACATCAACGGCCCGTTACAGTCCACTGCTGGACTATGGACCTCCTCCACTTAGTGTTTGGTTTTGTCATAATCTCCACGCTTGGCAGGCGGGTTGGAAATCGCAGATTAAAAGGTTACTGTATCAGAGAGCGCTGCTGCCCGTTCCCTGTTCAATGTGTAGTCCCTAAGTCGGCTCTTACGACACCCACGGGAAGAGTAGGTATTAGTGACACTACTCTGCCATCACCACACCGTACGGTCATTAGTTATACTTTTTGCATAAAGTCTGTCTTACAAGATACTTATTTAAACTTTATTTTCAGGAAGACATAAAATACCGTCAGGTGTTTTGTTATAGCAGCGTACACAGAGCCCTTCCCCACAAATGAAGTAATTACTAACCTTAGCCAGTCTACAGTGGCGATTTACTAATTTATTCTTATTTCTAGTATTACTATAGTGAATGTCAGAATATTTACTAAATTCGTGGATATTTTTCTTAACATACATAATATTAGCATAAATGTATTAGCATGGAACCGTCAATACTATGTATATCTCTTTAAAAAGTTCTCTAAGTGAGTCCCGGCAGCGAAGTTGGTAAATTGCTCTAACAGCTCTCTTCTGCAGAATGAAGACTGTATCAATATCAGCCGCTCGGCCCCACATGAGGCTCACATGAGGCTCACATAAGACATAACACTGTGGAAATAGCTAAAGTAAACTAATCTAGCAGTAACTATATCTTATTCTTCTAACTGCATATGCAGCCGAGCTAAGCCGATAGATAATTATGGGGACCCACTGCAGTTTTGCGTCAATAGTTATACCCAAGAAAACTGTACCGTCTACCAGATCAAGCCGTTCATTATTCAGTACAATTTTCTGCCTGTGATGGATGACAATATGAATAAAAAGACGTGTCTTTATAATATAAAAACGTCATATTATCTTTGTGTTTATTGCATGGCTCGTGAAAGACCAGCCCATCAAAATTAACATTCACCATACTCCACAACTAAATCTCTGATACTGAAGACCAGACCTTTCCGCCAACTGAACGACATTCTAATAACAAAGATATCGAGTATTGCAAAGCGTACGGAAAAAGTTGAGCTACAACTAAAGGAATTAGTTCAAATGCAGAATATCAGACTATCAGTCTTTCTCGACTAACCTGCAGTATATAGTATATTCATTCATTCATTCATTCATTCGAATCTCTGATGGATGACGGAGGTATCTTCTTTGTTAACGGAGGTTTTGCAAAGAATACAGAAGAAGTAGGGCACAGAAGGAACATCAAGCTTTCTCGCAACTAACCTGCAGTATACAGCCGAATCTCTGATGCCGAAGGTGTCTCCTTTATTGAGGGGGGTGTTGCAAAGCGCGCAGGAGAAGCAGGGTACGTGGAACACCAGGTCCCTGGCGCGCATCACCATCTCGGACGCCGAAATGGGCGTGTTGCAGCGCGCGCATCGCTTTGAACCGTATAACCTGAAGACAAATGAGTAGCTTAGATATTTGTTTTCGATAGCAAAAATAGGCGCAAATGGATCGATTTCAAGATGTTTAATAGGGATGGTACTAAGTTTCTTTAATAAAAATCTAAGCCATTTAAGTTAGGATCTTTTAAATCAAGTTATGATGCTTTAATTTCATCCCCATTTCAACCAACAATGACATGACTGGCAAAAAGTACCTATTTTATTGCAGAAGCCAAGATATACGGTCTTGGAGAACATAGATGCCTCTGGCAATATGGTTATAAATAGCAATATAACGTACACTAAAATCATTGATGCAATAGGCGAATTGAGATAAGACGGGTGCTCTAAGTGGAATACATCAGCAGATGGGGTTCATTCAACGTGAAATGTCTTCGTACACATGCGATTGCACACAATAATCGTGACGTCAGTCACATCTTGAAATCGATAACAATTGAGGAATCAAGATAGATCGGTTTTAAACGCTAAAATCGGTACGCAGCAGTAAAGGTTGAAAATACCTCTTGCGTACTATTTAAAAAAAATAACATCTGTGCACAGCAGTTTTTCTAACGCTATCATCAACAGCTTAAATATACTCGTACGTCCTCTAAGTGGCTCCAAGGGGCTCGAGCCTGCCTTATAATAGGGCTATCAGACCTCGTGAGTAAGTACGTAAAACCTCTCGAGTGGAATTTTTAACCAAGAAACTGAACGACTTTTATTCCGAAACATTTCAAATTTCGTAAATTGTTTTCGAACAAATTGAGTCGATCAGTCTGTTTGAAAAGTACGAGTATTTTGTTTTTTTAAGAACCTGGAAAAGTTTCCGGTTTTTGCAAGTTAACACGTTATATAGTGGAATTCTACTTTTCAATCCAAAATAAAAATCCGAAAGTCTTGCTGCTATGAACAAAATGGTCCAAGTCATATGCTGTGCTGCCTACCTGCCTACGCATGCTTAACATTAGCACCTACTTATTTACGCCTTGTAAAAGCAGTGGAAAGTATCGCGTAGACCTACTTCACAAGTAATTAGGTACCATTATTTATTCAGATTATACAAATTTATTCCATGATTTATATTCATCAAACTCGCCTGCGTAAAGGCAGGTTTCTATTGAGTCAGTCGCTGACGTCAGTGGGCCGTCAAGTCAGTGCTGACACGCTTGTCATCATGTAAATGATTAATTACAAGTAAGTACGGCGCAGTCGGGTCAGTCATCAACAAGTCGTCCCCACCGAGGGGCTCGAGCCTACCCTGAATCAGAGCGTCAGGCCCTCGTCGACCACACTGTCCCAGTGCAAGTTGATCGACTTCACATACAAGAACAGCAGGAGAGTGCAGGTTTCTTTCACCGTAAGAGCGTTGAATAAACAAACACATGAATCCAAAATTCGAAATCAGATTGGAACGTGTAGAGGATCGAACCCACATCTCCCAGACGGGAAGCAGCGGCCCTAGCCACTACACCACATCACCGACGCTCTTTGTGTAAATAATTTATTTCAAGTCAGTAGAGTGCTGTCGGGCAGGGCCGTCTTAAACCTATCGAGGCCCTGGGCACATAAGGATAATAGGGCCCCTATGATCTTGAAAGACAGTGTTGGCAGTATGTATTTTCTGAATTCTTCAAGATTTGAGAAATATCACTAATAGTCATCAAATAATTACGAAATCTATGTGTACTCCGGACCGATTTTCACGGATTCGGATCGGACGACGTAGTTTGAAACCACTCTTAGATTCAATTCATACTTGCGCTGAGTCAAAGCGCATTGAAACGGTCCTTTCCCCCCTAACTTAACACCGTAATACTCATGTTTCTTCTGAGAAAAAAAAGAGGAAAATAAACTTAAATTCTATTAATAAATAGCATTTCGATTGTATATGTTTCGCCCTTATTTAGTGTATAATTTGCATGTATATTTTGACATTTTGATAGTGCATAAATATCCAATGTTTAGTAATAGCTTATTTATTACAAATAAGTATAGGTCGGTAACTAGGGGGCCCCTATCGATCGCGGGGCCCTGGGCCCGTGCCCAGAGCACCCAATGAGAAAGAGGGGCCCTGCTGTCGGGTCAATGCTGACTTGGAATGTTATTTACACGATATGGCAACCCCGGATCAGCGCCGACTTGACGGCCGACTTCAATATAAACCAACCTTTACAATAAAAGACGTGATTTTTAGACCGCATATAAATCTGACGTTTTATGATTCATTCACAACATTACGTATTCAACTATTAAACATCCATGACATTTAAGAGGTCTTTGACTTCGGTAAATATTAGCAAAGCCTGTTTATTTGAATGTTTATTTTATTTCGTTTAGCGGCTACTAGTAGACGATGGAAAAATGTTTGAAGAAAATTGCCAATTGGTAGCTGAAGACGCGGGTTATTTAGAATATTTTTGTTAGCAACGAATGATGAATAAGTTCTCATTAATTTGTATCGATCGGGCATGAACCAATCGAAACCAACAATCATGGTGTGTTTCATAAATAAATGAAACTGATTGAAATTATAAATTAATCGTAATTAAATAATAGAAACTGTCTAAAATATCTTGAGTTATAAAAATATCTTGATATCAAGTTTGTCTTTTTGCGTTTTTTTTAACGTAACAATAAAGTTTTGTGACATTTTTCGAAATGGCTGAAATATGTTTTTTTTTACGTTTTCAACCCTCACATCGGCGCCAGTTCGGAAAAAGTAGATAAACAGAATCGACAAAAAATATATACCTTATATAATTATCTAAACTGGCTCACAAAATTTCACGAGAATCGGTTGAGTGCGACCTGTAGAAGAGAGAAGCAGGACATCTTCATTATTTACGTTTTTCTTGAAGTGTATCGATTTTTTCAAAGTTATCTTATACACTGGAAGAAACTCATATAAAATCACATTGAATACGCCGTCCACTGTACCACGGCCCAAGCCGGGCTAGAATTAAGCTATAGCGGCTAAGCGCCACGGCGCGCGGTCACGACGAGCGATGGTATCGCGGGAAGGCACCGGGCAGTGATTGACCTAAGTCTTACTATAGTCTACCTAGGCGCAGTATAGCTATAGATAATAGTAACCTAGGTCGCAGCCTAAACCCGTGTTGCAACCTGCGGCCCGCGGGTCGTCTCATATCGTCTGTGCTTCTTGCTAACACTAACAGACAACAGAGTTGTTTTTTTTTTGTAACTCAACTGTACTCTTGACAAAATATTATGAATTCGAAAATAACTTTCGTCTGTCTGTCTATCTTTTAAGTTTTCGCGGCCAAATTACTGAGCCAATTTTGATGAAGTTTGGTACAAAGATAGTTTGGTACCCAAGGACGGACAGTTTGAACAGTAATACTAATAACAGTAATGCTCCCCTATAAGTACTACTTCAAGCGTTACGGAAGATTGGTGTGATTATGACATATTTTGGGAATTTTTTGGGTCAAAACCGCACGGCTAGCAACATTTACCTACTATGTGCATTAAAAAACGTGAAGATCGGTAGATACGTATAATATGCCGAATCTTAGCCCATAATAGCAAATAATGCCAAAATAAATGCAAACGTGATGTAGGGGTCCTTTTTGGTAACCAACAAGGTCTTCTCTGTTCACCCCTTCGAAGATAGAAGCGTGATTTTATGTAGGTATTTTATAGAAATAAGCGGTGCGCGGACGATAAGATAATATAATAGGGAACATGCACAATTTTTTTTAAATACATTAATCGAAATATTTCAAGTTCCATATAAACACACAAAAAATAATTTTCCAAATATCTTGCTCAGAAACAAAGTTATAAGGCTTCAAAGTTGATGGTTAGACAGAGAGGTCCGACGACATATGTAACGTCGTATGTGTCGCGGGCCATACATCCGCCATAGAAAATTTTGTTTTCGTAGAGAGTGACAGATATATTTGTTTAGAATAGAATAGAATAGAATAGAATAGTCTTTATTTGTTTAATAATGCTGTAACTAGTTTGTTTTTCAATCAATTTCGATTCTGTTTTGACTGTCGGTATTCTATTTTTGTATACTTTCAGATGAACTATGAAAAAATCTATTTTGTTTATGCATGTTCCCTATGGCATCAAAGTGCGAGGCGCGACGCCAAGTCATCGCGGCCGTTTAATAAGTAATCATATTTAGTTATAGTATGCGCATTGAAGTAAATGTGATTATACGGTCCGCATTGAAGTTTATGTACAGTTCTGGTATATTTCATGATATTTTACAAATCTTGTATCCAATCCACTGTGAAAATCGTGATTGGTAGCTCCCATTGTTCGCAAATTTTTATGTAAAAATAATATATACGATTTTCAGGAAGTACATATTTTATTGTACAAAGATCGTTATTTTTGTGTTTATTATTGCAATATTTCATTTGCAAGTTCTTTTTTGTTACTTTTCCTCTAAATCAAAATTTTAACTAACGGCTTTCTTAATACGTAGAAAATTTTCGATAGTTAGAAGTCTCAAAAAATTTGCCACGCCTCTTAGCGCTCCAAGTTTTCGTTAGTTTTGATCAGTTTCTTATACGTATTCAGGTTACAATTGAACACTTCAGGCAATAGGGAGCTCATTAAATATTCAGAAATGTGAAGGTAGATGTAGATAACACAGTCGTGGCACTGTGGACCACATGGGACGTCTCACTCGGGACTCGAACCCGCTATCTGCGATCTCGAGCCGTCACCGACGGATTTAATTACCACACTAAAATCTACTGAGAAGTTTCTAACATTTCGACTGCTTTGGATATAAACATTTGATTATTTGTTTGTGTGTAAAGCTTTAATAATAATATCCTTTTGTCAAGCTGTAAAACAATGTTTTTGGTTACCGAAAGTGAAACTCGTGATTTAAAGAGTAGCACCTTTTTGAATTACTTTGTGAACTCCTTTTTATAAAACGCACCCTAATATTTTGTCAGATCTCTAATATTTTACAGGACTTCATCGACTATATAGGTATGGTAATCCCTAAACTGCAATGTATTTGTATTTTGTAACATTCCACAAATGTAAAATTTACTTTAATTCCCACAAGTTCCGCTTAACTGGCTTTATAAACTGAATGCCCTGTTTTTTTACAAAGTAAGCAAAATTAGAATAACCATAATTTTGTATCTTTTCCGCACCTAAGTCACGGGTTAATATTCAAATCTTGTTACCGCTACTTGTATGAATATCGTAAAAATCTGTTTAAGGCTTAGACACACTGGCGATTTAACAGCGAACCCACACGCCGAATAAAATTTCCATCCATCCATATGTTCACGCTCCAACCCCCGAAGGGCAAAGCAGAGCTTTAGACTTTAGTGGGCTCTCAAGGAGCTCAGACTAAAACCACATTTGGCAATATTAATAGGATCAGATTCAGGATATACGCACCTAAACGAAGATACATTATATCGATCTTCACGTTTCTTAGTTAAAGAATGAAGTTTAGCGAGCCAACAGCAGAACAGTCAGTTATTTTATGACTTTATTTGTTTTTTTTTTTATTATAATTATTATTATGGGGAAACGATAGATATATGTGTTATTTTTAATATCATTGCACAAGTGTTTTGAAGGGTACCCATAATATGACATAGAACAACATAATTTTAAAAGGAACATTGTTCTAAAATCTATAAAGGAAATGTAAGTGAATGATTATTTAAAATTTCTAGCCGTTTTTAGCATATCACAGAAAGAACTTGAGCCATAAGGAAAGTGCTCTTAAAACATCTCTCAGCTTATGTTTTTTTAATGGAGACTAGGTACGCTTAAATTACACACAACCGTATGTACTTGTTATTCATTTTACTAAAATTTTATTAAACGCGTTTAATTAAATCAAAACCTGCTTGCTTTAATTAAGATTGATGTGGAAACATTTAATTTTATTGACAAGATATTGTCACACTTTTTGGCTGTAACGTTACCATAACAACGGGCAACAAACAATAGGATTCACGATAAACGCAAAGAAGAAATCGCCGCGTTTCTCACACCGATGTAGACTCAGCCTAAATCTTGATATAAAACGCGTGTAACGTTGAGAATCGCAAATGCGCTGATAACTAACAAAACAGTTGGACATGCAACGTTGCACTGCGAATGCACAAATGCGCTAATTATGCATGCATTCAGTAATTTTGCTCCGTCTTATATTAAGTTATTTCTTGTAATCCAACCGCTTTTTTGGGTTCCGTGTTAAATAGGATATCTCAGTTTAAATTTGTAAAATGTTTATGGGACGTAAATTATAATTCTGTATTTTACCAAAACTATTATGTAGTGCAGCAGCATAATAACTTTGGAAATATTTTTAACTTAAGTTTTTTTTTATGATGCACATATTCTATAGTTAATATATCTAAATACCTTATTAAGTGCTTGCCTACCAAATTTTTGTTAAAAAAGCTCTTTACTTGTAAAAACACTGAAGGAACCCTTGCATCACAACCCTGACCCGCTCTTAGCCAGGTTAATTCAATGTCGACCTCCTTTATCAGGATCCTTAATTGTAAATGGAAATAAAATTGTAATTCGTTTGCAATCGTGGTTAGATGTTTTTCGTTAAAAATGTAAACACTTTCAAGGAAAAAACATTTCGCACGAAAATAACACTCAACAATTTTAAGATCGCGTGAAGTAAAAAATAAAAATAACAATTTGGAGTGTAAACTGTATTTGTTTTTAAAACCAATAAAAAAAGCATCATAAAATCTAGGTCTATGTATAAAATATAAAAATAATTTTAACGAAAAAATTGAAACCTCCTTCAAATTACCTTATATGGTTATCTCCACTATAAAAACGGTTCCTTGCTGCTTAGCTACTATCACCACCGCACCGCCCAGCTACCGTCCAGCTTTTATCTTCCACTTACAAGCTACTTCGTACCACTGTTAGATATACCTTAGTTAAGGTTTAGTTAGCCGTGTGGTGAGGGCAGAGTAGAATACATTTGTCACCAACCCCTACTCTTCCCGTGGGTGTCGTAAGAGGCGACTTAGGGACTAAACATTGAACAGGGAACGGGCAGCAGCGCTCTCTGATACAGTAACCTTTTATTCTGCGATCTCCAACCCGCCTGCCAAGCGTGGAGATTATGGCAAAACCAAACACTACAGTGGAGGAGGCTCATAGTCCAGCAGTGGACTGTAACGGGCCGTTGATGATGATGTTGATGTAAGGTTTAGTTACATCAATTTCATGTTCAAAACAATATAAGTTCTTAAGTTACCAAGTCCATAAAAACCAATTTAAAAAATTACGTCCCATTACAAATTGAACAATTCGAGCTGTTTTCGGAGACTGGCTGGCAGCCGACGCGACATCTCGTTTTTATTTTATTTTTCGTTAACCTAACGAGGATCAAATTAAAGATCTGGTAAAGGGACCGAAACTGAAAACCCTTTGCTTGCACCCCGAAAGGGCTCCTCCTGCTTTGACCTTCAGTACTTCTGTTTTTGTGTTCTAAGATCATAGACAAAATAAACCCGCACGATATACAACGCAAATGCTAATAATATCGAGGTTAATGTCTGAGTACGAGAATTGAAACTTTAAGAAACTTTAAAGTACATACTTAACATATTAGCGATTAAAAAATATGCGAGTTTGTTGTTTCTAAAACCGGTACTTAGTACTTTTCACTAAAATAGATTGTATTTTTCCACCAGAACGTGCTCTTTATTTTTATTCTAAAAGATGGTTGACTATAAAGTTTCTTGTTCTCCAGTACAGAATATTGTTAACTATAAAACAATACCGCTTATCTGCATTTGTATCGTTTCCCAGAAACTGCTATCTACAGCCGCTTTATCTTACTCATTCGGTGAACTTAATGTATATTTTTTATCCTGTAAAGTTTTCATTGCTCAGATAACGCACTTTTACATTACGTTTGAAGTAAAACGTAGTAATTAACAATAAACGCTTTTAGTAAAACTATAAAACGAATTAGGATATCTGTGATAAAACCAACGGCTTTATCATTTTATTAGTTATCGAAAATACATACGTACTTAGCGGGTTTCTTTATAATAAAAATATAACAGTACTGGCCACTATAGCAGCATGCTGAATAAGGGTATTTTCGTATAAGTAAAGAAATAGTTAGGTACTTCATGGAAAACTAGTTTGGCTGATCTGGTAATTATGATTAACGTATATAAGTTATGGGTCATTTTATACGTAACAAAGCTGTACTAAATAAAAAAAGTGTTTGCATAATTAGCTAATAATATTAGTATCATAACAATTTGTGAATTACAAAAGGCCACCGTTCCAGATCTTTAATAAGCTTTCATCACAAACAACAAATTGTATGTTGTGTTGCTATTTGTTTCTTTTTAATTAACAGTGAAAACTTATATATATCTCTCTTTTTTGTTACTTTTTCGTTACTTTGCATAAATAAAAGTATTATTTATATATTATTACATGTTTTCCAGAAGTGGTGATAACTGAGATAGATCCCAGGCCGGTGGAGACATCTACGACTCGTCGCACGCCGTCAGATCCAGGATATTTTTCACCATGTTTTAGGCAGAGTTTGGATAAACTGGGGCGCGAGGCGACGCGCCAGAAATCTTTGGTTTTTGGGTAGAAGCGCGAGTAGCCCGCTTCTCCGTACGTCAACCGACGCGTTTCACCGCGCAGGCGCCAATTTGTCACGCGGTCGAACAATGGCGGTATACGGCGAGCTTTATTTGTTATTTCAGTTATTTGCTATAATGGCACTTCACGCTGCTATATAACACGGCAATTCCACGCGTAATGGTCACGGACAAACACTCTCGCAGGGTTTAGAGCTAAAGAGTTGTAAGCACACGTATCACAGTCAGCTCCTCTCTCTCACACTAGATTTTCTTGTGCGGAGATAATTAAAACTAGCCGTCCGCCCGCGACTCGCGTTGTATAAGTTTTTTTCTGTGCGAATAAAACTTTTTCCCGTAAAGAGTGTCCTATGTGTTAATCCCGGGTACAAACTATCTCCATTCTAAATTACAACCAAATCCGTTTAGTAGTTTAGTCGTGAAAGCGGAACAAATATCCAAACATACTTTAACATTTATAATATTAATGTGATGTGATGTGGATGATAGATAACAGAGATAAACACAATTGAAATCACTTTTATGAGGAGGATTCAGAAGTTGCGCTTATTCTTTTACTATAGCATCCGCCCGCGGCTACGCCCGCACTATGTAAGATTTTCCCGTGGGAATAAGACATTTCCCGATGATGAGATTTTGAGTTGCGTTAGTATCATTGCCTGTAAATGGCTCATGAAAGTGGTGCCCAGGGCTACGAAGTGTAGCCCAGCAGCTGCCACACGCTGCTGGCCACACGATGGTAGTTTCAAGGTGGTGAAGATGAGGTAGAAGATGTGGTTGTAGAGAGGTAGCGTGGCAGAAGAAAACGGAACAGTCCAGATAGTTGCACACACGATTTATTAGTACAAGAAATTAAAGTAACACTTTTTAAGAGCTTACTTTCAAATAAAATCAATAATACGGTTAATAAGATGATCACAGTCTGATGTCTTGAGGTGGAATGAGGAAATTTTGATGAAAAATTACAGAGCCGAAACGGATGGATTCGAAATTTGAAAATAAATTGAAAATGAATGATGAGACTGCCAGTACTTAAAAGTACTTGCCAGAAACAAAATAGCAGAAGAAGGTAGGATAGCAGTACTGCTACAGAAGTTACCAGTACTAAATTAGAGCATTTTTCAAAAGGGCGTAGTATTGCTCGTACCGAGTGCATAAAAGGCTAGTTACGAGTAGACAAGACTTTTCACTAATTCTCAAGGTTGAAGCCAAAGTAATTTCATTTGTGCACTTTCTATTACCCGGTGAGATCCTTCGAATGGTTTAGCGGTCGCTAACATTTTAAAAGCATCTTCGACCACACACTAGCAGACAACACTAGAACGTATTTTGAAAAAAATCCATAAAGTTATTAAATAGGGACCTAGTTGATGAGCATTCGGCTAGTAAAATAATAATATACAAATTGACTTAATTGTAAGCTTTAAGAAGTTAAAAAAAAAAGCTTTACAATTACTAAGTTATCAATACAATTACCCATCGATTACTTGCTTCATTTATCTTCCAATCAACTAGCTGGTTATTACAAGGCCAATTTACCAGGACATCCTGTACAATGTTGGCATTTCATCCAGTCGTTTCAATATTCATGCGAAGTAGGACAGGTGTAGACAAAGACGCCACTCCAGCGCAGCTACACTTAATTTCTTATTGAAATCTTTTTTTTAAGCTTTTTTTCTGTTACTAATACATGTCGCATAATCAACGAATGAAGCGTAACTGGACTTGCAGAGGAGCGAAGACTCTTATAACTACTTGTTCTTATAAATATTTACTTACCTATATCTATGTTCAGTTCCAATCTTGTAAACCAAGAAACCACTTTGTCAAAACTTACAACTTTGTTTTGCATGCTTCAGATAATACGGCAAAATGATAGAAATAAACTGATGCTGTAGACAGGATTTACCTCTGCACGAGAACACTCCTATTAGCAATGACACGAAATTTGTATTTAATACTAGCTGACCCGGCAGATGTTGTCCTGCCATTTTTCCCAACCTACCCTGCACAATTTATGTAAGAATCTTCTACGAAGTATTAGAAAACACTTATAAAAAAAGATGAATTAAATAATAAATAAATATGTGGGGACATCTTCACACATGGCCATCTGATCCCAAACTAAGCAGAGCTTGTACTATGGGTACCAGACAGCTGATATACATTACTTAAATAGATAAATATATACTTATATAGATAAACAACAACCAGATACAAGGCAAACACAAGTGCTCATCACACGAATGTTCGTGCAAAAAGCACTTTGAAGCAAATGGTTGCCTGCTTTTTTTGGTATTAGTGGACATGTGGCTACAGTACCACTAGAGAATCGTAAAACGGTTAATTCTGAATGGTACACCACCATTTGCTTGCCAGAAGTCTTTGGAGAAATACGCAAGAACAATCGAAAACGAAGAATAATCCTTCACCACGATAACGCCAGCTGTCACACCTCGACCGCAACAACGGAGTATTTAAATAGTCAAATGATCAAATTGACGGGTCATCCACCGTACAGTCCCGACTTGGCACCCAACGACTTTTATTTATTCCCAAGCGTGAAGAACAAATTACGTGGACACCGATTTTCGACCCGAGAAGAAGCCGTTGATGCTTTCAAAATGCACGTTTTGGAGATACCCGATACAGAATGGAAAAAATGCTACGAAAGTTGGTTTCAACGTATGAAAAAATGCATCGATCATCACGGGGAATATTTTGAAAAGCAATAAAAGTATATTTGGTTATAGATGTTTGTTATTTTTTGTTATTCCGGATACATAAATAGCAGCCCTCGTATATATACCTATAGGTTAAAAAACTTGTATTTCAAAAAAATCAAAAGTAAAAAATTATTTATTTCCATAAGATGTTATTACATCACTTAGATCCGTCATTACATTTTTTTGGGTGAGTTCACTAACACAATGGCGGAATCTGTGGAGAAAAGGATGTGTAATCAGGAATTCTAGTGATAACTTATCAATTTTTATATCAGTTCAGTTTCTTCCAGAAGTGTAGGCTATACATCCAGGATCGGAGCCAGGGCACTGTGTGGTGATGGCAGAGTAGAATACATTTGTCACCAACCCCTACTCTTCCCGTGGGTATCGTAAGAGGCGACTTAGGGACTACACATTGAACAGGGAACAGGCAGCAGCGCTCTCTGCTGCGATCTCCAACCCGCCTGCCAAGCGTGGAGATTAAGGCAAAACCCTCCACTTAAGTGGAGGAGACTCATAGTCCAGCAGTGGACTGTATAACGGGCCGTTGATTTGATTTCTTTTATGTACGAACATAAAGTATTTATTTATACAACTTTTATTTCCGAAACGCTTAGATAGATACAGCTCTTCTGTGTCTTTCGGTACCTGTTTGCCGCTGGAGAGCCTATCTACCCCAATGGCCACCAGGTCTACGAGCAATGTGACAACTAAACCTGAACAACTGCATCTTTTATGCGCGAAAAAGTAAATCATCCTAGGACAACTAGGTTACCTTGGCGCTCTATACCGCCATGTCCTTTATCATACATCTATCGTTTAGGGATGTGACAGCAAAGATAAATATTGACAATAAATTAACTTCAAAGTAAATTATAAGAAACATTTTTTTCTGTCAATACAGAATCGAATGAGCTCCAAGCGATTAAAAATAACAGGTTATTTTGCATAACTGTTAAGTTACCTATAGTGTTATTTGTGAAGTGATGAGGGTATGTGCAAAGCCTATCTAGATTGTTAATGTATGAATATTATACCTAAACATAATTAATTAATTAATTAAATATAACGAATCACTTGGAATTAGTAGACTGCACACACTTTTCACGATGATGTTGGCTTTATTGTAAAAGCGGGCGAAATTCAAAAACATAATCGAACTGCTTCCTCCAGTTCGCAAGACAACACTCTAACCAATACACCAACAATATTTTTCCTAGCTAAACCAGGCTAGCACAGCCCTTAAAGTGAAACTTTATGACTTTTGTTCTAGATTTTTAAAAATACATTGACTCTTCATACAAAAATGATTAGTAGACCAAGTGAATTTGTATGAAAATATAAAAAATAAACTAATTTGCAAAATTCTGAAGCAAAAGTTTGATTTCATGAGCTGATCCACCAGAAAATTGTTGCATAAATTACTTTGAAAAAAAAAAGACAGACATAGATGACTAAGTAATTTCGAGAAGGTCGAAATTATGAAGCTTTTGTACCGTGGAAAAAAAATGTTATTCAGCTCAGGTACTACATGCCACCGAGGGGCTTGAGCCTACCCTGAATCAGGGTGTCAGGTCGGCCCACTGCAGTTTGGCTTAGGTAAAGACAAAATGAAGTATCCGAACGGTTTGAAGCCTAAGAATAACGTATTTAAAAAGTCATAACAGTATCTCACTTCTAAGTAAGAATCGACGAAGTGATTTATTTGTACGGAACGCAGTAAACTGGCCTGAGCGAGGGCTCGGGCCGACGGGCCAGGTGAACCCCCATCAATCGGTTCTAATTTAGCAATGCGCCGGCTAAAATTATGAGGCTGAGAATAAATCAGTCAACAGGCAGCCCTACCATTTGTCACATTGTCACAGAATGTCGCGTGTGTTCAAAAGGATAACGAGTAATGGATGACTTTTTACTGGAAAAAGTACAACGGGAACTTGAGATATTACTAATGTTTTTCACTTCTCCTTACGTTATTTCTTTATTGGTTTTATTTTACTTCACTTGTGTGTGTGTTTGGATCAAATCTTGCAAGTCAAGTTCAGTTCTAATGACCTAAAATGTTAGGAATAACCTGATGCCGCAGCCAGGATTGTCTCTTCATGAGAGAATTCCACAACGGTTAGTAGCATGGATATGAAACGGTGCATTCATATTGATCTATCTATCTATCATTCAGGATCATCTAGTTACAAATGTACTCCTTAAAATTAAATTTAAAAATGAGTTTTTATTAAGACTTATTTTGTCTACAATGTGTATCAGACATTAGACCGCTAATAAACATACAAAAAAAAATACTCTTAATAGATAGCCATTGCAATTCTTTAGTGTTCAACCATAAATTGGAGAATGGTGATATCATTACTACAGATAAAGATGTGACAGTTTTACACTGTTTCATGTCTATTATTTTTATTACTACCTCTGGAAAATAATAATAATTATTCGGTTTTTCGGTCTTTTGATATGGTCGTTAACAAGATGACCTAGCAATTAAAAAATTGGCGAAAATACGTAAAAATAAAATATTGTTCCTTTAAAGTATCTCGTACATAATATCGAGAATATCTATAAATAGAAGTCTCACGTTCGAGTTCTTGTAGTACCGCAGCCGCCCCGTTCCGGGCGATTGGTGCGCGACACCGTGTCGGCGCGGGCGCAGCGCGAGGAAAGTAATAGCACCGACGCCATCTATCGGCGACGGCAGATCAATCTCGAGCTCGAATTTGTCGCTTCGAGTATTTCCGGCGATCGGGGCGCGAAAACCGCTGGTAGCACGTAGATGTCGGAATGTGGTACTCAAACTCATTGTTTTGTTTACGTAAGCATATCTATATCTACGTAATTGTTTCGTTCACTGTACACGGAATCACCAGTATAAATAAATAATCTTGTCTCTAGGAACAAAGTTTGTTCGTTAGGTTTCGATTTCCATAAAATAGTTACTTCAGTAATTGATTCACTTTACATAATTCCTACCAAGTCTGTAGAGTACACGTAATAAGAAAACAAATATTAAGTACATTTATTATTGACGTAACTTTTTCTTTTCTTCACTCCACATTTTGGAAAGGTTAAAGTTGTGAGGTCATACATTAGATAAGTATCAATGCCTATTTGTAGGAAAATGTTGTATGTAACGCATACAAACTGTTCATAACAATATTCGAGGTTCGGAGGTTTGTTGCGCAGACGTCGAATTTTCGTCAAAACACGTTCGTAGATTTAGATCTGTCGCCCACTGGTGCATGGCTAATAAAGGGCTAAGAAACGTAGGAATGTTATTTAATTAAAGAATATGATTTATGTCTCGTTTCGAAATGCGAAACCAGGGATTGTGATGTTGGTCATCGACTTTAGAAGGCACCGTAAGAGGAGTTGAAAAGCCAGGGCGGGGATGACCTTGAGGAAAATAGAGGAAGGTCCTGCGACTCTGATCATTCTAGTACATCTCTACAATCTTGATACTGATGCCCCTAGAGACAGATGCGCCAGCAACGTTTATGTATCCAATTTTTAACGGTTTCATAGTGTCCTGTAGCGTGGGATACGAGTATTCATACTTCTTCGTTATTGATCTTATTTGTCTACAACTGACAATTGGATTCGAAATTTAAGTTCGGTCTCGAGTTCGCTTCCCTATCAGTTCGCAGTGTTTGACGCATTCTTGTTCCGGCAGCCGAACGGACTGGTGAGAACCTCTCGCGTATTGCCTTGCTGAGTGCTCTTCTGTTTCTACTGAGTGTTATCCCTTATTTGTCTACGCTACCTCCTCTCATAAGATTAGGTTCAGTGTGTAGATATTTGCGAATTTAATAAACAAATGGTCGAGCTTTATACGTGTCATTTTTTTTTTGCAGACCCGCAGACCTACAGACACCACAGTACCTACCAATGAAGCACCTTTATTATTTATTACCAAGGGTGGAAACCGGTATTTTTTTAACCTGGTGAATTTCAGTTTCAAACCAGATCCCAGGCGAATCACTTGTAAAGCGAAACCGACTTACGAGCTTCTGGGATAAACCTGGTTAATCCCAAGCAGCGTGTGACGAGTAAAGCGCGATGCTCTATCTCTTTCTTTCTTGTGCATAAATTGTGAATAAATGCAGCGAAACCAGATTGAGGACCAAAGACTGAAGCAAAGCAGTCCGATATTTGAGCAGGAATCAAAATGAAAATGCTCTATGATCAGAACCGAAAAAAATACCGCTTCTTGCGAGCCGAATTGTAATGAAATGTATGGACATGCGCGCAAACTGGTTTGAAAATTCAACCAGGTATTCAAGCCTTGTTTATTACCTGTTGCTATGTAAGAAAAAATGTTCAGAAGCAGAATTTTACAGGCATCTTTAAAATGTTTGCAACATAAAACAATATGGAAGCCATGAGTGCGGAACTGACGTCGTAGTCAGTTACACGAATACAGTCATATTCGACAGTTTTCTCTAACTCTATAAATATTAAATACTTAATGTGAGTCAAATATCCCCCATAATTATCGGTGAACGCTCAAATCCGTTGCGAACCCTATCTATAATACAAATACTGCAAAAAAGCTAGGGCTCCAACTTACACACTCCAGCAGCTCCATTGAATGTCGGTTTAGTAAATGTGCATTCTTCTTACATGCACGTGTAAACTACAACAGTGGCGCAGAAAATCAAATTGTCAGCCATTTTGATTTAAATTATAGGCCATGGCATTAAAGCCATGGGTTCTAACAGGTGTAACAGGTATATAATATTTATTTTTTAAACGTACCTAACCTACACTTGGCGCATGTAGCTTTTAGCAAAGAATTATCTTTTTTTTTTCGATTGGAATCGGCTGATGACCAGGGTTTGAGAGGTCGGTTGTCGACTTTTGAACTCATCAAGTGTACGCACTGCAACAGCTTGATATCATTTTAATGAAAAAAATAAGATGCGGTCACAATAATTTAATTCTAGTACATTAAAATTAAATAACAGATTTCATTCGTACCTGTTATTTAAAGTAACAGGAGCAGATATCGGTCTCCCATCTCTAGCAGGTACAAAGAAGGTAATTTTAATGGAATGCACTTTTTGCTGCACTGATCACTGTATGGTGTGCATCAAAGTGGTCTATCGTCGCCTTTCCTATGGTTACCCATCAATAGGCGCTTGTTTTTATCCTTAATTAAAATAAAAAAAACTGTATCAATTAATTAACATATAAATGGAATAATTATAGTGCCGGCTAAGCCACCTCTCCTCATCCATTATTTCAAACCAATAAAAAAAAAAAATAATAATAATAATGGAAATATTTCAATAAATAGCTTTCCGCTCGCGGTTACGTTTGCGTTGTTTTTTATTTTTCCCGCGGGAAGAATGTTTTTCCCGCTGTAAAATTACTGTCACTCACCAGCCCAATATATTATATATATAATGCTTTTTTATATGTAATGTATAGGTATAGTATGTTGGATGATAAAGATAGCACTTTCCTGTGCATTTGTTATAGCAAAGCAACATGTTGCATACATTGTCTAGCCACATTTTTCACATATTTTGAACATACACGCTCCAATACCATGTGTTACAAAATTATTAATTTATTAAGCCATAGATTACACAATCGAATACAAGGGTGCGTTCACACCGAATCGATCAAAACGCAAGACGGTGCTCACGCGCAGCTTATCTCGATTCACACGCTATGATGAAGCGAGCCGATCAGTCCGCGCCGGCTTGTCCAAAAATTATCTCATGGTGTCAACTAGATCGGCTAATCAAAGGTCACGCTAAATTAAAAGAAAGTTTATGTTTATGTAACTGTAAAAGTCTGAACTACGGTAAATTTTAAATTTACCAAGTCTTAGAAGTATGTACTCTTTGTGCCAATCATTTGGTTCGAATTTTTACAGGTATTCGTTCTTAGCTCATGCTGTTGATGATGACAGGTATCCACTTAGTAAATCTTAGATTTACCTCAGAGACACAGCTTTTAACTCATATACGAGACGTTCACACAGAAAAGCTAAAACCTACCCTGAATTAAATCGAGCCTTCCTTAGTAGATCATGCTGGCCCAGTGCGGAAAGACTGAATTTCTTCGTAAATGTCTGAAGGTTTTCTCACGAACTATTAATATTATGCCGAAAATTTACTGAGTGACTGAAACTCCTATAAGGTATACTGAGTGAATGAATGCCAGTAAAATGTGGTAAAAGTCCGAAATAAACGATAAGCACAGAGATGTTCGGTCGGGCTTTTACAACTAAGACTTGGTAAATTTATAGGTTTTTTTTGCCCTAACGGACCTAATCACTACTTCTACCAAAGTGGTAATCGCGTGCGCGAACTTGATGGTAAAGCCTAGGATTCACCGCAGTTCAGACTTTTACAGTAACATATATAGGTATACAGTAAAAGTGTCAAGTAACAGGTACCGAACGGAGGAATTATTATTATATTTCTGAGTATTTGGCATATTTCCCGCAGGAATAAAAAAATCCCGGAAAAACGAAAACATTACAGGCATTGGCGTAGTGTTTGAAATATTTAAAACCTGTTTTTAGGTAGTAGATACTTATAAAATGTGGAACGAAGGTGGAGGTGGTCTTTTTAACTTAAAAATTGATAATTTCACAAGAGATGTTTTTTTATTTTCTTTTTCAAAGATCTTTACACACGCGCAGCCTAAGCCAACCTAACCTAACCTAGAATCTGCTCTCTTCTTTCCAAGTCAAAACTTATATTCCAAATTCAAATAAATCCAAATGTTTACGGCCAGCAACAGCCAAAGAGGCATAGGTATGTACACATACCTAACTAAATGTTACATGAGTGTAGATATATGACGCCGTCCGACTCCGTTCACTTTTACAATGTCTATCAAAAACTTATCTAAATGTATATTTTATTTGTCTCCTACCGTTCTACCAGTTTATTGCAGTGTCGTATGATAAGTTGAAAGCTTTTTATGTCTTTTTGTTTTATTTCTAGTTTTGTTTTTTGTTTGCTGGAGGTGCCGCCGCGAGTTTCTTCTTTACGTGTCTATGAAGTCAATATTAGATTAAAATTTAAAAGTGAATGCCTAAAATATTGAATCGGAATGCCATACATTATGTTATTACTGACTGGCTTTCCGCCCGCGGTTTTACCCGCGTTTAATGAGTTTTCCCATAGGAATGAGGTGTTTTCCCGCGGTAAAAAGTAACCTATGGCCTATTCCAGGACCTAACCTATATGTGTGCCAAGTTTAATCCCGATCCATCTAGTGGTTCAAGCGCGATTCGGCAACAAACATCCAAACTTTCGCATTTATAATATTAGTAAGAAGGATTAGTAGGATTAGCCAACTATTGATATTGTTAATCTGTCCGATAGGCAATTTAAAACTAAAATTTTAAAAAAAATATTTTCTAAGGCCTAAGTAAACGTCTGCTCAACTGTTGTTCCAAATCAGCGGAGTAGATTGTAATTATGACTCATGTATGATTATTGAAAACATTCCACGCGCCCAATCAGTAACGCGGCAAATCATTCACCGATACGGAATCCCAAGCGACGACGACTAACGGTTGACAAAATAGTTGTCGCTACAACAAAATATAGTCGTCAATTGCACAAAGGGACAAACCGCAGCGGGCCGTGTTACTCTATAGGACAAACCGCACAATGATATTGTCATCGTTCATTTGTCAAAACCTAACAATGTAAGCTTTGCATGTAAGCTATGACCCGTATAAAGAGAGATGAAAAAATTGGCCGGAGCAACACGTAGAAGTTAAAGAGGGGTTCTGCAGCTTTTTAAAATTGGGGTTGTTGGCATCAATGTACGTATTTTAGTGTATAATTTTTTGACGAAAGACTAAATAATATGTTGTTTTTATCTTCCGTAATTTGGTGGTAATAGGTTGGCCACTTGTTTTGTATGGGATTATTTTTGTCTACCCATTTCTCTTGGGTAAGTTTGACCCACACCGACCCGGTAGTTTAGCTTACATACAACACGTAACGCATGTACGTACTACAACATGTCTCTTAGAAAAAGTTGTTGCATTGGCCTCGATTCGGGACGTCGCGCTCTAATCCTTAATTTAAGTTAGTCCGCCCTTTTTACCTTTTAAAGATTGAAAAGGGACAGGAGATGGCCATCCTAAAAGTAGCGCTGTCAAACATCGAATTTGAACCTTATGGCCGTGTCGATTGCACAATTTTAGAGAGCACTCAAAACATGCGACAGCTATGCCCTTATTTTAAGTTATCATTCATTTAAAATAATATAATTCGTTAATCGCCTCTCTTTCATTGGTCATAAAAACGAAAAGGATAGCTGGATTTTAAAATTAGAATTAGAGCATGACATCCCTTATTCTTTGCAATTGTGATCATCGTTCGCAATCACATTTTACAAGAAACGGGTCAAAATACTTCAAAAAGCAACATAACTGATGTATTCAAAATCCTTATTAATTTCATAACGATCGATAGTAACAAGTTGAAGCGTGTCCATATTTCTTAATTATTTACATCGCTGTGAATCCTTGACGTCAGTATGCCTTGATCGATATTACCTCCGATTCCGGCAGACACCGTCCAAACCTAAAATTAACTGCCTTAGGGCTAGAGATAACCGAATAATATTATTATCTAAGAAGAGCATCTGAAAACTACAATCATGTTTTGTTGCGTGAATCATAATTATATGACTAAGTTGTCTTTTACACTACCGTATTTTAGTTAACTTTTTTCTTTATCTCATAAAAATAAAATGCTAATTTAAGTAAGTAAGTAAGTAAAAACTCTCTTCCAGACAATCTTTGGGAAGAGGACATTCAAAAAGAAGACTGCGGTAGTGCAAGAGCAAAAAAGAAAGAAAACAGGACAGTAAAAATAAAACTAGTGGCTCTGTGAGCTGTAGACCTCGCGAGTCTGTATATATCTTTTCAATTTTTTTTTCTCGACAAACATCCCCAACCCCTTGATTTTTTGTATTTTCAAAGTTTTTTTTTTTTTTTTTCATTTTATTTCATTTCATTTCATTTTATTTTAAGAAATGTGACCTGTAGAGGAAAACATCCTCAGCGGTAGACCTTGTAAGCTGGCAACCCCCATAACTCCGTCATTTTTAAAAATTTCCAAAACCTGACTATACAAAAAAAATCTATTAATTTATCGAACCTGCTCACAAAATTTCACGAGAATCGGTTGAGAAACGCGAAATAAAACATATAAGTTAAAAGTACAATAAATACACAAATACATACATACAATAAACATACATAAATATACAAACATAATACATGCATACATACATACATAAATATATCAAAGTTATACTAATTTAAGTTATACGAGTAAGTTTCTTGTTTGGATACATAAAGAACTTTGTCTATTTTTTTATCTGGCTTGCTGTGTGTACTAATTTCAGTACTTAAACAGATAGTATTAAGAAAAACGACGGGTACAGAAACAATCGACCAAGATGTAAGATGGATGGTTTTTTTTTGCCGGTTTTGCCAAAATTGTGGCTTTGGAAGTAAAATTATGGCTTTGTAAAATAGTGACTTTGGAAGGAAAATGCACCTGTAAGTATCCCACGTTTTCGTTGCATAATTTATAGTTCTTATGGTAAAACAGCGGTGTCGCGTCGTGCTAAAACGTCTTGTTAGTGAGTAATAACTACTTAATATGTTTCTTGAAGACATTTCTATGAATGTTATTGTACAATTGTTTTTTTACCTTTCCAACACGAAGTTTTATTTCAGCTGGAAACTTTTGTATACTCGCAGTAACACATTTTTGATTGTATTAAATGTTTTACCACAAACAAAATAAAGATCTGCTGTGATTGGTCTGCTGGAAGATATTTCTTTAGAAATAAGTTGTACCTGTTGTGTCGTTTTTCTTCATGTTTTATGTTTTGTAATTTACTTGTGTACAATAAATCGTAAATAATTAAATAAATAAATCTGTCAAATACACCCTTTTTATAAGAAGAAAAACCCATTCTAAATAGTAAACTATAGTATAATACCTACCTAGTGTACCTAGTCATTGCTATTGTATTTAACAATTATTGCACACAAAACATACATAAACAATAGTTACATCTGCTGGCCGTTTTTAGTTTTTAAAATGCGAATACGACAGATGATTTTATTTAAGGAATAGAGCATGACTTCCTGAATTAGCCCCATTATGTAGTAATAAAAAATGTTATAACGAAGCTAAAGAGCTATAACATGTAAAAGATAAGTATTTTCAATTTTTGACATCTATATTGTTTTATACCCCATTCAACGGACCCCTAATTTTAGAAAAAAGTTCCTTCCGCCTAACCATCTGCTCACAGTGGGTCAAGCGATTGTGTGCGCAAGCGCAGGAGCGCAATGACAACATTGCGGCTAGCTAATCTCGGATTATGTAACTCGAGATTTTGCATCCAGCCAGTGTTACACAACTTCCTTTTCCTGTTATTTTGAGGAAGTCGTTCGAAATTCGAATAGAAATTGCATCTGGGAAGGATAATAGGAAAATAAATGATACATAATAAAAACAATAGGCATTTTTTATATTTTCAGTAAACAGGGTAAATCATACTATAGTATTGTAATATTAAAAGATCTGTCTATGAAATGTACTAACATAGATAAAAACACAATCAACCGTAGAAAAGCGTATTTATATTTTATTTTTATTTATTTAAAAGATATTTTTTAAACATGTTCTATACCAAAAGTACCTAAACAAAAACCCTCGATTAATACTAATTGTTCTGGTGACGATTTACTATTGATAGAAGCCCAAAAAAGCAGAAAGTTGTAATATTTACTTTGAAATCTACGTTAGCGTAAGGTGGTCAGATTTGTATGAAAAATGTTCTTAAAAAGCTACCATATTTACTTTGTATGCAATAAGTTACAAATTCCTACTACTACGAGATTGTACCTCTCAGGTGCTTTTTCGAAGTCGACCCCCACGACCTTACGGTCGACAACCAACCTCAGCAACCTATTCTACTCGTACCTCAGGTGAAACATCGCACTTAGACGCGAGGGTTTCATGTGTAGTACATTAATGATGACTGTAGTTCATTTCCAATTTCAAATAAAATCAACGGCCCGTTACAGTCCACTGCTGGACTATGAGACGTTTGGTTTTGCCATAATCTCCACGCTTGGCAGGCGGGTTAGAAATCGCAGATTAAAAGGTTACTGTATCAGAGAGCGCTGCTGCCCGTTCCCTGTTCAATGTGTAGTCCCTAAGTCGCCTCTTACGACACCCACGGGAAGAGTAAATGAGTGACAAATGTATTCTACTCTGCCGTCACCACACGGCCGTGGTATTTGCAATTTGAACATGACTAAACCCTATAGGTCATTCCTATCATAAAAACTTTACTTACAGTTATTAAAAATTTATTTAAAAAATGTTTTCATTCGGCCACCCCTCTTACATACAAAAAATGGAAACTGGCTAGATAATGCGATTATTCACCTCAAGGCGCACGAATGCGTCAACTGCCACAGATATTACAATTACAAAAACACGAGGACGGACCCTACACTTCAATATTTAGAGTTCTGCAGGCAAAGGGCCTCTTTTTAGAAAACATGGTTGATATTATTACACACACGTATCTACGGGTTATCGCCATGATTTAAATGATGTTTACCTTCACAATCGATTACTAAAATAAACTAATCAAGGTGCCGAGCAAAAATGTAGTCCTATATTTTTGGGTGAATGAAAACAAGTTCCCCTGCACGCTCCTGCGAAAATTCAGTCAAGAAGGCCAGTATGAAGTCGACCAACCCGCATTGGGCTCTGTCGAGGCTTGTGATCACCCTAATTCAAGGTGGGACGAATATGAACTAATAAGCCTTCCGCTCCCTACAAAAGTCCGGTTAACACGAGAAAGACCAAAGCCGTCAATTTGACCGCACGGCGATTTCATTCTTAAATATTTTACAAAGCATGTTTTTGTTTCTTTTCATATTTTATGACTTTTCCTAATTTGCTATTATTAGGCTAAATCTATATTAAAAAATATTTAACTATATGTTGTATATGAGATTCCTTTACAAATACCTACTAAGACACACACAGCAGCGATAAGAATAGTAAACAACGATTTCTTCAAACTAATGAAACTAAGGTACTTTTGTTTTTACTTATGTTGAATTCTGAGTAAGTTGTTACTGTCTAGCTTGTTTACATTACACTTAGTAAACATTGACTTAGCAGCTATAATATAAACTCGTGGATTCTATCTATACCGAAAAGTCATCTCGGCATGATTTTATTAGTGAGCGAACTACGTGCAGAGTATGTGAAAAAAAAATCTACTTCAACTGCGACTCAAAGACAAGAAACTAATTCTGAAACAAGTGAACGATGTACTAAGCAATAAGAGGCGGCAATGTCAAGTCAATCGTAATTGTAAAAAAAAAAACGTGTGAAAACTACACAAAAAGATTTTTAAAAACCTATTACTTGTTACGAATGTTACTCAGTGTGCTAAAATTGTTTATTATTAAAAATTAAATTGATATTAATTTTATTTTATTTTAACGCGCTTTGACCGTCAAATTGACCGCTGCGGTCTTTGAAGGTATAGTATGAAGCCCGGCCCTTTTAGTGTTTGATACGTCGATTTTGCACAACAGGCGTTGTCCATAAAAAAAAAGTGTTCTTTCACCTTTTATTCCTCAAATTCCACGAACCCAGTGGGGTTCTCTAGCCAAATTAAGTGCGTGTAACCAATATTTCACAACCTAGAATCTAAATTCTAAATCCGCTGCATGCAAGTAAGTGAGCTAGACTGATTCCATAATGTACCTACTAGATTTTCATATTGTAGTATGAATAATGCAGTGTGTAATCCTATACCTTTGGAAAGCTCCGACAGCATTTTGAGCGAGATAATTATTCATCAAAGTAAATTCAGGTAGCAACACTACAGTCATCATTCGTGGTCGAGCATTCCGTTCTCATTAGCGCAGTGTATTGATTATCATTACGAAGGTTCCGGGTTTAAATACCGGTGGGGGGGATTCTGAAATGGTCGCATTTCATGATGTGAGCAACTTTTGGCCAGATCATTAAATCATGAACATTTCATGAGGAAACAATTCTAAAATTTGTTTGGAACTGTATTGTTACTAGTGTCAAAAAATATATATATAATAAAAATATAAGAAGCTCCTGTTGTGTCTTGCTTGTTTATGTACTTAGTCAATAAAATAATATGTGTGCATGCGCATGTTTAGGTTAAGTGATTGTGTAGGTAGTAGGTTACTTAGTTATAGGATAGGTACATAAGTATTAATATTATGAGCGTTTCATTCGCCATCAAATTATTACAGTTTGGCGAGATTGTAGCGTTTCATCAACATCAACGGCCCGTTACAGTCCACTGCTGGACTATGAGCCTCCTCCACTTAAGTGGAGGGTTTTGCCATAATCTTCATGCTTGGCAGGCGGGTTGGAGATCGCAGATTAAAAGGTTACTGTATCAGAGAGCGCTGCTGCCCATTCCCTGTTCAATGTGTAGTCCCTAAGTCGCCTCTTTCGACACCCACGGGAAGAGTAGGGGTTGGTGACTAATGTATTCTACTCTGCCGTCACCACACGGTTACATGCCTCTATCGTGTAACAACGATATGATCAAATAGTCCTGACCATTTCATGAAGTATCTGCGTTTTTATTTGAACATATCGACAAACGATTTCTCATCATTGATATGGCCAAGGCACATCATGATTTGGTCAATGGACAGTGAAATATTTTATGAAATGCGACCACTTCATGAAATTCTCAAGCATTTCATGGTGTGGGTAATTCTACGACATGGCCATGAGCTACGACATCTATACGCAGTTTGGTTAAAACAATGCAGGCTGTATAACATGATTGTCCCGTAGTTGGTTCCGGCTATAATCTTCGGATGATAGTCGTTACATGAGCAACCTTACAATCCACCCAAGAAAGAAGAAACTAGCCTGCTTCAACTACTTGACGATCAATTAAAAGTTGTTTTTGTGAAATATCAGCAGAAATATCGAGCCACCGAACGATATTGTTGCGACGTTTAACCCAAATGGCGAACCATCAACATTCGCCGCCGTCGCAGCCGCCACGGAGCACTACACGAAGAGTGTTGTAGAGGGTTATGTGGCTATAACCAGGGCACAGTCCAAGGGGAAAAAAAGGTATTTATATATTATATTAACTGACAAATAGTAGAGATTAGTAGAAAAGCTTTAGGTATGTAATATCGGGGATCAGGACATGAAGTGAAGAATTTGGCAGAAAAAATACAAAATCGAAACGTAAGAAATCTAAATTAGAAAATGAATTTAAAATGAAAGATTAAACTGCCAGCAAGAAAGGTTGCCAGTCATAAAACAGGAAAGAGGACGAATGCCTCGTTACAAGCCTACTCCGAATTAGATCTTAATATTGAACGGATCATCATCATCAACAACAGATCACGTATTTCTCCCTCCACCGAGGGGTCGAGTCTACAGTGAAATATTAACATTTAAATAAAACAATCCAACTTTATATGTCTTCCGAAGCAAAGAATAGTTTTTAAACACAAAAAAAATGCTTTATTTTTAAGTATTTTTATCTTCGGGTAAGAAGTAAAAAGTTGCAGTTGCCTATCACATTACGTACGACACAATCATGCTACTTTTAAACTTAAATTGTAGTTCGTTGCTTAAATACTATTCAATTATTCACTCTACACGTTTAATAAACCATCAGGCGCCTTGATATAATAAAAAGTACTTCTATGTTCTTAAATTCCTTTTTCAAAATATAAATTCGCTTTTTGAAGCTGCAGCGCCAGCGCGCGGGCGCGGGCGTCCTAGAACTTTATCACGCTCATGTCATCGAGGGTTGAAAAGTAGGGAACAAATAATAAAAAAAGTCGAGTGACTATTTTTTTATTCACTATAGAGTCAAGAGCTGCTCTTCAAATTTTGTTTTTATTTACAATGGTTTTTTTTATGTTTGTGTGCTTATGGACATTGTTTGTTGCTGTGTCAATAAACATGGAGTGGTCGTGAGCACTTTTATTTGGTATTGTAAATAAACACTGTGAAGTGAAATACATCTTTTGATTGCTTATATTGTCTAAAAACTATAATGGCTCTGTGAGCTGTAGACCTTGCGAGTATTTTTGTTTTCGAAATGGCTGATTTAATATTTTTGTAAATTTTCAACCCTATTAACTCCGTAATTATTTAAAATTTCCAAAAACTGACTTGACAAAAAAACCTATATGTTTATCGAACCTGTTCACAATATTTCACGAGAATCGGTTGAGGAACGTGACCTGTAGAGTGGGACAAACAGATCGACAGATGGACAGATACGCATACAAAAGACGCTTCGCGCTCGCTCGATCACTTATACCTATAATGTAAACTTGCGGTTGTCGGCACTTAGTAAAACTCCATGTTTAACTTTGGGATTAAAACACTTGTACTAGTTTCACTATTGATTTAATTAACCCTTGGACGAATAAATTACCCCAATCGGTTTTGACTGTTATGTCATCTTCAACATAATTGATTTTCAAACTACAATATAACGTTTTACATTACATAACATGCAATATTTTTACAACTGTTCCCGAAGTTACTAGTACAAGTTACTGAGATGTTCCAACTTATTTCGTTCGTGAGTTGAAAGCATTTGACAAAATAATAATAAGATAAAACGCACGCGTATGCGACAGAAATACCACAAACACTACAATTTTCTCCCATGGAAAACATTAGGAAATCAAAGCCAACGGCTGTTTATGACGTCACTGTTCTGTAATCGTCGTTTCATACTTTTTTTATTAGACTACAGCTTTCTACTACGAGTAGATTAAAATTGAGAATAATAAGCCACACTACAACTGTTAGATACTAGCTAGGGTACATACCTATATTATTATTATATTATTCATTCTTTATTTGTTTGTTTACTAATTATATAATTAAGTTTAGATAAGAACTAAATCATTTAACTTTCATTTTCCTAAGTGTCTCTTTTACCAAATTAGTTTACTATTCTCATAGACTTTGATATTGTTTGTATTTGTAATTTAATAATCATTCTTCTTAACGTTTTGTAAACATTATTTGACTAATCACTTGTCTTATGTATAAAAGGTCCACTCCTTGTAATATTTAATTATTCTGTACTCCGAATTCTAAGCAACCACTACATTGTAACTAAATCCTTGTAAAATAATAAAGTAATTTATTTTTTAAAACTCTTCTTGTCACTACCGCGTAACAGTTTGGCGCAGTCGGTAGGATCTCGCGTGATCCGCTGTGTATAATACGCGAACAGTCGAAGCAAACGTACACTTCGCAGCGAGATACAAACATCGTCCAGAAGTCGAAGAAGTACGGTAGCTGCAGGCTTTTGATCGCTTCGCCGGACCATGCAGATCGTCACAATACTATTACTGTGGTAAGTGGCAAAGATTTATTGTTCTGGTACCTACAAGTCCTAAATCTAGACCTCACCCCTAAATCCTAGATCTCCTAATCGGTTGATACTATTCTTATTTTGTAACCTGTTTATACGGAATCTGCTATTTGTTTAACGTTTATTCTCTTCAAAGTTATTTGTCTCTTTCCCTCTCAAAATGCCAGATACCAAACCAACGAACGAATTAGATCTCAATACCCTACTAAAACTAATTCCTGATTTCAATACTGCTGAATCAAGTCAAGTTTATAGATTTATACGATCGTGTGATTCCGCATTTCTTCTTGCGTCTATAACACAACAACAACTTCTCCTGGTTTACGCACTAAACAGAATCACCGGACCTGGTTCCTCTGACGTACATGCCAGACAGTATCTTTCTTGGGAATCACTGAAGGCTTTTCTAATACAAAAATTTAGCCAGACAAAAACTCTCGCGCACCTTAATCTGGAATTACAATCATTATTCCAAAAGCCAAGTGAATCTGTAACCGAATATTTTCTCCGGGTTGATCTATGCCGGAACAAAATAATTGAAAAACTGACAACTGAGATCTCGGGCACTACCTTAGAAGGGCGCAAGATCACAACTGAAGAAACAGCTCTCAATGTCTTCATAAACGGGCTCGCGTCAGATATTGGTACCATGTTACGTACTAAAGAATTTAGCAAACTAGATGACGCGGGACGGTTCGCTATCCAAGAAGACAAAATTCGTAAAATGAACCTAGCTCGAAACTCCCTGTACCGCCATCCTATTCCAGCACCTAGGTCACAACACACATTACTACACAGAACACCTAACTTTAATAGGAATCACCCAAACACACACGAAGCCTCTGGTTCGAGACCGATGCAAGTTCAAAGTCAGCAAAGATTCAATGTACCGCCTACAAAGGTATGTAACTATTGCAAAAAACCCGGTCACCTTATCGCTGATTGTCGAAAACGTGCTTACAATAACTCTGTAAGACAACAAAATCCAACATCCACTGCAACTTACACCCAGCAACAACCCAACGCTAAGGTGAACCATTTAAACTCACCACCGGTCATGGAGGTGGGCTCTCGCATGGCAACAACCGCTTCAGCCCATTACTCGAACTCGGAGATACCGATATCGGAGACGACACAGGACACAAATACGGACGACCTGCAACTCGGATGGTGAACCACTCTAATTACCTTAGCCCTAACAAAGGCAGACCAGCCGGTAAGTCAAATATAACCACCTCAAAACGCGACGCATGGACTCAGACACCCAAAAACTCTACCTCACAGAATCTCTCAAAATCATGTACCAATCACGGACAGGGTAACCAGCCCCAAACACCCAATTCTCTAAATCCTACGAAATCATATACAGATTATCTAGAAATCAGTCACGGACAGGGTAACCAGCCCCAAACACCTACCTCTCCAAATCTTACAAAATCATGTACAGACTATCACGAAATCAGTCACGGACAGGGTAATCAGCCCCAAACCCAATTTTCTAATCAAAAGAACTCAAAATCTCTTAAAAAACTTACAAAATCTAAGAAGTCACGTAAATCAAAGAAATCATTAAGACAAACCAAATCAGCTAAAAAAGAAATCACAAACTCTTATAATATCTCGTCCTTAAACATTCCTCCTGAAAACTTGTTACATTGTAAATTTCATATAGACGGCCAGCCAGTCACATTGTTAGTCGACACAGGCGCTGCTATCTCAGTCATCAACAAACAGAAAGTAGGAAATAACCCAATCAATCGATCCAATGTAGTATCCATAATAGGCGTTTCTGGAAACAATTCTACAATCAAAACAGACGGCACATCTCTCATTTCTCTTGACCAGTTTCCAAAACATAACTTTCATGTCGCTGATCTAAATATCTCCGCTGATGGTATATTAGGTAATGACTTCATGACAAAATTCAATGTTCATATTTATGTACAATCTAAAACTATGCGGGTGAGAAATGTCTCATATAAACTATTCTATCTTAATGAGAATACAAACGAATTCCAAGAAGATAATCAGTTTATAAGTAAACGTGCCGAAACGGTAATTGCTTGTATGTCCGCCAACCTTACTAACGGTCCAGCCATTGTTGAAAAACAAGAACTGCCAAATGGTCTTACCATTCCCCATGCCCTAGTAATGGTCGAAAATAATAGATTCCTTATCACCTGCGTTAATTCAACAAACGATGACAAAACTATATCTATGCCCACAATCCAAACATCGGAGTTCCTAGAACAGGAATCGCTTTTTCAAATAAACTCATTAAGTAATCACCACTCTGCTAATCAATACGACTTAGTCAATAAACTCGTACGTAAGGAACATTTAAACAACGAGGAATCCGAGTCATTAGACAAAATAATAACAGAATTTTCAGATATATTTTATACCGAAGGAAGTCAACTTACTTTCACTAACCAAACCAAACATTCCATACCAACCACATCAGATACACCAATCAACACAAAAACGTATAGATTCCCTTACGTCCACCAACAAGAAGTCAAAACTCAAATAGACAAAATGATAGACCAGAAGATTATCCGCCCTAGCACATCACCTTGGAGCAGTCCTATTTGGGTTGTACCTAAAAAGCTAGACGCTTCAGGGAAACAAAAGTGGCGAGTTGTTATCGATTACAGAAAACTCAACGATGTAACTATAGGAGACAGTTACCCATTACCAAATATTACAGACATACTAGACAAATTAGGACATTCCGTCTATTTTACTACCCTAGATCTGGCCTCGGGCTTCCACCAAATTGAACTAGATTCAAAAGATATTCCTAAAACAGCTTTTAACACGCCTTATGGGCATTACGAGTTTCTTCGGATGCCGTTTGGTCTCAAAAATGCCCCAGCCACCTTTCAGCGGGCTATGGACAGTGTTCTTTGTGGATTGCAGGGTGAACGCTGTTTCGTCTATCTAGATGACATTGTAGTATTTGCTTCAAGTCTACAAGAACATGAACAAAAACTTATCGAAGTCTTTGATCGATTAAGGAAGTATGGACTTAAAGTACAGCCCGACAAATGTGAGTTTTTAAGGAAAGAGGTCGGTTATCTCGGTCACATAATTTCCAGCGAAGGCGTGAAGCCCAATCCTGAAAAGGTTCAAGCTGTCAAAGAATTTCCAATTCCCAAATCTTGTAAGGACATTAAGTCTTTCCTTGGCCTTGCAGGCTACTACCGCCGATTCATCCCTAACTTTAGTAAAATTACAAAACCTTTAACTAGCTTACTAAAAAAGGACGTGCCTTTTGTATGGGGCCTAGAACAACAACAAGCACTAGACAGATGCAAAGACCTCCTCACTTCATTCCCAATATTACAATATCCCGACTTTAGTAAGGAATTTGTACTTACAACTGACGCCTCAATTCATGCGATAGGTGCTATACTTTCCCAAGGCGAGATAGGAAAAGACCTGCCCATTGCATATGCCTCCCGTACTCTTAACAAAGCCGAGAGTAACTATTCCACAATAGAACGCGAGTTACTAGCAATAGTATGGGCTGTAAAACATTTCCGTCCTTACTTGTTCGGACGCAAGTTTAAGATAGTAACTGACCACAAACCTCTCACTTGGTTATTTTCTATTAAAGATCCTGGAAGTAGGCTTTTAAGATGGAGGCTAAAGATAGAAGAATACGAATACGAAATAGTTTACAAAGCAGGGAAGAACAACACTAACGCAGACGCATTATCCCGTCCACCAATTATGAACTCCAATGTTATAGATTTAACTTCCGACTCACCCAACCAAACCTCAAACATGGACGATCCCCTACAAATAAACTATGAACACTACTTAACACAAGATCGCTACATCGACTCTCCAAGAATCAAACTATCACCAGATAGGCTCTTAGATTCACGTCATAAAGATGTATTTATCCCTATCTCCTGTCAACTTTCCGATTCAAATAATATCTGTAACGAAGCTTTACACTTGTGTTCCCAGACTCAACCATTCGAAAACAAACCTAAGACTCTTTATGATGTAGAACTCTTAAACTCCAACGAAGGGCAGAACATCTATTTCTGTTGTACAAGACCCACACACTTTGATCCTTGGGACTCAGAAAGCTATTTTAAATCCCTGTTGTGTTGCTTACAACACAATGAGATAAAAACACTCTATGTACCTGATCTCCGATATGACAATACATGCAAACTCCAAGGGAACGAACAACTTCAGATCACTGCATACCTAGCTGACGCATATGAATGCGATATCGTAATATGTGAAAATCGAGTCCAATACCCTACATTAGATGAGATTCCTAACATTCTTAAAATGTGTCATGACGAACCTCTGTCTGGTCATCGTGGAATATTAGAGACTACCAGGAAAATCCGGAACGCATATTTCTGGAAAAACATGAGCAACGATATAAAAAATTATATAGATTCATGCCTTACATGCCAACGTAATAAAATTCAGCGTAAGAACTTTCAGGCCCCTATGGTAATCACTTCTCAGTCAAGTGAACCTTTTGAAAGAGTTTCTATGGATTTAGTTTCTTATTCTGACATTAGCGAAAACAACAATAAGTACGTGTTAACGCTTCAAGACGACCTGACGAGATATGTCCAAGCTTACCCTATACCTGATAAGGAGGCTGCAACCGTGGCTACAAAACTTCTTCATTTTTGTCAACACTATGGAGTCCCTAAGCGATTCCACTCTGACCAAGGAAGCGAGTTCATGAACAATGTAATAAAACAACTAATGAAGTTTTTCGGTTCTAATCATACCTTTAACACTGCGTATCACCCACAAACAAATGGTGCTCTAGAAAGATTTCATGCCACCTTGCGCGATCACATAAGAATGTACCACAATCGGAACCTCAGAAACTGGGATCAGATAATCCCCTTCGCAATAATGTGCCACAACACCTCAATTAACCAATCCACAGGCTACACACCTCACGAACTTCTATTCGGTTTTAAACCAAGACCATTTTATTCATTAAAGCCTATTCCCGAATACACGGCTTGCGATTACCTTAAAGATCTGAACGAGCGTCTAAAAAGCTCTCGTGATTCGGCACTGCGTAATTTAGAAAATATGAAAGAAAAAGCCAAAGAACGCTATGATAGCCGTATAAAAAATTACGTCGAATTCAAAATAGGCAGTAAAGTAATGTTACGGGTACCAAACCCTAATAATCTTGATGCAAAATGGGATGGACCCTATGAAGTCATAAGAGCCGGTTTCAATGAAAACTATCTTATTAGGAAATCAGGGAAAAACCAATTAGTACATTCGAATAGGCTTCGACCATACATTCCATCAAGTTCTGTGACTTGAGTAATTCATATATCCGTGTAGTGTCCGGATTAGAATAGCGCTACCGCCATACCAAGCCAGCGTATCGTAAAAGGCGATTAATGGTCTCTTCATCATACAGCTCGATGAATAATACTTAGGATAAATATCTTAGTTAAGTCATATATTATCATTTTACCTTCTAATAAATCATTAAAAAAAAAAAAAGAAAAAAATTAATTATACGTTAATTAAGCATAATTTAAGCTATTTTATCCCATTACTTTATTACAGGGTCTGCAACCCTACAACGGCTCAAACACTTAACTCCACCACAACCTATATATCCTTTAACGAAGCAATGAACAATCCTTACCTAAGTTTTATCATTTGCTCTATCATCAAAGTGTTGGTCTACGTAATTCTATACAAAATCTATGTTTACATCAAAAACCGTGTAATAGTTAAATTTAAAAGTAGGAATTTTAATGAGGCACCTTCGTCTCTTTCAGGGCAACTGCAGCAACCGCTGCAGGTGTAACACTCGTAATGGAACCATTGCCCTCTCAAGCAGGGTTGTTCTTTAAAGAAGAGGGAACCTTATTCCCCTCCGAAGAATCATGGAAGTTAGTAATATACAGAGATTTAAAACCTTTATATATATCCCGAGATTCATTATTACGTCTTTCGAACAAATTCCAAATAATGACCTCAAGCCATATTAATTTTCTCAACGTCCAATCAATAAAATCTTTTCTCAAGATCAACTTAGAGAAAATAGACAACCGACTTGCAGAACTAAATATGTATCTTGGCAAAAATTCGAGGGTTAAGCGAGAACTATTAGATGGACTAAGTCCCATCTTAAAGTGGCTCATAGGAACACCAGATGCAAGGGACGCTAAAAGGTACGACGAATGTATAGATCAATTAGAGAAAAAAGAACTTGACTTGACTCAGTTGATGGAAAAGCAACTGCAAATCACCTCGTCCACAATAAATAACTTTAACGAAACCATTTTTAAAATTTCCTTTGATGAACAAGTCATAAATGAAAATATCGATCGCCTTAATAATTTTCTAAATAAAACGGATAAAATATTATTTGACCTAAAAATTTCGGAAGACATCTCAACTATATCTATTGAAATCCTCGAGTTAGTAACCCAGCTCGAAGGAGAAATTAATGATTGTCTGACCAGTATTTTATTTGCAAAATCTAACGTCATTCATCCTTCCATCATAAGTATGAAAAAACTTTATGATGAACTACTACTATCAAATCATATTAGAACTAATAAACGTTTAGTAGAAACCGTAACTAATAACAATATTCATGCTATTCTTGACTCTTCGACATTATCAGCCTACGTTTATTCCAATCGATTAGTATATATTTTAGAATTCCCTTTAGTTCGTAATGAACCACTGATACTTTATCACCTATACTCCATTCCAATCCAACACCTTAATTCCTCTTTCCATACCACCATCCTTCCGGAACACATATATCTAGCCACAAACCCGAACGGACAGCAGTACATCTCCACGAGCTCTCTAGAAAACTGCAACGTCTACGCACCGAAAAAGCGAGTCTGCAACGACCTAGTTGTCTACGAATCTTCAGTGAGACCTATATGCGAAGTCCAACTCCTGTTCAGCACTTCCACGTCCATGCCAAGTTCCTGCACGACAACAACTTTTGCAGCCGAAATTAATATATTCCAGCCAATAGGTAACAATAAGTGGCTTTTCATATTGAGCAAAGAAATCCAAAGCGTACTTCAATGCAACCAAGAGGCATCTCGTCACAAGTTACAAGGATCCGGTATCATATCCATACCAGAAAACTGCAAATTGCATACTGGATACAGCACATTATCGGCTTTCCATACATCTGAGGAAAACATCACCTATCCCATAATAGTTCCAGATATAAGAAACGATGATTGCTTCAATGAATACAAACATATTTCTGCACCAAAATTGATTCCAATCTCTATTAATGAAATGCCTTTGGATTCACTCAGACAAATAAAAAATCATTTAAATGATTATTCCGAAGAACTTAAGACCATAAAAGAACAAACATTTATACAACGCCACAAAAATAGCTTCTCTTGGATATACTTCACAATTGGTATAATTATGACCTTTTATTTAATGATTAAATGCTGCAACCGCTGCCCTAACGGATTTATTTCCGGACGACAACGTCAACGACAAGAAGGTGGGCTCATTCAAATATTCAACAACTGTTTCGAGACTTCCAGAAGACGCAATTCCACACATTTGGAGCTGGGTATCCCAATGGGTCCCATATGTCGTCAACCAATGTCAAAATCAACATCATGCATGACCGAAGACGAAGAAGATGACGACACGACTCCAACTCAAAGATCGTCCGCTGCTAACGCCCAATCTTTGTTCTAAGGGGGGAGATGTTAGATACTAGCTAGGGTACATACCTATATTATTATTATATTATTCATTCTTTATTTGTTTGTTTACTAATTATATAATTAAGTTTAGATAAGAACTAAATCATTTAACTTTCATTTTCCTAAGTGTCTCTTTTACCAAATTAGTTTACTATTCTCATAGACTTTGATATTGTTTGTATTTGTAATTTAATAATCATTCTTCTTAACGTTTTGTAAACATTATTTGACTAATCACTTGTCTTATGTATAAAAGGTCCACTCCTTGTAATATTTAATTATTCTGTACTCCGAATTCTAAGCAACCACTACATTGTAACTAAATCCTTGTAAAATAATAAAGTAATTTATTTTTTAAAACTCTTCTTGTCACTACCGCGTAACACAACCCACTTGGACTAAAATTAAGTCTAGTATGCGAGACAATAATCTAAAACTATAGGCACAGCAATTTCGTTGCAAAACGTTCGTGTTTGCATGTTGGAATACCCGTTATTCCAACATGCAAACACCGTGTGACATTACCAAAAATAAAAATAACATTCGCCACCAACCGTCATTCGAAACTTGAATAATACCGTCAGTCCAGGATTCCCATGCCACCTATTCCATTTCCTAGTCGTGAGAGTCACAGTGGGCCAGACGCCCTGCTGGCCACCTTTGTGCCTGCCCCGGTGGCGCAACCCATTCAGAAAAACCCCAGGACTCGGCCGGGTGTTTATTTGCAAACATATCGCACGCCCCCCGCTGGGGACTACCCACCCCTGAACACTATTCCCCTACGATGCAATTTGTTACTCTGCCTCGTAATACGATACGCAACGTATGCTTGTAATGTTGTAAGCTTACTCCACTCTATTTTGGTTTCACGCTTCCGAGGGGCGTTATTTTGTGGAGGAGTGTAGAAAAACGTTATCTTTCTCCTCTTGTGGGTAGGGTGAAAAGTGCTGATTAGGATCTCGGTTCTGACGCTTTTTCTATAATGATACAGCTTCTGTCAGCAATTCAATTATGAAACAAAAGCCATATCTACCTATGCATACATAACATAAGTATATTCAAGTACCCATCATCGGTCACCGGCCTTATGTACAGAACACCGCTACAGTATTAAAGTACCATATCAAAATATGTTATTTTTAATCGTTCTTAGTTTTTTTTTTTTTTATATGTATGACTGAGGCGATATCATAAAGGTGAGGAGGTCTCCCGTAAGGAAACGACACTGGCAGGGCATAGAAATGAAATGGGACTAGAAATTTCTTATCTACCAAACAATTCAAAATGTTGACAAGAGAGTAGACACACTTTACAAATATGACAAAAAAAAATGTATAAAAAACCTTCATCAACAGCTCATTATACGTCCCCACCGAGAGGCTGGAGACTATCCTGAATTAGGGCGATTAGGCCTTAGTCAACCACGCTGGCCCAGTACGGGTTGGCCGACTTCACACACAACCTTTGAATTTCTTCGCCGGAGTGTGCAGGTTTCCTTCACCGTAAGAGCGTCGAATAAACGTACATATGGATTTGAAATTCGAAAACACATTGGTACGTGATGGGAATCAAACCTGCGTCTCCCGGACGGGAGGCAGCGGCTCTAACCACTAGACCACCGACCGACGCTCTAAAAAAACCTGAAATACAATAATAAATAAGAAAACCAGACAAGCATTCTTAGTACAGATAAAACAGCAAATGCATTTCACAATAACTATTTATATTATGAGTCAATTTAAAACCAGTGCCAGATGAAAACAAATGTAATCTAATTAATAAAAAAACCTACGGCGACTCTGTGTGAAGCAATAAATAACCTATCAAAACAAAAGAATATTTGAATTAATACAATATGCGCGGACGCTGTCACAGAGACAACAAACAAGTGCAAGTCCAAGATAAACACTCGTAGGGTTGCCAAAACCAGTCCCGAAATTCGCGGGACGGTCTCTTTTCGTTAGTTTTAATCGTTATCTATGCGATACTTATTGATCATGGTAAGTGGAAACCCGCGCCCGGTATATTACCACTTTGGCAGAAATAGCGATTAGGTCTGAAAAGTAGTATAGTAATATCATAGTTAGTAGCTAAGATAATAATATTGTAGGTATAAAGCGTAGGTGGAGGTGGTGTTTTAAATGAAAACTAGATGTTACACGAAATGCTTTTTTATTTACTTTTTCCAAAGATCTTTTTACACGCGCAGTCTAACCTAGAATCAGCTCTTTTTTCTCATGTCAAAACTTATCTTCCTAATTCAAATTAATCTAAATGTTTACGGCCAGCAACAGCCAAAGAGGCAAAGAGGTATAGGTATGTACACATGTGGTATTTCAAATGAAAACTAGATGTTACACGAAATGCTTTTTTATTTACTTTTTCCCAAGATCTTTACACACGCGCAGCCTAACCTAGAATCCGCTCTTTTTCTCATGTCAAAACTTATCTTCCTAATTCAAATTAATCCAAATGTTTGCGGCCAGCAACAGCCAAAGAGGCAAAGAGGTATAGGTATGTACACATACCTAACATATTGTAATGACTATGGCCGCTGCTTACCGCCTGCCACATACCAATAATGCGTTTTCCAATCTCATATTGCACGTTTATTTGACGACCGCTTAGTGAACAAAATCACAATCAGGAAACCAGCAAACTGCTGCGAAGAAATTCAAAGGCTGTGTGTGATTACTTTAATGCAAGGTAGGCTCGAGCCCCTCGGCAGGGACTTATAAATGAGCTGGCAACAATTACAGGTTGTATCCATACAATAGAACGTACAGCACACAAAAAGCATCCAGAAAAAATTTTTAATAGTTCATCAAGTACTAATGGTTAACAGATTGTTTTTATCTGTTAATAATGAGAAAACGCTTATGTAAAATGATTATATAACATTAAAGAAGAAAACTGAAGCACATAAAATTAACGATGTCATTTATAATTCATATAATAAGTAATATGTTACGATACGATGATCGCAGGTAGAATACTTGTGATGTGAGTAAACAGAAACTGCACTACCCTACGAAAGAAACAACTGAAATTGTTCATGATATTCGGGTAGGGAAAGGAACATGGAGAGACTGGAGGGATTCATATAAATAAGAACGATTATACCGGGAGCAGGCGAAGAAAATATGATCTAAGTCACCAACCTCAACCAACACCACATTGACAGATATCACTATCACAAAGCCATACTAGTGCCATAAAAAAAAAATTGTTTATGTAACAAAGTTGTAAAAACTAACACAGCAACAAAAAAAGTACTCATGAAACTGAATAACTTTTTCAAGGAAAATTAGTTGAACTATGAAAATAAAAAGAAGTTTATGGAAAGTAAAGAATGTCAGCAGTGAACGATTAGTATGAGAAGTAAAGTTCATTCGAAAAATTGATCAGTTTCTTGTTACATTACTATATATGTAGATTGTCTATACTAGGTACTTACTACTTTCTAGTACAACCAGTAGGCATTATGTAGTACTATATCCAATATAATTATTATTATGATACTTAAATGAACATTAAATAACTATAATAAAATGTTTATCATACAAGTTCATTAAATAATGGTAATTATGATAAGAAGTTATAGTAAACTATAGTACACTGAGTGAGGGAATATCATTTAATACTAAGACTTATAATATAATAAAAAGAATTAAAAATAAAGAATATTTTTTTATTGATTATCATATTTTTTCCACTTGTTTTTTTTCCTTTTGCAAAATTCTAATCGACGAGGACGTACATAATATGTCGTTTTTACTTCTATTGCTCTTATAGAGATCTTGTCTCGTATTTACTGAAATCAGTGTAAGGGCATCGGTGGTGCAGTGGCTAGGGCCGCTGTCTTCCGTTCGTGAAACGCGGGTTGGATCCCCAACTCGAACCAAACCGCACTGGGCCAGCGTGGCCGACTAAGGCCTGATCGCCCTAATTCAGGGTAGGCTCGAACCCCTCGGTGGGCACGTATATGAGCTGTTGATGATGACTGACATCAGTCAGTTACAATTTTATATAAATCAGTAAGCATCCCTATTATTCATAATATGCGCGTGAGTGCAGGCTGGGACAGCTCGGCGTCTAGTTGGCATAAAGAAGCGTTGTTGGCCGGATCGAAAGTTTATCAAAACGAGTACCTACACTGCCCAAGTCTAAAAATACTTTACTATTCGACATAGTTTTCTTTTTCAATGCGATATTAAAGGCAGTTACCAATATTTTTTTTATTTCGTGGATCTGCCGGAAGGTACTACTAGCTTTCCGCCCGCGCTTTCACCCGCGTCAAATGAGTTTTCCCGTGAGAATAAAGTGTTTTCCCGCGGTAAAAAGTAGCCTATGTCCTATTCCAGGGCGTAACCTATATGTGTACCAAGTTTCATCCTGATCCGTCCACTGGTTCAAGCGTGATTCGGCAACAAACATCCAAACATCCAAACTTTCGCATTTATAATATTAGTAGGATAAACGAAAACAAAGTAAAGGAGGACCGCTGTGCGGTTTACGGCATATTTTTCCGGGGGTGTCGTACAAGGCGACAAAGGGCGTTTGCGCACTCATCCGTATCCGATTCTTATCCGTTTCTGATCCGGTTTGGCCATCCTAGTAATTGTATGGACGCTTACGCACCCATACGTATCCGGTTCGTTTTCGATCCGTAAATTCTCACTCCGGATCGTTTTTTTTACGGATCAAAACCGAGTCGAAGTGGCCGCCATACAAATTGTACGTACGCTTGCGCACTACACGATTTTTTAACGGATGAAGAGTGAGGTACGGGGAGGGGAAAGCTCGCGCTGCTAGTGATGTGCCAAATTGTCAATTTTTTGATAAACAAGTATTTTGGTACTCGTTACAAAAATAATCGAATGCACACTCGAGACAAGAGACTCTATTTACGTGAAACGAACTATACGAGTAACGTGAGCGACTTTATTGCGGGGTCTACATTACATAAGTAGATATAATTAATAAAGATCAACCTAGTATTCGAATTCTATAAGTACCCGAAATCTATACTCGAGTACAGTCGGATGCTCATCAGTCAGTAGTAAAGTGTTAACACTTCTAAAGCATTATGGTCGAGATCAGCTCAGTCAGTCAGCTCGACTCGGCACATCAGTACGACAATATCATGTAATATCGCAAACGTCGCCAAGTGCGCAAACGCTAGACGTGAATTTACCGTCCGTTTTTTTACGGATCATAAACGGACTAAGAATCGGATATGGATGAGTGCGCAAACGCCCTAAGGGAATTGGGTTTGGTACCAGATAGGCGACAGGCTGGCAACTTGTTACTAAGTAGATGCAATAAGAAACGTAAAGATCGGTACGAGTTATGTACGTCCGTTTAGATGCGAATATCCCGAAACCTCCCAAAAATATTGCCTATTATAAAAAAATATAATTATAATTTATAAAAAGAATAAAAGACAATATATACGAAATACATTGGCCCCGATTCACAGTCGTGCTCTAATCCTAATTTTAAAATCCAGCTACCCTATTCGTTTTTATGACCAATGAAAGAGAGGAGATGAGTTCAGATGAACGAATAATACTATTTTGAATGAATGATAACCTAAAATAAAGGCGTAGCTGTCAGATTAAGAGATTTTTCGCATGTTTAAGTGCTCTCTAAAATTGTGCAATCGACGCGGCCATAAGGTTCAAATTCGATGTTTGACAGCTCTAATATTAGGATGGTCATCCCTGTCCTTTTTTAATCTTAAAAAGGTGAAGGACAGACGAACTTAAATTCAAAATTAGAGCGTGACAGTGAGAATCTCATTGACACAATATTTCAAGCGAATTTACTTGTTTACTTAGCTTGCAAGTGTAATCCTAACCCACCTTTTGTTAAGTTGATATGAGTGCAATACCTATCAAATGTCCTTTTAAACCTATACAATACGTAATGGAAAGTCGCTTTCAGAAGTTCGATGCGGTCAACCTGGAGAACAATAACTTTATATAATGAAAATTGTTTACCAAGCTTTTCAGGTGAGTCATAAATAACACTATACTATGCGAGCCAAATAAGAATAGGATGGGATCAGCTGCTAACGTCATAGCTTAACTGCATTTTTGTACTGCCAGCAAATAATTACGGTCTAAAAAATTGGGGTCCTCATTGTTTAACTTTATAGCATAATTATTAAATAATGGAATGTTGATATGACGTGCTATTCTGAATAGATAAATAAATATATGCGAATCACGATTACGGTTTGACAGTATTCGCATAGTACTTTGTTCAAGCTATAACAAAGCCAAGGGTATAATAATATCACATTATAGTCTCCGTGAGTTACAATTAAAAGTTGTAGAGCAAATATTGCTCAGTTTCTGCCACCCGAGAATATGTTCCTTGTCAGCGTCTTGAGCGTCGGTGGTCTAGTGGCTAGGGCCGCTGCCTCCCGTCCGGGAGACGCGGGTTCGATGCCCACCACGTACGAATGTGTTTTTGAATTTCGAATTCACATATGTACGTGTTCAATCATTCGTTTTGCCAATTCATTCTGCCAACGGGCAATGGAGCGAGCATTCTAGGTGTAAAGTTCTTCGCACACCACACCAACTCGCAATCCAACACCTTTCCAACATATCAATTCGATGTCGTGGACCACGCGTCGTCTACTCGTCGTCCACTTTCAACTGACATGTTGTAAAATTCACTCTTAAATAACACGACATAAAGCTTACATTTCAATGCCATACTATGAGTTGAGTTGGAGTGGAGTCGGTGTTGAGTGGAAGTATTGTGCGAAGACCTTTATAAGGTTTGACCGTATCCGGATTCCGGAACACCACCCTGCGCTCCAAAACCCACATAAAAGACGTGGGTGAAAAGACTGCCAGGTTAAAATGGGATTGGGCGGGTCACGTCTGCAAGATGCACCCGCACCGGTGGGCTAGGATCGCTACCGAGTGGGTGCCAAATGACAGCCGACGTGGGAGAGGCAGACCTCGAAAACGATGGCGAGACGATCTCCACGCTTCCGAAGATGATTGGGAGTCACTGGCACAAGATCGAGAACAGTGGAAGAAAAAAGGGGAGGCCTATGCCCAGCAGTGGGAGAGCTCAGGCTAGAAAAAGAAAAGAATGTGTACGTTTATTCGACGCTCTCATCATCATCAACATCGTGATGAAACCTGCACACTCCTGTGAAGAAATTCAAAGATTGTGCGTGAAACTGTGAAGTCGACCAACCCGTACTCGGCCAGCATGGTCGACTAAGGCCTAATCGCCCTAATTCAGGGTAGGCTCGAGCCCCTCGGTGGGGAAGTATATGAGCTGTTGATGATGATTATTTAACCTAGATATAAGGGAACAAACAATACATTCGAAAACAGATTGGTACGTGGTTAAATAATAGACCACCTAGAATACTAGATGTAAAAGTCGGAGTTGCAATGGTATGAAACTGATAGTGAATGATAAATGCCAGCGATTTAAGGACAAGATTTTAATAGCTTATATCTTTTTTTTAATAATTAATCCTGTACGGTATCAAAACTTAGCCGTTTTTACCTAGAACAGTTTCAGGTCGAACAATGAACTCTAGATCATATCTCAACTTAAGCTTAACATATTAAAGGAAGAGCTCGAAAGGTTTTACGAGCCGGCTTGATCCTGAGGGAGGTATGGACTTGAGAAAATTATAAGCCAGAACAGCCACTGCAGACCAGCTACTCTCGCCAATCTACTGATCTACGCTACCTCACCCCGCCCCACACTTGAGGGGCGAGTTGGGAGTATAGAAGTAGAAAGACCGCACCGCGCGAGCTACCAGCAGCCGTTGAGCGTAGCGTACTACGCACCCTAGGCGCCAACGGTACCTATATCCCTAGAAGCTTGGTTTGCATTTATACTAGTGAATGGAGTCTGGAGTAGTAGGCATTTAAAACACGACGGTTGTATAGAGTGGCCAAGGTGTGGTGTCTCAAGCGTCAGAGCATCTGTCCCTTAAGTTCAGATAACCGAGCGGAGTACGCAGGCCAGCCTAATGACCCGGACGCCTGATAACACCGTCTGCTGCACGCGTGACACTGCTGTTTATATATACACGATTTAATGTTATACAAACATGACCATAGGTACATAAATCGGCAGTTCCCTACTGATTGTTACTATGTATTGTAATAATACATATTACATTTAAATGGCTAGGACCGCTGTCGGAGTCTGGGCGGTCGTCGTCTTCGTCATATCGAATTCTAAAATCTTTTCAAATTTCTAATTAATAATGTGTTTACGACCAGTGTTTTCGAATTTCCAATTCATTGTGTACGTTTATTCGGCGCTCTTACCGTGAAGGAAAACATCATCGTGATGAAACCGCTGCACACTCCTGCGAAGAAAATCAAAGGTTGTGTGTGAAGTCGACCAACCCACACTGGGCTAGCTTGGTCGAGCCCCTCGGTGGGGACGTATATGAGTTGTTGATGAATTAACAATGTAAGTAAACAAGTATATAAAAGATAAAAGAAAACATCCAAACCTGAATGCTGCAGACAAGAAATTCAAAGGTTGTGTTGTTTGCGAAGTCGACTAGCCCCCAATTCTTCCTCTTCTCAAATATTCAAGACAAAAAAAACGCCGAGTAACAAGCCAGTGTGATTGTTTACTACTTTGGCTGTACATGCTCGTATCAACCCACTTTGAGAATGATCTTCAATAGCAGACAACACGCTTGTTGTCAGGCGTGCAACTACAAGTACAAACAACATTGTTTGTCTCGTATTCATCAACAACCAAGATTAAGTTAGTCCTTTCCTTTTCGTTTCACTGAGAAATGAAAGGGACAGAAGGAATGATTAATGTTTTTAATGAATGATAACCCAAACATTAAAAGACGAATTTTAAGTGTCATGTTTAACATCCCAGTGCAGTTGACGCGTCCTAAGAGGTCAAATTTTGTATTTATTATTTATATATCGGCAAGCTGAAGTGGCAGTGGGCTGGCCACGTCTGGCGCAGAACCGATGAGCGTTGGAGCAGACGGGTTCTCGAATGGACACCGCGTCTCGGGAAAAGGTCGCTGGTGGTGGCTGGATGAGGAAAGCGGGTGATCGTACGCTTTGGCGTGCCCTTGGGGAGGCCTACGTCCAGCAGTGGACTGCAATAGGCTGATTGATTGATTGTTGATCGATTTATATCTCTTTTAAACGAAACAAGACAAACTTATAGAGCATATCTGCTAATCGTAGTCATTAGCACAAGCTAATCCAAAGATTTCTGACACGCGTCACCTCGCGATCGTCTTTTATTCCTCTGAGAGCTAATCAATCATAATGTTAGTGTCAAGCAAGTCTGGTTTCCACGGTGAACGGCTCAAACTGGCACCAAATAGCGGTTTTGATAAACAAAATAAATCATTTTAGAGATGTCCATTGTAAAGTTCTCAGTTTTATATGTTCTGTGGTTCTCAGGCTCAGTAAAATGCTTCAAACTTAGAATGAAAACTTTATAAGTACAAAATAACTTTTCAAGAGGATGAGAAAACTGCGACATGTATATTTTATTTGTTTTGTGTTTATTCGCGTCATGGGATCCCATGGATGATTTTATGAGCGAATACCTGAATATGTAAGTTAGTTGTTTTTTCCATAAACGTTAACGTTGACCAAAAATCCGCTCCAGATCCGCTACTGTTTATGTTATGTCTGCGTCCATTGATAAAATAAGTCTTTTTGGAAGACATTTACAAAAAAATTCGCTGTTCAGATTTCCTTCCACTGTTGCATAGGGAAGATAAATAAATAAATACAGGTGGGAATTACAACTCTTTATTATATTACCACTTTGGTAGATATAGCGTTTAAATCCGATAAAAAAAAAATCGACAATCATAAATTCTTATCCTGCCGCTACAATTAATTTTAATGTAAATATTTTTATAACTGAATCACGAAATAGGCTGTACGGATGTAGATGAAATTTGGCACACAGATAAAATATGTTCTGGATTATCGCAGGTTTTTTTTTTACTGCGAGAAAAATCTAAAACAAGCCTACGTAATAAACGCTCTACGGATCCTCTCAACTAACAAAAAATACTAACTTAACCATATTTTTTTTGGCTGGTCAACGCTCTAAGACAATGTGCGCTCCCATAAGATAGTGATCATTTTATGAATGGATTTAGAGACGCCTGCGCATATATTATTGCAAGTGCGCACTGATGTGAATTGAACGAAGTCGGCCTTGTGGAAGTCACTTTTTTGACGCAATAAATAGAACAAGTTTTTCGTTTGTTTCTTGAATCAGTGCAAGTTAATATCTGTCTGTAGTATTCGAATTCCTTGGTGGCGGAGCAAAGAGTTTTTTCATGTGAGTATTCGAAATTAAATAACTTTCAATCGATACCCTAGTCGATCACCTTGTTCAGATCGATCCATTTCTCACACAATCTAAGAGTTTTATGATTTTATGATGAGGTCTAAAATAAGGTTGGCACATATTCGTAGGTTAGTGCAGGTCAAACTTGAAAGTGTCCTTCACGATGGATAACCATCTTTATCACCAAGACGTAAGGGTAATGAATGGTACCTGTCGATTGTACGTACTATAACATTGTGCTATCACAACAGTTATCACGAGCATGTCAAACTCTACACATTGGACTTTACATTTTATCCCGATGATATTACAATATTTATGAATAAGATTTTAAATACAAAAGTAACGCTGTCTGTGTGTTTGATAGCATGCGCTTTCACGGATAAACTACTGAACCGATTTCAGTTAAGTTTGGTACAAAGATAGTTTGGTACCTAATGACGAATGTAGGCTACCTTTTAACCGCCTGAAAATGTCTTATTACAACGCAGCCACCTCGCCGGAGTAAGATAACTAGGAAGTTATCTTACTCCGGCGAGTCTATCTTACTAATTGGCACTGTTAGTTTTAGAAACAGGTAAAATCCATAAACTAAACGTGGAGTCGCGAAATATACGTCTCATAAAAAAATCGAAACACCTTGCAAGTTTATGTTTTGTTTATAACAGAAAAATGTGTATACTGTTGTACACGTAGAAGAGCGCAAAATAAAACCTTTTCATCGTATAAACAACGAATTATCTATAGTCATTTGTTGCGTATAAATAAATTTTAAGTTATATTAGGTTTTCGAAGCAACAGCTGTTTGAATCTATGGAGGCCATTCGTATTGTATGTACAATGATGAGATAATACAGGATAAATCAATACATAGTAAAAAAGAGTCCTCCTGGATCATGAAATACACGACTGACTGACTGACTGGTACGAATACCTGGATCATGAAATACACGACTGACTGACTGACTGGTACGAATACCTGGATCATGAAATACACGACTGACTGACTGATACGAATACCTGGATCATGAAATACACGACTGACTGACTAGTACGAATACCTGGATCATGAAATACACGACTGACTGACTGGTACGAATACCTGGATCATGAAATACACGACTGACTGACTGATACGAATACCTGGATCATGAAATACACGTCTGACTGACTGGTACGAATACCTGGATCATGAAATACACGACTGACTGACTAGTACGAATACCTGGATCATGAAATACACGACTGACTGACTGGTACGAATACCTGGATCATGAAATACGCGACTGACTGACTGGTACGAATACCTGGATCATGAAATACACGACTGACTGACTAGTACGAATACCTGGATCATGAAATACACGACTGACTGACTGGTACGAATACCTAGATCATGAAATACGCGACTGACTGACTGGTACGAATACCTGGATCATGAAATACACGACTGACTGACTAGTACGAATACCTGGATCATGAAATACACAACTGACTGACTGGTACGAATACCTGAATCATGAAATACACGACTGACTGACTGGTACGAATACCTGGATCATGAAATACACGACTGACTGACTGGTATGAATACCTCGATCATGAAATACACGACTGACTGACTAGTACGAATACCTGGATCATGAAATACACGACTGACTGACTGATACGAATACCTGAATCATGAAATACACGACTGACTGACTAGGACGAATACCTGGATCATGAAATACACGACTGACTGACTGGTACGAATACCTCGATCATGAAATACACGACTGACTGACTAGTACGAATACCTGGATCATGAAATACACGACTGACTGACTGATACGAATACCTGAATCATGAAATACACGACTGACTGACTGGTACGAATACCTTGATCATGAAATACACGACTGACTGACTAGTACGAATACCTGCATCATTAAATACACGACTGACTGACTGGTACGAATACCTGGATCATGAAATACACGACTGACTGACTAGTACGAATACCTGGATCATGAAATACACGACTGACTGACTGGTACGAATACCTAGATCATGAAATACGCGACTGACTGACTGGTACGAATACCTGGATCATGAAATACACGACTGACTGACTAGTACGAATACCTGGATCATGAAATACACGACTGACTGACTGGTACGAATATTTCAACAACAAAAATTTGTACTTCAGCTGAAGTTTATCGAAATTATTCAAAACAAAATTCACCTTGCGAATCCGGTTTTCGATATAAAAACTACGCAAGTTAATTAAAAATAGCTTCTTACAGTGTTGCTTATCGTCGTTGCATGGGAGCCGACTGCGAAATACCAGACGTGAAGTCAAAGACAAAAACAAAACCGATGATCTTCGGTTCCTTTTCAATTAAAAATGATAGAAAGTGACAGTACTAATTTTGGTTTAGTTTAGTTGGGCGTATGCCGAATCGACACCAATAGAGTACGAGAGAGTTGCAAGATCAGTGATGATTTGATGAATTACAGTAAAGTCAGTAAGAAAACAAACACTATCGAAGAATAATCTGCAGTTGAATGTACACTCAACCACGTCAACCTCGTCTATATCACTATCACGCAGTCCAAAGAGCGCACGGGGGTAGACAGTGATACCACTATCTTTGCGTTTGAAGACCACGATGACGACACGGCTTTTAAGTTCAAATATCAACGATTACAGAGTATTACGTATTTAATTTCGATTAAAATGTCTCACAATCGTGTGGTACGAGTGTAGAGGAGTTTGTACAAATAATAGACTGTCGGTCTGCCCGGACTTCGTTTGCGTGATCAAAGACTCCTAATCTCCGAGATGACATCTAACACAAACTTTGAAAAGAAGATAACTCGGCTAGCAGGCGGCGGCGCGACGTGTCAAGATGAAACATTCAGCAGTTTTAAGTTAGACCTCCAGCATCACAAATGTGAAAACTTCTGATTTCGTGCAGTAGTTTTTGTGTGATGTTAACATACAGACAAACAGCCTCCGTGGTCGAGTGGTCGAGATTTCGGCGCCCATTACGGAGGTTCCGTGTTCGATTCCCGGTGGAGGGACACTTTCAAGCGAACATCTCTTTGTGAGACTTTCCCCAGTTTGGTTAGGACATTGCAGGCTCACCTGATTGTCCGAAAAGAGATGATTCCGTGCTTCGGAAGGCATGTTAAGCTATTGGTCCCGGCTGCTATCTCTATCTAGTCGTTACATGAGCCAAGTCAGTGGCCACGCGATGATGATGATGATGGTACAAACAAAATTCTAAAAACAATTTTCCATAGATGTAGATGTCATGTAATAATGGTATTTGTTTATGTAGTGGACAGTTTGTACTAGCACAAATAGAATAGAAAATAAGGTTTGAGTGTCTTGGACTTGGAAATATAGGAAGTGTCAACCCTTCAGGGATAGGAGCGTGATGCATCTCATGTATGTTTATATCATACATAACAAATTATCCAGGCTGTTAACAAACTATATTTTTGACAGATGAAGTAAGGTCGGGTCGATTGTTAGCATCCGTCAATGGCGGTCGGGCTTTCGTTTTAATTTTAGTTTATTAGTTTATTTGAGTGTTTAGTGTATAATTTTGATAGTGTTTTATCCAGTGAATGACTCGGAACAATAAACTTTAATAGGACAATTGAAACGCTTGCATTTAGCCGTCATTTATTGATGACTTGCAGCGGCCACGTGGTGGCTTCAGTAATGCTGCTATCATATTACTGGAGTCCTTCATCGTACACAGCACCCTAGTCTTAGGATTAGGGCTGTCTGTGTATCTCATGCTACTTACTTAGCAAAACCACTTGATACTGGCGAAATACTACAAGTGAAACGCCATAAATAAAAATTTTAATATTAGAACATAGGTATTATTAGTATAGATAATGTGATAGGTATTATCGACAAGCACGTCCAAGATGGATGCTAGGGTCTACTCAGAGTCAACTAAAGTTCACATTTAGTGCAAAATGATAAGTGCGACACAAAATTACTGATAAGTAATGTGATGTAATAATAGCAGCTCTAAGTAGCGCGTGCGCAGTGTTGTAGATAACCTCATAAAGTGGCACAAGACAACCTAAACATACTCTTACTTCTTCTTTCTTCTGCCCATTATTTATTATTTATTTTATTTATTTCTGAACAATTTACATTGTGTTGAAAATATGGTCTTAAAGTAGGTAGGTATGACAATTTTACATTAAATTCGAAATTGTGCTACATTAACATACAATACATTTTACTCAAGTGCATTTCGGCATTATGTTAGAAATTAATAAGAATGGCAATTAAAAAAAAAAAAAAAAATATAAATAAGATGTCAAAAAAAGAAATGCATAAAAATGTCTGTCAAATATTACGCCCATATGTCAAAAAATCGTCAATACTATAGAAACATTCCTTCAATAAAAACTCTCTTAGCGCTCTTTTAAATTGGACTGGGCTACTAACGTTTCTAAGCTTAGTTGGCAGAACGTTAAACAACTTAATAGACTGATACTGAACACAATGCTCTACTACTTTCAGTTTCGGGACTATCAAGCAACGCAGATGTTTCCTCCTTGTATTTTCTCTAATTTTCTTCTCAATAGGGTTTTCAAATTTATCCAAATTCTGCACTAGATTTGTCAGAAGTAAAAGAATATACAGACACGGTATCGTCAAGATATTCAAGCTCTTGAAATATTCTTTGCAAGAGACCCATTGCGGAATTCTAAGTATCGTTCTTATGGCCCTTTTTTGTAAGACAAAAGCCTTTTGAATGTTGTAAGCGTAACTATTTCCCCAGAAAAGTATGCTATATCGAAAGTGAGATTCAACTAAAGCATAATAGACCGTCTTCAATTGGGCAATATTTATTTCGTCACGCAAACTTCTCAAGGCATAGCATGACGTACTAACCTTAGCTTCAATTCTACAAAGTTCGCTCTTCCAGCTCAAGTCATAATCCAAATCAACTCCCAAAAATTTCACTTTTTTTGCTAGTTCAATATTCATTCATTCATTCATTTTTTTTTTCATTTTACGTCCTGGGCTCGATACCCTGAATTAGGAGGATAAGGCAGGCCTTCCAAGGAGTCGACCACGTGTTTTGTAAAATCGTAAAATTATTGACTAAAATTATTTTATAGAAATAAATTTGATTGCGCATAGGGCCATTCTTAATCATAAATATGTCGCTGGTTTGCCAGACTGAATTTCGCCTCAAGTACAATTAAATGTTTGCAACCTCTTTTAGTCCGTGAGCCCGTTCCAAAATTGCCTACGTCATATGACATCACGATAAAATGCATGGCACACGATCGGAAAAGTTGTACTGAGCAAGAATCAAAAGATTATAGCACCTAAAATTGGCCGGAAGTTTGAGAAAATCCTTCACTTCCGGTCATTTGTTGTAAGTTCAGTTGGAGTTAGTTGGCAGCTTTACTATTTATTAGAAAAATCCCTAACTTCAAACACGCATTTTGTACTTGTACGTGATGTGTGTCGAACTTGCGAACAATTTTAAAACACATGCGCCTAACCATTGCTCCGCTAGCGCCGACGACGGTCTTATACGACTGCAAGTGAACACCTTTATGACCTGTATATTGTCAAAAAAAGTTGGCTCGCGTGATCCAGCGGTGTTTGATCGCGCTAATCCGTCAGACGATGCGCCCGCGCAGCCGCCCGTGACGTCACGCGAGCTTCCGGCGCGGGAAAAATTCATGCAACCGCAATCTTAATTCACCACCCCGACTTCGACAGCCGTTCGATTTTCAACCCAATGCCAGTGAACATAGGGTTGCAAAAAAAGTGGAGTGAGATGATCCAGGGGTAACAAACAGTTTGTCAAAACAGTTTATAGCGACACGGTCTGAAGAAGTTGATCTGAGACAAGCCGAGAAGTTATGGGTATATCCGTCAGATTGATTACTTCTTAGGTTTTGTATAAAATTCAATTAACATTGAGATCATTGGGGTGATTAATTTAGTTTTTTGCGAACGTGCTGAGTTATTCTGTTTTATACAGAGTGTAGTATCAAGTAATGTAGCACGTCAATGTCTATTACTTCTAAGAAATTGTGTGTTATTATTATTTTTAAGGGTCGGGGCAAGGGTCGCCTCTATGTGATCGCTTGTTCGGGAGTTAGAAGCGGACCACATACGAAAAAGAGAAAAGATGAAGATTGATAAAAAATAAAATTTGTAAAGAAAACTGCATACAACTCATGCCTGGGAAGAGATTAGAAAATGCAAAAGTGGGCCTATCCGCACTGGAATCTCCCTAGTTTAGTTTACGCTGTGGCCCAGCAGGCGCCACGAAGCACCACACGAAGAATGTTGTAAAGGATAATAATATAAAGTCTGGCAAAAACCAGGCCACAGTCCGAAGAAAAGGTATTTATGTATTTATCCTACTAATATTATAAATGCGAAAGTTTGGATGTTTGGATGTTTGTTGCCGAATCATGCTTGAACCACAGGACGGATCGGGATGAAACTTGGAACACATACAGGTTAGGTATTGGAATAGGACATAGGCTACTTTTTACCGCGGGAAAACACTTCGTTCCCACGGGAAAACTCATTAAACGTGGGTAAAACCGCGGGCGGAAAGCTAGTATATATTATAAAACTGGAAAAATTGTAACACGGATAAGCTTTTCACTGTTGGAGATCAGGACATGAAGTGAAGAATTTGGCAGAAAAAAGACAAAATCGAAACGTAAGAAATCTAAATTTGAAAATGAATTTAAAATGAAAGATAAAACTGCCATAAGCTGTCATAAAACAGGAAAGAGGACGAATGCCTCGTTACAACGCTTTGCCAACACCAAGACCTTTAGTAAAAGACAGCGACTAAGACAACCCAAACATTCAAGCTCTCGCTCACCAACACTATGTGGCCCCCAGAAAAGGCGCCGGCATTTTTATTACACCTACCGTTTTTATGATTTTATACCATATGAAATATATTATAAACTGGCATCGATTATATTATAACATCGCCTGCTATCAGTTACATCTAAAGATAACGTTAATTGCAGGCACAGCTCTTTTACGAGTCCTCCCGTGGCGCGCTATCGTTGACATCTTGTCGTCATCTGTATGTTTATAGCTTACTGTATAAATGTACCGGGTCTTAAAATCTAACCGTAGACCGTATTTTGTTTCTATTGTCTGAAATTTTTGGTTTTCTTTTTTTTATTAACTACTAACTTTCCGCCGGCGGTTTCACCCGCGTTTAATGAGTTTTCCTGTAGGAATGAAGTGTTTTCCCGCGGTAAAAAGTAGCTTATGTCCTATTCCAGGACCTAACCTATATGTGTACCTAGTTTCATCTCGATCCGTCCAGTGGTTCAAGCGTGATTCGGCAACAAACATCCAAACTTTCGCCTTTATAATATTAGTAGGATTGGCATCAATCAGGTTGAACAACCGGGCGATAGGAGACCGAAAGTGAAGTCAAAGTCAATGTATTTATTTTATATTTTTAGTATATATCTCAGAGGCACAACTAACCGCCACCCTTCTTATACCAAGTGGCATACCACTTGCATTTTGAGTAGATGATACCTATAAGGTTCGGGCCACACTTATCGACGGAAATCCATTCGCATCATTCGCCGCGTCCGATGCGAAAGGATTTCCATACTTCGCGCGCGTTTTGTATAGGCAAACCGTCGATCGCCGTCGATAAGTGTGGCCCGACCCTAAATAAACTATTATAATAAACTATATACTAATAAACTATTTAATTCATATTACCTTTATTTTGTAGGAAAAGTCTGGCCAATTCAACTTAATACCTATAGCAAAAATATTAAATACTTACTTTTCATAAGTCGAGAAATTGTAAGTGAGCGTTGTTCCTCTGATCTGAGTATATAAACTCTTGCGCAGAAAGTGCCTTGAAAAGAGCTGAAAGATTATAGCTTGTCCGTGCGCATGCTAAAAGACGGTACAAAGAGTACTAAAGGTCAAAGGTCGCCGCCAGATGCGAACCTGCGCTAGATCAATCGTTGTGGAGTTCCAGGCGGCCATTTTCCGAGATTATCATGCATGAATTACAACGTATCGTTCAATAATAAAATATGCATGAAGTAATTTTCTTTTTCTATTTCTATCTAAGAAAAGCTTTTCAATTCTATATTTTCTAAATAGAGCATGCTCAGATACAAATAGCGCGCAAACTAAAATTCATAATTCAATCATTAATAATAATAATAACTTTTAAGAAGAAGAAGAAGAAGACGACTGAAGAAGTTTCCCAATAACTTTTATTTCTTCAACAATAGTAGGTAACTTATAAGTGACTTGTAGGTTCTAATATTATCTTAAGGTAGGTATAACAATGCATAAGAACATGATCTCGCCATCAAACGTAATAGTTTGGCGAATTAGATATAAGAATATCTAATTGTACTTACCGTAATATTAAAAAAAACTACGAGTAACAACAGTGACAGTTACAAACTTAAGAACTCAGAAATTATGTCATGGTAACACAAGGTAAAGATCGTGGGAGATAGGAACCCAAACTAGGAAAACCCTGTACTATGGGCTCCTGGCATCCCCTCTCGAAGTAGGCTAAACAGGGTGATTTATTAATATTTAATGTTTAGATTAATTCACGAAAATCGAAAGCACGTTTAATTATATATATATACTTTACCGGTCCATAAATTCTAATTATATTTTACAGATACAAGGAAATCATACTGTTGTTACACGTTTCGCATTCTCTATCGACCAAGAAGCAAATACCAAAACTGCTGTAGTTTGACCGTTTTACGTCACATAGAAAGTTATTCTTCTGAAATTAAGACCCAGCATATAGGTTTATAGTTTAATATTTTGATGGTCAGTCTGAGAATGCGTATAAGAAAACCTGATTCTACCCGGTTGACATTACAAGTAGGTAGACGTGTCGTAGAGAGATTTTTTGATCCGCTCGAAAAAATAAACATTAGGTTACTGGCGATTAAGGATTTTTTTGATAAAAATGACGATTGGGTAAGGAAGGGAAATGACGATTGGGTCACTATGGTGCTGGACTATGAGCCTCCTCCACTTAAGTGTAGGGTTTTGCCATAATCTCCACGCTTGGCAGGCGGGTTGGAGATCGCAGATTAAAAGGTTACTGTATCAGAGAGCGTTGCTGCCCGTTCCCTGTTCAATGTGTAGTCCCTAAGTCACCTCTTACGACACCCACGGGAAGAGTAGGGGTTGGTGACAATTGTATTCTACTCTGCCGTCACCACGCGGCCCATGACGATTGGGTAAGGAAGGGTAAAGTTTTACAGGAGTATCTTTTTTCGTCTATTAGGCGTACGTCCAGGGTAGACAAAGGTAAAGAGTGGTAGTTAAAATGATTATATAACTGTCACAATTTTTCATAATTTCGACTACCGCCGGAAAAATCTGAAGGGTAACTCAATTATTGAAAATAAATGGAACGATGTGATAACAATGGACTCAATCCGTTTGGTTTGACTCAATCCATTTAGATTTTAAAAACACAAATATCATGTCAATTAGCACCTTTACACAACTAAGATCAACCCGCCGCCGTCTTGAGAAAACAAGTCTACTTTCGCTTGACTTAATCCTTTCAGTTTTTCCACCACTCGGCCTTTGTCATAGGAAGAAAGACATCTAGTTCATTCTTTATTCAAGTTTTTTTAGTTTTTTTAGCATGAAAATAATGAGAGAAATTTTCCCGATTTTCCAACCCTCTCTAGTGACAAAGGGTGGTGCTACGAGAAGCTGCGCGCACCTCGTAACGGCGATAGGAATAATTGGTTATGCTTTATAAAAAAAAAGTAGAATATCGATAAATTGAAACACTTTCATGGTACGAGCGCCGACCTTGCGCCGACAGCGAAAAAACAAAATCAATCAGCCTATTGCAGTCCACTGCTGGACGTAGGCCTCCCCAAGGGCACGCCAAAGCGCACGATCACCCGCTTTCCTCATCCAGCTACCACCAGCGACCTGGCAGGGGGGCGTCCCACATTACGTCTCCCGAGACCACACAAGTGCTCATCACACGAATATTTGCCCTGGGCGGGATTCGAACCCGCGACCCTGTAAGCACAGGCAAGGCAGAAGGCAGGTGTACTACCAACTAGGCTACGGGCCGTCAATTTATAGATTTATTTAAGGCTACATGAGGTATTTTACTGAGGATTTTCACACGAGTATAGCAACAACTAACAATGAGTCGAAGTATACAGCCGTTTTACTATGGGAGCTTTTCTAAGCTTTTTATTTAATGTATACTTTATGCCTTTAACATGAATTGTCATATTATAAATCCGCATACTTATACTATGAATGTGTGTATTTTATTGATAAATATTGTGTTTAAACACAACTTTGATTTTGATGATACAAAATCTTTTTTTTTTATATATATATAAATTTTATTGGGATAGGAAGAGGTGATTTAAAATGTCTCAGCCGTACATCATAATGATGCAGTGTGATGAGATATATGATTGTACGTTTTCTGATAGGTACGTTATCGTACTAGTTTCTCTGTGAGCTGGTAGACCTCGCGAGTTTATTTTTTCGAAATTGCTGGTTTATGTTTTCTTTTTGCGTTTTCAACCCCCATAATATTATCACCGCCATTTTAAAAAGAATAGTCAGTTTTTCGAATCGACAATAAAATATTGACATGAGACCTTGCATGAGACGCATTAGGTCGGATCTACATATCCGACCAAAATCACTTTTTGGCATGGTTGGCATTCTGAAAGTATCTGGATCTGGCCACGTACAATAAAAGAATGAAAAAATAATTTTAACAAAAAAATAGAAACCTCCTTCAAATTACCTTATAAGGTTATCTCCACTAAAAAGTAACAAATAAAATATCATTCCAGATGGAACATGAAAAAAAGTATTGCCAATATCCTCAATTAAATAGATTGATAGTGTATTAAGTAAATATTTAGAATTTTGTACTTCCTTTTGGAGTCGGTGCCAGCCAAAAATTGTAGACGACGAAACTACGAGTATTAATTATTTATCGAATGAATCCTACCCGGACTTTCTTGGTAGCCGCTCCTGTCGTTGTGCCTGCGTTTGGTCGGGTGCGGCATTGCATCCCGCGCAGCACAACAAAACATTATATCATAGACTATCAAAGAATTTTATTAATATTCACATAGAAATATGTACTGACTTAACGACGACGACGACTTAATAAAACAGTTGCCCACGACAAATCGACGATTTTTTGGCTGGCACCGACTCCAAAAAGAAGTACAAAATTCTAAATATTTACTTAATACACTACCTATCTATTTAATTGAGGATATTGGCAATTTTTTTTTTCATGTTCCATCTGGAATGATATTTTATTTGTTACTTTTTAGTGGAGATAACCTTATAAGGTAATTTGAAGGAGGTTTCTATTTTTCTGTTAAAATTATTTTTATTTTATGATTTTCAGTGTTTCATTCAATATATTTTATGTAAGTAATTAATCCTAACCTCGAGACATTTCCTATTATTTTTCTTCATTATCCAAAGCTAGGTTTTGTTATTTAACAGTTTCAGTACAAAGATTTTATATTTTTGGTATTTGCTTAGTTTAGACTAGGCTGGCTTCTTCTTTTTCTTCATATTGTGGATTGTAAGGTCGACAACCAACCTCCCACACCCTGGTCACACAATTAATATAGTACTGGGCCCTTGTCAAAACCCACTGACTTAGCTCGAGTAACGACGCCTTCTGTAGATATTAGAGCCGAGACACACGGCTTAACGTGCCTTCCGAAGCACGGAATCATCTTTCTTTTCAGACAATCAGGTGATTCAGGCAACAATGTCCCAATTAAACTGGAGGAAGTCTCACAAGGACATTTTCGTTTAAGAGTGTCTTTACCGGGATTCGAACCTGAAACCTCCGTAAAGAGAGTAAAACACTCGACCACTCGGCCATAGAAGCTAAATTATTTGTGATTTCCAATACAATATAGTACAGTACAGTTGTTGCACCCTTTGTGTTTAGTTATAAGTTTAACTGTATTTTCATATAAATAATTAAATAAATATCCGAAGATTGCAGGATCTTGTCCTGTCACGGTCGCCAAAAAATATGATAAAATCGAATAATATTCTATAATTTTATATGGAACAACGGAAACGTAGATTTTCAGCAAACTGACAAGACACATTTATTTCGTTGCCTAGCAACATTCCACCACAAACGGTATTGCACGCGATGCATGTTGCTACCACTGGTTGAGGAGTTTCCGCTTTTATTTGCTATTTCATCATCAGATTTTAACAAAATTTATATGGATTTATCCCTAAAACACGTTCTATCGAATGAAAGAAGAATTATCAAAATCGGTTGAAAACTGACTGAGATATGACTAAAAGAATAGACGAATAACGACGCGAATGCTACATTCTGTAGAAGGAATTTCCAAGTTTTACCTCATATTCCACCATCAGATCTTGACGAAATTAATATGGGACCACCTCGAGAGTAAATCCTATCGAATGAAAAAAGAATTATTAAAATCGGTTAACAATTGGCGGAGATATCTAATAACATACATAAAAAAAAAAAAAAAAAAAACAGACGAATTGAGAACCTCCTCCTTTTTTGAAGTCGGTTAAAAAAAATGAAATTCGAAAATTGAACTTTTTGGGAACATTATTACTTTTTAATTTGCAAGACTGCTAAAAAGTGATTTTGGTTTAGACCTGCTCATGAAAGGACGAAACCAAAATGTTTGACCTCTGGGCTTCAATATGAACATAAAAATATTATTATAATATTGACTGTTTTGAGTTGTCTGTAATAAGGATATCACATAAATGTTGGAATTTTAGTATCAAAAGTCTTATTACTTTCGTCAGAAAGTATTTGGCAACACTAGTTTTGGCGTTATCAATCGATTGAAAGTCTTACAAAACTATATTTTTTTACATTTATTTTGATACTCCCATATAGGCGGCTAAATTCATTATATATTATTTCAGAATGTTTCGTGATTATTATTTTTTGCTATGGCTGTTTAAGGCTAAGCTTATTTTGGTTGCTCACCTTTCACGAGAATCAGTTGAGAAATGCAACTTGCCGAGAACGGCCGGACATCCAGACATAGGAAAGCATTTTTGCCCAAGTTGAAAGGAAGACGCTTCGCTCGTGCTTCGCGCTCGCTTGATCAATAACTATAGGTATTCAATTCACCTTTAAACCTTTTCAAAGAAGACTTAGTTGCTTGTTAACGCGATTTCTTATTCCAATACAATTCATTCACACCTTCAGACGTATATGGGCTTGCTTGATGCTTGTATCTTTTACAATGTAGGCAGACTTTCAAATCAAATCTCATACAGTCAAAATTGAAGTCAGAGTTTTGATATCAAGAAAAAATAACCACATAGCAAATCACTACTCAGTTTAACCCCTAAAATTGAAGTAAAAGCTTGTTCGGAAGCTTTTCTGGAATAAATTGCTTTGTTTACAAGGCGCCCAAAAGAGAGGGTCAAATGTTACTTGACTCGCCAAAAATGGACTGCTTCTCTTTCGGATTAATTTAAGTGGGTTCAGTGGCAATTTACAGCCTCCGTGGCTGAGTAGTGGAGCGCTCGACTCTCGTTACGGAGGTCCCAGGTTCCAATACCGATGGGGACACTTGTCAATTAAAAATCAGTTTGGCTATTGCAGGCTGAATCCCTGAATGTCTGAAAAGATGAGTCAGTGCTTCAAGAGGCACATTAAGCCTTCATTTCGGTACCGGCTGCTATCTACGGAAAAAGTCGTTACACGAACCAAGTCAGTGGCAGCTCTATAACGCTGCATGACCGCCGTAGATAAAATAAACCGCGCGACATATAAAGTGACCGCCAATAGTATCCAAGTTTATGTCGCGCGAAGACAAGAACTGCGTTACTATTTTCGGTTACGTTTTATGTCGCGGTTTATTTTATCTACGGTGGTCAAGCAGCGGGGATAGGGTTTATTAGATCAGTTGTCGACTTTACAACCCACACGTAAAGTCCCAGTTATACTGGTCAGTGATGCTCTTTTTTGCAAGTTCTTCCTTTGTCTGACCTTCAAGTGTCGAATAGGCTATAATGTTGTAACTGCACACTTGATCTCTATAATAATTAAAATTGGCCAATGATCATCTAGTAGCGGAATCGTACTACTTTGTGTGAGTAACCCAAGCTCTTTTAGAAGATTACAGTGAGCTCGTTTTTCTTGGGCATTCTAACTACGAAAGTAAACAAAGTGTCTCTGTACAACATCTATGTAATTCCTAGCTATCAATTCCTCCCTGCTCGGTCATCAGGGAAGTTATAAAAAGTAGGAAATATCATTGAATGAACAATGTATTTCCTACATAGCGTATCGCCCCTGGTTTTGGTCTTTTATCGACCTGAGCTTCCTTGGAAGCTCTAGCTCATTATGAGCTTCTAGTTCTCATAAGAACTTTCGTTGAGTCTCTCTTCCTCAACAGAATAGCCGTGCTCCAAGTCTCTCTAATGATACTGCTCGGAGACGGCCATCCTTGCCCTCGCCCTGGGCAACCTTCTCCTTAAGCTATGTCAACCGTATTGAAAAATACAGTTACATAATCTCTCTGTGTCTTCCTTACTACCATCCCACAAGAGATCCAGCAAGATCCGGCAAGATCCAGCCCTGACGAAGGAACTAGTTTTAGTTCCTTCAGCTAGTTGATTGCTAGACCCCAGATCCCGAGCAAGACAACAGCTCAGAAGCAAAGACCCGATACGCTCACACCTTTACAGCAAACCAACTGTTAAAGCATTTACGAGGCGAGCGAGAATAAACGCCCCACCAACGCGCTCTCTGTGAGACACTGCCCATTCTGTCCTCCAGAACGCTCCTGACCTCCCCTCACCACAGAGGTGTAGGAAAAGGTTAAAAAAATAGACAATCCCGAAGGATTGTCTACAGCGGACTCTGGTCCGACCGGTGCGCCTTAAGCGTTGGTTGGAGACCAAAATCTCTTCGTTGAAAGCATAAGCTTCTCGTGGTAAGCCGAAGCTAGTGGACTACGTCCAATCGATACTAGCCGTAGCGTTCCCGATACGGCTGAGCCGCTGTGGTAACCTTTTAGGAGGCTAATCCTGGTCTTCCACCGAAGTGTCCGACGTATTGCGTTCGATGGGAGTGAAGGGAATATAACCCCTTATATATACATTTAAATACTTATTTAAACATATTAAATAACTCCCAACTCTCTGCTCATCTCCTGCCGAACTGATCCACTGGTTCGAGTATGCTCCATGTTCCCTTCGCTGAGTGCAACAATATTTCTCTGAAGGGAACGGTGCTATATGCACCCGGTCCTTTTGGGGACACTACTCTTTTGGGCTTGCATAACTATCCCTTGTCTAGCGTGATCTAAGCCACAGCAGCATGTGGTCATAGATTCATTCACCAAAGCCCATTTAGCAGATGCATTTACGATCATATGCACTGATATCGCTTTACGATATTCGGGTCTTATTCTGCTTTGTGATTATACATTAATTAGAGCATAACTCGAGCAGCTTCACGTCCAGAGCAGAAAACTTCACAGAAAGTCGCTCCGCAGACTTGCGTCTCAGAGGAGTCATTAGCCTTCGCCGATGCCACTACCGGGGGTAATACTTGAAAGACCTTCATCGATACTAAGCATCTTGAGGACCACAGCGCACAGATGTGGACAAGTCCCATCGGCGAAGATGTATTCAAGTTGCTATACGTGTCTCGATCAATCAGCGGTTCAGAGCTGGGCATGCAGTGTCAACATCAGCTAATGACGGGTATACCACATCTTCAAGCGTCAGACATGGTTTTGAGTGCCCATGTCCGGGGTAAAGGGTCGCGAATCCTCTTCCCTAGTCATGGCCCTCGTTAATAGTTAGAATACATTGCGGATGGGCCTTTGCCATTTCCTCTCCCCATTCTGCGTGCTTGGGCGACACGTGAGGTGGTTCTTATTAGGACAGCGGCATTGGAGACAACGCGGATTCGTGAGAGGTTCCAGATCCATAATGCGTTGCGGCCGATGGTCTACGTATGCTTGTCCTCTGTTAAGTAACTCTAGAGGTATAGGCTCCAGCCGGCGTCTGTATCTGCTATCTAGCATCATCCACTCAGCCACCATAATATATTCTACCAGGATGTGCAGACCACACTGGTTAGTTTGGATTAGTCAATAAAGGTTTAAGGGTGGCCCCTTTGCCTCTCAGGATGCCGTCGTCTCAAGCTAGGCGGCGTAAGAGACGAACAGGGGAAGTTTTTAGCAGCGCCTGTAACTTTGGTTATAGCAAATATTTTCATATTTTCCAAACCTATATTGAACTTTTCAGTCAATATCCAAACTTTAACATATTATGATTTTTATCATTAATACTTGTCGCCTCCGACCATCACTGGCCGACGGCTGCCTTCCCCATACATATATTGGAGAGTCGCATCGACGGTACGCGTAGGGTCAACACGGATTTTCCAACAAAGTTCCCCAATTTTGCTGAAACTCACAATATAGATGTAAGTCGGTCTCGGCATCACACATATGCTCTTAGTTTGGCGCTATCTCTTTTAGTTTTTGAGTTATTCGAAAAAGTTCAATACAAGAACGTATAACGGAAGTGAAAAATGTCCAAATACGGTTTTAAACCTTGTATTCGGAGTTCCCATGCACAGGGATAGCTATTGCTCGTTCGTTGGCATCGTCTGCTCTCAGCCACATATAAATAATTCGCTTTTTAGGAAACATAAAATTTTCGGCTCCGCGCCATGATTTTTATTCAGCCTTATTTCGATTTTTTCTATGCCATTCAACAGACACACGTTGTTAGACATAGTTTTATTTTACATTAGGGTTGTGGGGTTACATCCAGCCCCCAAAATTTGACGGAATTTAAGAAGAAAAATTTTAAATAGCTAAAATTCCCTTCATCTAAACCTTCCAATCAACCTTTTTTATGCCATACAACAGACACACGTTGTTCTACATAGGTTTACCTTTTAACCCTTAGGTGCAATAAATTTCATTCAATAGGATTGTGTGTTTTACAACTTGAACTAACTATTATTTCCCTCACTCGAGGTACTGTAGTTCAATAACCATCTCTCTTCATCAATATTGATCCATCTATTATTTCCCTCGCTCGAGGTACTGTGGAACAATAACCATCTCTTCTTACTGATCCCCTCATCAGTTTTCGAAGACTTACTTAAAAGTCTTCGTTAATGTGCACAATGTGCATCATTCACTTGCTTGCAACTACTTCTCTTCCATTGCAACGACCCAAGTGTTAAGCCAATTAACCCTGCGAGTTTGTCGAACTCACTGAAAACATTTGTTTACCATCAACAAGACAAAACGATTCCGCCCGGAATTAGATGAGTTCCACATTAAAATGACAAACCGCCACTAACCTTGTAGTTGACGCGCAATTCGCTAGAGCATCGAAAACGTAAACGATACAATCGTCAGTACGCTCGACACCCAGCTTTTAAACGACTTCTGAATTTAGCTTTTTGTGATATACATCCGAAGCCGTAGAGGCCCCTGAGACATCGCTAAATAAGTCGACATTGTTACAATAATTGTTGAAGACCGTTTCCGGTCTTCCTTCTCCCAATCTTCATCATCAAATATTTCGCTTTTCCATTGTTTATTATTATAGTACAATGACACTATTTATTTTCAGCTCAAAAAAAATAGAGAACTATTTCTGTTTCCCCTTTGCAGGGTACTTATAGTTCTCTTTTTATGCCTTCGTGATTTTTCCCTACCTATACTAAATCTAACTCTTAAAATCCCTAAATGGAATAAAATTTATTTGACTACCTAACTACTGATACTATAACACTAATAATTCCTAAATGACATAAATTCTATTCCTTTTCCTAACAAACACAACTATCTACTAATAATACAAAACATTACAGTACCTAACTCTACGTCCCTATCCTAAATTCTAACCTATTAATTCTGATTTCCTACTCTTCCCTAAGTGGCCGCCTCCTTCCCCAACAAACACTTCGATTGTTTCACAATCTTCATTAGTCCAAGCTAATGACCTGGTGAGACGCGGACATAAGTCCCACCTTTGTCTTACTTAATATGCTACTCGAATTTAGTCTTATTTCAACTTGTACTAAATTCGATCTTCCACAATCGATTTGATTGTGCCACTCCCTGTCGCCAACGGCTATCCTTTTATTCAACAGTTTTTTTTTTTTTTTTTCTTGTTTTATTATTATAAACAATTTTTCTCTTAGATTAGACACTGATTTACCAACCTTGAGTTCAGTGTTTAATCTTTACAATTCACTTACCTACTAAGTACAAATTTGAATATGTTATACATATTCCATTGTTTCAATGTACTTGGGGGTTTTGTAACCCAAAACTCCCAAGTAAATTGATACAATAAAGACGTTGCATGTCGCCTTTCTTTATAATTCTGACATTTCAATTTAAATATTTATTAATCACAGGGATCGTGTATGTTAACCACGTTAACATTTAGCATAACACTACTCAGTGCACTTGTACTTATTCAAGTTTCTTATAGCACAATTTTAATTCACAATAATCAGGCATTAAAAAGTAAATATTTACAATCATTTGCAACAACAACTTTAAACATTCACAATAATCAGTTTGATTTTCATTATTTCCAATTCACAATAATTAGTTTGATTTTCATCATTTCCAATTCACAATAATTAGTTTGATTTTCATCATTTCCAATTCACAATAATTAGTTTGATTTTCATCATTTCCAATTCACAATAATTAGTTAAAACAAATATTTTTATTTATAATATTTGGATAAATGTATAGCATTATACTTTCCTCGAATTCGACCCGATTCTAGATCCTCCAGAACATACACATTGTCGAAGGGGACGGAAGCAACCCGATAAGGTCCTTCGTATAACAAATCAAATTTGCTTATGTGTTTTTGCAACTTGTTAGAAATATTTAGCCGCCGAATTTTGACTAGGTCTCCAATATGATATTGTATCAACTTGTGGCTCCTATCGAACTTCTCTCTCCGATATTTGCTTTGCTTTTCCAAATTCATTCGAACTTCATTTCTTACCTCTCCCACATCTAAGGCTGAGTTTTGGGCTTGCAGATCTTCGTCAAATGAGAAGTTGATCGATCTTCCATACAAGATCTCACACGGCGTAAACCCAGTGCTATCGTGTCTAGTATTGTTATATAGTACTTCAATTTCAGGTAATCTAGTGGCCCAACTAGAATGCTTTTCATGACAGTATGTTCGAAACATCCGTCCCAGTTCTTTGTTCACCCTTTCAGTTGTGTTTGGTCGAGGATTTCTTATCGTGGTGTAGACGGTCTTTACACCTATTCCATTTAATGTTTCTTTCCAAAGTTTACAGTTAAATTGCCTTCCATTATCAGTCATGATTACTTTGGGTACAATTATCTCCGTAAACTGCAACATTTTGGTGATACAAGCTTTCGCCGTTGCTTTTCTTAGCGGAAATAGTTTCACAAATTTACTGAAGGAATCCTGGACAACCAGAATGTACTGAAAACCAAACACCCCTGAAGGTAGTGGTCCATACAAATCTGCCATTACCAAGTCCCCAATATTCTGTGTAACTATTGATTTACATGGTCCCACATATTTGAAATTGTTGCATTTTGCTAACTGACAAATATGACATCCTCTAACTTGCTTCTTAACTTGCCTTGCCAAATTGGGCCAAAAGAACCTGTCCTTAATGTACTTGATAACCTTATAGGCTCCCTGGTGACCCATTTCTAGATGCACTTGTTTGATCAACTCCTCTCTCATAATTTCCGGCAACACTATCACCTCTCTTTCTCCAAACTGGATATACAGTTTACCTTCTTTTATAAAATATCTGGACTTTTTGCCTTGTTGTGTCAATTCGATCTTTTTGCCACAAAACTCATCTTCCTCTTGCATTCGATCTAGTTGCTTGATTTGTTCGTTCAAACCTCGATTAGGTTTTGTTCCCAGATAGGCTATCTCTGGGCATACAGCTTTTTCTTCCTGTATGAACTCACTACTAGGCAAATATCGAGAGAGCACATCTGCTGCTGTGTTCAATCGCCCCGCCACATGCTCAACAGTATAATCAAACTGTTCAAGGTATAATATCCATCTTGTTATACGGCTGTTATATAACTTCATATTCTGCACGAACAAGAGTGCTTTGTGGTCAGTTAGTACACAAAATTTCGCCCCTCTGAGATAAGTCTCGAACTTCTTGACTGTGCTAATAACTGCGAAGAACTCCTGTTCCGTGGTGGTCCAATTAAGTTCGGCTCCTCTTAAAGCTTTGCTGTTAAATCCCAGGATCCTTGGGCTTCCTTGGTCATCTTTCTGAAACAACACTCCAGCTAAACCTATTCCTGAACAATCCGTTTGGATATAATAAGGTTTGGAAAAGTCTGGATGATGTAACATTATTGTATTAATGAATCTCCTTTTCAGATCTTCAAATGCTTGATGTTCAACATCTCCCCATATCCAGCTGCGTCCCTTTTTTAATACCTCGCAGAGGGGCATTATACTTCGATTATAATCCGGAATAAACCGTCTATAGAAGTTGCATAAGCCAAGGAACGCCCGAACTTGTTTTACCTTCTTTGGAATTGGAAATTCGCGTATCGCACGTATCTTGTCAGGATCAGTCCTTATCCCATCGGTTGAAATAATGAACCCCAACATCTTTACCTCCTTACAAATGAATTCACATTTCCGTAAATTACAAGTAAGTCCAGCTTTCAACAACTTCTGTAGGACTGTTTCGACGTGCTCAAGATGTGTATCTAAAGTCCCTGTCGTTATAACAGCTAAGTCATCAAGATAATTGACACAAAACTCTCTAACTTCAGGACCCAGTATCACATCCATGGCTCGAGAGAAACTTCCAACTGACGTTCTTAAGCCCATCGGTAAAACATTGTATACATAGCTTTTCCCATTAAATGTAAAGCCAGTATATTGCTTCCCTTGTTCGTTTATTGGTATCTGAAAATACGCATTGTTCAAATCAATGGTAGTAATAAACTTCGCTCCGTGAAACGAGTTCAACACATCCAATTGCATTGGTGGTTTTTCTGTTTCGGGTACCATGTACTGGTTTATCCCTCTCGCATCTAATAAAACGCGCACTGAACCATCCTTTTTCAGTGTAAACGTCAACGGACTAGAGTATGGCGTTGATCGTCTTGAGATTATCCCCATTTCTTCCATCTCATTTAACTTCTCTTCCAATTTCGCTTTGTAAGCGTATGGTATAGGATACGATTGCTTAACAATCGGTGTCCCATGTTGCATAACAATCTTATGTTCATAACAATTTGCTCGACCCAACTTTGCCGAAAAAAGCGTGTTAAACTTGTCCAGCAAAGCTGTCAATTTCTCCATCCCCTCCGACCCTATGTCTGCTCCAGTTTTGATCTCAGTTCGGTCCAAATTCGCGCTTTCAAAACAATCACCTTTAATCAAATTAGAATTTAATGAATTTAGCTTTTTCGTTTCTAGACTCTCTTTATAATGTGCAAACGGTACAAATACTGGCTCCACGCCACGTCTGACATACATTCCAACGGCTTTATCTAATAAGATTCGGATTTGATATTGGCACATAAAATCAAAACCCAGAATCATGGGTCTTGTAAGACCTGGCACCACTAAAAAGGGTATTTCCATGTCAAACCCCTTCGTCAGTTCAACTTTAAGATGAACCTGTATAGTTATTTTTGACGATCTTTGACCGACAGCCCCCTTTACTTGGAACCCTTTGACTGGTACCACGGGGACTTTCTCATTTTTCGATTTTAATTCCACATATAAGTCCTCTGAGATGCATGTAATCTCTGACCCCGTATCTAACAAAGCCATGATTCTAAGTCCTTCACAGATCACAATTATATCAGGCCGCAGCCCTTCCATAAGTTCTTTATTTCTTTGGTCATCATTAAAGACCGTACTGGTCATTGTTGTGGCATGTGCTTCCACGACCTTTTCCATTGATAGCAAATCAAATCGGGCTGTAATCAGCTCTGATATAATTTCATCTTCGCCAGTATGATATCCGATTCCGGCCCTCCCTCTCTGGCCTCGTGCTATGATCGGTTTTAAGATTCCTTTAAAGGTTTTTCCTAAAGGTTGGCCTGTCTTCCAACCTTGTTTTGACATGATTTTATAACCGACCGAAGTCGAGTCCAAATCGGTCAGCCCCCCGTCTCTGATAACATTGACTACCTGCCCGGGGGTTGGACAAATAGTACTTTCTAGTTTAAACTGGGCTTCCCCTTCGGAGTCTCCACCTCCACGACTGCTGCTGAACTGGTCGCGACGAATGGTTTCGTTGCTTGCACTCCGCCTCGGTCGCGTGGCGCCCCTCCTCTCGGTCGAACCCAGTTCTCGAATCTCCTCTTGTATTGTTTAGGGTCCTGTCTCCCTCCCGGATGGGAGTTCATCGACTGACTCACTATTTTGGCTGATTCCCCTTCTGACTGATTGATCATATCCATGTTCCTTAGAAATTCTGACGCTGCCAGTATAGAGTCCTCTCTGGACAGCGCCCATAGTTGTTGCACTTCTTTGGGATAGTGGCGCATTATGTCAGCCACCAACTGTCTTTCGGGGATTGTAAATGTCAATAAGTTTACCTGGCCTGCTAAGCCTAGGAAATGACTTAACATCGTGGGATATTTCCCTTTATCCCACTTATTGGAGACTATGTCTCTACGGACTCTGTTCTGTTCCACTTCACTCCAATATGTGTCCAAAAAATCTGATTTAAAATCATCAAAAGAATGCCAACGACTCATGTATATACGCGACCAATCCCTCGCTTGGTCCATCAGACATTCCTGAACTATATCTAGTTCTCTTCCTTGGGCAGGAATCTTCCGCAAATAAGCGGTCAGATCTTCTAGGAATGTAACCGGGTGCACTATTTTCCCGTACTTGTCTTTGTTACCAATTCCTGAGAACTTTGGTTTCTCAGAATTGAGATTGGTAATGCTATAGACAATTTTCTTTTCTTCCTTCTTGTTTCCTAATGGAGATAGGGTGCCACTACTTGCCTCACCCCCCGTTCCTTTCTGAACTTCCACCTCAAGCGCCTTGTGCGCTGTCGCTGTTCGCGACATTTCCTTCTCTAACTCCTCTATCTTATCTGTGAGAGTTCTAGTTGTCTTTGTCATGAGTTTGTACAAGAGCATAAACTCCCTACTGTTAGAGCCAACGTCCTCCGTTGGCTCAACCACCATTCTCTCCTTTCTCTTTTGTTTATTGGCCTTTTTGGCCTTCTTGCGAGGAGGTTCTTGCATTCTCTCTTCTTCCCTCTCCTCGCGGCACTCCTCATAATCGGATCTACTGCCCATTGTCATGCACCAAATCCTATTCACTTAATTGTTCTTTTAACACTTTTTTTTGACTTGTCAATATTGTTTATATGCACTGTTTAATTATTCTTTATTTCTGTTGCAGCCAAGACTCTGTAACAAAAGAAACGCACATAAGTATTTTTCTACTACAATCCAATTTGTTCTACAAATCTCTACGGGTATTTTCAACAACCACACTGTAATCTTCTTTCCATTTCACTAGCAACAAATTGTGGCTTAAGGCCACTGTTCTTGTTACGGTCCTGAAATCCTGGTTTCTAGGCACCAAATTGTAACTGCACACTTGATCTCTATAATAATTAAAATTGGCCAATGATCATCTAGTAGCGGAATCGTACTACTTTGTGTGAGTAACCCAAGCTCTTTTAGAAGATTACAGTGAGCTCGTTTTTCTTGGGCATTCTAACTACGAAAGTAAACAAAGTGTCTCTGTACAACATCTATGTAATTCCTAGCTATCAATTCCTCCCTGCTCGGTCATCAGGGAAGTTATAAAAAGTAGGAAATATCATTGAATGAACAATGTATTTCCTACATAGCGTATCGCCCCTGGTTTTGGTCTTTTATCGACCTGAGCTTCCTTGGAAGCTCTAGCTCATTATGAGCTTCTAGTTCTCATAAGAACTTTCGTTGAGTCTCTCTTCCTCAACAGAATAGCCGTGCTCCAAGTCTCTCTAATGATACTGCTCGGAGACGGCCATCCTTGCCCTCGCCCTGGGCAACCTTCTCCTTAAGCTATGTCAACCGTATTGAAAAATACAGTTACATAATCTCTCTGTGTCTTCCTTACTACCATCCCACAAGAGATCCAGCAAGATCCGGCAAGATCCAGCCCTGACGAAGGAACTAGTTTTAGTTCCTTCAGCTAGTTGATTGCTAGACCCCAGATCCCGAGCAAGACAACAGCTCAGAAGCAAAGACCCGATACGCTCACACCTTTACAGCAAACCAACTGTTAAAGCATTTACGAGGCGAGCGAGAATAAACGCCCCACCAACGCGCTCTCTGTGAGACACTGCCCATTCTGTCCTCCAGAACGCTCCTGACCTCCCCTCACCACAGAGGTGTAGGAAAAGGTTAAAAAAATAGACAATCCCGAAGGATTGTCTACAGCGGACTCTGGTCCGACCGGTGCGCCTTAAGCGTTGGTTGGAGACCAAAATCTCTTCGTTGAAAGCATAAGCTTCTCGTGGTAAGCCGAAGCTAGTGGACTACGTCCAATCGATACTAGCCGTAGCGTTCCCGATACGGCTGAGCCGCTGTGGTAACCTTTTAGGAGGCTAATCCTGGTCTTCCACCGAAGTGTCCGACGTATTGCGTTCGATGGGAGTGAAGGGAATATAACCCCTTATATATACATTTAAATACTTATTTAAACATATTAAATAACTCCCAACTCTCTGCTCATCTCCTGCCGAACTGATCCACTGGTTCGAGTATGCTCCATGTTCCCTTCGCTGAGTGCAACAATATTTCTCTGAAGGGAACGGTGCTATATGCACCCGGTCCTTTTGGGGACACTACTCTTTTGGGCTTGCATAACTATCCCTTGTCTAGCGTGATCTAAGCCACAGCAGCATGTGGTCATAGATTCATTCACCAAAGCCCATTTAGCAGATGCATTTACGATCATATGCACTGATATCGCTTTACGATATTCGGGTCTTATTCTGCTTTGTGATTATACATTAATTAGAGCATAACTCGAGCAGCTTCACGTCCAGAGCAGAAAACTTCACAGAAAGTCGCTCCGCAGACTTGCGTCTCAGAGGAGTCATTAGCCTTCGCCGATGCCACTACCGGGGGTAATACTTGAAAGACCTTCATCGATACTAAGCATCTTGAGGACCACAGCGCACAGATGTGGACAAGTCCCATCGGCGAAGATGTATTCAAGTTGCTATACGTGTCTCGATCAATCAGCGGTTCAGAGCTGGGCATGCAGTGTCAACATCAGCTAATGACGGGTATACCACATCTTCAAGCGTCAGACATGGTTTTGAGTGCCCATGTCCGGGGTAAAGGGTCGCGAATCCTCTTCCCTAGTCATGGCCCTCGTTAATAGTTAGAATACATTGCGGATGGGCCTTTGCCATTTCCTCTCCCCATTCTGCGTGCTTGGGCGACACGTGAGGTGGTTCTTATTAGGACAGCGGCATTGGAGACAACGCGGATTCGTGAGAGGTTCCAGATCCATAATGCGTTGCGGCCGATGGTCTACGTATGCTTGTCCTCTGTTAAGTAACTCTAGAGGTATAGGCTCCAGCCGGCGTCTGTATCTGCTATCTAGCATCATCCACTCAGCCACCATAATATATTCTACCAGGATGTGCAGACCACACTGGTTAGTTTGGATTAGTCAATAAAGGTTTAAGGGTGGCCCCTTTGCCTCTCAGGATGCCGTCGTCTCAAGCTAGGCGGCGTAAGAGACGAACAGGGGAAGTTTTTAGCAGCGCCTGTAACTTTGGTTATAGCAAATATTTTCATATTTTCCAAACCTATATTGAACTTTTCAGTCAATATCCAAACTTTAACATATTATGATTTTTATCATTAATACTTGTCGCCTCCGACCATCACTGGCCGACGGCTGCCTTCCCCATACATATATTGGAGAGTCGCATCGACGGTACGCGTAGGGTCAACACGGATTTTCCAACAAAGTTCCCCAATTTTGCTGAAACTCACAATATAGATGTAAGTCGGTCTCGGCATCACACATATGCTCTTAGTTTGGCGCTATCTCTTTTAGTTTTTGAGTTATTCGAAAAAGTTCAATACAAGAACGTATAACGGAAGTGAAAAATGTCCAAATACGGTTTTAAACCTTGTATTCGGAGTTCCCATGCACAGGGATAGCTATTGCTCGTTCGTTGGCATCGTCTGCTCTCAGCCACATATAAATAATTCGCTTTTTAGGAAACATAAAATTTTCGGCTCCGCGCCATGATTTTTATTCAGCCTTATTTCGATTTTTTCTATGCCATTCAACAGACACACGTTGTTAGACATAGTTTTATTTTACATTAGGGTTGTGGGGTTACAATGTGCAGCCTCTCCCGTGCCCTTACGTAAAGAATGCAGGTGAAAAGTGTGATGCGATGCCCGTGTGACCATTCTGTACATATTTATTTCACATTCTGTGATCACCGTCCACTTTACGGCCAAGTCTTCTATGACAGTACACGGTCTTTTATGACAGTAGAAAAACGCAGCAACAGATTTATGACATTATTTATTTCTACCTAAAGTTGTCTACTACTGGATCGAATTCAAAAAGCTAATATAACTTGACCCTCGATTCCATACAGACTATATCAAAACAGAGGCTTCGTTATGCTGGTTTTAAGACAACTCTACAACTAGTCTATGAACTTTGGGAGCTGAACGGTATTGGCTAATAAAAAGCACATTAAAACATAATATTTTACTTTCTGAAGGTATTTTGCCAGAGACGTAATCAGGTGATTTAAGAATTATAGCTTGCCCAAGCCCTGAATACAAAGGCCTTCGCAGCGAAGTATGTAGATCGTTCGGCTCTCGACATGGTACTCTGAGTTTGAGAATGTCGTTAGTTCATTTAGGACATTGCAGGCTAAATAACCTGATTGTCCGAATTTTTTTTTCATCATTTGATTAACCGGTGGTTGCGATTATATTTTTTCCCTAACAGACCGCTATTTCTACCAACGTGGTTATATCGCGGACTTGCATAATTAGATTGGTCCCAATAAAATAAACTATCGAAAGAATTGGTACACACGACCGACGACCGTACCTGAATACCACTCTGTACCACACCTTACAAGCATCTCGACAGATTCCGTAGGCAGCTTTTTATTAGATTTGCAAGGCAAATGACTTGTTTAAATCAATCTTGTTTTAAAGAGTTATGCCCGACTGGTCACTGTCCCGATTGGTCATCAACAAAAAACTATGCCCGATCGGTCATTATTTCAAAATTATTATTTTTATTTTAAAAATTCAGTCCCGATTGGTCACTATCTTCAATAAGTATCAAAATTGTATTAGAATACAGTCAACAAAAGCAGCATTACTATTTTAAGTTTATGCTTATTATAAAATAGTGTTGTCTAGGTAAACTAATATCCCACCAAAAACATAAATGTGAAAGGGTGCCAAGTTCGGATAAGAGCTTTGCCAATAAAAGAAGTGAGATGGTTCATCCATTGACATTATAAAAACTCAATTATGTTAGGTACTGTAACACTAGACATGCGACAGATAAAAATATTTGTGCCTAAATCCTAAATCACAGACCGATATTATAAATTACAGTCAAAATTATGTATAGAGTTTATAATACACTTTAAAAGGAGCTTTTTATTTTTGCTGGATAATAAACACACTAAGCATAACGTTTTACTTCTTCATATTCATCGTGTAGGTGTTTTTCCTCAGTAAACTTCGTAAACTTTATTTAATAGGGGATCGGACTACTTTTTTTTTATTTTATAAATCCAAACTTCTTAGTTGCTGCTATCGAACACTAAAATAATTTTTACTCTATCTTTAAAATTTACCGAGTTATAAAGGTTTGAAATTCAAGATTAGACAGAGAGGCACATATACCCACTTGTGACGTCGTTTGTTAGTAACGCCATATAATCTCCACACAAAAAATCGTTTTTGAAAGAGACAGACATATTGAAACTTTAAAAAATCACTGTAAATTCGTTTTTCAACCGATTCTGTTTTTTTCTTCGCGAATCGTCTGCTACTAATCTATATTTTAAAAATAATTCATAAAATATGGTAATTTCATAAAATATGGTGAACAGTCCGATCCCCTATTTTATTCAATACTAGCTGACCCGGCAGACGTTGTCCTGCCATTTTTCCCAACATCTAATACCCTTGACCATTTTGTATTGGAAAACTAAATTGTCGTATTTTTATCTGTTACTTATTATGTATGTTTCTCACCGTTTAAACCTTCCCTGAACTTCCACAAATATTTCAAGATCAAAATTAGCCAAATCGGTCCAGCCATTCTCGAGTTTTAGCAAGACAAACGAACAGCAAAACTTAAATATTTATAAATACGTTTTAAACAGAGCCGTAGATCATTTGTAGATCGGAAATAGAAAATTAGAGTTTACCCTAAGTACTAGATAGTAGGTACCTTCCCTTCGGCCGCCATCGAAACTGAGTTTCAGTGCAAGTGCAACATAAAATGCAAATGCTTTATGACCAAGATTAGCTAAACAATTCTATTTATATTCTACATGTGTGGGCTGGCATTGAATGCAATAAATCTTTTAATACCATTTATGTTTGTACACAATGGGATATAGTATAGAGTAAAGCCGATATACCATAGCAGATAGATGCAAAATATGCCCATATCAGTACGAGAGGTGCCATTTAGAGGAATTCTCTATGGTTATTAATTGTACATTTATGTCACAATTAATATTAGGTTCTAAATGTTACAATAAACTATTGCAAGCATTTTTCGAACCGAAATATGTACATGCCAAAAACTCATCTCGCTCATTTAGAATGTTTCAAGTGTACAACGAAAAAAACCTCCAATCGCAAAATTGTTCTATTTTACTTCGTATCTTATAAAACAATAAAATATATCTGTTCAAGTTGCGATCCAATTTATCTACTCCTACTTCTGACTTCTGTTCGTGAAATATTGTTTTACGAACAGAAGTAAAAATACATTCTTATTTGTTGAAGTGCAGCTATTTCTGTGAATTGCAGGAGGGTTGCGGAATGCCAACAGACCCTGATCTAGTGAGTGTTGAATGCTAGGTGAAGGTCAAGTTAGTGAGATTAATTTACGTTCATAGATTCAATACTGAGACAATTTAGAGCTTTTTACAACCTTCAATTTCAGCTGTCATCAAATACAACTCTCATTACGGAGACTCTGAGTTCGGATCCCGGTCGGAACGCAGTCAAACAAAAATGTCTTAGTGATACTTACCTTACCCCAGTTTGGTTTGATTAGACATCAACACATCAACAGCTCATATCGGTCCCCACCAAGGGGCTCAAGCCTACCCTGAATTAGGGCGATTAGGCCTTAGTAGACCACGCTAGCCCAGTGTGGGTTGGTCGAATTCAAAGTTTCACGCACAACCTTTAAATTTCTTCGCAGGAGTGTGCAAGTTTTATCACGATGTTTTCCTTCACCGTAAGAGCGTCGAATAAACATACATATTAATTCGAAATTCGAAAATACATTGGTACGTGGTGGGAATCGAACTCGCGAGTCGCGTCTCCCGCACAGGAGGCAGCGGCCTTAGCCACTAGACACCGACGCTCTCGTTCGACGTTTGGTTTGGACGCTGCAGGCTAAATCACATTGTCTGATAAGAAATATGATTTCGTGCTATCCCTGCTTCTATGTGCGTAAGTAATATCAGTGGCCTTTGAGGGTTGGAGCCCTGAAAGATTTGTGCGATAGTTGTCGCTCTACAACCCTAAAGAAAACACTTTTCGACGCACTTTTGGCAACACTGTGCACGCACCCCTCACTTCCAAATACTTCCAATCTTCGACGACAGCTCATTGGGTCGTCCGCTCCGATCGGGTTTGACAACCAGTCGGATGTTTTCATTCCGTCCGAGGTTGCGACAGCTTAAAGCTTCGGCCACACTGATCGTCACGTGACTTTAGTGGGTATAAACTTCACTTCACAGTAAGCTTCACAGCGGCGGCGTGGCAAAGTAATAATTAACATAACACTATGATACGGTGGTGGTGTAATGTTTAATATGTCTTATAGGCGCTGAGAACATAATTGGGCCAACCCACAAAAAATCAATACTTACATTATTTGAAAATTATATTTACTTCAAAAGAAAAGTGGATGTCTTTATCCATGTTCCCTGGTTTTATAGTTTCATGTACTGAACTCTAACGGTTAAAACAAATGAAATGTTACGATTTAAACGTTAACTCCTTCGTAAATAGCGTCAATGTCCAACTTTCATTATTTTATTCCATTTAAGGAAAGTAAACAATTAAAAATAAGTAGTTACGTACGCCAAGTGTGAGCGAACCTTAACAATTCTCTTTTAACAAGATCACGGTCATGTCCAATGTTCAAGTGACCAGTGACTAACGGACATACCTGGTAATCGAGTGATTTCGTTGCATGTCAATTTGGGTGACTGGTTACGACTCTGTATTTTTAAGTGAACTTTTTAAACTTTATATTTAAGGATTTCAATATCATTTAGCTTATCCGTAATTGTAATTTGAGTGAAATTTCAGTTTTCTCTATGGAAACAAGATGTTTTCTTAAAGTAGCTTGCTTTTTGTCGTTTCGTGAACGTTCAATTTGTGTAAAAATTTTTTTTTTCTTCTTCTTCCTAACTAATGGCGACACATCTTGTATAGAAGTATTTCGCCAGTGTCGAGTAATATTTTTGTAGGTTTAAGATATATCCTTGGATGATTGTTCGGTTGATTGGGCTCAGTAATGTGATAGTACAATTACTGAAGCCACCACAAGGCCTCTTGGCATCATCTAAAAATGTCAGCAAAGTGTAAGCGATTCAATTATTTTATTAAAGTTTATAGTCCCGAAACATTCACTGGATAATGCACTATAGAAATTATAAAAACTAAACACTTCAATAAACTTAAATAAAAAAACTAAAACGAAGACACGTCCGCCATTGTCAGATGCTGACAAAAGACCGTGTAAAAATTTCGTTGATCCGTTTTGTGACATTATAATATGTTCTTTATTGCACACAATTACGAGTTATAAAGAGTTAGGGGGAAAAACTGATAGATATATCAAACAGATATCTTTTGAGCTATTTCCCATTCAATCATTCAGCCTATTGCTGTCCACTGTGTGTGTCTGAGCTTATACGACAATTGAAACGCCTGTATTTTGCCGTCATTGATGGTTTTTAGCGGCACCATTTTACTATCAAATTACTGGAGTCCTTCACCGTACCGTACTTCCTTCCATAGTCAGGATTAGGGCTGTCTGTGTAACTCATGCTAACTACTTAGCTAAACCACTTGTTACCTATAGGTAGAGTGAAACGCCATATACGCCATTGACGGCTCCGTAGCCCAGGTGGTAGTATATCTGTCTCCGACGCACAGGGTCGCGGGTTCGAATCCCGCCCAGGACAAACATTCGTGTGATGAGCACTTGTGTTTGCCTTGTGTCTGGTTGTTGTTTATCTATATAAGTATGTAGTATTTATCTATTTATGTAATGTATATCTGCAGTCTGGTACCAATTGTACAAGCTCTGCTTAGTTTGAGATCAGATGGCCGTGTGTGAAAATGTCCCCTCATATTTATTATTATTATTATTATTTTATTTATGATATAAAAAAAAACTCTGCAGTTTGAATGATCAATAAGACATGCAAGAACCGTCTCACGGTGAGTAACAAACGTTTAAACGGGTAACTAAAATACCTCGTAGATGCGTTTATCTTACATATTGGAATATCACTATCAGCTTCCAAACAGGTGAAATACTAGAAACAATAAATGTATGTATCGTAAAAGTGAGTTATGTCGGCGTAAATCAAACAGCGTCAGGGCGAGACACTTGTTAAACTGCTCATAAAAGTCCGAGGATCGCCGCGCGCGCATATATTAGATGCGCTTTACAGCCGTCGCGGTTGAATACTCGACTGTGATTGGGGAACGTACGAACGTTTTAAAATGAAATGGCGGGTCAAGGACGAGGCATTTTTTTTAACGGACTAATCGCTATTTCTACCAGTGGTAATATAGCGGGCGCGGACTTGTGCCAAGGACGAGGCAGTCACGAGGGAGAAAAATTCCCTTCAACAAATAAAGAAAAGCTAAAAAAGCTAAGTGCATTAGCTTCATCACTTATTTTTATTTGTAACTAAGGCAGATCGGCTTTTCCATTGAAGAATCGTTCCCTGATATGAAATGTATTTGCTGTTTTCCAGGAACCATTTCTTGACTTAACTCGATTTGATTCTCTAAGAAAGACTTAAAAGAAAATCAAAGCTACCACAACAAGTAATTAAGTATAGTATCGGTTTTGCCTTGAATAGATAAATTGCAGAGAAAAATAATACGAGTATTATCTCAAAGTACGTTGAACCCGTAGGAAACCTACGCTTTTATAAAATAGAATGTCGGAACACTTTATTGCTTCAACGATCGAGTGAGTTAGGAATTCGACGCACTAGGTTGGTAAATGTGTTTTATGAATGACAAATTTCTATCGCTCAGACTTCCTAACGCATTGAAATCAAACATGTCTTCAAAATGAAGCCATATATATGTATTCCAGAATCACTTACTCAGATGATAATCGTCCGTAATCCGAAGTAATCAGTAAAAGTAATCAAATTCTTTTTGTTTTATGGCCCTGGTACTGTACTAACTATCGGGGGTAACGGGTACTATTATTGGTGTCCCTATGGGTTAATTAGTTTTTGGCGGTTCTGATGTCCCTAGCCAACCTCATGATTAAAATTTTGCTGGTAAACTGTAATTCTGACAAGCTTCATAGCTTGCGACGCTTCTTATAAGACCTAAGAAACTAACAGGCTTGAAGGCTGGCTTGTAAAATCCAGCAATACAATTTGATTGTCAAGTAATAAAAGTATTTCTGATTTTTAAATGCTTATTATTTTAATTACTACCTCCACTGCTCATGTGAAACTCATATGTTAAAGACAACTATCAAAACAATATGATCTACGTTTTTCTTATATATACTGGGAAACCTGCAGACGCACGCCTGCAAAGTCGACCAATCTGCATTAGGCCAGCGCCAGGGCTAGGTTAGGCTTGAGCCCTTCATTGAGGCCGCATTCGAATCTCTCTTTTTACTGTTCAGTTCTTTTACGGATCAGTTCCCGCTACCACGCTACAGCTTGTGACTTGCTTCATAGTGATGTACTGAGCAGATGCGTCGTAGAGATGCGACGTGGTCGTCACAGATAGTCATAAGAGTTGTGTACGCACTTGCGCGGGCGCATCTGATAGCCGAGTGACGCCATCGCACCCAAATATGACAACGCCCAGGAGACAGTTCAAAATTTAGTTGGTAATAAACATAATATTTATCTATGTATCTGTATCAGACAACAAGAAATACAATTTATTATCGTTAATTTGCAAGTAAATAGTTTGATTCATACCTATATAATGTCACCGTAAGATTGTGAACTCCGTTAGTTTATAATCTTACTCGCGATATTATAAACTTACCGAAAATTGGCATGCGACGGAACGCACCTTGCACGCTGATTGGTTAAACGTTTGACGTGTCCAGCGCGGCTATTCTTGGCTGTCATTCTGTATTCGTTGAAGTGCGTTGAACCAATCAGCGTGCAAGGTGCGTTCCGTCGCATGCCAATATTTAATCAGTTCACAATTTGAGGATTTGACATATAAACTAACGATAGATTATAAACTAACGAAAAATAATACGTTAAATTGTAAATGGTTGGTTTCAGTTCACAAGTCAGATTATAAACGGCGGTGGCATCCCCGAATTACTGCTGCGGTTAACAAGTCCTATCGTATAGGTGATTGTGCACAAAAAACAAATAAGCACAAATAGTAATAATCATAATGACCAAGGTTAGATAAAAAAAATAAAAGATGACCCATTTGTTACCAGACTATTTTTAAATTTAGATACTAATGTTTACATCAACAACAATCAACAGCTCATATACGTCCCCGCCGAGGTGCTCGAGCCTACCCTGAATTAGGGCGATTAGGCCTTAGTCCACAACGCTGGCCCAGTGCGGATTGGTCGACTTCACACACAACCTTTGAATTTCTTCGCAGGAGTGTACTAAATACTAATGTTACACCCGCTACCAATCTGGTAGGAATAGTGATTAGTCCGTTAAAAAAAAACTAATGTTGCACACAAAACTACCTGTCGTCGACTTGTTTGAAAACTTGTTGTTGAGTTGAACGAGTGTGATGCCCTTCTAGGTATATAACATACACTGCCTAGTGTGTATATGAGCATTTTCATCTATTTTCACTCTATAAGACGAATTTTTATAGAGCTCTCCTTTTTGTTTATGTATGTATAATACAGAGTGACAGATCATTAGAATAATGTTGCACTGGAAATTCTTACTGTAATTTTAACTTTTAAGAACAATTTTCATGTTCCGATTTATCTAAATGCACCGTATTGTTAGTGAAGAGTCTCCTAATCTTCCAGTCCACTTTATATTTATTTTAGAAACAGGTGTAGTAATTTAAAAAAAATTTTGCACTTCATTAAGAATCGATCGAATTTTTCACATTGCAAACGGAGATGTGTCGATATGATTTGTGATATTGTAACACCATATTTTAAAAGATTTATATCAGATAGAAGTATGTTGGTAAATATGAATATCAATGAATTTATTTAAGTGAGTTATAATAAATTAGGTAGAATTCCACGACATGAATTCGTTAGTTATGATTTTAATATCGGAAGCCATAAAAAGACGTCTAGGACACAAGTTTATAACAGTTTTGTAAGCTATTTTCACTATGAATTTTGTGTTATCGCGGGGCTTGCGTTATCGGGTCATCGGAGCCACTTCCGCCAGGCTGCGCGCGCGCAGTGGGAGTCAGATCCTCAAGATACCACGGCAGCGGCGCGTGAACCCAAGCGCTTGGACGTTCGGAGCCGCGACAATTTTCACTGGAAAGCTCAGGTTTTTGCCAAAAAAAAATTTTTGCTAAAAAATGTAATGACGGATCTAAGTGATGTAATAACATCCTATGGAAATAAATAATTTTGACTTTGACTTTGACTAAACTGCCAATTGTCGTTATTTAATTTTGCTGCATATTTATCACATCACATCACACTAATTATATAAATATGAAAATATATTTGGATGTTTAGATGTTTCGATGTTTATTCCGCCTTCACGCTTAAAGTACTCAACAGATTTGGATGAAATTTGGAATGGAGATAGTTTGTAACCTGGATTAACACATAGCCTCCTTTTTACGGGAAAAGTCTTATTCTCACGGGAAAATCTTACACAAGTCGGGGGTAGCCGCGGGCAGACCGCTAGTGTAAAATAATTAACCGACAACAAAACAAGATATATTAGGCGTTATATTTTACTTTGCATACAGCTCGTACAAACTATCAAAAAATACAAAAAAATAGACATCGATTCAGAGTCATATTAACTATGTATTCAAGTTCCTTATACAGATCAATGGAACACCAATAACCACAAGCAAAATAAAAATAACGAAAATAACCTAAACATAAGTATTGGCAGCCTCCGTGGCCGAGTCGAGATTTCGGTTCGGGGATCCCAGGGGGAACACTGCACTGACAAGCAAAAATCTCATGACCCCAGTTTGGTTAGAACATTGCAGGCTTGCCCGAAATGTCCGAAAAGAAAGATGATTCCATGCTTCGGAGGGCACGTTAAGCCGCTGGTTACTATCTAGTCTTTACACGAGCCATGTCAGTGGCCTTTGGCGGCTCTATAATAAAACATAAAACTGACCAGGGTTTGTAATGTCGGTTGTTGACCTTCCAGCCCACACGATGAAGAAAAGAACATAAATGGACATTGATAGGAGCTTTTACGGTAATAGAAATAATCTAGATTTGCATTCTCAGATTTACTTATTATTTATTACCTGTTCTTTTTTCTTATTGAATTTGGGTTAATTAGCACATTTTTTTTTAAATAGTTCTTTTATTTATTTGTTCATGGGCTATTTATTACTCGAGAATATTGATTTTGCTTAATCTGACACGTTGTACATTCTTTGCCTTGGAAAGTCGTCTTGAAAGCTTCCAGCATGACGTAATATGCCATGCTGGAAGCTTTCAAAACGATCTAGAAGGCAACAACAATAGTTTAACATTACAGACTATACGTAATTGTTGATGAAAAAGAAATTGCTTCATTAAAAAAGCATATCATTTAATAAAATCCATTTAAATAAGATACTACTATAGATATTCAAATCCAGCTGGCAGCGGCTACGTTTACGAATATAAATATAAAATATCGACCCTACATCGGTAGATAGTGCCATGTTGATTGTTGAGTGATAATAAAGACTCCGTATTTATACAAATGTATTGTAAAATGTGGTAGAACACCACTTAGCAATTAATATCATTATACACAACGTCTTTTATAGGTTCAAGGTGCCCGTAATTTACTAGGACTAGGTCCAAGTTTAATTCGACTGGCAACCCTACTTATTTCTTGTGAAAATGTATTTCATTTTAACTTTCTAGAAAATCGTAGTAAAGGACAGGCTTCACGATGTAGTCAACTAAAGGTAAGTGTAATTTCTAAGTAAAAGTGATCGCATACAATAAAAGCAAATTGCACCGCAAAATTTACGCTCTCTATTTTTCACATATTTCAGGGGAAAAAATTATTACATCTATTTGATAGATTGTCGCTGCTTCGGTTTGCAAATACTCTGAAATTAGGTGCGGCGGCATTTAGGTTTAAAATTGAATATAAATAAACAGTAAATACCAACTCTCATACCATAAACTCCGATGCTTTGTCTATAATTTCACAAAAATACGAGTGATGGTTAATTCCATGCACAGTAGTCTCTGTGATGATGATGATCCAATTACTAATTAAAAAAGAAATACCCATAAAAAAACCTTCAGTACTTCGTCTATTCTCAAAACAAGGTTGCGCGACAACCGCACGTGCGTTGTCGTCTCTCTTCACCAAATAACAAAAAGAAAACTAATAAAATGTCAACATAAAGAGTCTAGAAAAAAGCGCACAGCACTAACCTGAAGTAATCATTCTTGCAGAAGATGTTGCTATTCCTCGCGTAGCATCTTTGCTCCGAGTCGAGCGGCATTTTGCACTCGCAGCAGCGGAGGCAGGGCGTGTGCCAACGCCGCTCCAGGGCCAGCAGGTAGTATCTGTCGGTGATCCTGGAGCCGCAGCCGGCGCACGCGTCGGGTGGCTGCTCCAGCGACTCTGGCGCCTCGTCCGGGGGCTCCCTCTTGCGGCAGGAAGAACAGTCCCGCGGAGAGCCGGGGGAGGCAGCCGGCGCCACCGGCGACAGGTCGCCACCGCCCTCGTAAGCCGAAGATAGGTACCGCTCACTTTGTTGCTGGAAAGGTAAAGGGCTGTTAATAAAAGGCGCTTCTTCTTCGTTGGGACTGTAAGATCGACGAATGACCTTACAAACCCCGGCGGCATAGAGCCGCTGGCTGCCAATAAATGGCTGATTGTTGTGCTAACTTGAGCCTTTTCCTATAATCGCATGCGTGCATCAAAGCAAGCATGACAGGAAGATGAAAGTGTAAAACGCAGACGCTATCCCGTACGAAAAACAGCTCATATATTTCCCCACCGAGGGGCTCGAGCCTATACCCTGAATTAGTGCGATTAGGCCTTAGTCGACAACGCTGGCCCAGTGCTTTGGGTTTGGGTTGGTTTTGGGATGGTCGAAATCACACACAACCTTTTTTTTTCTTCACCGTAAGAGCGTCGAATATACGTACTATTACTATATCCCAGTTTTGACTACGAAAGCTACGAAGCTCACGTCATAGTGGTTATTCGAAACATATTATACTATAAGTGTAATGTACCTATACTTATCATGCCATAGTATATCAACCTATCCAGGAGATTCAAAAAAGTGGTCACGTTAGCCGAAATTGGTTCCATATAATATATATATAATGTATATCATAAATCACTGCATCATAAATCTCTTACGACAAATCTTTCCATCCAAACCTTATGCTACTCCACAAAGACAATAGTTGTTCCAACTATGTAGATAAATAGATAGATAAAAAGTTTATTTATCAATGCAGTACAAACTTATAAAATGCATAACAAAATAAGGTAGTACAACGAAACAGTAACAAACAATTCTCGCACAAGAAACACATACTTTACCTACGAACATCAGAAATATTATCAGAAGTGAACACAGTTATCAATATCAACAACACTGCCATTCGAATCAAACATCTAATCACCCCACACCGACTAGAAATAATACGTTAACCCTTAAATGCACGAATTTTGATTTTTTAATAATATTTGGTAATTAAGCTTGTTTTTCGTTCAGAAAAATGGGAAAAGTTCTGATTTCGTTTTGGCGGCAAACTCTACCTGCCGTAAAAAAAATAAGAAAAAATTATGATATAAAAAAATGATCGATATTTTTTTTTGTAAGTACTAAAGATCACCAAAGCTAATAAAAACAAAATGATAATAATAAAAAATATATATTAATAAATAATATGATACGATGCAAAGGAGAATGGGCGTTTTGGACCTCGATTTTGGCAAAGTGGGCCTCTAGCAATGAAAGATATGTCAATAGCAAGGTCACTACAAGTCGTCTACGCGATAAGTGGAACATTTGATAGTATGACAGCTCACGTCAATCGTTAGTGTTTCGGAGTTATATTACTTTGCGTTTTTGACATCCATTTTTATGAGTGTGAAGTTTGCCTCTAATAATGAATAGTATATGTCATTAGCTAGGTCACCTTAAGTGGAACATTTGATAGTATGACAGCTCATGCCAATCATTAATGTTTTCGGAGTTATATCACTTTGCGTTTTTGACATCCATTTTTATGTGTGTGAAGTCTGCCTCTAATAATGAATAGTATATGTCATTAGCTAGGTCACCTTAAGTGGAACATTTGATAGTATGACAGCTCATGCCAATCATTCATGTTTTCGGAGCTATATCACTTTGCGTTTTTGACATCCATTTTTATGAGTGTGAAGTCCGCCTCTAGTAATGAATGGTAGCGGAAAAGAAAAACTTGGAGCATTTCCGTTAAAATAACTATTTACAAGGAAAACAAAAGCAAGGATAAAATGTTGCGCTTGGAATAGTACAAAGGTTGCAATAAAGTTTGTAAATACAGTTTTTATAATAGAATACAGATGGCAGGCGACCTTATTGCTAAGGTAGTATTTATTTCCAGACAACTACTTATTTATTCTCTTATCAGTGTTTATTTTATTCACTAAATTGGTTATGTATAAATATTTCGTAGTTACAAATGACATTGGAGATTTTTTTTTTATTTTTAGGGAAGACAGAGAATCCAAAATTCATAAACGCCACACAGGGTGAAGATTGGAGAGACAACCTACTCGTAACTGCGTCAAGAATAAGGAAATCCACTGCTAGTAAAATGTTATTAAGGAATTTTACTATCCTTCTCTGTTTACTAGTTTTTGTTAGTATGTTAAGGTGAAAGCCGTGTAAGCACAGTTTTTAGTTGTATTTAAACCAAGGCTTGAATACCTGGTTGAATTTTCAAACCAGTTTGCGCGCATTACCATACATTTTAAGAAGAGCTTTTTCATTACAAGAAGCGGTATTTTATTCGGTTCTAATCATAGAGCATTTTCATTTTGATTCCTACTCAAATATCAGACTGATTTGCTTCACTCTTTGGTCCTCGATCTGATTTCGCTGCATTTATTCACAATTTATGCACGAGAAAGAAAGGGATAGAGCATCGCACTTTACTCGTCACGGCTGCTTGGGATTAACCAGGTTTATCCCAGAAGCGATATCGCTAGTAAGTCGGTTTCGCTTTACGAGTGATTCGCCTGGGATCTGGTTTGAAACCGAAATTCACCAGGTTAAAAAAATACTGGTTTCTAGCCTTGATTTAAACAACCAAATATACAGCAATAGTTACTGTGGACAGGACAGGAGATTGTCAACCATTGTGAGCGCCAAATTTTATAGCGCAAATATCAAGTTTTGACGTGTGCCATGTAATTTTAAACGGCTTGTTTCAGGATCCTGCTTAAAATTGACATTTGTGACATAAAACTTGACGTTCAAAAGAGCGGACAATCTCCCGTCCTTTTTCATGGTCGTTGGTCAGAAAGTGACAAGACTAACTAATTAAATTTAAATTTAAGTTTCGCTGTGGGAATTGACACCATTGTTACAGCTGATACATTTTAACAATAGCAGTAATATTCTAAGTAAATTATTCAATTCAATTTTATAAATGATTTCGTTATGAGTGGACTCTGTCTGGGGCACCGCGCCGCTTTACCTACTTTGTGCTGACACCTGACTTTGTCTTTGCAGATAAAAGTCACTTTTAGAAGAGTTTCCCGAACTCTCCTCCTAACATATCTTTCATAAGTTTTAACTCTTCTCCTACACTTTTACACGACTCCATAGGTAATTAAGAGCCGAGTTAAGAGCAACTATTAAGTTTATCTACATACTACCTTTCAATAGAAACCTTCAACAAACCACAAAGAAACTCTACACCGTCGTCGTAATAGCGAAAATAACTTTGATTCCGCTGAAGATAACTTCTAGTAGATAGTAGGGTAGTTTTGAAACTGAGCCTTGCTGAAGTTGAGCTTCAAATGAAATAATAAAAGAAGCGTCAGCGGTCTGGTGGCTTGGGCCGCTGCTTTTCGTCCGGGAGACGCGGGTTCGATCCCCACCACGAACCAATGTGTTTTCGAATTTCGAATTCATATGTAGGTACGTTTATTCGACACTCATACGGTGAACGAAAACATCGAGATGAAACCTGCACACTCCTGCGAAGAAATTCAAAGGTTGTGTGTGAAGTCGACCAAACCGCACTGGGCCAGCGTGGTCGACGAAGGCCTAATCGCCCTAATTCAGGGTAGGCTCGAGCCCCTCGGTGGGGACGTATATGAGCTGTTGATGAATAAAAGAAAAAATATATTGTAAACTGTCTATCATGTTTTCATTTAAAATTAAAGTGATATAATTTGAAGTCCGATTTAATATTATTGGGTAGAACTACGTATGTATGTCTGTACGTATGTAAACACTTTATTGCATAATAAAAGTAACAACGTATTTAATTTATTCGCTTCATACAGGCCCTAGAGAGACACAATCCACCGCCGCCGCGCCCGCCGCCGACGGCAAAAGTCTTTTATAGCCTTTGAGACGCAAGAAGAAAGATTCTCAATTACACCTACACAAAAAATATCTCTATTCTAAATCTAGATATTTTATACATGAATTGATTTTACCAAATCATGTGAAAACGACTTTTTACAAGCTGGTAGGTATTTCAAATACGCCTGACCGCGACCGGCGGCTTTTCTTGCGAAGGTCCGTTGCGTTTATTTTCCCTTGGTACAAAAATTACACAGGCTACTAAAATTACTGTGATAGGGTGTTTACTTTGCTTAGTCCGGTTAAATCGATTTTGATAAAAGTAAGCGTGTAGTGTAGGACGTATAGCTATAGGTATTACCTAATAATCTATGTTATTTAAGTATCTTTCTTCATAATACAGACAGTCCTAATCACGCATCCGCTGGTTTCATTCGTCTCTCTACGCTCCACCCTATAAGCGTTTAAACAGTAAAAACGTCAGAAGAAGAATATTATATACATTTTCTATCGGAAAATATGTGTTGGGCAAATCAGACCACAAACTAGAAAACCTACGGGAAAACAGCTAGTTAATAGAAGATAACAGTGTATTAATTAATTCGTTCTTATTATATTTAAGAAGAGTAAACCTTTTTATATCTCGTTTTTTTTTCTCTCTCTGTGGTTAGGTATAGAATTATAATTTCCTTACCTCCCTATCCACCCCCGGGAACGACTTTTATATTTGGTTATATTATTAATCAAATTTGCTCTCACATACACTTAATGAACTAAGTAACTTCTACCTAAGGTAGGTAAGGTAGGTCTTTTCCTGTAGGATAAAATAACAAAAATAACACAAGGGCGGCAAGTCGACGATAAACTTTGATCTTTAGGCATTGACATAGTTATATTATTTCCGCTGTAACCACCTATTGCGACTATTCCAGGAACTACTCATTATATTTTCTCAATATAACGGTATAAAATAAATAATAAAAAATTAAAATGTTATTTATTTCCAAATTGATTCTTACAATAGTGGTAACGGTAACGGTGGTTACGGTAATAAGTAATTATTATATAAAAAATACAACATTTACACATATAAGTATTTTCATTTGACCAAGTTCTAAAAAATGGGTAAATACTTCAAACAAATTACAAGTATGTACAGTTAACCACAAGACAAGTTAAAAAATATAAAAAAATTGTATAGGGGAAAATTACCTAAATTTACGGGAAGTTGTAGCAAAGTTTGCAGGAATTGTCTTTAGATTTTACTCTCTTCTGCACGTTTAAATATAGCTCTAATTTATTATTTATTATTATATATATTTAAAAAAAAAAACTCGTAAGCGGGGTAAAACATCACTTCCACAGGCTTTATTATTATTATTAGCCTGAGGTGTACCACTGTAGGGCTAAGGTCTTTTTTATACTTCAGTTATTACTACTTCTCTTATATACTATTTCACTTCAAACTTTTTGCGTTGCCTGTCTATCGCCTATATCGGAATAAGCCGACGAAAAGTTAAAATAAACGTTTTTTTTTATTTACATACCTAATATACAAATACATAACACACGCAAGTGTAATGATACAAATCTGTGTAACCGACCTCATAAACCCTGGTGTCATGTCAGTGTTATAGCGCCACTTAAAGCCACTGGCATGGCGACTTGTAGCTTCTACTACTGAAGAGCAGCCAACACCCACAGCTTAACGTGTCTTCCGAAACACGGAATCATCCTGGTGGACATTACAATTAGGTGGTCTTATTGAAATGTAACTCATATTTTCTTTAATTTTTATTACTTATCACAGTATTATGGGCAAATTTCGCTGAACCTGAGCCCTTTGCATCATTGCACTACACATGTGCACGAATTTTTTTTTCTGTAGTTTATAAGTATGTAGATTTAAGTTTTTTGCCAATATTTACGTGCTGTGTGTGTGCAATTAATGCAATAAAGCTTTTTATCTATCTATCTATCTATCTGTACTATTTGCATGCCAAACAGTGGCGCAACACTCATTTACCTTATGAAAAGCGACTCTAAACGTGTTTGCAGCAAATAAAGGTTTTATTTCATTTCATCTTTCTTTTCGGACAAGGTGATTAAATGTCCAAACCAAACTGAAATTGTCACAAAGATATTTTTGTACGTGCTGGGAATCGAACACGGAACCTGGGCAACGAGAGTCGATCGCCACGGAATCCATCTAATCCCAGAATATGTCCTATACCCGAACAAAGGCCAACATCAACAGCTCATATACGTCCCCACTGAGGGGCTCGAGCCTACCCCGCATTAGGGCGATTAAGCCCAACGCTGATCCATAGTGCGGGTTGGTCGACTTCACACACAACCTTTGAATTTCTTCGCAGGAGTGTGCAGGTTTCATCACGATGTTTTCCTTCACCGTAAGAGCGTCGAATACATAATAATGAATTCATAATGATGAATGGGGATCGAATCTACGTCTCCCGGACGGGAGGCAGCGGCCCTAACCACTAGACAAAATTAACTGTTACACTTTTTACAATTCTGTTAATTCATTGATTTCAGTCAGCGGAAAGTTGTTTTTAAAGATACTCGTATTTCTAGTGTAACATTGTAGTGCTGGATCTTTTCGTTTTAAAATCACACGCAGAATTTCTCGCAAACCAATTCTTTATTTTTTAGAAGTTATCAAGGTGAAAATAGGACAGTCTATAGGTATGCCCAATCGTTTCTAAATTATTGTATCCTTGATTTTACAATCGCGTGTCGTCGGTGGCGGCGGCGCAGCAATATTGCGACGGTAGCAAGAACAAAATATAAAATGGTTTTATGTTTATTGTATCAGTGTACTGCAATATATAAAATATAAATAGACCATAATACGCAAATAGGTAATAGACAAGTATAAAATAATAATTTTCCTATATGAAGGTAAATATTAATAAATCATGCATACTGTACACAGGTAAGAGCGTCGGTGGTCTAGTGGCTAGGGCCGCTGCCTCCCGTCCGGGAGACGCGGGTTCGATCCCCACCATGTACACCAATGTGTTTTCGAATTTCGAATTCTAATGTACGTTTATTCGACGCTCTTACGGTGAAGGAAAACGTCGTGATGAAACCACTTCTGCGAAGAAAATTAAAAGGTTGTGTGTGAAGTGGACCAACCCGCACTGGGCCAGCGTGGTCGACTAAGACCTAATCGCCCTAATTTAGGGTAGGGTCGAGCCCCTCGGTGGGGACGTATATGAGTTGTCTTGAAAAAAGACACGGAAACCGCTCGACTTCTTCCTCAACAAGGAAAACGTGCCAAATAACTCTCTATGCGGTCATTTTTCTTGAACTATTTATTAGGAAGTGAATAACTAGACCGCTTTAGGTACCACTAACACTATAAAAAACGTCTTACCCTGCAATACAATTCAAGAAGGAATTTATTGGGCTTTTATTTTTTTTATAAGCGCGTGCGCAGGCACTTGAGGTATTTACTGCTATTATTGACGATAATTACAGTGTTCAGCTGAGTTTTACACCCAACCCCTCCGAAACGGGCATTTGCTTGGGCAAAACAAAAGCGTCGATTACATTTTCTTGCAACGATTTCTGGTATTAAGTGGCCAGATAATCATTAAGAATGTACTTTTTTTTTAATCCCTCTTAGATACACTAATCTTTCTTCATAGAAGCACTATTGCAAATTCAGTCTCTCGTTGAAAATCCGCAATGCAAGATCAAAAAATAAAGTAAACAGCTAATTTGTATTTTATTAGGATTCAAAAAAGACAATAGTGCTTACATATATATTATATCTAGTCGTGTTGGTGACGGCAGAGTAGAATACATTTGTCACCAACCCCTTCTCTTCCCGTGGGTGTCGTAAGAGGCGACTTAGGGACTACACATTGAACAGGGAACGGGCAGCAGCGCTCTCTGATACAATAACTTCTTAATCTGCGATCTCCAACCCGCCTGCCAAGCGTGGAGATTATGGCGAAACCCTCCATTTAAGTGGAGGAGGCTCATAGTCCAGCAGTGGACTGTAACGGGCCGTTGATGTTGATGTTGATGATACATTATATTAGGTTGGGGAAAAACTCTTTTCGCAAATAGTATATATGAACTTATAATAAAATCTCTTTGGCTATACCATTTGTATCTGGCTGGTTTTGGTATTATTAAAAAGTTTAAATTTTTAAAAAGATAATTCCAAATTTAAATTAGGAAAATATGATTTTCATATAAAATGCGAAGAAACTTTTTCCCAACCTATCATAAAGCCTGTTTTTTTATAAAGCATGTTTTTTTCCGTTGGAATTAAGTAGATGTTTTGCCGCAGTAAAGTTTATCATACGTATGGAAAAACTGTATTCAAATTATTTTATTTCTGACTATAGATGTCCCTATGGACATAGTATTAGTAACAATAAGAATATTATTAGTATCATTTTCATTTGTAACCTAATTCCAAGGCCTAATTCTATCTGTATGCTAAATTTCATCTAAATCAGTTCAGCCGTTTATGTGACATTCACATCAGAAACCTTCACACTTAAACTTTGATATAAGTAAGAGGATAGAGCTTAGTTAAGTTGATGACAGAATTTTTAAGGGATCCGGTTCCTTAGACGGCCCCCACACAAAATCCTTGTTCGACCACTTCCCAGTTCGGCCACTTTCTTGAACGGCCACCACCCTAGTTGCCAAATTAAAACTACAAGTCACCCACCATGCTTAAAAGCTTGCCGCAAGCGCTGTATGTTTCAGGGGCTTAGGTAAATAGCTGTAAAATATTCGTAGCCAGCGCTAAATCTCTTTGCGTCTACATAAATAAAGCTGTGAGCTGTAGACCTCGCGAGTATATATTTTTTTTAATGGCTGATTTATGATATTTTTACGTTTTCAACTACATGACGAAAAAATCGATTAATTTATCGAAACTGCTCACAAAATTTCACGAGAATCGGTTGAGAAACGCGACCTGTAGAGTGGAACGACAAAACACACAGATGGACAGAACATACAAAAGCAATTTTGGCCTGGCTGAAACGGAGACACTTCGCGCTCGATCAATCAAAAATACAATTTATTATTTTCAATCCAATCGGGTGGGAACAGATGTAGTTCTGCAGAAGTTGGCCTTTAACTCAGTGATTAAATACTTAGGAGTCGGTAGAGATCGAACTAACTGAAATATAGGAAATTTTTCTTAGTTATATTTTGTCTTGTTTGTTTTCACTGTTTCAAACTCTCAATTTTCTAAATTAATGTTATAATTTTACGACTTCATAATTGATATTCCTGAGCCTGGTGATCTGTCATACAGGTTTTCATAGTACGGACATCAGGCTCTCACATCGTAATAGGCTATTCCTGTATTAGATTAAGTTTTTAGCATAGTTAAGTTACCTATTCTGTGAGAGTAAATACTCGTAAATTGTTATTATTACATCCGCGCGTCACGATAAGCTCCTTATAAAAGATCTCAACGCAATATCTTTTTGACCGACTGCTTTAGTTTATGTTTTTCGAGTGTTTTGAATGATCGTGGTTGATAGTGTTCACAATAGCAGTCGGAGGCATCAAACTATTCACAATTCACAAAAACGCTATGATGGAACATATTGTGAATATTTGATCCGACTGCTGCTGCTGTGAACACTTAACCAAGATCATTCAAAACAAAACAAAAAAAACTTGTTTGCTTCTTCTCAATTCATTTATTAATAAGTTTGAAAGGTTTAAAATTTTCACGCAGTCGGGTTTTTATCTTTATTTTATTGTTTGAACTATAATTCGTATAAAATATCCCCGTAAATTAATGGGACCACGGAGGCTTATTTCTCGTAGTCCCGTTTCTTTTTCTCTACCTCCTGTATAATATAATTTTCGGTATATATGAACTAAATACCTATTATATAATTTTAAACTTTCGCGGTCATTATTATAACATTTATGAGACATTTTACGGGCTTACCGCGATATTATTTTTGTTGAGACCCATATAATAACAAATAAATACCTATTATTTGTTATTATCTGCATATATATATATATATATATATACTACCACTAACTAATTGTTTGGATAACATCAAGGGCAAGTTAAGAACTACGATTCAAATATTAAATTATTATTTTTTTGTCATATACATGGCGGAGTCCATTAGTAAAATTTAATTAATACAATAGGAAAATTTATTGTAAGTAACTGTTATATAAACCGCATGTTTTTTTATCAAATAAATAAATAATAAATAGCATAAAAGCAGTTTTAAGTTTAAAATAAATCTATTAAAAACTGGCCCTATACGAATGCGTTGGGGGTCTAGAGTAGGTACTGAACGATTCTGGAAAATCTAAAATATTATTAACAAAATACTTTTATTCAAAATCTTACATATAGGTAGCCTCGCAAACAATTTTTTATCTACCAAATCAGAAATCTACTATCCGCAGATACCAAACCTATAGCGTAAACTTAATGGGCGCGAATCCAGGGGGGGGCGGTAACAGGTGCCAATGCCCCCCTGATTTACGATCAATAAATTAAAAAATAAACCTTTTTTTGCTCGCCAGCAGTGTCCGCGCACATATTTGCGAATGCTCTTCAAACAGGAACTTTCAAACTACAGATTGTAAAGCACAGCTTGAGAAGTCACAGAGTTAATAATAATATAAGCTTCTTATAAGTTCGTAGTGTTCACTGGGCAAACCGTACTTGCTCTCAACAGCTGTAATTTACTTGAACTTTCTTAAGTTGGGTCAGACGGTCGCCTTCATTAAAACTATAAGTATCTTACTCGAGGTGAATATTAAATGTAACTGATAATGTAAATGATGACTAACACTTGGAAGCATTCACTCTTTCTTAATATTATTATTATAAAGCTATAAATCACTTTCTTCTTTGACCACCTAGTTATTGTATGCTATATAGTATATAATATAATACCTGCTTACATTCACATAATATATATATAAGTATATCACAACAAAATACACCAAAACAAAACTTTGAGGGAGAGTAGACTCACCCAGTGCATCGCTCCTCTCTCCTCGAATACTCCCATTGGGGGGTCCGTTCCGTTTCCTATTTTCGAAATTCTGGGCGCCTGCCCCAATTTTCGATTTTCTGGGCGATAGCCCCACTACACTAGCGCTCTGCCGCGGGCATGCGACCGTCGCGCGCGCGTCTCGCCGCCACACTGTCGCAGGCGCTGCTCAAGCTGGTAGGGGGTAACCCCGCCCACGTGCCACGCCTCTTAATACCGCTTTTTAATAAAGCCCCTTCGTCCTACGCACTGTCCGATTTTGTCAGACAGTAATTTCATAAAGTTTTGTTTTATAGATGTTTGGTTTTACAAGGTTTCATTAAACTTATCTGGTTAGTACGTAATAATAAAATCTTGCAACTAAATATTGAACATGTTCTCCTGAACTGAATAAACTATTTTGCATACCTACATGTGTAAGTCAGATGACAACGCATCAACCTGATCCTGGTCATCCATTCAGGGTCGCCTGCTCTGCCCGCGAGGGAAAGGACCCCGGACCTATGGAAAATGTGGTTTCGGTTAAATATCCTGAGATTTATAGATTTCAAAGTCCTGAACAAAAGTGAATCCTATGATTTTCTATTATACCTATTATTTATTTGTACACTAAATTGATCTTATTTTTTCAATCGCCCAAGGAATTTCTATTTCCAACAGTTTTATGCAATATTTTTAGTCCGTCTAATGAATGACATAAGAGCTTAATATCTTGAGCTGTGCTTTGAAATAACTACCGTAAAAAAACTATATTGTTTTACTATAATTTTATTAAAAACAATTCAAACAAAAGATTTGTAACAACTTCTTAAAAAATGCTAAACAAAGTTTTATGTGTTACATTGCGATTTCTACTTATTACAAACAATTATCATTATCCATTATATTATTGAAATGAAACAATGGGATATAAAAAACTACTTACCTGATTTTTTTTAAATTGATTAAAAGAGTTATCTGAGTGTGTATTAACAAGCAAAATGTAAGCAAAATTGAAGACTAAAAATGTTTTTTTTTTATCAAACATTTCCTTTCAGTGAAATTTGGCATAAGCAATATTTCGGATACATGCCGTACAACCTCGGCTTATTTTAACTACAATCTAATACACCATCGCAATGCAGTGCAAATTAATTACTGCTATTCCGAATTGAGAGCTGAGGGACTCGTGGGGGCTCTACGTGACTAAGTGCGGCTCTGGCCGTACGAAACATCGTCGATATAGGTAAATTTTTGATACAAAAAACTTAACTTTAGCATACATTGGCTCCCATTCACACTACCACGCTCTAATCCTTAATTTAAGTTAGTCTGTCCTTTTTACCTTTTAAAGATTGAAAAGGGACAGGAGATGGCTATTCTAATATTAGAGCTGTCAAACATCGAATTTGAACCTTATGGCCGTGTCGATTGCACAATTTTAGAGAGCGCTTAAAACATGCGACTTAAAAATCTCTTAAACTGACAGCTATGCCTTTATTTTAGGTTATCATTCGTTCAAATTAATATCATTCGTTCATCACCTCTCTTTCATTGGTCATAAAAACGAAAAGGATAGCTGGATTTTAAAATTAGAATTAGAGCATGACATCCCGAATCGAGCCCATAGTGTAAGGTGCGAATGGCACGGAACCGCGATACCATGAAGTGAGGTGGGCGTGCCCATGAAGTGGCCTTGGGGACAACTGGCTGGAGAAGAAGAGTGTAAGGTACCGATGCATTAATGCATCTGGTCCTAGTTAATCATCCAGGGTCGTCTGATTCGCCCATTATCGAAAAAACCCGGAATATTTAATGTCATATCGATAAAAGGAAAGTACTGTAAAAACACAATCAATCAAAACTTAGCCGAGCAGATACTGGTAGCACAGGTTTTCTAGTTTTTAAATCAACAAATTATCTGGCTACAAGTTTGATACAAAATATAACTCGCAAAGTCTAAATAAATACAAATCATGAAACTGAAAAACTTTTGTTCTACATCATTTTCAAAAAATGTTTTTGTTGTTCAGATTGAGTTTGTATAAAAATCTAGAAAACAAAAGTTATAATGTATACTTCAAAAAAAGAACAAATCAAAAGAACGCTAGAACAAAAGTTGTTTTTTTTCACGAATAGAACAATCATCCATCACTAGTGCTTAATATTAAACACCGTATTAACCAATTTTTAAGAATTGGGGCAGGCAAAGTGCGACTGGGCTCAGCCGGGCTCAACTTAAGCTAGTTTTAACGAATTTTAAGCATTACCAACAAAATTGAACTCATTGTGTGTATCCAATGATCCGCACCCTCATTCCACTTGGATCCACCGCCAGGCTCTACCGGTGGAGCCAAGCGCGCCAAAACGTGTGAGGTCAACTTACGATGGTTGATGCACTAATGATGAACTTTCCAGCATAAGCTCACACCTACGGCCTAACGCATCAGACTCCTCAAACAGCCACCTTGGAGTATGAAACGCTTCCCGGATTTTGTATGCAGAGTTGTATTGTAATTACTAACTAGTGTGAGTGAAAGAAAATCGTCTGAATTGTACTTACCAGTTGATTAGTATAGTTAGAAACAAATGAAATTTTGTTTTGTTTCAAAATTTAATCATAATTTGCCTTTAACATTAATATTGTATAAGGACTTTTGATAGCCGACTGTACATTTACTCCAAAATTATCCATATCGGCCGAGTTGACCACAAACAATATGTATAACCGACTGTACCACAGAATATCTTGTACTAACTCGTCCGAGAGTGGGCCCAGATGGATGATGAACAAATTATCCTTATGGCACTACTGATTTTCAGTAGTAGGGACACCGTTGCTCAATAATACTGAATCGGCAGTGGGACCACAAGGCCGAAGGGATATTTAGGGTTAACGTTTTTCTTTTTTTCGAACTAGTGTTAGTGCCCAAGAATAAGGATATTGGGAATTATGCCTAGCCCTAAAACGGGTACACATGATTGCACTAAATAATATTCTCTAAAATCATTCAACCACTTACTAGCGTTCTGTCCGCAACTTTGCTTGCGTTATCAAAGCTTTTAGACCTCCAACAATACAACAGTGAAAATCGCATCCAATTCCGTACAGTAATTTATGAGTGATGCTCGAACAAACATACAGAAAGAAAGGAAAAAAAATGTTTGGTTTCTATTGGTCTTAGAAAGACCCCTCATATACAGAATATGTCGTTCAGACCATGAAACTAAACAACTTTCCCAAAAAAAATAGGTCTGGAACTGGAAAAAAAAAATTTGATCTCCCATACAAACTGCCGAAAACTTTCATTCATTTCCGGACCCATGTTTCTTGGGGGAAGTTGTTCAGTTTCATGGTCTGGACAACATATTAAAGTTTGTGCACTGAATAAAAAATATCTTTTATATATACTACTTTTTCCCAAATATCTTCTATGTGCTGACATGATATTATGTGTACAGATTAGGAATAGCAATATGACGGTTGACTGTGTTTTTACCGTGTTTTACAGTGGTTATAAAGAGTAAATAAAAAAGGAAAGGAAGTCAATTTCTGCGTTACTGTAGACGGCGAATTTCTGCCTTTTTGCCCGACTGCTTTAGAAGGTGGGTTATGTTTTTTTTTCTGTAAAAAATTAACATTAAAATAGACTAATAGTTTCGATTTTTCACTAGAGTCGTATGCTACCATTTAGTTTCTTTTCGGGGCGTCGATTTGTATGCGTTTCCTATACGTTTCACCTGAAAACAAAAACACATTTTTATTATCAAACTAGTCGTTGCATCGCCCGCGTTAAAATATTTTCATTACTCATACTCTGAAAGTAGTCCGGAAGTTGCCTGAGAAGCGGATTGAATTTTTCAGTCCGAAGGGAGAATCACTTTCAACTGACAGCTGTCAAATTATTAAAATAAAAACTGGTTCTAATTTCACATTTCTATTGAACTATGTTCCATCTTTCTATACATCCACTCAATTACAGCGCAATGTTAAATTGAAATAACATAAAGTTAAGTATTAATTAAAGAATATATATTTTTTAAATGACTTTATTATAATTAACTTTCAACTATTTCTTTAAAATAAAATAGATGTGGGCAAAATATTTAACATTTTTCAATGATGGAAATTAAAAATAATGGCTCAAAAGCCGGCCGCAGCAAAAAATCCGATGATCATACACATTTGTTTCTCGAGTTGTAGGGTTTTGTTTACAATGAGTTCATCTGATTCAGATATGGAAGCCACTCATTTTTCTTTAGCTAATTCGGGTTTTTATTTTTACTTTCCTTGTATTCGTAATGAAAAGCACAGTGTTTTCCACGGGTTAAAGACTTATTTAGTGCCTCGAACTATTAGGGCCCTCGGTACGCCCGGGCCCCGTACCCCGTCTCGGCGCTAAATACTTAAGTTACTTTCACCCCTCGTATAACAATGTACTATTTTTTCTACTATTTTCGTACTATTTTCTTGTGGCCATAAGTGCGATAAAAGCGCCCTCATTTTTTCTAAACTTCTTTTGCCAAGCTGTAAGCAATTAATTGCTTGTGTCGGGAGGCTCCCCCCCCTCTCCAATCATAGACTTAGAATTTTTTTTTTGCTGCGCTGCCTCCAACGGATCCTAAATTAACTGCATATCCTTTCCTTGTTAGGTTACAAAAATTCAAAAATTTTTGAATTATAAACTAAGTGATAAACCATGGATATGGATTTAAAAATAGATAAGAAAGGAATATAAATAGACAATATAGCAAGAAGCGCACGCGTAAGTGATTATTATCTAATATTATCTAAAATTCTCAATATTATCGTAACTTTTATCTTTTAGCAAATCTGTTATCTTCTTTTTGCACATATAATATTGGTTTGGGTATATTACTTTCCGGGAAGTCTCCGCCATGTGCAACATACAAATTATTGAAATAAAATCATTTTTATTTTTAATTTTTTATATGGCTATTTCTTATTAACTTTATTATAAAGAACTGCTACTATTTGCTTTGCTACATTGTTTAACCCACTAATCCAGTCCTTACGGAGTGGTACCTCCACAACTGTTTGGGGTAACTTATTCCATGAATCACACTATTATTTAGAAAATGATTTGACGGCCACGTAGCTTAGTTGGTAGTACGCCTGCCTTCGAAGCACAGGGTCACAGATTCGAATCCCACACAGGGCAAACATTCGTGTGATGAGCACCTGTGTTTGTCTTGTGTCTGGATGTTGTTTATCTATATAAGTATGTATTTATCTATTTAAGGTAATGATACCCATAGTGCAAGCTCTGTTTAGTTTGGGATTAGATGGCTGTGTATGAGAAATGTCCCCACATTTTTATTTATTTTAATGATATAATTAATAAAAGTCACTTTTCAAGTCACAATCGCGAGTATCAATCGTATTTGGCTAGCGGTCCGCCAGCGGTTGTGTAAGATTTTCCCGTGGGAATAAGACTTTTCTCCATATAAAGTATCCTAAGTGTTAATCCAGGTTACAAATTATCTCCATTTCAAATTTCATTCAAATCCGTTGACCACAAGCGTGAAGGTGGATCAATACAATTTTATAATATTAGTGCTTAATTAGTGTGATGTCATACTCGACATTGATTGGTCTCAAGCAGCGACAAATCTCCCTAGATCTCGATCACTACTTTGGTTTACATTGCTGCGTGTACGTCGCACTTGTGATGCAGTTGAACCCTAAACATGAAAAAAAATCTTACTCAGGTGTACTTTTGTGTTCAAAAAGTGTATTTACAGCTCATATCCTTCCCCAGTGTCCCCACCAAGAGTCACGAGTCTACCTATACACAAATAAATATTTACGAAAAAATAAGTACTATCCCCAAATCATCATCATCATCGTGTGGGTTGTAAGGTCGACCTCAAATGTGGCTTTTTGAGGATGAGCAAAACTTTGGTTGGCTTACAGGGGGCCGTTTCACGAAGCTACAAGTTACAAATTACAAGCACAATTCGACGTACATTGCGTAGACGATTAGATAAAATTATAACGACTTACAGTTTAGGCGAATTGGCTACGCAATGAATATCAAATTGCAACTTGTTGTTTCGTGAAACGGGCCCCAGGAAGCACACATTAAAACTGTAAGATATTAAATAAGAACTATCCATGTGTCTATCCAGCACGAACACCTCACGTATGTTGTATTTCAAAATGATTACATAAATATAAGTTGGTACTAATAACCATTGAGCTATTATTACTACGTATAGAGAAGACACCGCCCCATCTCAAGCGATCCGTTCAACTGTGGCCAGTTGGCCACAGTTCACTCAGTTGCTTACTAGCTCTTGAGCGCTTCAGTCTTGTTTGTTTTAAAGCGAAAAAACGTGAAAAATCATCAAATATGCCCTCGTATGTGTTATGATGTTGCACTAATAATTCTAGTAATACGGCAAAGTGCAAAGGAACAACTTTCCATCGGTGAAAAACTAGATAATCATTTTTAAACTTAATTCGAGCAAAATATTTAGCGGACGCCATGTTGCGTCATTTGTCATAGATGAAACAATTAAGATGTGACATTTGGGTGTGTAACAAGAGTAGATCATAATAATATCTTTTACAGTGGAAAATGATAATCTTACACATTATTTAGTAATAAAATTAGTAATAAATCAAGAAAAATGAAAAGCAATTGTTTTTTTGATTGATCATTTTCATTGATAGATTGTTTGTACAAGTAGATATTATTTATTTATTACGAGATATTTTATAACATTGTATTACTTTAAGGTTTCCACGTCTTGGCCGTAAAGATAGCGAAAAATTGGTAAAGTTCATCGAATATTGTTTGTTTCGCAGAGTAAATTCAGTACTTATAACTAAAATAAACATTATAATTAAATTTATTTGTCAGACATCTTTAAATGTTCCCACCCAATTGAATAGGCAGAAAATAAACAAAGTGTCACGTCTATGACGGTGACCTCGCATCTATGACTTATTAGCCGGCCCCCGCGCGCCCCGCACTGCCGCGCTTGTTGCACAGATATTGTAGGCAGCGTCTTTTCTAGTACGTAGTACATTATACTTCAATGCTAATAACACTACTTTTATTATTCAACCCGCGGCTGCGCTCGCGTTGTGTAAGATTTTTCCGTGGTGGGAATAAGACTTTATCCCGTAAAAAGTATCCTCTGTGTTAATCCAGGGTACAAACTATCTCTATTCCAAATTTCATCTCAATCCGTTCAGTAGTTTTTGCATGAAAGAGTAACAAACATCCATACATCCAAACTTTTACGTTTATAATATTAGTAAGGATAAGTAACTGCAAGAAAAGTCTAAATATCCTTTGTGGCCGTCATGTTAGATGATCAATCAATCAATCAATTAGACTGTTTGCAGTCCACGACTGGACGTAGGCCTCCCCTAGGGCACGCCAAAGCGCACAATCACCCGCTTTCCTCATCCAGCCACCACCAGCGACCTTCCTCTGGTCATCAGTCCACCTGGCAGGGGGGCGTCCCACACTACGTGTCCCGAGACGTGGTCTCCGTTCCATGTTAGATGATAAAACGCCCTAATTGAGTAAACCAACTGTGTTATGCCAAACTAGCGCTTTGCCCGCAACTTCGCTAGCGTTAAGTTTTATCTCCGGGATGAGCTTTTTTAGCACAAAAATGAAGACTACTCTACTTCTAGGCGGCGCCGGCGCCGACCGGCACACCAAGATGAAACATGCACCAGTTTTTATGTTAGACCTCCAGCGATACAACTATGAAAACCGCATTCAATTCTGTGCAGTTTTTGCGTCAGGGAACAGACAGACGAGACGGACCACAATTCAAAATAATTGGTTAGGCTTATATTGCTTTTGTAAACACCCCTGATAATATTTTTTTAATATCTCCTATATACGGACACCGGCCAATTAGATTTATTATATGTATATTGGTTTATTAGATGTATTTAAGACTACTAACTGATGTCGTGGCCAAATCGTAGAATTGACCACATCATGAAATTGGTCGCATTTCATGATGTAAGCAACTAAATTTGACCAGATCATTAAACCGTGAACATTTCACGATTTTGTCGTCCACGATTGGCCATATCATGAAAATAGGGCGTCCATAAAATATTTAATAAGAATCTAATTGTGTTTGGTACTTATTGTACTCTAAGCCCGGCAGACATTTTCAGAGTTCTTTTTCATCATAAACTCTTTTTTCTTCCTCATTTGAATAACGAATTATTCACTTTTTCACTGCAAGAAATAACGCGGCCGCCATTTTGGTACATAAACAAAGCGCTTCCAGCGCCTCTATCGGCAATTAATGTAATAATTTTACGATTGATAAAATAATCTTGACCATTTCATGAAGTAGCTGCGTTTTTAGTTGAACATATCGACAAACGATTTCTTATCATTGATCTGACCAAGGCACATCATGATGTGGCCAATGGACAGTGAAAATTTCATGAAATGCGAATCGAAAATTTCAGGATTTCCTTTTATGAGATAGATTTACTAAGAACTTACTTATTTCTCTTACTATGACCACAAATAAGTTGAATTTATTAATGAACTTTTGAAGTGACAGTCCGCAAACATCGTAGCCTCCCCCTGGCAAGATCCCTACTGGCATATCCCTACTAGTAGGGATCTCCTGCTCGGTATATGGTTTCTATTTCTTGTAAGGTGAGCTTCAATCATGGTGGTTTTTACATTTAAATATCCATCATGGGACTGGGCCAGCCACGTCGCTCGCATGCCTGACATCCTGTGGGCTAAAATAACTACTTACTGGAAACCCCCAACTAATAGGCGACGACGACGTGGCAGACCTCGGCGGAGATGGCAGGACGAGCTAAAAAATTTTTCCAAGACCTGGCTTACCGATGCTCTAGACTGAGAAGGGTGGAAAGAAAAGAGAGAGGCTTTTGCCCAGCAGTGGGACAGCATAGGCTAAGTAAGATAAGATATCCATCGCAGTTATAAATCGTTATTTCCACATTCTTACTATGAGCGTTGTATTTTTGGTCGACCTACGCAACGTCGATTTCCGTAGATAGATAACTGTCGGGACTAAAGATCAATGACGACGATGGGTTAAATTTTAAAAAAACACTGAATTATTCTACTTTTCAGATAATTTATCAAGCAGATTGGGGCTGCAACGTCTTAACCAAACAGCTACTCAATCTCACAAAACAACGTATCTCAACCGTGATTTGAAACCAGATCTTCTGGAACGACAGCCAGATGCTCAAGAGACACGCCTCACTTTGAGTTCATCATTATTATTATCTCAGCCGGAAGACGTCTACTGCTGAACATAGGCCTCCCCCATGGGATACCACCGTGAACGGTTCTGCGCTATTTGCATCTACCGGTGCCCAGCTACTTTCACCAAGTCATCTGTCTACCTTGTGGGAGGCCGTCCAACAGTACACCTTCCGGCCTGTGATCTCCATTCGAGTTCACTTTGAGTTATGTACTAATAAAACAAAGGTTTTTTTTAGCTAGATGGTGTGTATTACGCAGTTATACAAGTTCATTATTTGCACCTTCTTACAGTTTAATTTGCTTAGATAGTTGAACGCCTCGGCTCTTGTAAGGCGACTCATATTTCTCTATTTTCGTAATTGCTCATCATTATTATCTACCATGATCAAGATATGGAAGCCAGCATCCTTGGGATGACATTTATTTCTGGAAAATAAAAAACTTTGTTCACATCAAACGGTTTTAATAAGCGTTTGAATAATAAATTTGTTTAACATTATACATAAGTAATGATTCTATACAAAGTATTACTTGTGATGATTCAAAATTATGTAAGAAAAAAATTGAATTTTTTAAGAAAATAAATTAATTTTAGGTCGTGTTTCGTATAGGATTACATAAAGCTGGCTGCCTGTCCCGTTCCTACTCATACAATATAATTTTCTTATGTAAGTATTTTATAAAGCTTCGTATTATTATTTATTTATTTAATTATTATTTTTATTTATAAATGCGATGCTAACAATTTATTTGTGAATGACAATTAGTACGAGTACCAGTTGAGTAGGTAGGTACTTTTTTGGCGTCCGAACTATTTTTATTTCGTTTATTTTTTTATCTTCACTTTGTACATATTCATATTCTCATAAGTATAATGATCACAGTTTCTATTTTCAAGATTTTTATCCATAATTTCTCAATTTATCTTGAATTGTATTAGTCTACGTCTGTTCTGTAACCATAAAACCTAAAAGTACATCACAAGCGCAGAGGAGGTACATTTTCGTTGATTGCACCTTGAATCCCTACAGTGGAGGAACAAAGGCTGTAACTAAACACGTTGTTTTAAAATCTGTATTGCTATTTGTTTTATTATTATTACATTGACCTGTACAATCATTAACGTTAAATTCTAAGTTAGTTTGACAACAAGCATTATTTTCTTCACATTTCGGGCATGCTTGCGATACGCTGTTTTTACCGGTCTCAACAGCTTGCATATATTTAATTTTACTTCACTAACTTGTACATTCCTCAACGTTTGATTCTAAATTCGTTTGCCGACAAGCTTCTTCCATACATTTTGGGCATACTTCCTTGTTGTTTTTACTTTCGTATGTGCTTAAACTGGTGTTAGCGCTACACTCACACTGAGTGAATTGATTCAAACTTTTTTGTGGATTGCAAATGTCTTTGCATTTGCTCAAAATATCAACACTGTAATCGTCTAATTGTCTATATTTAGATACAATCTGCAATGTTTTGATGGGGCAAAAGCATTCACCGGCACATTTACAGATAATGTCTAAAGAATTGAAGCTGATTGTGGTTTTACAGTGTGGACATTGAGATATATTAAAATTTGAAGATTTTTCACAACAAAACTTATCTTTTGCACATTTCGGACATACTTGTTCAGTATTGAACTGTGTAGCCGCATCTATGGGTAACTTAAGATTGTTTTCTTTTTTGTTACAGTGTGGACATTGAGATATATTAAAATTTGAAGATTTTTCACAACAAAACTTATCTTTTGCACATTTCGGACATACTTGTTCAGTATTGAACTGTGTAGCCGCATCTATGGGTAACTTTAGTTTTTTTTCTTTTTTGTCAATTGCACAGACTTCTGCATATGTCAAACCATTTTTATTAACATGTTCGCCTGGGCTGTCATTGGGGCATTCTTTTTCTGGCTCTGATGGACTTAACTGTTGGTTTATTTGAGATGGTTTTTGCAAATTTACTTTACCGGGGGTTAATTTAGAGCACTCAAATGGACACGAAGGTGGACACTTATTTTTTTTCCATGACACACGACGTGGATGTTTACCATCTGGTTTTGTATTAGCGTCAGAAAACGTAGTGTCGGTCAAAGGTTGTTGTTGTTGTTGTCGTAGATTATTAGGATCTGAATTTGACGATTGAGTTGGAAGTCGATCATTTAAGCTAGATGTCTTCTGGAGGCCTAAATCTAAAAATTCTTTTTGTCCAGGACTCGGTACCTGCTGATCTGTAGAGGGCGGATACTGTTTTGGAATTTGCCCATATGGTAGTTGACCAGGCATTTGGCCCGGACCTAAAGCTGGAGGTTGATCTGAAAATTGTTGGTTCATTGGCTGTCCTAGATTTTGATCTGGCTGTTGTGCCAGATTTGGGGGTTGCGAATTCAAGGTTATCTGCTGATCTGCAGAAGGCGGATACTGTGTTGGAATTTGTCCATAGGGTATTTGACCAGGCATTTGGCCCAGACCTAAAGCTGAAGGTCGATTTGAAAATTGTTGGTTCATTGGCTGTCCTAGATTTTGGTTTGGCTGTTGTGTCAGATTCGGGAATTGTGAATTCAAAGTTTGCCCAGGACTCGGTATCTGCTGATCTGCAGAGGGTGGATACTGTGTTGGAATTTGTCCATAGGGTATTTGACCAGGCATTTGGCCCAGACCTAAAGCTGAAGGTCGATTTGAAAATTGTTGGTTCATTGGCTGTCCTAGATTTGGGTTTGGCTGTTGTGTCAGATTCGGGAATTGTGAATTCAAAGTTTGCCCAGGACTCGGTATCTGCTGATCTGCAGAGGGCGGATACTGTGTTGGAATTTGTCCATAGGGTATTTGACCAGGCATTTGGCCCAGACCTAAAGCTGAAGGTCGATTTGAAAATTGTTGGTTCATTGGCTGTCCTAGATTTTGGTTTGGCTGTTGTGTCAGATTCGGGAATTGTGAATTCAAAGTTTGCCCAGGACTCGGTATCTGCTGATCTGCAGAGGGCGGATACTGTGTTGGAATTTGTCCATAGGGTATTTGACCAGGCATTTGGCCCAGACCTAAAGCTGAAGGTCGATTTGAAAATTGTTGGTTCATTGACTGTCCTAGATTTTGGTTTGGCTGTTGTGTCAGATTCGGGAATTGTGAATTCAAAGTTTGCCCAGGACTCGGTATCTGCTGATCTGCAGAGGGCGGATACTGTGTTGGAATTTGTCCATAGGGTATTTGACCAGGCATTTGGCCCAAACCTAAAGCTGAAGGTCGATTTGAAAATTGTTGGTTCATTGGCTGTCCTAGATTTTGGTTTGGCTGTTGTGTCAGATTCGGGAATTGTGAATTCAAAGTTTGCCCAGGACTCGGTATCTGCTGATCTGAAGAGGGCGGATACTGTGTTGGAATTTGTCCATAGGGTATTTGACCAGGCATTTGGCCCAGACCTAAAACTGAAGGTCGATTTGAAAATTGTTGGTTCATTGGCTGTCCTAGATTTTGGTTTGGCTGTTGTGCCAGATTTGGGAACTGTGCACCCAAAGTTTGTCCAGGACTTAATATCGGCTGATCTGTAGAGGACGGATACTGTTTTGGAATTTGTGCCCAGTTACCTGAAATTTGACTAGGCAGTATAGGTTGACTTACGCTTTTTGGTAGTACGATCTGATTTGGTAGCTGTTGCTGATTATTTAATGCTCCCTGGTTCAGTTGCGGCTGAATCTGATTCTGCTGTAAAGCAGGTGGTGGTTTCTTCATATTGCCACATATTGGACATGTTATTTCTTCCTTTGGTGGCCCCAAGTCGCTGAATGATTGTGGAATTGGTTCAGATATTTGTTGGCCAGGCATCTGCTGAGTATATACCCGTATATGCTGGCCTGGGATCTGCTGGCCTGGGATCTGTTGGCCTGGTATCTGCTGACCAGGTATGTGCTGGCCTGGGATCTGTTGACCGGGTATCTGCTGGCCGGGTATTTGTTGGCCTAGCATCTGTTGACCGGGTATCTGCTGGCCTGGAATCTGTTGGCCTGGTATCTGTTGGCCAGGTATTTGTTGGCCTAGTATCTGTTGACCTAGTATGTGCTGGCCTGGGATCTGTTGATCTGGTATGTGCTGGCCTGGGATCTGTTGGCCTGGTATGTGATGGCCTGGGATCTGTTGGCCTGGTATCTGCTGACCGGCTATTTCTGGACCTAGCATCTGTTGGCCTGGAATCTGTTGGCCTGGTATCTGTTGGCTAGGTATTTGTTGGCCAAGTATCTGTTGATCTGGTATTTGTTGGCCTGGAATCTGCTGGCCTGGTATCTGCTGACCGGGTATTTGTTGGCCAGGTATTTGTTGGCCTAGTATCTGTTGATCTGGTATTTGTTGGCCTGGAATCTGCTGGCCTGGTATCTGTTGATCTGGTATTTGTTGGCCTGGAATCTGCTGGCCTGGTATCTGCTGACCGGGTATTTGTTGGCCTAGCATCTGTTGGCCTGGTATCTGTTGATCTGGTATTTGTTGGCCTGGAATCTGTTGGCCTGGTATCTGCTGACCGGGTATTTGTTGGCCTGGTATTTGTTGGCCTAGCATCTGTTGGCCTGGTATCTGTTGACCGGGTATTTGTTGTCCTGGCATCTGTTGGCCTGGTATCTTCTGACCAGGCATGTGCTGGTCTGGCATCTGCTGGCCTGGCATCTGTTGCATTTGCTGACTACCAGGTTGTTGCCGTCCTGAATACTGTTGCTGACCGAAAAATGGTTGCTGACTCGGAGATTGCTGTTGCCCTGGTTGTTGAAGTATACCAGGATATTGCTGATTGGGAAACTGTTGTTGTTCGGAAAATGGTTGCTGGCCAGGAGGAAATTGCTGCCCTGGAATTTGTTGACTACCACGATGTTTCTGATCGGCAAATGGTTGCTGAGCAGATGAAGGTTGCTGACCAGTGGTTAGTTGGCTCTGAAATTGCTGCCCCGGTAAGTGCTGATCTCCAGGATATTGTCCGCCGGGTTGCTGACCAGGAAATGGTTGTGGGCCAGGCGATTGTGGCTGGCCTGGTATTTGCTGACCAGGAAATGGTTGTTGACCTTGAGTTTGCTGACTAGGAAATGGTTGTTGACCAGGCGCTTGTTGCTGCCCTGGTATTTGCTGACCAGGAAATAGTTGTTGATCTGGAGTTTGTTGGTGGCCTGGAATTTGCTGATCAGAAAATGGTTGTTGACCTTGAGTTTGTTGCTGGCCTGGAATTTGCTGATTAGGAAATGGTTGTTGACTAGGCCACTGTTGCTGGCCTGTGATTTGCTGATTAGGAAATTGTTGTTGACCAGACGGTCGTTGCTGGCCTGGTATTTGCTGACCAGGAAATAGTTGTTGACCAGACATTCGTTGGTGGCCTGGAATTTGCTGATCAGAAAATGGTTGTTGACCTTGAGGTTGTTGCTGGCCTGGAATTTGCTGATTAGGAAATGGTTGTTGACTAGGCCACTGTTGCTGGCCTGTAATTTGCTGATTAGGAAATTGTTGTAGACCAGACGGTCGTTGCTGGCCTGGTATTTGCTGACCAGGAAATGGTTGTTGATCTGGAGTTTGTTGAGGACCTGAAATTTGCTGATCAGAAAATGGTTGTTGACCTTGAGTTTGTTGCTGGCCTGGAATTTGCTGACCAGGAAATGGTTGTTGACCAGGTGACTGTTGCTGGCCTGATATTTGCTGATTAGGAAATTGTTGTTGACCAGACGGTCGTTGCTGGCCTGGTATTTGCTGACCAGGAAATGGTTGTTGACCTGGAGTTTGTTGCGGGCCTGGAACTTGCTGATCAGAAAATGGTTGTTGACCTTGAGTTTGTTGCTGGCCTGGAATTTGCTGACCAGGAAATGGTTGTTGACCAGGTGACTGTTGCTGGCCTGATATTTGCTGATTAGGAAATTGTTGTTGACCAGACGGTCGTTGCTGGCCTGATATTTGCTGATTAGGAAATTGTTGTTGACCAGACGGTCGTTGCTGGCCTGGTATTTGCTGACCAGGAAATGGTTGTTGACCTGGAATTTGTTGCGGGCCTGGAATTTGCTGATCAGCAAATGGTTGTTGACCTTGAGTTTGTTGCTGGCCTGGAATTTGCTGACCAGGAAGTGGTTGTTGACCCGGAATTTGTTGACCAGAAACTGGGCTTGTATGGTCCGCGTCTTTGTGTAATTCACTATCGCATTTGCATATTACCTTGCGATTATTTTTTTTTGAAAACCATGAACCACGCCTCTTGTCTGCAGGTGAGCTGTCAACATTAACATCGGACTGTTTTTTAGCATGCGATTTTTTAACATCATGGTCACAGACACATTTAACTTCGGGTGAGCTGTCAACATTAACATCGGACTGTTTTTTAGCATGCGATTTTTTAACATCATGGTCACAGACACATTTAACTTCGGGATTAATTTCATTGTCGGAATGAATCTTTGTATCGGAATGTTTTTTACTATCAGAATGACTTTTTACATCAGAGTCTTTACAAACATCGGACTTCTTATTTACGTGCTGACCATGTTGAACATCTAAGCAAGGTTTACAGAAATCACACTTTCCATCTTGTGCTGATGGTGGCATATGCTGGCATGGTATTTGTTGATGTTGACCTAGTGGTTGTTGTGCGCATGTTTTACACGTTCCTTTTCCTTCAGATTCAGTATTTGGTGCAGGCCTACAGATGAAGGTGTCGCCGCCTGAAGCATGATCTGTACATGAGTATTTTTTTATTGTTTGGCATGATTTCTGAATCGGAAATTGGTTTACATCTTTTATACACGTACAAGAAGTACTTCTATCCACCACATTCAAAACTTGTTTCAACATTGTCGTACTCGTACAACAGTTTTTGCCAACTTGATTAGTGTTATTGCTCTTCTCTGTTTGGGTTTGAATTTCTGTACTCTTATGAGTAGTCATGTCTGATATCGTACCTGTCATTTGACATTGGCTAGAACATTGATGTATAGTTTCAGGATGACCACTTCCTACTAAACACGATGTAGAACAACTTCTTGTGTTAGAATTTTTACTTGAAACATTTCCTTCTTGCTGCTGTTTTTGAGATGAAGGTGCTATTGCCAAAGTATGCTGGTCACTGTTTGGCGTTTCAGAAATAGTAGACATTGGATATAAAGAAGGTGCTGATGATGGATCAACATAGTATTCTCTTACAATCAACCTGACTGGTGTTTGCGCAGTTTGAGTGTTTCCAGCTATATTCGTATCAGAATCCAAGTTGCCTCTAAATAAAGGACAATGAACGGTGGGCTCGCGAGTCAAGCCACCGCGGCATTCCCTTGAACGAGAACACGCAAGAAGAGACTGTTGTTCTCCATCAGGAGGACGATACTGTTGTCTTACGTCAGGAGATCTTGTGCGCTCAGGACCATACTGTTGTCCGCCGTCAGAAGATCTTGTGCAATCAGGACGATACTGTTGTCTTACGCCAGGAGATCTTATAGTAGAGCATTGGTTCCTTGGACAAAAAGATCTAATTTGTTGCCCAGCCGCTTCACGTCCCGCGTAGTCTTGACTAGGACGTGTTGAATGAGCCGTGGGGCGAGAGCAGTACGAGGCATTTGTTTCTGAACACAGCGGTCTAGGACCGATTATGAAAGACTGATGCGCATGCTTTAGGTGCTTGATTTTTTGGGTGTTAAGGCAATTGCGGCGGAGGGCTGTGCTGCAGATCCCGTAGGGCTTGCAACGAGATGGCATCACTTCGATTCACACTTAGTTTCCAACGAGGCATGCTTCTAGATAGGGCTTTGATGCGACTTTTTTCAACGGCAGTGCCAAACTATGCACATTTTCATAAAATTCAATTTTATTACTGTGTTTAATTAATTATATTTGTAAAAGTTATTATATTTTATTGAAATTTGTAAAAATCAACATCACATTTTTGAGGTTTGTTTTGCTAACACGTTGTCATTTTCTGAAAGGTGCTACAGATGTCTGTAGACTGTCAAAAGTTAAAAAACCTAAGAACAAGTACTAAACTAAAAACTCAGAAAAAAAAAAATCTATAACACTCTGGCTTCTTTTTCGTCAGTCCTATATGGACGCTGTTTAGCATTGGTGTGTTAACCCACACTTATAATAGTTACTTTTGGATCTTACCACATAGTTGCGACATAATTAAAGAACGAATCACGGAAGTGTGACAAAACTGAATTGCGAATATCTAAAGATCGACAGTAAAAACTGCGAATAACTGAAGTGCGACATAAGGTCGATACACGTAAGTGCGTCACAACTGAATTACGAATAATAATAATAATAAATTAATATTTAAATTTATTTTATTTACTCCCTAAATACAAATACAAGAAGCCGATTTAAGTAATACCAAAAGCAAAAGTTACATTATTTGTAGTGGGAGTCAGGAGTCCAAACTAGGTAGACCCCGTGCTATGGAGCTCCTGGAATATTTAAAGTTCAACAGTCCTAAATATAAAATAAGTTTGAATTACGGCAGTGCGACATCCCGGAATTACGAAAATCTAAACGATATTTCTGAACGATCGGACATGCAGATGCAACATGCTTAACGTGCGTATACTCGCTAGGGATAAGGATGGGATGCCTCGACGTAAGCTCGCTAGGGATAAGGATGGGATGCCTCGACGTAAGCTCGCTAGGGATAAAGATAGGGATGCCTCGACGTAAGCTTACTAGGGATAAGGATGGAATGCCTCGACGTAAGCTCGCTAGGGTTAAGGATATACGCTACACTTCTCACAAGCAAAGCAGTGGAGCTTTCGGCATTTATTCCGTTTGTTTGGTTAGTTGATATTGCGAGCTGATCACGTGGTTGTCTGAAAAGTAGGATGATTCTGGGCTTCGGGAAGCACGTTAAGCCGTTCGTTAGTCCCGGCTATTATCTACGGAAATGCCGTTAAACCGGAACCAATGGGTTCACATAAAGTGATTTTCGTTTAAATAGCTTGATCCCCACCGGAATTTGAACCTAGAACTTCCGAAGCGGGAGCCACAAATCACACTAATATTATAAAATGTGAAAATATATTTGAATGTTTAGATGTTTGTTCCGCTTTCACGCCTGAACTACTGAACGGATTTGGGTGAAATTTGGAATGAAGATAGTTTGTACCCTGGATTAAACACATAGGATACTTTTTACGGGAAAAAGTCTTACTTTCACGGGAAAATCTTACATAACGCGAGCTTAGCCGCGGACGGAAAGCTAGTAGGTACATAACTATTTCTTACCGTCCCACACGGAGATTCGTGGCAGCGTAGTACTGTAAGGGTAGTAGGCGCGGTTGGTGCCCGTTAAATTCTCCTCATGGGGCATCAGCCAGCAATGGGTCCACGGGTTGCAGTAAAGATCCCTCTTCGCATCATCAAGGCAGGGTAACTTGTCAGTCTTGTAATGCAGCCAGCCATACCACTCCGCAGTTATCTAAAAACGATTGTTTTATTACAATCACGATTTTTTACGTCCAATTTATTTTCTGACTGGACTACTGGATATGATGACAAGATTAAAACATTTTGTTGGTGTTCCATAACTTCCATAGCCAGTAAAAGCCGGTCTAGTCTTGTATGGACCATCCTTTGAAGAACTTCTGTGGGACCAGTCAGTCTACTATATATGTCGCAGTCATCTGGTTGAATCTCCTATTCAATTGAATGACTAGCGCGTTCATTAAATGACAACATTCAATTAAATGACTAAAGGACAACTCGTCAAGTCGTTGAATGTAACGTTCAACGTCTTGACTAAACGTCATTTAGCGAAGTCGTTGAATGGGTTAAAGCCGACTTTGTAATGTTTGGTTAGGGTGACTATGAGTTCGCAACTTAAAAGTTAACCTTTCTTTATCTGTACGACTTTGTAATATTTGATTAGGGTGACCATAAGTGCGCAACTATAAAGTTAACATTACTTTAGATAATAAAAATGAGGACATGACATAACACACATTATTATGATTTTATATTGTATTTTAAGTCTTAAGATAGGCAATACTGCCTATTTCTACCAACTATATCAACACAGTGCTATCTGTCCGAGCTGTTTGACGCCATATTTGTTTTGGTGACTACTAGCGCTGCAGTGGGAAAAAAATGTACTTAATTTGAATCACCTGACTGATTTTACGTCCGCTCTTTTCAAAGGGCTATGTTACAATCCGCTAACTAGTTGGACGTTGAGTGACGCTTGTTCAATCAACGTTTGGCTTAGTAATTTAATTGAATGTTGTCATTTAATGAACGCGCTAGTCATTCAATTGAATAGGAGATTCAACCAGATGACTGCGACATATACAATGACACTAAAATTACATATAGGTCCATACTAGCAAAAAGTCACGCTCCTTTCCCCAAAAGGGTGAGGAGAGTTTTAATGGGGGATTTTCTGACAGCTCTTTAAAAAATAAAAATAACAGTTCTAATTAAGACGATAGATGGCGCCAGGTGTACTTCATCGATTCTTTTTTGACACTTGGGGGAACACTGGGGGGATTTATATAAATCTTCGATAGATGGCGTTGACGATTCGTGGATCCGAAGAAATCTGGCGAGTCACCCAGGGCCATAAAAGGATTTTAAAAAAGAATCGATGAAGTTTTTTTTAATTGGCTGTCGGAAAATCCCCATTGGCTCATAGGGGCCACATTACTAAAACTACGTTTGGCTAAATAATCTAATTAAAATGACATAATAATAACAATGTTATATAATAAATCGCAGGATTACATACGGGTCTTTCCGTTACATACGGCGACCGTCTGCAAGGATTTATATTTAACGTACAGTCGGTTGCAAAGTTCCGTGGAAAACGATTGAAAGAGCAGGTATCACTTTTCTGATATAAAAAGTAGTTTCAGGATATTGCAAAACTATTAGGAGCAATCTAATTCCTTAAAAAAATATTCAATGTGCACAACAAACCATGGAGCCATCGTAGTTCCATTTGCAGTTGTCGTACATTTCCACCCAACGACTCCGTCCGATGAAGTAATATGGATTCTCAAAGTAACGGTTCCCCCAAGTGTCAACACCTACGAGCTTGCCATCCTGGAAGAATCGTACTAAGTATAAATTTAAATTTCGGTGATAGACGAATCATTTTAGAAAGCTGCATGTTCCCTAAAAATATGTTAGTGTAGTAGCGCGCAATTTGGTGTTTTGTTTTGCTATTTATGAATAATATGAAAATGTTTGGCCATCGACCATCGTTCATAGGTCCACTTGAATTTGATCGCCAAAATAATTTAGATTTGCTCAGACTTAGCTGTAGCTATAGCCTCGTTCTCAATACGCAAGTTCCAGATTCAAATCCCGGCGGGGACAAGAATCTCCTTATGAGGCTTTCCTTAATTTGACTAGGCAATTCATTTCAGACTGAATCACCTGATCGTCCAAAAAGAAAGATGAATCCGCGCTTCGGAAGGCACGTTGTTAGGTCCAGGCTACTATCTATGGAAATAATCGTTACATGAGGCATGTCTGTGGTGTGGGCGACTTTCGCTGGAGTCTTTCTCGCGTAGGCTTCGTCTCAGAATTAATGCAGAACTAGATCGGCCACTCGTCGCCTCCCACCAATGCCAGACACTTTGTCCACCCCGCAGTTCAGGGGGAGTTACGAGGATATAGAAAGGCTGCACCGCCGCCTAGGCTAGGCCTAGGCTTCCTAGGCGCGCAACGATAACCCCTGAAGCCTAGTGCACGCTTTACTAGTGAATTGAGTGAATTTAAAACGCGACAGTAGTATAGAGTGGCCAATTGTTTACTTTTTTTGTGAATAGTGAACTTTGTGCCAGTGTCATTGAGTTTAAAATCTTCTCTTTTTAGCGTGTCGATGGTAATAAATTGGTCATTTTACATACCTTGAGCGTATCAAAACGCCACAACTTGTATAAGGAAGACCTAAGGCCACCATTTTGTTTAATCATTTTCGGCAGTTTGAAGAATTTACCTATCATTGTGACTGTTTGAAGTCAAATTGATCGGATTCAAGTACAGGAAATTATTTCCTGGGATATAAAAGCAATTATTTTATGTATTGTGTATGTACAGCAAAATATAAACAATTCACTGTCAAATTATGTCCAACTGACTCAAACTGGCTGGCAAGTATATAGGCCTCGTTTTTGTGTATGTTTTTGCCTTTTTTGTGTTTGTGAAAAATTTAAACCTCCTTTGTTTATACTGAATTTTCACTATGGTGTTAGATTATAATCATTGCAAATTCCTTGAATCAGTGATATACGAAACTCCTTCACACGGAGCGCAGCGATTATGTTTGAATGTTTGGCGATAATGGCACCAATCACCATAGACGAAATTTTTTAACTCACCACAATGGTATTATCTCTGTGGGTATTATCACAGAGAAATAGGGTATTATACCTGGGCGACCGAGCTTTGCTCGTGCCATCTGCTGGAAAACTTCCGAACTAAGAATAAAAACAGATTTTCTACTCTGACCAAATGAAGATGAATTTTAATGTTTAATAAACCTCAGAGAAACAAAAGACGATTACCAAGGCGACGCGCGTCAGAAATCTTTGATAGAATAACTAAATGAAAGACTAATAAGGTAAAAAAGAAACAAGAAAAATAATGATAAAAAAGAGACTGCAGATTTATATACTTTTATTCGTACATTTAGTGTACATTTTGTCAGTATTATCTCGATCTACTGATCTGACGCACACAGATAAGCAGTTTCCCACTGAGCTATTGCACGAAATTACCTTTCTATTTTACTGATAAGGCGTATAGCCTGAAAACACGGGGTAAAACCGTTTTCTAACTAGATCGATTTATCGTCCCCGATACCGCCTTATATAGTAAATTTCATTTAAATCGTTGCAGCCGTTTCCGAGATTCTTATTATATATAATACATACATACATAGTTGCATACATACATACAAGAATTGCTCGTTTAAAGTATAAGATAAGTTTTCAAGTAAAGCTCTGGTTGTTACCAGCTCAAATTAAAACCACATTTTTGTAGGAAAAGCGGTAAAATTTAATAGTTTAGTTATACAGTACAGTAACATAAGTTTTCACAGCCTAAAACCAGACCCAAAACAATATTGGAACAGTTAAGAAACTTCGTACATTTACGATTAGGTAGGTACATAATTTAACTTAAAATCAATATGGTAAGATGCTGATAGATAATTTTCTATAATAAGGCAGTGGTTCTCAAGTCACTGTTTTCGAAATTAATAACCAACTTTCTTTACACATACTTAGAAGGAATTTTGAAGACTACGATCAATCTCACAATTTACATTACCTTGTAATAAATAAGAAAATAAGACTTCAATAAATAGCAACTTTGAAAACTACCGACTTCAAAATGAGCCTTCCTTCATGAGAAAACCTTACATGAATGCCAATTAATTGACAGGTTTCGTTATATTAGTTTTTTAAAGGGCCCCGGAGACGGTCAAACGGTTTGATTCAAACACGTAAAGTTTGGTTTGACTCAAACCATTTTGATCTTTTACAAAGGTGGTTTGAACGGTTTGTCAAACATTCATGTTTGAAGCATGTTTGATGCAATTTCATATTTTTGTTATGTTTGACAAGTGTAATTATGACAGCGTACAGAATCAGACTGCGCAGAGCCGTTTGACAAACCGTTCAAACGGTTTGACTCAAACCTTACGTGTTTGATCAAACCGTTTGACCTTCTCCGGGGCCCTTAAAAGGTTAAGTGTACATAATACATACTAACAGAACCACAGAACAAAACAATAAGTAACCAGGACATTGTGCTTCCGACCAATATCTTGAACGGAATTCGGCGTAAAGGGTGCAAATTCGCGCATGTACGTTTATAGGAAAACATAACATTGCGCAGATCTCCACCCCCACTTCCCCGCATTTATTTCATCATACTTGCCGGCTCCATAAATACCGTTACAAACGAAGCTATAATATATATTATAGTACGAGGCAGCCAGCTCCCTCGTCACCATTCACTTTGTGTGCAAAGCGAGGTCAAGCAGAATGGCCGGTCACTGATTGATTCGCCATTTTGTTTGACCCCCGCTTTGCATAAAATGTGAATGGCGACGAGCGAGCTGGCTGCCTCGTGCTATAATATATATTATAGCTTCGTCTGTGACAAGCTTTCTGAACATAGTTTCTACATTACAGAGCTAACAAAATAATATAACTTTAATTGTAAAAAAAACATAGATAATCATGTAAAGCGTTAAAAATACAACACATCACTTAAAAAAACCTGCTTAGCAATAAATTTTAAGTAATAATAACAACAATGAAATATTAATTATATTAAGTACATCGATTTGGATTTGCGCGTTTTTTGAGCGTTTGCAGGCGTCGGTCCTGCAGCGAGCGGTTTGAAGTGCAGTTACCTGCGCTCCGCGTTCACTATGACGTCACTTGACTTGTGATGTTATTGTTTGTCTTTGTATGTGTGAACCTGAGAGGAACAAAAGACGACGCGCGTCATAAATCTTTGATGTGAACACTAGACCACTCGCGATGGTACGGCGACCCAATGTCTTGTAGATTTTATATTTGCCCCGCATGCGAGCTGCCTGAACCATAAAAGGGAATATGCACATTTTTTTTAATTCATTAATCGAAATATTTCTAATTCCAGATAAACACATAAAAAGCATTTTTTCAAATATCTTGTTTAGAAACGAAGTTATAAGGCTTCAAAGTTGATGGTTAGACAGAGAGGTCCGACGTGTCATGTGAATATGTCACGCGGGCCATACATCCGCCATAGAAAATTTTGTTTTCGTATGAGGGACAGATATATTTGTTCAATTTCGATTCTGTTTTGATTGCCAGTATTCTATATTTGTTTAGGTATGGTTCTTTCAGTTGAACTATGCATAGTCCCTATTACTGTTTCTTTCAATATTTCAGTGTCGTGTGAAATATCCGCAAGCCATGTGATCCATAAATCCAACTCGCTTGCGGGATAGAACAAATCCATGCGACAAGCTCAATAACTAACATAACAAAATTCACACAATATTGTACATTTTGAACCTGATATTACATATTATGGCAACAAAAATAAAACATAATATACAAACATCTTATTAACTTAACTAGCACAGTTGACCGACCATAAAGCTTAACACTTTGGCGTACGGTCCCCTATACATAAATCAACAATGATTTTTAGAGTAACTATATAAAAATATACAATTAAAACGTATGTGATGTACAGGTTTAGGGTAAAGAAAAATTGATTAAGTAGATATTTTGGCACTCTTGTTAGAACAGAGATCAGAAAATAATATTAGCTTAGAAGGCAGATCTTTCACAGATTCCAATATAAAAAATACATTGAACTGACACATCCCATCAACAAACAGAGTCTTTTTTTTTCAGATTTATTTGGAATTATTATTCAATTCGGCGAAATATAGAAACTATGGAACACGTACTTTACTCAAAAAGATACATCACGAGACCAACAAAACAGTAGGTGGAGCTACAGGCAACGACAACCCAGAGGGCGGGGACTAAAGACAACCCAACAATCGACTCACTATCATCAACAGCTCATATACGTCCCCACCGAGGGGCTCGAGCCTACCCTGAATTAGGGCGATTGGGCCTTAATCGACCACGCTGACCCAGTGCGGGTTGGTCGACTTCACACACAACCTTCGAATTTCTTCGCGAAGTGTGCAGGTATCATCACGATGTTTTCCTTCACCTTTAGAGCGTCTAATAAACGTGCATATGAATTCGAAATTCGAAAACACATTGGTACGTGGTGGGGATCGAACCCTTGTCTCCCGGACGGGAGGCAGCGGCCCTAGCCACTAGACCACCGACGCTCTACAATCGACTATTACTCGACAATATACCGTAGTCGGTCATACCATGAACCAATCACCGCGCTCGCCAGGATGTAGCGCATATATCATGTATATGTGTTGTTGTTTCGTTTGCACACTCGAGATAAGTCCAAAATTCTCACAGTTATAGTTTCACAGCTGCTGCTGCTGTGCGCTGTGCTTTCGCTGCTGTTTTTCTTATATTTCGTTAGTTTAGTCTTAAAAAAGAACTTTAATTTTAAACCTACCAAACTCTGTTGATGGGACATTTCGTATATTCTGAAATTTTAGTCGCAGGAAGTAATTTTATCGTTGTTTTAAGTAACTGTTCCTATAAATTTAATTGATGGCCAACACAAAACATAAAACAGTTTTTAACAGTACAAACTTAACATAAAAATGCCTACGTCACCTACTTACTCGTACAACTACCATAACGTACCCTTTTTCTCTTAGTCCTACAATAAACGGCTAGCCTATAAGATCTCTTTTTTGTTCTGTTTTGATTCTCAAAACTTTAAGACTTTTTGTCTTTAAAAAAATTCCCTCAGCCTCAGTTCAGTGCGATACAGTTGACAAAAAGATCGCTGAAAATACGCTGTACTAGATTTGTCAACAACTGTTTACTATATGGTCAATCATTGCCGCTTCTAGTAATTATGAGGAGAAATATAAACTAAATACTCAGACTCTGATATAAGGTACATTGATTTAACAAAATGTAAGTGCTTTTTGATGTTATACGATCCAATTTGTGCACATTTTGAGTAGCGCCATTTAATCCAGTTTTTCTCCTCATTGCTAAAGGCTTCATCATTATTTGATTTCAATCTTTTGTATCACACTGTTAGTGATCAGAAGCCTTGTCGTAGGCTTTTTTAACATGATATTATTTCACGATTATTTAGACTGAGAGAACAGTTTTTAGAATTTAAATTTCAAAATATTTAACTCCCTGTATCAATCCCTTTACACGAGACGCCGCGTTCTTATAGATATTTAAACATCGCTCGCATCTTGCAAACTAATCTTGATGAGCGCGTCTCTAAGCTGTAGAAAGAGATAAACATACGAATTTTCGATTCCACGTCATTAGAGGGCGTCACAGACGGTTAAGATACGATCTTATAGCACGAGGCAGCCAGCTCTCTCGTCGCCATTCACTTTGTGTGCAAGGCGGGGGTCAAGCAGAATGGCCGGTCACTGATTGAATCGCCATTTTGTTTGACCCCCGCTTTGCATAAAATGTGAATGGCGACGAGAGAGCTGGCTGCCTCGTGCTATAAGATCGTATCTTCACCGTCTGTGACGCCCTTAGATGTGGTGAATCCTTATTTCTTTTCTATCCTACCAGTCGCAAATTTGCGTTATTTCAGATACGTTCCAGATACGCTCGTAAGCAACCTCGCGTCTATTACATATACAAGCTGCAGACATAACTGGTTATTTCAATAAGTTCTTCAACGTCTTGCAGTAACTCTTCCCAAAGGAATAGAACTGATTTATCAGTTGTGTAAGTAAACAAAAATGTTATTGTTATTAAATTTACAAACAAAATCATTGAATATATTATGGCCTCATGAATAATAAATTAAATTAGGTACTTAAAATAGAAGCTTTTCCATTTTTATTTGACATTCAGAATGACACACAATGGACTAATCTACCTAACATTCACCACATCAATTTTTTTTTTTATATTTATGACTTAACTGTGTACCGCAAATATAATGGTACCCTAACATATAAGAACAGTCATTTTAATTGAATAGCATAGTAGGAATGAAATTAAACAGTTTTCATTCGTTTCTCGGAGTTCCTTAACTGTTGAATACCCAATATTGTAAACCCAAAAATTTATTCTTTTTTTTATTACTAAGCCGATGTTTTAAAAGCAAGAAACCTGCTGCTTCGCGCGCTTGTTTTCAGTAGGAATTGACCCTAAGATAAGTTGCGTGACGTACCGAATGAAAACTGTTTGATCATCCGAAACATAACTAAACATTACAAAACTGTGCCCAAAATCGTAAGAATAGGCTTTTCTAAACCACATTTATCTTCTCATATTCTTTCTTAGAAACGTGAACTAACAAAAAGGAATTTTATTAATCTGCCAGAAAGTCAAAGCCAAAATTAATATTTTTTAGAACCTCTGAGCGCATTCCGAATCAGACTTTCAGCGCTATCAGCGATCAGAAAAGAAAAAAACGTAAGAGTTTTGACAGCTGACAGTAATTCGGAACGCGATTATGGGTGCTTTAATCGATGTTAGCGCGTCTCTGAACGCAAGGTCTGACTTTGTGATAATCCGTTGAGATTAATTCTGAACTAAATGTGCTTTGGTGTATCATTTCAAATCCAAAACTAAGGAAGAATACGAAAAGATCTGAGGCTTAATTCAATGTAGGTAAGTAATTACTTCGTTAGATCACAATAAATAATTATCAAAGTATTATTATCGTTTTGGCACTATAAAGGAAAACATAGTGATATTGTTGTAGTAATTTTGGAATCCTTATGCTAATTCTACATTATTATATAATAAAAACTAAGAGTTTTACAACATTTATAACCAAACAGTTATACACGCCACGCGCCATATTGAGTTGCAATACCAACTCCCAACCACATAAGCATGGGTCCCATTCTAAATCTTATGTAGCAATCGCGACCTAATCACGATATGATATGAATTATGTATGTAATGAGGCTCTATGCCCGAGCTAATAGACACAAAATCACACAGACAACAGTCAGATATTCTTAACGGATATTTTCATGAAATCTTTAAAGCACTCGTTTTATCAACGCACCCTCGTCAAGACAAGTTCGCACATTGATAAACCGTATGCATCGAAATAATGTAATTAGCAAACAATTTTTCATTTCAATTTAGAAGCAAACGACAAAAGTTAAATTAGTTCCCACGATCAGACCAAGAGGGTTTATTTTTTTAAATACAGACCTCTAAGATAAATTTTGATTACTTTTTCCTGTCTAATGAATTATCTTATAGTACGTTTAGTACTGATGACTACAATACAACATGGCCGAAAATATAGATATTTCTTTTTCATTGGCAACTACAGTGGAAGAATTTGGTCTACATTACTTTTATTATTATTGAAAACTGTTATATACTTCTAGAAGCCGAAGCTAACCTTTGCACGTAGGAGTGCTGTCTATGAAGCACTCTACGAAGCGCTTACCAGATTGCACTGTATGTATCTAGAAAATTCTCGACTTCACGTGCACTCCCACAAATACCAAGCTAAGCTTAGGCCTCGACAAGTAGTACATAATACGCACGTACATCGTAGATTTGAGATGTTGTCCAATTTAAGTACGAATATTACTATTCTAACATTTAATAATTGTATAATATCATCCTTCGAAAGCATGAAATTTACATCGTTTTGTTCCCGCCGTGTAGTGATAGTACCCCGTCAAACTAAACAACTTTTCACGAAAATAAAATTTCCTGCGACAAAAAAATTTTTGGTCTCTCCATACAAAATGGGTCGGTCGGGAGTCTCACTTTGTATAGAGACCAAAAATTTTTTTGTCGCAGGAAATTTTTTTTTCGTGAAAAGTTGTTCAGTTTGACGGGTACTATCACTACACGGCGGGAACAAAACGATGTAAATTTCACGGTGTATATAAGCCTAGCCTAGCTGCCTGAAGAGATTTATGTAAATATTTTTTTAAAACAATATCATAATTACATAATTACTAACCGATAGCGAACAATCTCTTCAGTCAAGAATAGACTTATAATTTTATTCAGAAGACAATCTAATCTAATAAACAAAGAACGAAAGAGAACGAACATTTAATTATTCTAAGTTCACGCAATAAATATTTTGTTGTTAAAAATGTAATTTGATTACTCAAATATAATAAACAATACGTACTCGTAGGAACGCTGAACTTCTCGCATAAAAAAATAACGTTTCTCATCCCGCGACAAACTACAAAATTCCGCACATAACCTATGCTAAAGAGACTTCACCATTTTTTTCTGGAGATATAAGTTTACCAACTTAATTTTATTTTAACACTTTGGCTGCTGAAAAAAAAATACGCAATAATACAGCCCCCGCACCCGCCTCGGTAGGTGACAGCGCACCTACGACGACGTAGGGGCCGCGCAGTCACTTTAGGAAATTATTGCACCTACGAGGCGGGTTTACCCGCACGGCAGTTTTAGCACGCTCCACCTACGTAGTAGGTGCACAGCAGGCATCGTTTAATTAAAACGGTTACGTTTTGACAAATAATTGTAAAAAGAAGCTGATTTCAGTCATCAATCATCGTCCCCTGAAAAGATATCCCGAGCGCCGCGCGGTGTGCTCGCGCATCAAACCTCTTTGGTTTACTGACTTCTTTTCATTTAAATGTAATAAAAAGGACAAAACTAACAAACACGGAAAAACAAAGCAAAACTAAAACGTCTTGTTTCATTATAGTCGTACTTATACTTTCAACAGTCGTCCATTTTATTTTATAGAAAAGATTAAGAACGGTTTATTTACACATTCATTTTTTTTAACGCTTTGGTAATCATATATCTCAATAAATCGCCTCATCACGCCTAAAGTCCCTGTACTAAAATCCTCGTGTACCAAACCGCAACGCCTAACCTAAAAATATGCCTAAATATTGTCCATAATCAAAACAACCGAGAAACAAAGGAAACGCGAGTCCAACTTATTATAACGAAGTCTTATCCCAAGGGTTTTATTTATTGAGACTATTTAGATTAGAACTCATTTGATAAATAACCGAAAAAAAAAATACGTACCAAACTAAAAAATAAATCCCTTGGCCTATGAAACAAACTTGGGGATATAAATAATACTTTTGAGTGTTCCTAAATGTGTGAAAAACTTCAAAAAATCCATCCAATCAAGATCTTAAAGAATATTCAACAGTGGCGCCAAATCGCAAAGCGCAATTAGTACACCTACCTGTCACAGGGTTAATGGCTGGCGAAGCATTTGTTATATTACGTATGTGAGCTTACGTACGCAATTTAATTACACACTAGAAAAACTTATCATATTTTCGAAACTTGGAAGTCTCCAAGCTTTACTGTCCAATTCTTTTGCACAAGTAATTTCCAGATATTTGTTCATAGATTCAGATTTATTTTCTATTTTAGGTAACACTTTTTTAGCCATGTAATTTTATTAATAATATAAGTTATAAGAAGTCTTAATTGCATTTATAGATCTTCCTGAATTTTGTGGACAGTAACCTGACTAAATTGATTATACTCTTCTTTTATTACGCAAACAGTGCAAGTTATTTAAATATTAAATCTTATTGCATGTTTACTACATATCGGCTTTAACGATAATGTTATTAAAGTACGTCATATGTTAATACTTAACTCAAATTTCGCCTTACCAACCCTACTAAGATTACATTTTTAAACTTTTTTTATCATATATATATCGAGGGTGTTATGGCAAAACCAAATAAATACAACATAAAAAATATATAAGCATACTCAGATTGCTGTTTATTTTTTAATTCATAAAATTATATAAGGGTCGGACCACAATTATCAGTTTGCCTATGTAAAACGCGCGTATTTTGTATAAACAAACCGTCGATCGCCGTCCATAAGTGTGGCCCGACCCTAAGCATTAGCTTTTACTACGGACATCTTGCAATAGAGAGATACAAAATTGTTCCAATATATTTAAAGACAATATTATTTCAGTTGTATGCTTCACAAACAATGACCACTCAAAATTTAAAATGCTCTTATCTCCTTCTGACAGTATCGCGTACTTGTCCTAGAATACCCTCGATACATTTATTTGAAGAATCCGTGTTTCGTTAAGATTATTGTTGGGTTGGGTGTTGTAAGTCGCAAGTTTCGATAAACGAGCTTGTTGAAGAAACGAATAAATAAAAGAAAAATAGACGGAGAGAGGGTAGGAAACAGGAATTTACAAAGTTTTAAAATCCAGTTGATTCTTGAGGTTTTAAAACTCTGCGGTAGATAGGTACTCAGCTTAAGTCTGCGTCGATCCGTAAGTGCCTGCGGGCGGGCGATAGTCCTCGGGCAACGCCATCACTTGCTTTTTAGAAAAGGCATACTTACGAACACCGATATTCTTGACGGTGTTTTCGCGGCGACAGCCCTCACTGAAATAGCAAAGACAGGTAGCTGTTATTTGCATAGACGCTTATCGGAGTGCCTAGGCGAATTAATGCCTTTTGGGCATCGGAGATGGTCAGAATGTAGTTTTTTATTCTTTACGGCAGATTCCATAGTGATTTTGTGCACGTTGGAAATTACGCGAGTGCGTGAAACGCAATACTCAATAAGGGATCGGACTGTTCACCACATTTTATGAATTTACCATATTTTATGAATTATTTTAAAAATATAGATTAGTAGCAGACGATGCGCGTAGAAAAAAAGAGAATCGGTTGAAAAACGAATTTAGTGATTTTTTAAAGTTTCAATATGTCTGTCTCTTTCAAAAACGATTTTTTGTATGGAGATTATATGGCGTTACTAACAAATGACGTCACAGTGGGTATGTGCCTCTCTGTCTAATCTTGAATTTCAAACCTTTAAGACTCGGTAAATTTTATAGATAGAGCAAAAATTCTTTTAGTTTTCGATAGCAGAAACTAAGAAGTTAAGATTTATAAAATAAAAAAAAGTAGTCCGATCCCCTATTCTTCATCAAGTGTGAAGTATTGCGTCTCCACTCACTCGCGTATGCTTTTGAATATTCCATGCCGCTTAGTCACGTGAATAAACGACCTGAATCTTGAATGAATTAAATTTTTTTGGCGTATTTTTAATTTTTAGATGGTTATTTCCCAAGTCAGCAACCCACCTCCTCATGATGGCCAGCGCCTTCTTCTGCTCGTGCTCAGCGAGGTGGTACTCGGTGGTGAGAATGGAGCATTGTTCCAGCGTCACGGACATCCCCGTGCGATCTTTGGCACTCTTGCACGACGTGAACCGAATGCCTGGCAACATCATAAAGCACTGATTAAAGAAGAAGATGAAGAACTTGCTTCTGATTACATTGCTGCGTTTGGCTCGCACTAGGGACAATAAGTTATTAATGCAACAGTAATGAGCGTCGGTGGTCTAGTGGCTAGAGCCGCTGCCTCCCGTCCGGGAGATGCGGGTGCGATCCCCACCTCGTACCAATGTGTTTTCGAATTTCGAATTCATATGTACGTTTATTCGACGCTCTTAAGGTGAAGGAAAACACCGTGATGAAACCTGCGCACAGTCTTGCGAAAAAATTCACAGGTTGTGTGTGAAGTCGACCAACCCGCACTGGGCCAGCGTGGTCGGCTAAGCCCTAATCGCCCTAAATCAGGGTAGGCTCGGGCCCCTACGTGGGGACGTATATGAACTGTTGATGAAGTAATGACCGGTAGAACAATATAATTGCTGAATAAGAGACAATTACCTAGTTTTGAGAATGCATTTGGTGTTACTGGCCGGTGGTTTTTCTTTCTTCGTGTGACAGTTAGCGCTATTTATTGTCAAGAGTTTCTAAGCCGCCTCTGACATGGCTTTACGACTACCACAAAGGCAGTAAACAGGGACTTACAGTTTAAGGTACCAACCGAAACACCGAGCAAGTAATAATCTGGTTATAAAAGATCTACCTGTACATGAATTTCAAATTCAATGGCACAGGCCGGGATACTAACCTAGGACCTTCGGAATAAAATGCAAGCCTTCTACCGACTAGGTTAATAAATTAGGATTAAAGTATAAGCGGAAGTCTTGGATGTTTTTAATAAAATCACTCAATACACTTTTAGGCAGCTGTTAAAACGCAAACGAAATAAAACCTACCATTCATAAGTCTCGTTGCCAAAGCAGCTAACTGCAGAACATCGACGTTTTTGTTCTTTTTCTTCTTGTTGACAGCGTTGCGCAGTTTCTCCATCACTTTCTCCAACGGCTTGGCACGGGATGAAGACGCAGCTGTGATAAACATCGAATTATTATTATTATTACATCACATCAAACTTCACATCACACTAATATTATAAATGTGAAAATATATTTGGATGTTTAGATGTTTGTTCCGCCTTCACGCTTAAAGTAGTCAACGGATTTGGATGAAATCTGGAATAGAGATAGTTTGCAACCTGGATACTTTTTACGGAGAAAGGACCATTGTCGTAGATATGAGCTAGAACCGGTTGAACATGTATAATCGCGGAATAATCTTACTTTTCGGACCTTTGATCAACAATTACAACTACGTAGATATCGGGTCGGAGCTAAAAAACCGCGTGAGGTCTTATTTTGTTAACCCCCGACGCAAAAAGAGGGGTGTTATAAGTTTGACCGCTCTGTGTGTCTGTCTGTGGCACCGTAGCTCTTAAACGGGTCAACCGATTTGGATGCAGTTTTTTTTTTATTTGAAAGCAGGTTTTCTAGCGATGGTTCTTAGATATGTTTCATCAAAATCGGCTCAGCCGTTTCAAGGTCATCCCGTACCAAGGTACCCCGACGCGACATTATAGCGTCATTTCAACGAGCAAACCAAATCGTGCCATCCATGAATTTCTATAATAAAATTAAAATACTTTATCGAATTTGATGGCTCAACAATAGGTATTATTTTTGAATTTTTAAATTTTTGCTTTTTTTGCTTCGGGGGTTTTTATTGATTTAGTTCGGTTGAAACAAAAGAAAAAGAATGGTCGTAGGTAAGATATTAAATTTTGAAGATTTGCGATTTTATTACTTGGTATTTGTCTCCAGGTGTTTCCACCGATATTCAAACCTACAGCTGCGGAGGCTATAACGTTAATTTTTTTGTGCCAACGCAAATATGAGCACAGCCCAAACAGCTCACATACGCCCCCGAAAAATGGCAATGGAATGGAATTTCTTCGCAGGAGCGTGCAGGTTTCCTCACGGGTTCCGGGGTCCGGTTGTGTAAGATTTTCCCGTGGGAATAAGACTTTTACCCGTAAAAAGTTATGTTAGACTAAAAAGCCGGCACGTTGATGCCGACGTTGAAGAACACCGCCGTGATTGTGAACGTCATGAACTGAAATTTTAGTTATTGTGTCCTATCTGTTAATCCAGGGTACGAACTATCTCTATTCCAAATTTCATCCTAATCCGTTCAGTAGTTTTTGCGTGAAAGAGTAACAAACATCCATACATACAAACTTTAGAGTTTATATAATATTATATAATTTTAAACTTTCGCGGTCATTATCATAACATTTATGAGACATTTAACGGGCTTACCGCGATATTATTTTTGTTGAGGAGACCGCGGTAAGCCCGTTAAATGTCTCATAAATATTATATAATATTAGTAAGGATTAGTATATATCTTCCCCACTTACCTCGGCTCTCAGCCAAACGGTCGTGCAGGATCTTGCTGTATTTGTGGTAGTATTTGTTGAGGCGATCCATATTGTCCTTGTTGGAATGATACTGGGGTACGTTGTCGCCCATAGCCTCGGCCATCGCCGACTTCTCGTTGATGCCGACGTTGAAGAACACCGCCGTGATTGTGAACGTCATGTACTGAAATTTTAGTTATTGTGTATAGGTAGTGTGAGTTTGTGGCCCAGCAGCCGCCACGGAGCTGCTGACCACTACACGAAGAATGTTGTAGAGGATAATAATATAAAGCGTGGCAAAAACCAGGGCACAGATAATATAATACTACGTACAGATGCCTCATCTCATACAAAAAACAGTACCCTCAAAACTCGGGCTATTCTTCGGGCTATTTTGTTTCCTCTATTAGGTCACTAGATGGTGCTATGTGCGCACTGACCTACAAAACTGCGCAGATACGCCATCTAGTGCCAAGTTGACGACCTTGAGAGCGCCTTTATTATAAATATACTTCTTTTATTGTTTTCTGTTTGCTATTATATGAATCTTTTCAAAAATCGTTACTACTATTCAAAAACATTAAAAATATTTTAATGCAAGAACAAAACATCGCTGTGTCAAGGGCCAAGTTTGATAAATATTACAACTATTGGATAATAGATGTCGCTGTATGTGTGATATGTCACAAACAATATAACTATTAGACGATAGATAGCGCTGCAAATGAACGATTGCTTAGACTCTACGTAGTTCCAATGTTGTCACTAGATGTCATCAATAATTTATAACAAAATTTCCGTACTAAGGAATAAGACCCCGTGACCAGGGTTAAGTCCGAAGAGAAGGTATTTATTTATGTATTTATATAATTTATATTATAAAACTGGAAAATAGTAACAAGGATAAGCTTTTCACTGTTGGAGATCAGGACATGAAGTGAAGAATTTGGCAGGAAAAAGAAAAATCGAAACGTAAGAAAACCAAATTTGAAAATGAATTTAAAATGAAAGATAACACTGCCAGTAAGAAAGGTTGCCAGTCATAAAACAGGAAAGAGGACGAACGCCTCGTTACAAGTTTAAGCTTATTAGGCAACGAACTACAATAGTCAAGAAGAGTAACTGCCTAGCAAAGCCCGTTGAAAGCACCCAACTCGTACAATAGGGGGTCGGACTGTTCTCCATATTTTATGAATTTACTATATTTTATGAATATTTTTTTAAATATAGATTAGTAGCAGACGATTCGCGAAGAAAAGTACAGAATCGGTTGAAAAACGAATTTACAGTGATTTTTTAAAGTTTCAATATGTCTGTCTCTTTCAAAAACGATTTTTGTTTGGAGATTACATGGCGTTACTAACAAATGACGTCACAAGTGGGTATGTGCCTCTCTGTCTAATCTTGAATTTCAAACCTTTATGACTCGGTCAATTTTAAAGATAGAGCAAAAATCTTTTAGTGTTCGATAGCAGAAACCTTTTAGTGTTCGATAGCAGAAACTAACAAGTTTGGATTTATAAAATAAAAAAAGAGCAGTCCGATCCCCTATTAATTTTGACAGACGACGCGCGACGACAGACAGGCAGAAGATGTCGCTGCTGTACATTGAAGCTTACTTTCGACGTTCTTACAAACCGAGTCATACAAAACATCATTGTACCGCGTATTCGAATGTGGTATCGGCTTCTTTGGTATTCATTTGTTGGGGTCAAGTTTGAAGCGTAGTAATATTTCTTGACTATAGATCATCATCATCTCAGCCGAAAGACGACCACTATAGATAATTCGTTGTTAATAGGGGAAAAGCAACGACCTAGCTATGAAAAAGCTATGGAACATGTGTTCCGTTCGAAAAATTACTGCTGTCGATCAAGCCGTGAACCAACCACCCTTGCAAGTTTGAATAACCACTGACCTCCTTGCACAGGAACTTGGCGTACAAAGACTCGGAGACAGGCAGGTGGACGACCATGGCACCACGAATTCCGGTCACAGTCGGTGTCGATGCGCTGCTGTTGAAACACAACATACTACAATAAGGAAACATTAAGAAAACATACTGAATATTGTACTGTCTGCCGTCCGGGAGATGCGGGTTCGATTTCCACCACGTACCAATTCGTTTTCGAATTTCGAATTCATATGTACGTTTATTCAACACTCTTACGGTGAAGGAAAATGTCGTGATGAAACCTGCGCACTCCTGCGAAGAAATTCAAAGGTTGTGTGTGAAGTCGACCAACCCGCACTGGGCCAGCGTATAAAATAGGTGATAAAGTACCATAGTGGCTTAGTGTCATATAATTTAGGGTCACAATTTGATGGTGTTATTACTGAACATAGATATTCATTGACTTTAAGATGAACAGAAAAATAGATTTTTCGCTTCGATTGAAAAAAACATTGAATGGACGTACCTGTGTCCAAATTTAACCATTTTGAACTGAACAGTCTGCAAATCTTCGATGGCAACAACCATGTCACCCCACATGGCTTTCTCTGTGGCGAACAGGCTAAGCAAGCCCTCGAAGCCGCAGAGAGGGCCCAGGCCCGAACTTAGCACCTTCACCACCACGTCGCTGGGGACTGAGCAGAGCCAGCACAGCAGACCTGCTGATACTGTGGTCAGCTGCGAAGAGGATTAAAATTCAATTAATAACCTTGGATGTCTACCGCATGCACCCGGATAGATGGGCTAGAATAGCCACGGAATGGGTGCCGGAGGATGGTCGCCGCCGTCGAGGCCGATGGCGAGATGACTTGGACGGATTTTTGAAGGGCTGGCATCGAGAGACCCAAGATCGGGAGGAATGGCGAGAGCGAGGGGAGGCCTTTGCCCAGCAGTGGGACACACAAGAGGCTACTTAAAAAAAACCTTGGACGTCAGTTTTGTGATGGCTTCAGATTCACGTGGGATCTCCCCTATATTTTTTTGTTTCAAGTTTGATAATCCCGGGGTTGATAATCTGATAACCACTTGAGATAAGCAAGCGTCGTCGCATAGAACTTGAGAATTAAGCGTCACTTGAAACTTGAGAGAAGCAAGCGTCGTATAGAAGTGATTCAAAACGTGAGTGAAGCATCGTCGCATAGAACTTGAGAGAAAATGTTGTCGCACAAAACGTAAGAAAAGCAATTGAGTCGTCGCATAGAAATGTAACGAGGCCATGCTATTATTTTCTTTCAGTATTATTATTATTGGGGATTTTTGCTTACGTCATTCTTTAAAATTCAAATATTTAAAATAAGTAGAAGAGAGATACAATTATATTTTTTTGTATATATTCTTTATACCAGTTCTATTGTAAGTTAGCACGTTTCTTTAATTAGAACTTACCGCTTGAGAGAAGCAGGCATCGCGGCGCGTCTGCAGCGCCGCGCTATCGTACGTCCAGGTGAGGGGCTCACTGCGCAGGCGCAGCGCGGCGTGGGCGACGCGGATCCAACGCAGCGTTATCTCCATCGCCACTTTGCAGTTTTCCATGAGCGTGCGCACGTCGTCTATCTGATCCGACATGTCGAATGCTGTGGGATATAAGGCATTAAAATTAGAGGGCTAATTACAAGGTGTCGCATTTGAAGTAAATGCTGTCAGGCGAAAAAAATATATATACATATATATACATTATAACAACCTATATATATATATATATATTACAACAATATATTATATATATATCTCCCACTACTTTCGCTGAGTTCAACTGAGTGAATGCAGTGCGCAACTGGAGTATTAATAAAAAAATGGAACTACAATGATTGATTGATTTAACATGTCCATTTGGACTCTTTTATGCAGTAGTGAAACTTGGAATTAGATTATTGATCAAATGACCGGAAAGAATCCGTCTTTTGCATGTTTTGCCCTACCAACGAACCTTTGCTGTCAAGTGCGAGCATCACCGCTTCGTAGGCGGTGGCGAAAGTGTCCTCGAGGCTTTCGCTAACAGACTTGAGATAAGCGAGGTTGTTAGCGCGCGTTTGAGCGTCCAGCTGGGTCACGCTGCCGTCATCGCTCTCCTGAGCTGCGCAACACAACTGAAAGAGTACAAATATGTGGTGAGATCTATACGTGGCCCCAAACTGCAGAGCCTGTGATATGGGTAACAGACAGCTGATATACAAGGCAAACATAAGTGCGCCTTGGGCGGAATTCGAATCCGCATCCTCGATCTTTACAACCTATCTTAGATTTTTTTGCGCATTCGTGTGCAGATTTTCTCACTCTTTTACCATGGTACAGCATTTTAAAGTGGCGGTAATGTTATTTTATTAGCCGAGCGAGACAGTCATTATCAACAGCTCATACCGAGGGGCTCGAGCCTACCCTGGATTTGGGCGATTAGGCCTTAGTCGACCACGCTGGCCCAGTGTGGGTTGGCCGACTTCACACACCGTTGAATTTCTTTGCAGGAGTGTGCAGGTTTCATCACGATATTTCCCTTCACCTTAAGAGCGTCGAACAAACGTACATATGAATTCGAAATTCGAAAACACATCGGTACGTGGTGGGGATCGAACCCGCATCTCCCGAACGGGAGGCAGCGGCCCTAGGCACTAGACGACCGACTAGACTCTCCGAGCGAGACAGTATCTCGTATGAAAAATCTGACAAATTGCAAGGTATGACGTCACGCCCTGATATTGTCGTCGTAAATTTTTTAGGTTAAATTATCAATTTCTAAATGCCGCTGACTCAGTTAATAATAATAAAGGACAGTGTACAATAATAAATTTTAAAGTAATCAATTACCTAATTAACGTTTTGACATGTTACGGAAACGGTCAGATTCGCAGGATATTTTGAGGTGCGCAAGCAAAATATGTGTTCGCCATAGCAATAGACGGCTGGTATTCAAAAACAGGAAAACGGAAATTGTTCGCAAAAGAAAACCGTTTAGAAGCCATGCCTAAAATTCGCGAAGACTGCTTGTAGAGACTTTCGCAAAGGGAAGCTTAGAAAAGTTTTGAAAAGTAGAACGTATTATTTATTTTGAAAAATTGGCGCAAAAACACTTCATCATCAACAGCTCATATACGTCCCCACCGAGGAGCTCGAGCCTACACTGAATTAGGGCGATTAGGCCTTAATCGACCACGCTGGCCCAGTGCGGGTTAGTCGACTTCACACACAACCTTTGATTTTCTTCGCAGGAGTGTGCAGGTTTCATCACGATGTTTTCCTTCACCGTAAGAGCGTCGAATAAACGTACATCTGTTCGAAATTCGAAAACACATTAGTACATGGTGGGGATTGAACCCGCGTCTCCCGTATGGGAAGCAACAGCCAAAGCAATAGACGGCTGGTATTCAAAGACAGGAAAACGGAAATTGTTCGCAAAAGAAAACCGTTTAGAAGCCATGCCTAAAATTCGCGTAGACTACTTGTAGAGACTTTCGCAAAGGGAAGCTTAGAAAAGTTTTGAAAAGTAGAACGTATTTATTTTGAAAAATTAGCGCAGTAACACTTTATGTTTTTTGAGTTGTTCTCAATAATCGGATGTTTCACCGTAGACAAAAGTAATCTTCGTCACTCTTCTCAAAAAAATAGTGAAATGACAAACTTTCTTAGTTTACACACACATACACACACTTTAAAATATTAAAACGAATCGTGACCAGCCAGCCGCTCTTCGCGCTGTTTTTACAATAACTATGATTTTTACAATAATACATTATGATATCATTGTAGTTTTCATGAATAATTTCGCTAAATGATAAATATAATTTAAAAGATCACACATATTCTTCTTTACACAGTTGACATAGTATAAAATGGAGTCGCTTCCGCTGTCTGTTCGCTTAGATCTTTTAAACTACACAACGGATTTTAATTCAGTCTTCAGCAATAGATAGAGTGATTAAAGAGGAAGGTTTATATGTATAATACATACATATTATAGTACAGAAATAAATGTGAAAATATATTTGGATGTTTGTTCCGCCTTCACGAGTACTAAACGTTTAGTTTGTAACCTGGATTAACACATAGGATACTTTTTACGCGAAAACGTCTTATTCCCACGGGAGGATCTTATACAACGCGTGCGTAGCTACGGGCGGACCGCTAGTTATATTACAAAGAAGATTAGCAAGCTAGCACGCACGCTACACACGGACACCACCAATATAAGGTCATGTTCTCCGATCTCCCATTGCCAAGTTACATATTCAAATTACCTTCAATCACCTTGGATCAAATATAAAATGCTAAAAATAATTAACTTCGCATGCCAAGAAACCAAAACATAAATAACAAAACAAAACATATTTTGACAATCGCAGGAGAGCAAATTTATATTTAATAGTATTTACCTTTGGTTTTGAGCTGGAGTTATCCACCACATATCGATAAGACACCTGCTCCAAGGAATTGGAGGTTTTGAAGACCTGCTTTAAGCTGCTAGACTTTGCTTTGGTGGCCTCCAGGGGCATGTTCTGTCCGTCGTTCGTTTTACCCGACTTCATCGACCGGAAGGAGCTGTTCAAATTGCGGTCGGTCTTGAAGTAATCGTTATGAAACTCCAGCTCGCTGCCTTCGGTGATTTTCGAGGGGTTGGCCGTGCTAGCCGACGGGCAAATGTTCGGTACGCTCGAGGAAAGATTGTTCTGAGGTATGAATTCGAGAATAGGCGAATGTTGGTTGCTGCTTCCAGACGATGAAGTGGTGAATTCGCTGTCCGAGGTGGAATCAAAGAGGCTCAATCGCCCTGTGTAGTGCAACACAGCTGTTATGGTTTGATCTGGTAATTCCATATTGGGAAAGACGACGTACGACAGGGCATCTTCAGCGGTGTTAGGATCCCAAAGGGCGGTGAAGCTTCTCAATCGAATTTTTATTTCTGGAAATAAACAAGTATGATCGATACAATGGGGGATTTTCCGACAGCCAATTAAAAAAATATATATAAATCTTCGATAGATGGCGTTGACGATTCGTGGATCCGAAGAAATCCGGAAGTCACCCAGGGCCATAAAAGGATTAAAAAAAAAGAATCCACGAAGTCAACCTGGCGCCATCTATCGTCTTAATTAGAGCTATTAATTTTATTTTTAAAGAGCCGTCAGAAAATTCCCCATTGATTGATATTTTAGAGAAATTGACGCTATATTGACACAGTAAATTTATCACAGACATCGAAGAAACCAAAATATACGTTAAGGAACGGGTGACATCTCGTTGCTTTGAAACTATGTTCTGATATCGGCTAAGCAAATTGATAACTATGCACTACAGCGCGTCGCCATTTTGTTTAGCCGCCATATGCAAACAAATTGATAGCAACAAAGGTTAAAACATACTATATTCAATGTCCAAGTTCCAGATAAACACATAAAAATAATTTTCCATATATCTTGCTCAGAAACAAAGTTATAAGGCTTCAAAGGTTGATGGTTAGGCAGAGAGGTCGGACGAGACATGTGACGTTATATGTGTCGCGGGCCATACATCCGCCATAGAAAATTTTGTTTTCGTAAAGAGGGACAGATATATTTGTTTAATAATGTTGTAACTAGTTTGATTTTCGATTCTGTTTTGATTGTCAGTATTCCATTTTTGTATACTTTCAGATGAACTATGAAAAAATCAATTATATTTTTTATGCACGTTCCATATTTCGACAGATAATGTCATCAACGGCCCGTTACAGTCCACTGCTGGACTATGAGCCTCCTCCACTTAAGTGGGACAGATAATGTCGTTGTATTATATACTGCTTTTACCTTCAATAAGACGCACGATTTCTGCTCCCTGTTTGGAAGGCAGCATGGCGAGTATTCTCTCCAGGTCGTGTGCGATGTCGTCACGGATACGACGCATGGCGACTAAGTTGTCGTAATCTGATTGGATCTTGTTGGCAGCCGCAGCAGTAATCGCCGACTTTGAGGTGCTAATGTCCTTCAGTTGTTGGACAAGCCTGGCGAACGAAGACTTACTTTGTGACTTTAGCAATGTTAATATTATATAGAACAAGAAAACAGGTTAGAAAAACACAAAAATCGTTTGGTGAATTCAAATTCCAATCCTGCTTGGAATGCGTGCATACGAAAAATTACCTTTACTTTTGATAAGTAGTCACAAATAACCGGCCAAGCACGTGTCGGGCCACGCAAAGTGTACGGTTCCGTAGTTGTCCAATACTACTTAGATACCTGTTTAAGATCAAAATATTTTTCTATGATATTTGTAGTACCAAACTTACTATTCGATAACCTGTAAAGCCTACTTGATGTTGATAGTTTTCCTTTTAAATTCATCATATACACTACAGTACTGCCGTGAATTTTTCCACATTTACAAATACAACGATTTCGCTGGGGGGTAACATGACTCTAACAAAAATAATCACTTCAACACGAAATATTTCTGAAACGTATACTAGAATCTAAAAATGGTCTTAGCAAACCCCCATTATTTTTAAAAAGCCTATCCAAAGATACCTCACACTATAAGGTAATCGTGAATAAAAAAAATAACCCCCACTTCAGGTGTACAAGAGGAAACCTAAAAAAGAAATTTTTTTATATTTTATTCTCAGCATTGTCGGCATGATTAAAATGTATATTCATGCCAAATTACAGTCTACTAGTACCAAAAGTCTCTAAGCTAAGCCGCGGATGGAGAGACAGACAGACAGACAGACGGACATGGCGAAACTATAAGGGTTCCTTTTTTACTACGGAACCCTAAAAAATAAAAAATAATCTACTATAATAGTTTACCATAGTCTTCCTATAGACGCTAGACCAATTGCTGTAGGCTTTCCGTCCTATTAGCAATTAGCGATGGATGAATGAATGAATCGTTTATTATATTTAAAGGATGATTGCGAAGCTGAGTTTTATGCCGTCTAGAGGGATTTAATAAAAATAATAAATGAGTACAAAACATCGTTTATATATTACTTTTTTGGTTGAGTTCACTACACAATTTGTGAACTCTGTAGAAAAGAACTCACCGAAGAAACTCCACACGATTAATCAAAGAATATTCTATCCTTAAGTAAGGACTTACTTGATGAGTCCTCCGGCGCGCTCAGCCTTGTGCGTGTGCGCAGTAAAGGCGCCGGCGGTGATGATGTCATAGAAGCCGGTCTTGTTCAGCGTGTCGTTGTGAACCCACATCCTTTGCAGGTGGAGGTTTATCGGGGCGAACTCCAGGCTCGCCTCGTCTGTGCAAGTTACGGTCATTTATGTTGGGGCGGACGTAGCATTTGAAACTTAATAATAATTTCATAACAATTTATTTGCATTAACAGATGGGGCGTTTTAATTGACAAATAGATGGATTTTTGACGTTTTATGGATAGAAAGAATACTCTTTATTCATCATCATCATCGTGTGGATTGTAAAGTCAACAACCGACCTCACCTCACAAACCCCTGGTGTCACTGTTATAGAGCCGCCAAAGGCCACTTGTCTCATGTAACGACTAGACAGCCGGGACCAACGGCTTAACGTGCATTCCGAAGCACGGAATCATATTTCTTTTCGGACAATCAGGTGATTCACCCGCAATGTCCTAACCAAACTGGAGAAAGTCTCACAAAGAGATTTTTGGTTGACAGTGTCCCCACCGGGAATCAAACCCGAAACCTCCGTAATGGGCGTCGAAATCTCGACCACTCGGCCACGGAGGCTGTTAGGGCGTTTGCGCACTCATCCGTATCCGATTCTTATCCGGTCCTTTTTTGATCCGTAAAAAAACGGACGGTAAATTCACGTCTAGCGTTTGCGCACTCATCCGTATCTGATCCGGTTTTCATTCGTATTTGAGACGATATTGCATGATATTGTCGTAGTGATGTGCCGAGTCGAGCTGACTGACTGAGCTGATCTCGACCATAATGCTATAGAAGCAAGAAGCGTTCAAGGTCAAAGTGTTAACACTTTACCACTGACTGATGAGCAGTTGACTGTACTCGAGTATAGATTTCGGGTACTTATAGAATTCAAATACTAGGTTGATCTTTTTTAATTATATCTTCTTATGTAATGTAGATCCCGCAATAAAGTCGCTCACGTTACTCGTATAGTTCGTTTCACGTAGATAGAATCCTGGAGTCTCTTGTCTCGAGTGTGCATTCGATTATTTTTGTAACGAGTACCAAAATACTTGTTTATCAAAAAATAGTCAATTTGGCACATCACTAGCAGCGCGAGCTTTCCCCTCCCCGTACCTCATTCTTCATCTGTAAAAAAAACCGTGTAGTGCGCAAGCGTACGTACAATTTGTATGGCGGCCACTTCGACTCGGTTTTGATCCGTAAAAAAACCGATCCGGAGTGAGAATTTACGGTTCGAAAACGAACCGGATACGTATGGGTGCGTAAGCGTCCATACAGTTACTAGGATGGCCAAACCTGATCAGAAACGGATAAGATTCGAATGAGAATCGGATACGGATGAGTGCGCAAACGCCCTTACTCTTTATTGCACACACAGAAAAATAAAATACATAACTTTGATAAACATCAAAATATAGGTAATACAAAAAGGCGACCTTATTACGGGATAGAGATTACTTCCTATTGATATTATGGACGATTTCCTTAAAACTATTAAAGACTCTCCCTCAGAGAAAATAATGTGATCTAGTATTATTTATTTTTTCAAAAATTGAAAATTTTACGTTTTGCTTATTTTGTAGCTGTAATAAATTATTAATTATCTACTTATTTGATGTTAATATTAGTATTAAGCAATTTTAGTGCATGCCGTTGTTGCCTGTAATTAGAGTAGCAATTAGTTTTAAAAAGCCTTTTTTTTACATTGCATGTTCTAATGTATACTTTGTTGGCGACCTAATGAATTAAATAAATAAATAAATATTCTCACGGGGTCTTACAACCCACACGATGAAGAAGACATGAGAAAACTTACACAAGACAGCTAGTTCAATACAATTTCTAAAATTGACAAATGTAAACTAGGTACATACACCAAAACTAAACTTACCTTTCCTAGAGCTGGCCTTGAAGTAAGGAGTGTCGACGTCCTGCAGCCTCTTCTTGGAATGTCCGTAGTGTTTGAGCAGAGAGATATGCACGCCCACCAACTCGAGCTGCCTATCCGCCCACTGCCCACAGATCTCGCCCACGGCCAACAGCTCTTCCAGCAGTTCGCGCTCGCGGCGGATGTAGATGTCACTGGAAGAGTTTTGTCGTCATCAGGTTTTGTAAGGCTGACGACTGGTGGAGTTGTTGAAGCCAAAGGATTCAAATATGGCTGACAAAAGTCTCTGCATTTTTCCCAAAGGCCCTAATATGAATTCTAAATGACGCTGAAATTGCTCATCAAATATGGCTACCTTTGACATGACTTCCAAAGGTCTTTGCCTGGCTTCCAAGAGCCTCTGCATTGAACCCAAATGCAACTGACGTAGTAATGCTCTCGAATGCCTCTGACACTGACATAACGATATGACTTCATCACAGAATTAATATAGTATTACCGTACTAAACGGCCAGCCACCCCCTCCCGCCAATCGGCGCTTCCCCCCCGCCCCGCATTGTGACAGGTTGGAGGGCAAGTTAGGAGTATCAAGATGTCCGCGCGCTTTCAGTCGTACAGCGTTCCTAGCGTCGTGGCCGCGCGGCGATAACCCTAAGGCGCCGTCCTATTGCCACCGCTCGCGCGATCATGCGATGCAATTTCATCGTCCGATGAACCCGCTCGCGTGATTAGACATCGTGTGTCCTATTTTGGAGCGATGCGATCACCTTCAAAATGGCTCTTAAAAGAGATGCACAGTTTTTGCTATCGAGCAATATTTCTATAATCATCATCAACAGCTCATATACGTCCCCACCGAGGGGCTCGAGCCTACCCTTAATTAGGGCGATTAGGCCTTAGTCGCCACGCTGGCCCAGTGCGGGTTGGTCGACTTCACACACAACCTTTGATTTTCTTCGCAGGAGTGTGCAGGTTTCATCACAAATGTTTTCCTTCACCGTAAGAGCGTCGAATAAACGTACAATGTACATATGAATTCGAAATTCGGAAACACATTGGTACGTGGTGGGGATGGACCCCGCGTCTCCCAAACAGGAGGCAGCGGCCCCAGCCACTAGACCACCGACGCTCTTCATAATAGTGAATAGCAATATCATTTTCGTCGGACGCACGCATGATCGCGCGAGCGATGGCACAATAGCACGGCGCCTAATAGAATCGCGCACATTATACTATTGAATCGAGTAGAAGGCATTTAAAACGCGGTGGTGGATGTATGGTGTGGCCAAGGTATGACATGGTCTCAGAAAGTCTCTTGAGGTGGGTCCCAAAGGCTTCGAAGCAGCTTTCATTGGTTAGTTTTTTAAAGCGAGTTATACTTACAGTAGCTGAATAGGTATTTGGTAGCAGACTTTCGGCTCGGCCATAATTTCGTGCACAGTAATATCTCCGCCCAGGCCAGAGTGGAATCTGTACAGAAAAAAAAAACAACAATTGTGACTTATCGCACAAAACCCTTAGAAATAAGGCGTATTTACACTAGAGACTTCTTCGGGTCCTCCCATTCGCGAGCGTAAATTCCAATATATACCTATACGAGTATAATAGGTAATTCTTTGTTGCCCTGTTTAGTTTGCATAATATTTGTTTGTCCACTGCTACTACTCCAGACTCCAGCTAACAATGGTCGCTTATCTGTATTTATCTGCGAATACCTGTTATTGGCTACGTTGTAACTTATTTGTATTATAATACCCATATAACCTATCTTTGTTAAAGAATATGCTGTTGGTATTCCGAAGAAATAAAATAAAAAATTATTATTGTAATTCAGGAATCAATAAAACTAACTAAATCATGTTTTTTTTCTAACTAATGAAAAGGCTAGAAACTTCCTTTGTTAGTGCTTGCCTACATCGTAAGCTATAAGTAAAACCTCGGACCAACCACCCACTGGACACCACATCCTGTACAATTTACTAACAATCTAATTACGAAAAAGTTGCGGTGCGGGGGCGCGGGGAACACGTCGTGATTGGTTCATCTCGCTTACGCAACGTATTGACAGGTCTCATAATTGGTCGAAACTGAAGTGAGCCGCGAGGTATTGGCCGCCCAGAGATATTTATATGTGCAAATGCACCTATGCATTTCGGAGAGTAGCGCCCTGACATGTGGTGCCCAGTGGGTGGTTGGTCCGAGAGTAAAACCAACTGTTAAAATTCGGAGTTTCCGGCCCCATTAGTAGAAGCTGTACGTATCAACGTCAACGTGTCAATCGGTCAGATAACCGTTTCCTGTACCTAGATACACACCTGTATGTAACTTGGTGGCTGTTAACAAAGTTGAGCTTGATGAGGCTGCCGTAGGACGGGAATTTCAGCTTGAGTCCCAGGCGCGGCGGCAGGGAGTGCGAGCGACGGTGGCAGAGCACCTTCTGAGGCACATCGATGCTGATCCTGTTCTCGCAGTTGCCGTTGTGATTAGGACTAGCGCCGATGAAGGACGGCTCCAGACTCCATCCATTCATCGTGACGAAGCCGACTGTTTTATTTTCGTTTGTGACTAGCGCCACCCGGAGCCTTTGAGCCTCCTGTAGAGGTTTACAGACGGAGTGGTAATTAGAATACAGTTGCAGCGATGTACCGACAGCTTTGAACTGCATAAAGGCTGAATGATGCAGTAGGAACGCAGTCGTTAGTACTTTTTTTATGTATTTATTTCAAGAATATTAACTGTAAGAAGAATACAATACAAAGCAAACTGCGCAATTGAAAAATCGTTGCATTTAAAATAACTAAAGAGCAAGAATTAATGAAATTTAAATGTCTGTCTGTTTAGACCTCGGACCAAATGCACCTATGCGTTTCGGAAAGTAGCGCTCTGACATGTGGTGTCCAGTGGGTGGTTGGTCCGAGGTTTAGACGCATTTTTATCAAGGATAACTAGTTTTCTGACTTCAAGTGATTTATAAAATTCTAATAAGATTAGAAAAGAAAAGACGACCCGGTCGAGCGGGTTGCTGGAAAGACATGGCTGAGGTTTGCACAGGATCGCAAAGGTTGGCACGAAAAAGAGGAGGCTTATGCCCTGTACCCTGTAGTGGGTAGTAATAGACTGATGATGATGATGATGAATAAGATTTAATACATGTGAGTTTGACAGTTACCTGGATGGTACTAAGTTGCAACGCGGTGAAGCCAATAGGAACGGTGGTCTCGGAGACTGGTTCTTTGATGTCGTACGCCACCAAACGGACCTGCTCGTCGCCTGTCAAGCCATCGCTGGCTCGAAACAGCACCGTTTTCGAGAAACTCGGATTACTGCTCGTCTGTTTTCAAATACATCATTGTCAGTTCCAGTTGTATGTAGATAGAGTTAGGCTTTTTTGTAGCGTATCCGGACAAATTAGACAGCCTGTCCGGCTTTTGTTAGAATAGGGGATCGGATTGTTCACCATATTTTATGAATTTACCATATTTTATGAATTATTTTTAGAATATAGATTAGTAGCAGACGAATCGCGAAGAAAAAAAAAGAATCGGTTGAAAAACAAATTTACAGTGATTTTTTTAAAGTTTCAATATGTCTGTCTCTTTCAAAAACGATTTTTTGTATGGAGATTATATGGCGTTACTAACAAATGACGTCACAAGTGGGTATGTGCCTCTCTGTCTAATTTTGAATTTGAAACCTTTATAACTCGGTCAATTTTAAAGATAGAGCATAAATTCTTTTAGTGTTCGATAGCAGAAACTAAGAAGTTTGGATTTATAAAATTTAAAAAAAGTAGTCCGATCCCCTATTAGTTATTGAAATGAATATTGTAATTAATATTGAATGATTAATAATAAAGAAGACCACTTCATTCAATTCTATTGTTGTTTCATTAGAATTTAAAAATATTTTATGGTAAATAATAATAATGCCCTTTTTTATTTTTTTTAAATACGTTTTATACGACGAAAAAAGGGTGTCTGGTCTTTTAGCTAAATTGTCGGCTAAACAGGCTAGCCTGTCCAGCTTTTCGGTTTTATGATCTGGCAACTCTTAGTACTATATTAATTCTGTGCCTATAATGTAGTAAAGTAGTATACGTTAAGATAATATTATAAATATGAAAATATATTTGGATGTTTAGATATTTGGATGTTTGTTGCTCTTTCACGCCTAAACTACTGGACGGATTTAGATAAAATTATAGTTTGTACCCTGGAATAATACATAGGATACTTTTTACCGGGAAAAGTCGTATTCCCACGGGCGGACCGCTAGTTTAATATAAAAGAAGAGCATCGGTTATGTAAGAGCCTTCCGCTCCCCCAAAAGTCCGGTTACGCTTGATACGTCGATTTTGCGACACAAGCATTAGGTCCTTGTCAAAAAAAAAAAAAAAAAAAAAGTAGTGGTTTCAGTCGTTTCCTCTCGTCCGGGAAGCGGCGTTTCCGTTCCAACCACGTACTAATGTATTTTTATTCAAACCCGGCGAAGAAGGATCCATTCAAATTCAAAGGTAGTTTGTAAAGTCGTGAGTGTGAGAGCGTCGGTGGTGTATTGGCTAGAGCCACTGCCTTCTGTCCGGGAGACGCGGGTTCGATCCCCACCACGTACTAATGTGTTTTCGAATTTTGAATTCATATACACGTTTATTCGACGCTCTTACGATGAAGGAAACCTGCACACTCCTGCGAAGTAATTCAAAGGTTGTGTGTGAACTCGACCAATCCGCACTGGGCCAGCGTGGTCGACTATGGCCTAATCACCCTGCTGCAGGGTAGCCTCGAGCCCCTCAGTGGGGACGTATATATGAGCTGTTGATGATATGTGAAGTTGACCGACCCACGTGTTTTTTTAGATGATATGGAAAGTATGAGTGACAAAACTGCTTACCTCAACGATCTCAGTGTTCGCGTATCGCACGCAGAGGCTCCTGTGGAACTTCACGTACACCACGATCATTGAAGACGGCGGACTGCCGAGGGCGTCGCACAACAAATTGTCGCACGACAAAGCCATCTCGCACAGTGGTATCTCATTCATATCTGTAACAAAGTACTGTACTCGGCTTACTCTGGAAATGGCGGAGGACTCAATAGGGTATTTACCACTTTAAAAAAAAAAAAATCTAATCATGTTAGTTCCTGTTACCGAAATGATATGATTTTGACCGAGTTATTGAGGTTTGAAATTCAAGATTAGACCGCGAGAGGCACATATAGACCAGTGACCTCACTAATTGTCTTCTCCTTATTTGCGTGTCGATGACAAATCAAATCTCTGGCCCAGAACTTAGCCACTTCGACTGCACTATTTGTGGCGTCCATTAAGTCCTGCTGCGAACAGGTGTTTGAGAAAAAGACAAACATATTGAAACTTTAAAAAATCACTACAAAATTGATTTGACAACTGATTCCGTTTTTTTTCTTCGCGAATCATCTGCTATTTATCTAAAAATGTGGTACATTTAGGAACAGTGAAATAGCCTTTTCAAATGAGACTATGTATTATTATGTTTATTTTTTTAAATAGCCTCTTCCCACTGTTTGGCGCTCACCTTTCTCCTTCCACAGGTCACGATTATTATGTCTGGATTGTTATGTTATATCCCGTTATTGTGATGTTACCGTAATTATACAATAAAAAGCTCATAGCTTCAGATGGTTTGAGGTAAGCGAGGAGGCGTCAGACTCAGAGAGCTCTGTTCTAAAAATCGGATTCAAAAATTATACTTTTTAAAGATGCGATGAAACTATGGCCAGTAAAATAGACACGGGCATGAGGATCTATCGGAAGAGGCCGTTCATTATAGTACCTTCATTTAGGTACGTATATGCCGAATCTTAAGGGGCTAGTCCGGGAATTTTCAAGATTTTTGTTGAATCAGATCTCATTATCTACGTCAGTAAATGTATTGATTTTCTAAAATATGTTATTGGACTCTATTATCTACGCTTACACTAAGGCCAAAACATGTTTGGTAAAAATCTTCTCGATACAAATGTTATCCAAAGCAGCGTCTTCAATTCTCGTTATTTGAATCTGAGAGGTAAATGGTAATTTATTGGTCGCCGAAATTTAGTTACAAGTAAGGTCTCCGACTGCTTTATGTTTTTCGTAATCAATTTACAAATCAAATTAGTACTTTTTATATAAACTGAGAAAGTAAATTTGGCACTTACGCCATTTACTTGGAGCGCGCGACCATTATTTCTTTCTCTGTTAAACACGTGCGGAGAAGCTTAGCGTCATCACTTTCCTTTTTTGAGCTCAGTCGCCCATGATCTTTGCCGACGACGGATGTGCGCTCGGTGGCGCTCCAAGCCGCCCGGCTCACGAAATAATTTTATTTGGAGAAGACGTACTATGAGTAGGTGGTCCATCACATCCGTCCGTCCGATCCGTTACATTGACAATATTTCTAAATCGATTTTTAACTAAATAAATATAGGTTGGGTCCATACCTGCTGCTTGTATACTTAGTAAGGTTTAGTCAAGTTTGTGATACTATCACTTTCAAGGTCGACACTAATAATACGAGTACACTACGCAAAGGGTATATGTGTATGTACAGTGGACGGCACATCAAGGTATACATTTTTTTTTTTTTCAAATTAGATGTTATTATTATACTACCTAGTTACAGATGTCGATCATTTTATTTTTATAGTACAACACAGGCAGGCGCGAGAGGAATAGTTAGGTAGTTCTATTATTCAACCAAATGCGGTTTTTTAGAATTATTTTTATTGTGTTAGGTAGGTAGGTAATTTATTTATTGATTCAAAAGTAAAGTTTGCATACTCGTTACGTAATTTTATAGCCTATACCTAGCTTACAAAAAACCAGCCAAGTGTGTGCGGGGCCAAGTCTTATTTCCAGTCAAAGGATTATATCCCTCACGGGGGAACAACTAAGGATTTTTCCCGCTGTCCCCCAGTATGTTCACTCGAAAAGAAAAAAAAACAAGGGACAGTGGGAATAAATATTACCGTTCTCCCACGTTACAAATTATAATTATAAAATGAATGACTGATTTACGAGTATTTTTATTCAAATGATATTTTGGATGAGTAATAATTATTTATAAAAAAATAATTATAATATTGAACAAAATGAACTCATATATTTTTTAACTGACAGTTTATTATTTTGTTAGTGCTCTGATTACGATAAAACTTGGGTTAGTGGACTATTCCATTAAGAAAACAACATTTTTTTTTCTATGAGTTAATGGGTTTGATGAAACTCGGTTAAGAGCACTATTTTGCCAAGGAAACAATGAGGCAATGTTAAAAATAAAAAAAATTCAAGAATCTTAGTTTTTATGACAAAATAGAACCTCTAATAAATATAAGGAAATATTGTCACACTTTAGAAATTCTAAAATACTTAAAGAATTTCTAAAGAGATATCGTTAGCTTTGCCGTTACAAATCAAAACTAAAACGTGTCAACGTCTTAGCAAAATAACGTAAAACCTCTCGTGTGGTAATCGGCCCATGAAACTGAACAACTTTCGTTCCAAAACTTTTTTAAACTCGTATTTTTTTCAAACAAGGTAATCAGCTGATCGAGTTAATTTGTATGAAAGTTTAAAAACATTTTTGACGGTACTTAGGTGTCACGTGGGATCGATCTCTGACATAAAGAGAGAACTGCCGCAAGCTTAAGAGTAAAGTTGGTGCCCGGAACAACATCCTGAGACGCCTTACCACTACCCGCTGGGGAGCCAGCGCACGCGTTCTTCGAACGAGTTGTTTTGCTCTCGCTTACTCAGCAGGCGAATATTCGAGTCCAGTTTGGGATTGTTTAGCCCATGCGAGAAATGTGGACACGGCTCTCCACGAATCATGACGTATAGTCACGGGCACCCTGAAACCGACACCACTGAGAAAGCTTTACTCCATGGCAGGAATTGTTCCACCCAGCGTGAGACGTGAGGTCGCTTGCGATATTGAAAGAGCGAAACAGTCTCAAGACAGCAGGCACCTCCTTTACGACACAACCCTCCTCTTGTCCGTCTCAAGAGTCGCCGCAGCTTCCTCAAGAACTCCACACCCATCTAAAAAGACCCACTTTTAGCACGTAAACATCCTATCAGATCCTCGTTTTAACACATTATTACAATTTTTACGAACGAACACGTTATATTTTTATCACTAGCGAATCGCGATGCACAGGACTGTCCATACTAGGCAGTGTTGGCAGGGTCACCATGCATGAGGTATAGAGACACAGGAGCGTGTCAGAATGAAAGACATGTTGTGCGTCAGACAAACATATTGACTACAAGCTACTTAGATGCTAAATTATATCTATCTAGATGTGGTTGAAGTGAGTCATACATATACAACAGTTGGCTGAATAAAATACATTTTTTGCCTAGTGACAAGCAAACAATTTAGGTATGAAGTTAGCTGTCATCGTATGTCATCAAATGTGTTTTAGTGATGCCAGACCAAGCGCCCTAATAATTTCAATGGTAAACACAAATAGTCGATGCTTTATCAATAAAATTTCGCGGCGTGGGCAGTCTGATATAATACTAAAGTAAAAGTTTTACAATTAAATATATTTAAATAGCAGATCAAGCTTTACACGTGGCGCAAGATTCCAAACTTCATCTTTGAATATGGCACAGAATATGTGTAATTTTTTTATATATCTCGTTTGTCAAGGCAGAGAATCAGCCGTATATCAAATCAAATAAAAATATTTTATTCAAATTAAGATTTTTATGAATCATTTTTCGACGTCAAAGCTACCATGGATGGCACGGCTACAGGTTACTTTTTGGAGGGCACTTGGAAATTAAATGATTTTATAAAAAAATAAACAACCGTGTAGTATTTTGAGCAAAAAAAAAATGCAAAATATATTTAGGAACCAACCTTATATCTCGAAATGGTTTTGCATTTAGCATACTTTTTTTAAAACTTTGCATACCCAATTTTATTGACAAAACAGAAACTTTTGATCTTGATTTGAACCAAATATTTGATATAAGATTTCTTTGGTACCAATTACTCATCATAATGACAGTGAAAGAAAAAAATAATTGATGTGTTGAAGTGACGTGTGTGTGATAAAAATATTATAAAGACATTTATAGTGATCATTCTGTTTAATCTAACACAAAGAAAAAAATAGACACGATGAAAACATTATGTATTTCCGGAAACATTCACAATATTGATCGTATCAGAAATAAGTAGATACGTATCGATCGTATTGTAAATCGTAAATAAACATCACATTTTTATTTTTTTGCATCCAATTAATAAATTGACTTCAGTTTGGAAACAATGGAATAAAAATACTCGAAAATCTGTAGGTATTTTATAAATAAATTAAAGTGGTGACAACGGGAATTATTTTCCCCTTGTCCCCTATATAATTTTGAAGTGAAGATACTGGAAGACAACAACTACTGAACGGATTGGTATGAAAGAAATTTGGAATAAAGTTAGTTTATACCCTGGAACACATAGGACACTTACATAGGATACTTTTTACGGGAAAAGGCTTATTCCCACGGGAAAATCTTACACAACGCGAGCGTAGCCGCGGGCGGACCGTATTATATTAATTCAAATTATACTTACTATTACAATGTCAAAATGTCTGGAATCTTGAAATACTAAATCTTTTATTTTTAGGTGAAATTATAATCATTACTACCCTACACTCCACTACACTAAAGACCAATTAAAATAAAATAAAAAATATATACTCAAAGAGCGAATCATACATAGTAATATACTTCGCGCGATTACATCAAAATAAACAAATATAATATTTTATCATTGTCGCAGAGGTCATAGACCCGCCTCGATGTTTTAGAGCGGGGTCTGTGCGGGGCGGCGCGGGGAGCGGCTGACCGACGCGGGGCGCTGCCCGCGCCGTCTTCCTTAGACACACCTCTTGCGCAACAATTTTTTTTCGGCGTAGCGCCTTAACCCTATTATATTGCCAAACGTGGTTCATCTTGCGCTGCGAAGGGAAGACGCAACGTGGCTAGGCCCGCCACAAAGAGGACAGACGATCTGAAAGCGCAAAACCGGTCGTTATGGAGATCCTTGGGGGAGGCCTAGTCCAGCAGTAGTCTAGCTATGGACGACTTTCGGCTGAGACGAGAAGCCAACTAAATCCTGCGTACCCTTTCAGGTAATTTATGTGCGTAAGAAGAGCAGGATTTAAGCGTCAAGGGTCAAACTAGAAGGCAGCGACGCGGCGCGTACAAATGCATTGTTTTTATTGAACCGTTTTCGATGGCATTGCGGCAGCGATACCTAATATCAATTTAAATCAATTAAAATATACCCATTTTGATTCTTTTTGCATATATTTTGATATTTCGATCTTAGATGTTGTATTCTAGGACGTTCGCAAAGAACCAAATGATTAAAAACTACTTGATAGAAAGTTCGTGTCAATGACCGACATTACAAACCCAATACTAAACCTATTTAGTTCTATTAAGCCGCCAAAAACCATTGACATGGCTCGTGGGACCTCATCATCATCATCGTCGACAACCGACCACACAAACCCTGGTGTCAGTGTTATAGAGCCGCCAAAGGCCACTGACATGGCTCATGTAACGACTAGATAGTAGCCGGGACCAACGGCTTAACGTGCCTATACTAGCTGATAACAACAATGCTACGGTATACGCTCACACGGTTATAGGATTTTGGTGGGGCGGCAAGCGTCCCGGCGCGCGCATCCTGCACCGTTCCATACTCGAGTTGAGAACCCCGGAATGATGACGATCAATATGGACGGGATATATATCATATATGTAACCTAGCTAACTAGGAATACTTTTTATTCTACAACGTACATTGACTTAATAACTACGTATATGTCATTTCCGTCTAGTGAGTAAACCAACTAGCCCTTTTGAGCGCCTAATGGTTTAACGACAATAGTAGCCGAAATGGTTTACCGTACTTTTCAAAGCACGTTGTTCGAGCTGGCCGTTCTGTGATTGCTTAACTTATGTAATCGCACAGAATACTTTAATCGAAAGAAATATTACATTCAATAGTAGCCATTTATGTACGTGTTCATATATAATTTTGTTTATTTCTATGAAAATTATGGTCTTTTTAACCTAACCTGTGAGTTAGTCGTATAAGTGTTCGCTAAAAACAATCGGATATGCGCGTATTTAAAAAATACACATAAGAATAAACGTGACGTCATACATTTCCACTGTTTTCCATAAGTAAACAAACAGAAGCCGAATTGCGACCTTGAACTGCCTTACCTCACCCGCCCACGCCACTGCGACCTTCCGACTACCTTGACCTACCCTACCTTAGTTGATGTCGGAAGATAATGTTCTCCCCAGGCAATTTTACGTGCAATGTTTCCCGCCCTCTGCCACTTAAAAGCTGGCGAGAGTTGCATCGGCGGGCGGTGACAATAGGGGATCAAACTACTTTTTTTTTTTATTTTATAAATCCAAACTTCTTAACTTTCTGCTATCGAACACTAAAAGAATTTTTGCTCTATCTTTAAAATTGACCGAGTTATAAAGGTTTGAAATTCAAGATTAGACAGAGACGCACATACCCAATTGTGACGTCATTTGTTAGTAACGCCATATAATCTCCATACAAAACATCGTCTTTGAAAGAGACAGACATATTGAAACTTTAAAAAATCACTGTAAATTCGTTTTTCAACCGATTCTGTTTTTTCTTCGCGAATCGTCTGCTACTTATCTACATATATTTTAAAAATAATTAATAAAAATATGGTAAATTTATAAAATATGGTGAAAGTTCAGGGGTACTTAAGTCTGGTAATTTAGTATAGTCGGGGTAATACAACGGGACTCGAAAAGAACTATAGTGTGCAACTTTGAATCGCAGGATCATATCAAGGCTGGTCACAGTGTAATCTATGCCCTTCTTTTTGGCTGCAATTACCTTACTTTGATATCGGCGGATCCTGTTCAGCCAATCCTATAATCCTATCCTATAGAGAAAGTCCACAACCGCCAAAATCAGCTCATACGGACTCGACTCCTTCGCTTTCGCGACCAGATTTAACAGGATACCAAGATTAAAACTCGTTTGCAATTGTTACAACAGACCTTGCTATATAGGAAACCTCGCAGGTTAGAAAAAGTTAGTAAACTTTTTCTAACCTGCGAGGTTTCCTAAACTTTAAATTACTTAATCTCTCTTATCCTCACAGGATTATACTAAAGGTCACACATTCAACGGCGCCATTCTCCAAGCTGTAACTTGCACTTACCGGTAACAATGCCTTCCTGGTCACGATAGGCGGCGATATCCTGTTCAGCCGCTCCTGGAGAACATTCAACTCAGCTCCATCGCTATGATCCAGAGCGATCAGATTTAGCAGGATACCAAGATTGAAACTCATTTGCAATTGTTGTTAGAAACCACTAGGTTTTCTAACCTGGGAATATTTCTTAACTTTGAATTACTTATTCTCTCTAAGTCTGGTCACATCAACCTGCACCTTGCACTTACCGGTTACAATGCCTTTCTGGTCACGATAGGTGGCGATGTCTATGACCGGGCGGATCCTGTTCAGCCGTTCCTGGAGAGCGCCCACTTCAGCCATGATGTGCTCGTAAGGAGCCTGGTTCATAGCTTTGATCCAGAGCGTTCGCTCACATTCGTGGATCGTGGCCAGCCGGTAGACCACGCCGTTCTCCCAGGCTGCACAAACAATTGGATAGTGTCAGGCATGCTTTGAAATGAAGAAATTTTTATTTTGCTTATTGGTTCGTCCCAATCACGCCGAATCAATTTCCGTCATGACACTCTCTCTCACACACACCATTTACCTCTCTTTGTCTCGATTTGCGTTTAATTTTCGCAAGTATATATTAAAAAAAGAAGACAATGTACTGTGGTTTTGAATTTATGATGTGGGACATTTTTAGGATATTAGCACTATTAACTGAAAAAATTCTAACATAAGCTATAGGCTTTATTTGACAGCCCTATCAGCGCCATTCCTCCCGGGACCGTTTCTAGCAACGTTAAAGGCCGTGATCTAAGATCCTCGGTGGGCATTTTTAGACTTATTCGAGAGGTTTGGGACAAGCATCTTTCCAATAAAGAATCTTAAACGACAGAAGAAACATTGACTGTATACGATTTGTGTTCGGCTTGCGCAAGTTCGATCACGTCTCGTCTTTCCGGGCTCAGTTGGGTTGGTTGCCTGTCATACTACGAAGAGATGCTCATGCTCTTACGATCATCTCCAATGCAATGCACAATCCCAGCGCTAAAATCTACTTATCGGGGAGATTGCAAATGCTGGGTGCTGAGCATGATCGTACGTTGCGCTCTAAGTCTGACAATATTCTCAAGGCTCCTTTTTCGCGCTCTGGTTATTATAGGGAATCTTTCTCGGTGAAAGCTACTCACTTATGGAATGCTTTCCAAGAGATTGTGTGATGTGAGAAGTGTCCTTATTGATTTTTAAAAATGTATGTGTATAATATGTTATTTTATTTACGTATGTGTGTATAGGTATATTATATATTTATGTACCTATATTTTATCTTTATAATGTATGTAATAGTCTGGTTTATTCACGTTTATAATTAAGTATTATATATTTATACTAACCCTATTTGTACTTGTTGTATATTTTATATAATTTTAATTTATTTTTATTTGACGCTTTTGATTTTAGTATCCAAGTAATATTTTTATTTTTAATATCTCCTGACTTTTACTCTTGCACTACACCTCAGTCTTCTTTATAAGTATCCTCTCCCCAAAATAAGAGATCGCTGCAAGCGATACGGTCGCCTTTGCGCACCTAATTAACCTGTACCTAACTGTTTGTATGTTACTTTTGTTACTTTTGTGTGCAGTGTTTTTACTTACTTATTTACATTGACGACATTGTATACTAATTAATAGACTCGTGGATCAGGGTAAGCTCGAGCTTCTGATGTAATGAGCTGATTTCAACAAAAAATACATATTTTTTGTCATTTCTTCGCCACCGAAGAAAGAATGGAGATGAAATAGAGAATCAAATTTATTTATCTAAATTCACAAACAATTTGTGTGATCGATTGTTCAATTAAAAAAAGCTGTTAAAGCATTTCTACAAAAAAAAACTACAAACCGGATGTGATGATAGTTGGGTGGGTTGATGAGTCGCGAGTTAAGATAAGACCCTGACTTGAATGCGCATATGCTTTTCTTTCACTCAATCACTCCGTAAAGCCAGGTTTAGACGATGCATTTTTAGAGGCGCCAATTTGCCGGCGCCTGTGAATTGCATGCATTTTTAAAGGCGACTTTTTCTACCGCCTAAATCTCGCCGCGAGCGACTAGCAAGCAAGCAGGCACCGGTCGTTTAAACGGTGCGATTTACATCTTAGTTTACTTAAAGCACGGAGGCGTGCATGCAACTGGCGCGAAGTGTGGTTTAGACGATGCCTTTTTAGAGGCGCCAGTGAAATGCGCCAAAAATAGGCGCGTGCTCTATTACGTGCAAGCGCTGGCATGCCTTTAAAAAATGGCTTATAAAGTGTTTATACGATGCATTTTTGAGGCGTCATAAAAATGGCGACCCTAAAAATGCATCGTTTAAACCTGGTTGAAGCCAAATAAATAATAAATTAAAGGCTCAAGCGCAAGGCGAATCTTCCTCACCTCTTTCACCAAAGGGTCACCGCGGATATATTGAGTTATATTTTTAAGTTTCGAAGAAGCAAAAATTCATTTATTACACTCACTCTATCGATCGGACATTTGTTAGAAATAGCGACTTAAAATTTTTATTTCCACACCGTTTACAATTTTACGTTAGTACAATGTTAATTGATTCAAGTTGTTAGATAAGATGTAATAATGTACGCAAAACTGCATATTATAAGTCTCGCTAAGAGGAAGATATGAGGTCCCCTCTATCACGACCTTACTCATTTTGTAATATGCCGGTCACGGACGTCACGGTACAAGTTTTACCTATGTGGCTATGTGGCACCTGTATATTAGATTATAAAACGTACCACGATAAAACAACGTCTTTTCACTTCACCGTCACACAATTACACTTGGACAACTAAGCTTTATTTCCGTTAATCGAAAGGATAGTTGCATCCGAGTGCAGGTTCAGAGCGCACTGGAAGTATTGACATGACGCTCTGAAAAGTACGAACTTCACGCAGTTGCAGGCTGCAGTTCAAAGACATTTGTACTCTATTATAAACAAAACACGTCATGGAGTCAGACGAACGCGATAAACTCTGTTTGTGTTAATGTCATTTTTATCATTGGTACTGCAGATCATTTGGTAATGAATAATTACCTATTTCCTAAAAGAGACGTTTCATATTATGTTTCGTTATAGATGACAGGCGTCATGACCTTTACATGACCCGGTTAAGGGGCCGTCATCAATCAATAACTGAGCGAAGTCTAGCGGATCTAGCCGGGGAGGCCGGGGTAGCATTCACCACAGCGCATCGCAACAACGCATCAACGCACCAACAATAAACCGCGCGAGATATGAAATACCGGCGTAACTCGGTACACGCGACCGACAAACCGATTATTGGCATTTTACCTGCGATTAATGAAAGAATATAGTAGAATATAGTATTGGGATTAGATAATATAGTATTGAGATAAGAATATAGTATTGGGATTTTACGTAGTATGCCGTTTGGCCCCCGCATTAGCGCTCGATAAATATAGTGGGGGAAACTCGCCTCACTGCGGTATTAGAGAGAAAGATACTTAGGCGTCAACATAATTGGCTATGTTCTTGCTTAGTTAAAAATTATTTTAAAGAATGTTTCACTTTTATCAGTATTTTTTAAGTTGGTGGTTGGGGTCGTTATCTTTGCGCCAAAATTTCTTTACTTTTGGCAATCGCGGAAAATGAGACTCGGAAAAGGCTACACCAAAATAATGCGAATGGGTCAAATGCAAGACGAACCTTTTCAGGATTCCGTACTTTTCAGGATTTGATTTAAGTTTTCTTGTAAACTATGAATAAACTATTCTCCGAATAATACGTTTTTTAATAGTACTAATTTTTGAAAGTCTACACAGACGATGAACATTTGAATTACAACGGTAGCTTGAATGAGTCAGAATGCATAATTTTCTAAATCGAAACTTCGACCGCGCAGTCCTCGCGAATATAGCGACTGTACTCCGACTGCTTTAATTCTAGCTTCGCAGACGCCGTTGTTATAATAGTTATGGTAAAGTCATGGTTGAATTCAAGTGCTGTCTGTCGTAATAACTGCATCATCACTGCATCACCGCAGGCATCATAAAAGTGGGCTATAATGCAGCCGCTTTGCGCGTGATTGTGGCATGGCTAGAGTCGTTTGCCGCGAATGGAACTGTCCCGCCCATTAAATACGAAACTACGAACGCACATCATAAAGAACAAAAGGCGCGTGACGATGTTTCTCCATAAAGGCTCTCATAAGCCGCCGTTAGATTTGAATTTGTCGCGCAAACGTTATAATATGGGCAACGAATAATTCTAGGCAGAAGGCGGAAGCAGGAATTTTTACTTCGTATACACACTAAAAGTCCTGACCCCTTTGAGGTCCGCCCGAGGGGGGGGGGTTTTTTTGTTTGCTCACATCTTGAAAACGGTGCGTCAGGCAGGTTGTCAGGCACAAAGTAGACGCAAAGTTTACAACTCATATAGACAAACGACTTACTAACATTAATAACGAGACAGATCACATACTTAGAACACACAGCCTGTTCCCGAATACATCTATATTCTTCCCAAGACTAACAGATACGTTTTTACCGGGAGAACTTATACTGGGGCACGTGTACTGGGGTAAATTCCGATCGGTCGTAGTGTGAAACCGCTCTAAGAACCGCGAAATTGAGATGAAAATAGGCAGAGCTCTTGACTGAAGCAGTCACAGAATGGTAGCCTAAAGGACAACAAGCCCTGTGGACGACCACTAGCCTGACGTGACGCGACGGTCTGATAAAACAAGCAGTCACAGAATGGAGACCAAGGGGCGCCACATGACCAGTGGGCGACCACCAGCCCAACATGACGCAACAGTTTAACAACACTGTAAAATTGACAGGACTGGATGTGGATGGCACAGAACCATTGTGTATTTATAATAAGTATTATATTTTATATATCTCCTCCTCAGCCTCAATTATTATTCCAAATTCAACTCTTCTTTTTTTTTTTTTTTTTGTGGCTTTTGTGTATTCACGATTCCGCCAATGTCACGTGTCGGAGAGGATACAGGATGGGGATAGGAAAGGAAAAGAAGAGTTAAATTTGGAATAATAATTGAGGCTTCCTTTCCTATCCCCATCCTCTGACACGTGACATTGGCGGAATTGTGAATACATAAAAGCCACAATAAACAATAAAAAAAACATGAGTATTGGCGCTATCGAAAAAAAACCTACTGTACTCAACAATAAATAGAAGCGACTGAGCTCAAAATGAATGACTTATACAAAAAATCATTTAATAACACACAGTTACTTTATAATTTAACTTACATATCTGGAATGGCCAATAGCCATTCTCGTCCTGTGGCTGCAAATTGATTTTGTGATGTCCCAGCATTATGAACCCCATGGGCTCGCTCCATGACTCTGGACCCTTGAGGTAGAACAGCAGGTTACCCCTCAAGCGGAACCATCGCAGAGCAGATCCTATGAAAAATATATAATTAACTATGGCGACAGCATATTTAAAAATTATGCCATGACCATCAATATCGATTCTAAACATTACATAAATTCATATTTTATTTTTATTAAACACGCGTTGCCTGTACGCGGGTGACAGGATTTATTCATCAGTATTCATTATTATGTACCTGGGCTGATTGATAACTGGCCGAAAATACGAACTTAAAAAAATGATACGCAAAAAAAAAATATTACATTATATTTTGGCATTTTTTTGAAAATAGAAAGCCAAATTTGAATTTAATCGAACTGGTGGAATTTGTTTGATAGGACGTAGAACTTTCTCTGTCGTAAATTTTCTTAACAATGGAAAGAAACGAAATTCGTGCGGTGATAAAGTTTTACGTTTTAAAACAGAAAACAGCAACCCAGATTAAAACCAAGCTAGACAGTGTTTTAGGTAATTCTGCTCCTGCATTGAGTACAATTCACACCTGGGTAACTGATTTTAAACGTGGAAGACAGAGCTGCGAAGACGCCCACAGGTCTGGCCGTCCAAATGAAGTCACGAATCCGGACATGATCAAAAAAATTCACAAAATTGTATTGAATGATCGGCGCTTGAAGTTGCGAGAGATAGCAGAGATGGTGAGCATTTCATCTGAACGCGTTTTTAATATTTTGCACCAACATTTGGGAATGAAAAAGCTTTGCGCGCGATGGGTGCCGCGTTTGCTCACTGTTGACCAAAAGCAACGTCGAGTGGACGATTCATCGGAGTGTTTGGCGCTGTTTAACCGAGATCCTAACGAGTTTTCGCGGCGTTATGTAACAGTCGATGAAACCTGGATACATCATTATACTCCCGAGACAAAAGAACAATCTAAGCAGTGGACTGAGAGCGGAAGACCTGCGCCGAAGAAAGCAAAAACGGTTTTGTCGGCCGGCAAAGTAATGGCGACTGTTTTTTGGGATACTCGAGGGATTATTTTAGTGGATTATCTGCAAAAAGGAAAAACAATAAATGGAGAGTACTACGCAAGCTTGCTGCAAAAATTAAGTGAAGAAATCCAGAAAAAACGACCACATTTGGCCAAGAAAAAAGTTTTGTTCCACCATGACAACGCACCTGCACACACGTCAATGGTTGCAGTCGCCAAACTCCATGAATTGCGGTTCGAATTGCTACCGCATCCACCCTATTCCCCGGATCTGGCCCCGTGTGACTTCCACTTATTCCCAAACCTGAAGAAATGGTTAGGTGGCCAGAGATTTTCATCAAATGAAGAAGTCATTGTTGCCGTGGACGAGTATTTTGAGGGGTTGGAGAAAACATTTTATAAAACTGGTGTAATGGCATTGGAGAAGCGCTGGACTAAATGCATCGAGGTAGAAGGAAACTACGTTGAGAAAAAAAATTATTTTAAATAGATTTTTAAAGTTTTTCTTTGTCGTTTCGGAAACTTATCAATCAGCCCTCGTACATCTCAATTCTATATGCAATCTGTAGTTTAATAAAAACTCTACATAGGTTCATCATCAGTCTGTATCAGTCCACTGGTGGAGATAGACCTCTCCCAAAACAGAATGAAAATAATTTTTGGTTCTAATCATCCAATAACCATCTGCTACCTTGCATATGTCATCATAACACACACACTAAGTCACTAAGCACCCCACATGTTTGTATACATCAACAAACTCCATTCTACGATCTCATTGTATGGTGCCCGCCCACAGCTAATGCTAAAAAATGCACGTATTTACCTAACATTTTCTGACTAACCATGTTTTTAAAGCATTTTTTCCCAAAGATGTATAAAATTTATTTAGTAATTATAATTGTATGTTTCTAGAAATTATTAATCAACTTCATAAAAAGCGGCCAAGTGCGAGTCGGACTCGCCCATGAAGGGTTCCGTAGCAGCAAGTAACATAAAAGTTCTTGTAGTTCGTTGTAACTTTGATCGATGTTTTAATAATAGTGTATTTTTTTAATTGAGTTTATGATAAGTAAACATTATAATTAGGTACCTTAATGTGGTGGGATTTATCCCATAAGTCATTATTTTAATTTACTTGATTATCTACTTAGGGTTAATCTCGCGACAAGCTTTTATTACATAATAAATTGTGTAATGACGTTTTTGGTTGATAGTAAAAGTTTTTAAGGTAAAGTTTATTTTATTCTTTTTAGCGCATTAAAATAAAAGCTTGTTTTTAAAAATGTTTTTTACTTTTAATTTTTTACATTTGAATTGGTTGATTTAATGAAAGGTAAATCGCGGTTCTTCTTCTTCATCGTGTGGGTTGTAAAGTCGACAACCGACCTCACAAACCCTAGTGTCAGTGTTATAGAACCGCTAAAGGCCACTGACTTGGCTCGTGTAATGACTAGATAGTAGCCGCAGTTTACGATTTACGATTTATGACGTATTAAAAAAAACTACTTACTGGATCTCGTTCAAACCAATTTTCGTTGGAAGTTTCCATGGTAATGTACAACATATATTTTTTTTAGTTTTATCATTCTCTTATTTTAGAAGTTACAGGGGGGGGACACACATTTTACCACTTTGGAAGTGTCTCTCGCGCAAACTATTCAGTTTAGAAAAAAATGGTATTAGAAACCTCAATATCATTTTTGAAGACCTATCCATAACACCCCACACGTACTATGAGTTTGATGAAAAATAAAATTTTGAGTTTCAGTTCTATGTATGGGGACCCCCAAAATTTATTGTTTTTTTTTCTATTTTTGTATGAAAATCTTAATGCGGTTCACAGAATACATCTACTTGCCAAGTTTCAACAGTATAGTTCATATAGTTTCCGAAACAAGTGGCTGTGACATACGGACGGACAGACAGACAGACAGACATGACGAATCCATAAGGGTTCCGTTTTTTGCCATTTGGCTACGGAACCCTAAAAATGTACTAGTCTCACGGATTTGTCTCTGTGGGTATACTATTATTTTTCAATAATTTGGATAATGTGTGGAATACATCTTATTTTGTTACATAATTTTCCAGATGACTGTTTTGATTATAATTTATTTATATTTTTTAAACAATACTACATCTCAAATTATATCTAGTCCTGCAGCAAAACTGTTTATACAGTTTGTCTGCAGGTGAAAGTCTAATAAAAGATCAAATTTGAAAATAATCCTCCACCAGTTTCGCCAAGCGCTCATAAGCAGTTGCGCGTGCCAATAAGCATAGTTAGAGCAGGACCCAATGAGAATAAAATTCATTTCCGTGGGACTTACCTCCGTCATACGGACTACTGGTATGTACTTATTCGGCACATTTTCCTGAACATCAAAAGTGCGGTAGTCACTTCCTAAAGGTATGGAGGGGGTAGCTATGACGTAACAAAGATGGCGGCCGGGCCTATTCTATTTACGCTATGTTTAGGCTCCAAGACGGGGACAGGTACGGGTTCTGGGGTCTTCTCAGAAGACCTAAATATAAGGACCTCATTGCCGCTGGAACGGTTCAACACAGTCTTCCAAGCTGAATGTATGGCGATCGTTCTGGCGGCTACAGCTATTCTGTCAAGGGAGGTAATAGAATATCCCATTCGAATCCTCTCGGACAGCATGGCAGTTCTGCAAGCTCTGAATAATAACGTCTTTACGTCGGGGCTAATCTACGAATGCCATCGTCCACTGACTGAGGTATGCAAGCACAACCACCTAACCTTACAGTGGATTAAAGGGCACAGCGGATCCAGAGGTAATGATGGGGCGGACGAGCTAGCCAGGAAGGGCTCGGGCCAGGATGCTATTGGTCCTGATCCTATCGTGCCTATCCCGGCAGGTCAGTATCGCTCCATGCTCAGGGACCGCACTACTGAACAACATAAAACCCACTGGACCCAGTGTGGAGACTGTCGGCAGGCAAAGGAAGCCCTCTCGACGGTCAATCATCGGGTAACACGTACGCTGCTTCAACTCAAGAAGCCGCAACTACGAATCGCAGCCAGCGCCATAACTGGTCACGGTTCTTTTAACAGGCATCTGTTTAATATAGGTGTCACGGACAGCCCTTTATGCAGAGGATGCATGGAGAAGGAAGAGACGGCCGCCCACGTGCTGTTGGAGTGTCGGGGCGTGTCAATGTACCGGGCAAGGTATCTCGGTTCGCCGGGGACGATCTCCGAGGTGCTGGGTAACATCGGTGGTATGCTGCAGTTCCTCGAGGAGATCGGGTAGTGAGCTACCCCACCCACACGCAAAATAGGCGCATCAGACGTCGGTTTGCGGAAACCAGCCCGTTATACCATACCATATGTTTGGATAACTACTGGGCCGATTTACTCAAATAGCGTCTTAAATGAAAGATAATTAAATGAACTTTATTTTATTCTAAAGAATCAATAATGTAAACCTAAAACCACATGAAATATTTTAAAAACCAAACTTCATTTTGTAAAATCATACTTTTTTTATCATGTCTCTCTTTAAAAACTCGGAAACCGTTAGGATTATGGAAATTTGACTAATTATAAAAAATAAAGTTACATTTATCAGCTTTCTAATGAACCTTAAATAATTGAAATCGAGCTATAAACAACGGAACTGCAGTCGACTAAGTGAGCGTGGGTAGCGCCGAACTGACTACGGTTCTTAGATTTTGGTACGAATAATCTTGAAAATAATGTACCAAAACAGGTGGAATCACAGCCAAATAAAAAAGTAGAACAGGCAACATATCTTTTATTCATATCATGGCACTAGTTTTAACTCTTAGTTTTAACTATGTGCCAGTCAAAAAAATTTTCTTAATTTTCCTGCGAACTAAGTTCAAAAATTCGCGTAGGTAACAAATAACGCTTCGTACTTGCACGTTCTTGCATTATATTTCAAAACAAAGGACTCAATGGTAGTGGTCTGTACTCATTGACATGAGAGTGTAAATGGATGCACTCGAGGCAGAGGCAGGTCTCTCACGTGCGAGAGTGTACAGCCACCATTATATGTTTTACATCACCAACACTAAGAACTTCAAATCATAAAATTAAATAAAAAAAGATGGTAGAAGAAGTATAAGTACAAAAGATGGAACAATTAGATTTTTCAGTTTTTCAAAGATAGGTTCAGTAGCAAATTAATGGCTACGCTACTGTAAGAAAAATTTTAAAAGTATCAAACACTCCATATTACATAACAAATAAAGCACAAAAAAGTCGTTTATTTACGTCCATATTCATGATCAAATTAGAGATGTTCTGAAAAAATGCCAGGTCAGGAGTACCTAAGAACGACGAGAATGCCTAAAGAGTTACAAATGTTGATGAAGTGAGGGAAATATGTCTAGATTATAGCAAGCAGAAGGAAGTGGTCTTATTTGATTGTGGTGATTATTTATGTCTATTTATCAGTATTGTTATATTCCAAAAATAATGTAGATAACAAAATTAAAGGTTGTGTGTGAAGTCGACCAACCCGCACTGGGACGCTGGCCCACTAAGGCCTGATCGACTAAGGCCTGATCGCCCTATATTCAGGCTAGGCTCGAGCCCCTCGGTGGGGACGTATATGAGCTGTTGATTGATGGAGTGTAGATAACGAAGGGAAACATTTCCCGACAGACAAAGTTTGAGAACCATCGAGGCAATGATGACGTAGGCATGTTACAAATAAAAGAATACCTGGCGCAGTATATTATTATATCATGGCAATAAGTACGTACCTTCGGATCGTCGAAAAAAACCATCTTGTCGCTCCCTATGTAGAAGCACTCCCTCTCTGTCAAAGTTCTGGGAAGTCTGTGAAGCCAGAGCCATCAGCTCCTGCCTATTACATCTCATATTCACTTAACTAAATGTACCGCTAAGATAAACAACAAAAACAACACATCACACCCTTTTTCGTCGACACTCACACATTTTATAAAGAAGCTTCTTGTAAACAGTACTGTTATTATGACTAATCCAAAATAACCCTGTCGTAGTTACTTGATTTCATATAGAGACGAGATGGAAAAACCAAGGAAAGATATTTTATTCAAAGAACAGCATTTCTAATTTCAACCACATTTCAATGCGCATCCGAGGTCCGACTGAGAGCGTGTGTTCCAAAACGGGTTGAGCATGAGCGGTTCGGTTACTTGACAGACAGCAGTCTGTTTCACTTGCATTGCACCAAAGCGTCCACTACACTACTCGCGAAGTTGATCGAAGTAAGCCGAGGACGAGAGTCAACTTCGCTTCGTTTCGGGCTTCACTTTGACACCAATTTGATACTTCGTCGAAGAACTTCGGACGAGAGTGTAGTGGGCGCTCAAGCAGCAGCGAGCGGTCAGAGTAGGCCTCGGAATAATGGTACAGAAATGGTCGTCTGCGTTGAGTTAGCTAGCAGCCTCACCATCGATTTTAATGGTTTTAACCATGTCAAAAAATTGTTAGGAATAGGTTTAAATTTGTTTATAAGTCTCAGAAAAAGTTTGATTGTATTTCAGAAGATATTTGAGTATCTTACTGAGGCTTCTAGATCGACGTCAAGCTAGCAGCCTCACCAAGATAGACTGGCTCTATCATTATGATTTATATGTCAAAAAATTGTTAGTAAATGGTTTATCTCGTATACAAAGTTTCAACGAAATCGGTTCAGTAGGAGCCGAGATATTAGACCCCCTTGGTGAGGCTTCCAGTTTGACGCTTGACGTGAAGACGATTCCCGTCAAACGGAGGTATGTCCAACGAAGTAAATATACCAAAAAATTGTTAGGAATAGGTATATCTTATTCCAGCAAAAAAACTTTCAATTCGTTGAGACGTTTACTCAGAAAATGATTCTAAACTTCTACATACATTCGGTTTTTGGTACAGTCAAGAACAAAAATAGTAAATTAATCGTATTCAGAACTAAGCTTAGTGGCTAGATGAATGTATAAAAAATGCTGTACTAGTGTTGCCAACTTTATTTTTTTGGGAATCGTACCACATCATCGAAAAAATCATGTTTTCTTAAGAAATCTAGAAAAAATATAGTACGCGGTGAAATAAAAAAAAAAAACAGGAATGTTTTAATATACGTGAAAATATTTGTAACTAAAAATCAGAATTCTACAGAATATTTTTTTAAAGTGCGAGTAAGATGGACAAAGTTTGATAGAAAGATTTTTTTTCCTGTTTTGTGCCTATTGAGATTAGGCAAAGCCATACAGAAGCCGTACATAATAAAAAAATACTCGAGATACAAACCTACCACAGAATCTGTGAAATGGCAAACTATGACGAAGTAACCGATTAGGTACTATGAAAATGTCAACTTTCAGCAAAGTCGCGATCGGGCGAATGAAATGCAATTTTGTATTGCTACTAGCGCCATCATAGCGATTTGTTAGGTTTAATCGTATCACTTAATCGTAAAATTATACTTCTGTACCTAAGTGTACCTGTCAAAGGCTAAACCACCAATTTCAACCCTATTTCTACTCTCAGAAAGTTTAAAATTGATTGACGGTTGGAAAATTAATTAGTATGTAGAAGTTTAGAATCATTTTCTGAGTAAACGTCTCAACGAATTGAAAGTTTTTTTGCTGGAATAAGATAAACCTATTCCTAACAATTTTTTGGTATATTTAATTTGCTTGGACATACCTCCGTTTGACGGGAATAGTCTTCACGTCAAGCGTCAAGCTGGAAGCCTCACCAAGGGGGTGTAATATCTCGGCTCCTACTGAACCGATGTCATTGAAACTTTGTATACGAGATAAACCATTTACTAACAATTTTTTGACATATAAATCATAATGATAGAGCCAGTCTATCTTGGTGAGGCTGCTAGCTTGACGTCGATCTAGAAGCCTCAGTAAGATACTCAAATATCTTCTGAAATACAATCAAACTTTTTCTGAGACTTATAAACAAATTTAAACCTATTCCTAACAATTTTTTGATATGGTTAAAACCATCAAAATCGATGGTGAGGCTGCTAACTCAACGCAGACAAATGGTCAAACTAGCAAGGAACTGAAGGGCTCCCACATTTAATGCGTGTGTAGAACAATGGATGGAAGTGTTCAAATTCAAACAAGGTTAAATCAGTCCCGCAAGAATCAGACTGACTCTTAAGCGCCCACTACACTCTCGTCCAAAATTCTTCGACGAAGTGCCAGAGCGAAGTTAGCCGAGGCGAGGAGACACACTACACACTCGAAGGACTTCGAAAAAACTCAGTCGCTAGGCAGGCCTTAAAGATGGATGACGTGCAATTGCAGCTGCCGCTGCTTTGTGCTCTCTTGCTTATTTCAACTTTATACGAATACATACTACAAAAAAAAATTAAGATTAATGATTTTTTTTTATCTTTATGTCCGGCATGTTTAGCGTCCCATATAACAGATTCCCCTTGTGAGACCACAAACTTATCCTGGCCACGACATAGACGACATGCGCTGACAAAAACTTTTATTAAACTGAAGTCGAGTAATGTAGTGTGACGACACTTCGTGTTCGAACTTCGGTCCCTTTGACTCGGACGCAAAAAACCGTAGACAGAGAAGAGAATAGACTGATTGACATTTTTTATTTCACTTACACACGAAAAGGATGGTTATATACGCTTTACTGATGAAAAAAAGAGACAAGTTCGTCAATTTTTTGTCCCTCACCGCGTGCCGGTTTTTTCAAGGTCAGCACAGTACTGTGCGAAACAAATTTGACAGCTGAGAGTCGCTTGTTTTCTTGTAAGCGTGTAATTTGTTTTAATTTAATTAAGAAGTGCATTAATTTCACGATAATACTTATTGACATTTATTGTGGATAATTTGTGTATTGTTATTTGCTGAAAACATGGTGCGATGTAGTGTTTTGGGGTGTAAAAGTGATAGTGTAAAGAAAATACTAAGTCCTTTTATTCGTAAGTATGTCACGTTAATGTCAATTATTAACATTTCAATGTAATAATTGTTTATGTCTTAAATACTTAGAATCACGTCAAGGGTAAAATTATCAATAAATAAGCCAAAATAATAACATTAATTATTCATAATCTAAAAATTTGTTTTTATCGGCTTTTTTAAGTTTATTTTCCCATAATTTGTGGTAATTACATTTTGTTAAGGTAAATAAAATAAAATAATTAAATAAATTAAAATGTTTTTAAATGACACTTCAGTTTTTCAGATAACGACAATATATGTCGAAATTGGATAGAAGCAACGGGACGAACGAATTGAACTGCAAAAAAGTCAAGAATTTGTAGCCGACATTTTGAACGTCGTACAACACACATCATAGGTTTTATAAAAAACTCTTCACATTATAAACCCTCGCGTACGGCTCGGGCTTACAAAAGTCACCTCGTTTTTGCCACCTACGATCCTCGTATCGTAATGTACTATTATACTATTTATTATAATAAAAATTATCTTGTTATGTTTTAGATTGTTTTTATTCCGTTTTCACTGATAATACTTTACGGGCGGTTTTCAAAAGACTGCCATTTCTTATTATGTAACACTTGTTATCAATAGGTACATAATAATCAGTATCATTAGTTTTAATAAATAGCAGCCTACAGTTTGCATATTTAATTCTTATAGCTTGCCACTGATGTGAAAGCTGAGTATTAGATTTACACCACACGTCGCCATTTATAAAGAGCTATAGACTTTAATTGATTATTATAATATAAGGCAAGGCGTTAATGAAATACCGCAAAATAGGAAATGACTGGTCAAGATAAGGTTATTTAATTTGTTTACAGTATAATTCTGTCAAAAGTAATATATTTTTAACATACTAAAAAGAACACCATAGATTATGGGGTAAATTTATCTATACCTGGCAATCCTAAATCTCGTACGTATATTTGTTTCTGTCCCTTTCGGTGACACGCTTGCTAGCTCTCTATTCCTCTATTCTCCCTCTACGCAAAAAACCGACACAGAACGGAAGTTGCCCACGCTTAAGCGTCCACTACACTACTCGCGAAGTTGATCAAAGTAAGCCGAGGACGAGAGTGTAGAGAGGCACTTCGTGCAACATCGCTTCGTTTCGGGCTTCACTTTGACACCAATTTGACACTTCGTCGAACTTCGGACGAGAGTGTAGTGGGCGCTTTACACGTTTTGGAACACACTCCGAAAAATGATGTGTCCAGTGTGACCATTTGGCCTACGATGTTTTCACCTTTTCACCACAGGTTTTCACGAATTTGTAATAACATAACGGTTTTTACCCTATTTGAGAAGAAGGTTCATTCTTCAACTGTTGCGTCACATTTGGTCTGAATACTAAAATAAGAAATTGTTTATCCGTCACTGACGGAATTTAGAGCGTGCCAGTAATGTTTACACGCCATGCCAGCGCTACAAGTGCTGCCACCTTAGCGCTTTCGGAGTTAGATCTAGCGTTTTTTTGGGACACTTAGCGCTGAAATTTTAATATTTACTCCTAGCGGAAAATCTAGCGCTTTTTTATGACAAACCTTAAAGTAGTAATCACGTCACAAAAGTAAGCAGCAAAACTGTAAGTCGTTAGCTTCCGTTATATCCGGTATATGTTTAAGCGCCCACTACACTCTCGTCCGAAGTTCTTCGACGAAGTCTCACGAAGTGTCAAATTGGTGTAAAATTGAAGCCCGAAGTTGCACGAAGTGCCTCTCTATACTCTCGTCCTCGGCTTACTTCGATCAACTTCGCGAGGAGTGTAGACACTTTGGGGTATTCTCCGAATCTAATAAGTTGTTTCGTCGAAATCAGTTGGTAGCCATCATACTTATATTTTTTTTAGATTTAAGGTGATAAATACAATTTGTATTGAAATAAATAAACATTTCTTACTTTATGCCTTTTTTTGTTCATGCCTGCTAGCGGATTCTAGCGCTATTTTTTTGTTTATGCAGTCTAGCGGAATCTAGCGCTATTTCCAAGCGCTTTTAGCGCTGATTGGCCTCAGAGAGGTGGCAGCACTGGCTACATCATGCCTATAGAACTAAAATAAAACCACAGAACAGATTACTATACTCCAAGAAAACCCCCGTTCTCCCACAGACGTCTGCATTCTCCCCATTAGTTCCCATTATTTTTTAAACTGGATAAGGAAAAAAACTAATTGGGTCCCGTTTCACGAAGCAACAAGTTACTAATAACAAGTTACAATTTGATATACATTGCGTAGCGAATTTGCCTAAACTGTGAACCCTTGTTGTTTTCTCTAATCGTCTACGCAATGTACATCGAATTTTACTTGTAATTTGTAACTTGTAGCTTCGTGAAACGGCCGCCAGGCCGGCCAATTCGATGTACATTGCGTAGACAGTGAGTTTAAAACGATAAGGCCTTACAGTTTAGACGAATTAACTACGCAATTAATATCAAATTGTAACTTGTTACTAGTAAATTGTTGCTTCGTGAAACGGGGCCCTGAAGGCGACGGCTGCATGGCACATATCTTTGCCTATGCCTGCTCAAAGGAACGAAAAACGAACCTGAAAAAAATTTTTGAAACTATGTTTGAGAAAAAAAAGCGCGGGAAACTTCGAGGAATGTAGTTCAGTTTTGCTTTAGTGAATTTTTATTTTTTAATCTAAAACAAAGAGGAAAGTTTGGTAGTGTATATAATTTCTAGTATTTAGTGTGTATATTTTTATTTGTTACTATAATTTGGACACGTAGGTGAGTTTTTGTATATAATTCTACATATTTTATGTAATATTTAGTATGAACGAACCCCCTGATAATAAATATCGGGGGGTTCCAGGCATCATAGGCCTGAATCTCCTCGTTGACTCTTCAGTTGTCGTTGTTTCTGATCATGAGGACCAAAATGAGGACAGTAAAATGGATACAGACGGAAGCGTTCAAACTTTATGAGAATTTGCCATCAATGTACGAAACGCAGAAAGAAGAAAAATTTTGGACAATCCAATATTACAGGAAACTATTGTCGATGTGAAACGAAAAACATAATTGAAAATTCCATACTTTTCAAAAAAATTGCCCCTATGGAAAATGAATCGCGTAGCAAGACATCTTAAATTAACCAATCTCATGACGCGTCATCGTCACATTCTAAAAAATCAACCCCTGATCCCCAACATGCCACACAACCAAAGTCATAAACCGAGACCCACCAGGTAGGTCGCAGTGAGTATCAGCAGTCAGATGCTTCTCCCTATCTAATTCATGTGCAACGAGTAGAAACTTCCCCTTCAGATGGAAAAATTTTACACCCTATTACATTTGGCAATTTCCTTAAAAAAAAATGTTCAGAATATTGTACCTGGGAGTGTTAAAATAATTGGAAGGAACCGATACGCAGGTGCCTTTTCGAATTTCAAGGACACTAACGAATTTTTACAAAATGACCTCCTAAATACAAATAGATTAAAAGCTATCATTATAACTTTCAATGTCACCAGAATGGGACTAGTCCTTGGCATTCTAGAAGACTGGAGTGATGATGACGTTTTATCAAATATTTCTACCCCCATAGGTTGTGGAGAAATACTAAAGATTAGACGTTTAAACTATAAAGTGAAAATCAATGGTTCTACTTCTTGGAAACCATCTCAATCCATTGTTGTTACTTTTGATGGCCAAGTCTTACCCAAAAGAATATTTTTATGCTATCAAAGTCAAAGTCAAAATAATTTATTTTCATAGGATGTTATTACATCACTTAGATCCGTCATTACATTTTTTTGGGTGAGTTCACTAACACTATAATGCCTTACCTATTCAAATCTATATTTACCCAACTATTCAGTGTTTCCATTGTTGCAAATATGGTCATACTAAAATACAGTGTCGTTCTTCACTACCAAAATGCTTCAAATGCGGTGCTGGACACCTTGGTGAATCATGTACAAAGGAAGAAGATTCTGTTTCCTGTATGATGTGCGGTGGGTTCCACTTTGCTACAAGTAAAGTTTGCCCGGAATTATTACGCCAAAAATATATTAAGACGAAAATGGCTCACAACTGTATTTCATTTGCAGACGCTAGTAAATTATTCCCTCCCGTATCTAGATCTTATGCTGATGTTTTAAATTCCACATCTATTAACCCCAACAAGTCTTCCACCGATATATTATCTACTCACTCTAGCACTGATCGTAATAGCTACAAAAAGACAGTTTTTCAAAAGCCTCGTTCTCCGCCAAAAACCCAAGCTGGATATGACTGTGCTGCCCACAGAGCTCTTCTATAAGAATTCGAGTTTCCGACTATTGCTAATGGTTCTGCTTTAATTAATTATATCGCTTATTACCTCGTTGCTGCAGTCGAATCCCTTAAATCCGTCCTCAAGGACGTTATAATAGAGCAGGACTGAGTACTACTAAAATATTAAATCACAAAAACACAACGCCTGAGGGACACAAAGCCTGTGTATTACACATCTTGCTCGGCTCGCTTTTAGGCTGCGAGTACTCAGTCCTGCTCTATTATAACGTCCTTGACCGTCCTATGTTACCTCTATTATTAATTTCTTAAATAAGGTTTCCCATGCAGGATCCAAAACTAATCTTGCATTATCATCCAAAGAGACATAATGTATTTTTTTATTGAAAAGTATTATAGCCATCGATAGTGAAAGTTTTTTTAGTAATTAAGGTAATGTTATTAGTTTTTAATAATGTCTTGTGTTTATCGTACCTTGCATGACTACGGTGTTGATTCTAAAGCGTCCACTACACTACTCGCGAAGTTGATCGAAGTAAGCCGAGGACGAGAGTATAGAGAGGCACTTCATGCAACTTCGCGTCGTTTCGGGCTTCACTTTGACACTTCGTCGAAGAATTTCGGACGAGAGTGTAGTGGGCGCTTTAGACTAGTTTATCTTCACCTGCTCTCGTATGCCGTTATATTTTTGTTTTGATTTCTCCAGTCTCTTCATGTTTTTTTTAACTCTAATATCTGTAATGCTGTATATTAAAATGTTTATTTTTTGCTTATAGTATTATAAAATGTGGATGTGTACGTAGTTTTATATTATATAAGGAGTTATTTAATATTTTATTTATTTTTGATGTAAATATGTATAATAATTTTATGTTGAGCTCTTTTTTTACCGTTTTATTAGTTTCCCTCTTACCTTTTATTAAACTTGACACTGGCACAAAGTCCAATTAGTGCCATAACTTAAAAAAAAAACTATGTTTGAAAATAAAACTGCCGCCGCGCGCTGCGAAAATACGCAGGTCGTAATCAAGAACCAACACCAACAGTAAAAAACTATGTACGACCAGCCAAAACGATTCTATTTATTTTGCTGGACTGATTGAGTACAGAATTGAATTTCTCTATTTTGTTGGGTTATCCCCAGGAGTATAACTCAATTATTTTAACTGTGCACTTCGAGCTGTCAAAATCGTCATGTTGGTGGCATTGAATTCACCCGCCCGCTTACTTCCTCACCTCCTCCGACGCGTATCAAAACGGATACCAAACTTACCAACATGAAAATATTATGACGTTGACAGATGCACAGTTTTAAAAATTGGGTTATATACGTCCAATCTAGACGTGAAGCCATTTAAAAAAAAAAAAAAAAAAAAAAAATAGTGTTCTGTGGTTATCCCTTGGAGGGAAAGGCTGCTTCAGATTTGTAAGTATCACTTGCATTATTACTTTGAGTTTCCTCTGTGTTCAATTGTTATTCCTAGATCATTTTATGTATCATGCACGCGTCCTAAAAGCATATAGGTAGTGCAGCGAATTAAGATCCGCACGCAATCTACCACACTCGCTTCACTACTCCTCCCATTTTCCCCAAAACCTCATTCCGTCGCGCAGACTACCTATAGCCAGACACCAGGTTTGTAAGTTTTCAAGCTGCTTATTGCTTCTCAAATAGGAACTATGTCTTCACTGACCTGCGGCTTCAATGCCTAAACTGACAACAGATTGACTAAGACCGTCCATGAAGTCACCTTCCCATAACTGATCAAATTTCTTATAACTTAGTAACCTCGCATAATACAACATTGTTACTGCCCCGCCCTGAAGGCGACTCTCTGACCCAATAATGAGCTTTGAGCATGATACAAATAATAATAATAGCAAATTTTGACTTGATTCCTTTCACAGGTTATTCTTCTTCACAATGAATATACTTGAACTACCTACTGAGATAGTTTTAAAATTTTTCAATTTATTGAGCTTCAATGACCTGAAAATATGTGGCAAAGTATGTAGTAATTGGAGCATTCTAGCCCTTGAAGTCAGCGAGGCAAAGTATAAATGTATGTGCAAAAATGATTTCCCAGAAATTTATGAGGAAGCTTATAGAAAAGCAGAACTTTCTTGGGAAGAACTGCACAACTCCCTCCAATCGTGGTCACAACTTAAATTGTGCAAGGTGTACTCAAAGTACTCTAACTTGTTGGAAACTCGCTATGTACCATCAGAAGCAAAAGATGTGAAGATAATGCAATTTCTCAGTAATGGCACCATTGGATACCCATATTACATAGTTGATGAATGGGAAGAATTGCATTTCACTGGCGAGTGTTATATATTTAATTGTATTTGCTATTATGATGCAAAAACACTCAAATTGCTTGACATTGTTAGCTATGGCTATGATTTTAACATGTATGCAGAAACTGATGACATGATTGTTTTGCGGGCTTATGATTTTCATGAAGCAACCTTGCTAGATGTAATGCAAATTAACATTTACACAAAACCAGATAAACTATTACAATATAAGAAAGATTTGTGCAGTCTACGCTCGGAAATCATTATGAACAAAAATCAAGTTTTCTACACAGTTGCAGATGAGTCAATTTGGATGTCAAAACTTGTAACAAAGACTGGCAGAACTACAATAGAATCAGTTCTTCTTGTCACATCAGAGGCTTGTATTGATATGGGCCGATTTATATATTTTAGTAGCATTAACAACCAAGTGAAAGCGTTGACAGAAGAAGGTGACGTTTTCTTAATAGAAGACAAGAAAGCTACAAAGTTATGTCACATTGAAACAGGAAACCGTAATGCAGTAATGGATATACTCCAGCAACACAATTTCTTCTGGAATGCTCCAGGAGTGTACCACTGGATGTGTGCTAAAAACTTGGCTGTCACCCACTTGAAGGATGCGACAGTGTATTCCTATTTTGATCATCTTGTTATTGTGGGTAAGTTATTTTTTATTTTTTAGATGATTATGTTAAGGACAGATGTTTGCTACAGTACAGAGATATATATGCATATTAGAAAATAAAAACTTCATTGAACAATTTTGAAAGAACAACAAACAAAATAACAAGTTTTAAAATAACAATTGGTCTTTGCATCAAAAGTTTAACTGACCAAAACCTGGAATATCAATATTTAAATGGTCTGTTACACTATTGGCCACATCATTCAAATGCCAAAATGATTATTGTATAAATTATGAAATCAGTTTAATAAATATATCAATATTAGTAAATAATTATAACCATAATATACTTTACAGGCTATCACATCACTAATCTATACGAATATAATAAAGAGGAAAGATTTGAATTTTTGTATGTTTGTAATGAATAAACTCAAAAACTACTGAACCGATTTTAAAAATTCGTTCACCATTAGAATGCTACATTATCCCTGAGTAACATAGGCTATATTTATTACTAGAAAAAATTAAGGACCCTTGCTAAAACTTCAGTAACGTGAACCAAGGTGTATAAAAATTTACTTTAAAAATTTCTTTCATCGCATACGCAGCGGAAACTATTGATGATAGAACAAAAAAATGTTCTACAATGGTGTAGGGTAGGTGTAAGGTAAGTGTAGGGTAGGTGTAGGGTAGTTGTGGGCACGGGGTCTCATTCCTTAGTACGGAAATTTTGTTCTAAATTAGTGATGACATCTAGTGACAACATTGGCACTACGTAGAGTCTAAGCATTCGTTATCATTTGCAGCGCTATCTATCGTCTAATAGTTATATTGTTTGTGACATATCACACATACAGCGAATTACGTAGGCTGCAGATGGAGGGTGCAAAAGAGAAACTAGAATCACTTAAAACGTAATTTATAATTAACATTATAAGACCTATAAACTAACTAACCTAGGTGCGAATGAGTTCGATGTTAGAACTACACTGAACCACCGATTAATCGACGCTCGCTTCTTAAATAACGATGATAACGATGCTGCGTCCATGTGCCGGGGAAATGCTGCGTCGGCGTCTGGCGGCTGCCTCGTGCCGCACGATATTTGCCTCGTGCCTGAATTGGGCAATAACGTAGTGGTCTAGTTTCGTAGGCAGGCGTGATGGGGTCACTGCAGCGTCTGCACTTTGGATGATATACTGGGTCTTACGTCGGTCGTGGTGTAAAGGTATAATGTGTTAGTACCGATACATAACACCTCCACCCTCAGAACAGCAACTATTCGAAGACTAGGTGATGTCGAGAATAGTGCTGGCGTCGAGAATAGTGCTGGTCGTTAGCTTGTCCTCTTCAACTTTGATTTTCACGACTGCTCTATGGGTCTTGTATGGAGAATATAGTCCTGGCAGGTTGGTTATTACCTTTTATAATTTAGTCTTATTAGTCTGTTTACAGTTACCTTATATATAGCTATTTTTATAATACTTATATATCACATTATAACTTTTGTATAAAATATATTACATATATACTTATATATAATTTATTATGGTTTCTTGTAGTTAGTGTCAAGTTTATCTGTTTAATACTACAATTTATTGATTATTACGATGCTGCGTCCATGTGCCGGGGAAATGCTGCGTCGGCGTCTGGCGGCTGCCTCGTGCCTGAATTGGGCAATAACGTAGTGGTCTAGTTTCGTAGGCAGGCGTGATGGGGTTACTGCAGCGTCTGCACTTTGGATGATATACTGGGTCTTACGTTGGTCGTGGTGTAAAGTTATAATGTGTTAGTACCGATACATACCGATACATACCGATATATTATCTAATAGTTGTAATATTTATCAAACTTGGCTCTTGACACAGCGATGTTTTGTTCTTGCATTAAAACATTTTTAATGTTTTTGGATAGTAGTAACGATTTTTGAAAAGATTCAAATAATAGCAAACAAAAAAAGAAGTATATTTATAATAAAGGCGCTCTCAAGGTCGTCAACTTGGCACTAGATGGCGTATCTGCGCAATTTTGTGGGTCAGTGCGCACATAGCACCATCTAGTGAGCTAATGGAGGAAACACCCTTCTTATAAAGTGTCAAGACAAACAACTTTTTGAAAATGTTATCAACAAGGCGTTAATAGATGTGACAGCTTGGCTAATCGATCATGACCTTCATTTAAATGTTTCAAAGACAATGATAATACAGTTCTCGTCTTACAACACGAGTCCTATTCCTTTCAATAAAGCATAATAGTAACGTAGTTGAACAAGTCGATTCAGTAAAATATCTCGGGATTACGATTGACTAACATGTAAATTGGAAGGAATAAGTAGATGCAGTGTGCAATAGACTTAATAGATTTGTTTTTGCTCTGAGAAGAATCAGAGAAACTGTGTCGGTGGAGGCAGCCTTAACAGCATATCATGGCTACGTCTCCTCTGTACTTAGTTATGGGTTAATCCTTTGGGGAAACTCGGTGGACATTTTAAGGGCTTTTAGGATACAAAAAAAGTGTGTACGGGTAATGTGTTATGCATGGTACGCTGATAGTTGTAAGCCCTTGTTTAAAAAGTTGAATGTTTTACCGTTACCATGCATGTACATCAGAGACTTGTGTGTATTTGTTAAGAACCATCCAGAGTATTATAAAACGAGAGGTCAGATATTCCAAAGACCTACTAGGGAAAAAATCAGGAAGTTGTTATATTAACCACCAAGTCATAAATGCATTTATAAGAAAAACGTTTTTAATATGAGCATTGTACTATACAATAATCTTCCCGATACGATAAAAATGCTGAATGGGAATATTTTTAAGATACAATTGACAAAATGGTTATCTGAACATTGCTTTTACAGTGTGAATGAATATTTAAATTATCGAACTGTATGGTATTGAGTTTATTGATTGTACTTTAGTTTTTGTCATTCAAGTCGTTAGTTAGTATGTATATTCTTCTTATAAGTATTTGCACGCTTGCATGCAGGCTGGATACATTGTGCGATTTTATGTCAAGACCTGTTTATAACTGTATTCTGGCAAATATTTTTTTTATCTTTTATCTTTTTAACAAAATAGCCCGAGTTTTTAGGGTACAGTTTTTTGTATGAAATGAGGCATCTGTACGTAGTATTATATTATCTGTTTTGTGGGGTAGGTATAGGGTAAGGTAGGGTAGGTGTAGTTTTTCATTCGATTTGAGTAGGTAGTATGTAAATTAAAGAGTACATAATGTAAAGAATAGGATTTTTGTTTTTGACGTTGATCTACCCGCGCGAAGCCGGGGCGGGCCGCTAGTTTATTATAAATGTGAAAGTGTGTTTGGATATTTGATTATATATTTGTTCCGCTTAATTGCGCCTCAACTACTGAGCGGATTTGGATTTTTGGAATGGAGATTATTATACCCTGGATCTTAGATCATATATAGGGTAGATCCACATTCTCATACAAAATCAAGCACAAATCGCGGCACCGCGTCGTCTATACTTTATACATGCTTATACAGATATTATACCGCTTTAGTTATGTGCAAAACGGCCGTTAAGTTGTTTACCTAAACTTGAATATAGTTGTATTCTAATTTTGTGCCTTTATATGGTATAAGAAGAAATATTACAATACGCTCTTAAATATTAAGAGAATTCAAGAAAAATGGTAATTTGTTTTATTGTGAACGCCGTTAGTTTATAATCTTACTCGCGATATTATAAACTTACGGAAAATTGTGAACTGAAACCAACCATTTAATTTTACGTATTATTTCTCGTTAGTTTATAATCTTACGATGTCAAACCGCCAAATATCAAACTCATTAGTGTCATAATTTTAATTTTGTAATATTTTTAGCTTGATGCGCTATGTCATTTTAGGTAAAGCGTATATAACAGTTAGCCAAAAAACGGAAGTTACAGAAAAAAATAAAAAAAGTGTCATAAAAATTCGTAACGTGAAATCGACCCACAAAGAGTGATGATGGCGACTCCACGTCTTTTCCTATCGACTATGTTCCACAGCTATCGTTGGTTTACTCTTTCTTATGAGTGGCTTATGCAAGAGTGAAAGAGATAGACGCGCGCTGGGCAGACGATGGTAATTATTACAAAAAATGCCAAGAAATGCAAAAAAATACTTAGAATATCGTAATTCCAAAACCATACTTACTGAAAATACGACACTCCATCTTTTTTTTGCACTTTTAACGTGTAGTTTTTGCACTTTTTCACTGCACATTTAGGCATCGTGACGTACACCATCGGCGCTGTCGATTAGCGGACTGAGATAGAAACAAGGCATACGCATAATTTATGCCTTGTTTTGATGGTGCCGTTTTTCGAGCGGCGTTCGTGGATCTATCACTATATTTCATCTAAGCCCTGGATTAACATTTTTACAGACAGCTTAATTATTTTATGAATTTATATTTAATTTATAATTGTATTTAATTGATACTCTTATTTTTAATCAGAATTTTGGAACATATTTGCGATTGAAATTTAATTACCTATGTAGTTACTCTTTTTTAATTTATAATTATTTTTGATTAAAATTTTTGAACTTACTTATTTACAATTAAAAATTAATGATAGGATAACTGATTTTGATTTAAACACACATTTGATGTTGATGCTGATGAATAAATCATTTGCGATTATAACATTTGATAAAGAATGACTTGGTACTTTAAATTTATATTAAGTACCCATTTTTGGTCAGGAAAATGTCTTATTCCTACGGTGTAAAGGGCGTCACAAACAGTTAAGATACGACCTTATAGCACGAGGCAGCCAGCTCTCTCGTCGCCATTCACTTTGTGTGCAAAGCGGGGGTCAAGCAAAATGGCCGGTCACTGATTGATTTGCCATTTTTTGTTTGACCCCAAAGCGTTGCGAGAAAGTGAATGGCGACGAGAGAGATGGCTGCCTCGTGCTATAAGATCGTATCTTAACCGCCCTTAACGCCTTGCGTCAGTAAAACCAACAATGCCGTCTGTCGTCATCGCTCGAAACGATAAGTGTATCGCGCTCATAAATTACAAAAAACGCAAGCGTAGCCTAGATTTCTTTATTTTTATTTTCTTAAATAAGTCCAATGAATAAACTTTATTGTTATAATAGTCAAAAGTAAGAAAATTAACTTTTAGGCAATAAGGTTGCTTCAATATCAATATACTTAGGGCCTTTTTCCACTGCTCCGGTCCGGCACTCGATAATTAACGATCCGGTTTAGAAATGTACTTTACTACCTTCCTATATTCCCTTCTCCACTAGTCCGGCATCCGGTTTTTATAGATCCGATTATTTGCTAGATCGAATTGGATTTTATCGTCCAAAGTTGTCGACGTACAAAAACAATACACGCTTTTGCACTGCGCATCCTGCGCGTTTTTATACTTTTAAATATCTTTTCATTATTATGACCTTTATTTCATATTATTATTTATATTAAAAAAGTCCGGTACACACCATACGTTAATACAAAATCCAAGAAAAAATAACTATTAAAAAATTTGTTATTTCAAAGTATAAAAATAATTATTAATAAAAACAAAAAACCCGACTGCGTGTATAATTAGTATTTTCAAACTTAATTAATAAACGAACTGAAAAGCTGCAAACAAGGTGTTTTTGTTTTGTTTTGAATAATCGTAGTTGATAGTGTTCACAATAGCAGTCGGAGGCATCAATAATATTCACAATACAATTTTGTAAGTGACCGTACATACAATGCCTCTGGTTAAAACAACAGGAATAAAGGACACAATATTAAAAAGACTCCTGGAATGGAATAAACCCCCGTTGCGACGAGATAACTACTTTTTACCGTCCGACTATTATCGGATAAGTGGAGAATCGTTGTCCGGTCTTCCGATCTATTACCGATACCAACTTCCGATATCCGACGTCGGACCGGAGGAGGAGTGGAGAAAGGCCCTTACCCTTTATGTGCATTTATGGTTTATGGTAGGTAATTGTTTAGTTCTCTTATATTAAATCTTTGTTTTTTTAATGTTGAAAGTGCACTAGTGGAAGTGGAACTGAACGTTAAATGGATCCATGCAAAAATAGGCACAACTTGCTATTTGTCTAATGATACTATTTTTTCAGGCACCCTGCAACGTGTATTACACATTTATTACAATCCCTACCGCAAAGGAAAATTCAACATCTTTAAAGCCAATCCAACACTGAGAATTGATTTAAATGGCTGGGTGCCCACTGCTGGAGCATGGCCACGACATGTATGCGATGGTCAAAGAAAGATAAATGAAATTGAAGTGGTTGAAATCAAAGGCGGGCATCGTATAATACTCTTGTATTGTCAGCGGTTGGTAGCAATTGAACTTCGCACGGGATCAAAAAAAAGGCCTGATCGGAAATCAGTTGATGTGATTGGAATGAGGTAGTATATAATTATATCAATTATTTAATTATATTATCAATATTATCAATTATTTTTTTATATTATCTTTTACTAGTTTTTAAGTACTGAGGCTCACTGTTTCCACAGTCAAACTGTACATGCAGTTTTGTGGTACTAGTTTTAGATTAAGACTAATATTGTTCTAATAAATAAATAATAATAATTTTATTTATTAGAGGCTACATGACACCCACCTTCCGGCCTTTCAATAAAAATAATCGTACCTCTTGGATGATAAAAATATTGTGGAGATTTTGTAGTAATAAACCTGCCGCGCAAAGTGTATGGCTCCGTAGTTGCCCAAGAACATTCATCAAAGTATTTTTTTATGATATTTGCATGTAGTCTAGTTGTCCCCGTAGGCCGTGTCCTCATTGAACAGGATATGACACTTTAATAAAATAGTAAAAAAGAACTGCAAGACAGCATTAAACCTTCTTGCAAACAAGACTGACGTCATTGTTGGCTGGGTGCCTGGACACCAAGGCACTGACGGTAACGAAATTGTAAATGAATTGGCCAGAAAGGGAGCGGGCAACACCTTCACAGGTCCTGAGCCTACTAATACCATATATAGGTAGAATCACAAAAGGAGTGATTGATAAGAAAACAAGAGTAAAAACCAATGCCAGATGGGAAACGGCCACCGGATAGGTACCGGCAGTCAAAACTTTTCATCAAAACTCTTGATCGCAGACGAACCAAGCATCTACTTCAACACAAGAAAAAAGACGTCAGATTCATCTCAGGTATAGTGACAGGACACTGCACGCTAAACAGACATCTTAGCATCATGAATGGAGCCAAGAATCCCGCATGTCCAGAGTGCGGCGAAGAAGAAACGATTCTACACTTCCTGGCACAATGCCCCATGTACTCACTGCCAGATGGGAGATTCTAGGAACTGACAGCATTGAAAAAGAAGATAAGGGACTTGTCATTCAAGAACATACTGAGATATTGTAGATCAACGGGCAGATTTGAGGGGGCTATGATGCAGGAGCTACAGTAATACTAGTACTCCTTCGATGGGAGCTCCGGGGGTGGGCAACAGACATCAGGCCCAGCTGACTGCGATCTCACTGCGGGAGGACAACCGTGTGATGGAAACCCGGAAGTTTTCGAGGCAAAAGGCACTGGGTGCTTGCGCGACGCTCGGGTGAGCTGGCTAGTGATGGCAATAGCCTTCGCTAAGCTGGTTCTCCCAGGACCAGCTGGAGTCGCGGGGGCCCTGGGGTTACCAGCATTGCCAGAAGCGGGGAGGACGTGGGATAGATTTCACGCAACACACCTATCGTATCGAGGGAGGCAGGCGACACGGCTGAACTGACGCGATGCTATCATGAAAGGGGTAACCTAACCATCAAAACTGGGATTAAGGGTGAAATAATTCTGCGCTCCACATAAACGTCCCCCAATATACATTACCCTTCTGTAAACAATAATGAACGAAAAATACTAGTAGTATTGTGAAAAAAGCGTGGGGTGCTTTGTGCCATATTTTTCGTACCTATATCGATCAACTCACACAATAATACAAGTATTTCTCGTTCACTATTGTTTTCATCTTATATTAAGAATTATTTTTCACTTTTTAGTTTGATGTGCTTTAAAAGCGTGTTTTTTTATTTTTTTATGTTATGATGTTTTTATCATTTCAGTGACGGAGAATATACACGAATAGCATAAAGCAGAAGAATCTGAGTAGTACTGGGTATTGTTTTTTTTTTTTAAGTATTTCCTTTAATACTTTTACTTGCTACCAGTGTATTAACATGTAATATTATAAATATGTTAAGATTATAGCAGTGAATTGATCTGCGCAATGTTAAAATATTTGATTAAGAAATACTGTGTTTATTCTGTCATATTAACATTAGACTAGCCAAAGTTGATTTAGTACAAATTTAATTAAATAAGTACGCTTCGGTCCTACCACTCGTCCCTTGGGGGTAGGCTAGGTGGGTAGGAATGAACCATAGGTATATTATACTGTAACAATTTGTTAATAAATACTATCTCTGCGATTCCTACAGTAACAATCTAAATCAGAATTTTAGGACCATATTTTTCGTTTTTGTTATTAATAAAAAGGACAGAAGATGAACAAATGATGTCTAGAATTAATTATTAGTAGTTGTCTTAGTGTCTGACCACGCCTATCGACGGCGATCGACGGTTTGCCTATATAAAACGCGCACAAAGTATGGAAATCCTTTCGCATCGGACGCGGCGAATGATGTGAAAGGATTTCCATACTTTGCGCGCGTTTTGTATAGACAAACCGTCGATCGCCGTCGATAAGTGTGGCCCGACCCTTACAGTTATAATCGATGTTTAGTTTGTTTCATATAAGACGGTTTAGTTCGTTACTACAGAAATCAGCAGCTTCTTGCTGTGATTACTGGGTTCCTTCTAAAAATAATATTAATATAAAGTTGATACAACCATAACAAATTCCTAGTAAGCATTGTAATGTTAATGACTAGTAAGTCAAGATATATATATAGTTTAAAAAAATAGGTTTGTTCCGTCTAAAGTTCATCTTGATACTGTCCGATGTAAAAGAATAGTAACTTTGTAATCTAGGTTACAAGGACTAATAGATAAAACGTTGGGTACATAGGGATTATTTTTTTCATTTTTGATTCTGCGCGCCCAGACTGTCGATGTCATGCGACTGATGCGACTAAATCTCTTGTCACAGACGGAGCTGTTATACAGGGTGTAACAAAACAGGGGTATCAATCCGAAACACAGCGAAAGTACCTACTCATGAAATTGAACAAGTTTTTCCGAGGAACATGGGTTGAAATGTATTTTTTAAGTCTCAATCGTGTCATCTGATTGAACAATTTGTATGGGAAGTTAAAAATTTCTTAAAACTTTTTTCATACTTTGACCCATGTTTTTTTTTATCTCATAGCAACCGTCTACCTATTTTTGGGGACATTTTGCCCAGTGTCGGGTAATATAATTTATTGTACAATATATAGGCATACAGATAATGTATTTATTTATTTAACCATTTATTGTACACATTAAACAAGAAAATGACAATAACACAAAGAAAAACGACACAACAGGCCTACTTATTTCTAAAGATATATCTTCCAGCAGACCTACATGTAATAATATTTACAACGAAATATTATGGTGTTTTAGATACCTATACTACAAAAAGTCTTGGGTGATCGATATCACCCAGACTTAAGCCTCATTCACAAGCCGAATGACCCATGTTTCTTTGGAAAAGTTGTTCAGTTTTATGAGTACTGTCGCTGTGTTTCGGGTTGATACCTCTGTTTTGTTACACCCTGTAATGCCTCTAATATTATAGCTCGAGGAAGCCAGCTCCCTCGTCGCCATTCATTTGTGTGCCAAATCGGGAATTACACGACGAACTACAATAGTCAATTCGTTGAAGTTACAGACCTACCAGCTTATCCGTGAAATGAAAGGTGGCGCTAATAGTCATGTAAAATGGTATTTCAACCAATCACGAAAGCGTTGAAAGTTCTCATAATTTCCATAGTAAAAGCTTGTTCCTATTTGGGCCATTTCACAGATTCTCTAGTAGATCTGTAAGCGAGTTGATTGACTCGCGTCGCGATTTTAATTGACGATTTGCACACAAAGTAAATGTTAATAATTGATTATAACAACAACGTGTATATAATTCTGACTATGCTGAGGCTCATTCATAACAAAATAATTGTATTATTAGTAGTTACGGCTGATATGGTAGGTAGTGCCATTTACAACAAACGTGATCGATCATATTTGGTGATGCCAAGTATTAATATTAAAATAAGTTGATTCATTTATATTGTGTTTTATTTATTAGCGAATGTGGTGGGAGATATTTGTCCTATGCAGGGTGTAAGGTGGTAAAAGTGACAGGTCTCCTCAAGACACAGATGACCTACCACAAAATCTGGAATTGTTCCCGCTATTCAAAGCCGCCTTAACGTTGATTCCCATTACGATGCGTCTTCTTTAAATTCTGTGAAATGGCCAAAGTTGGAACTACAGCCATTACTATGGGACGGAATTTTTTTATTTCAATAATATCTACTAAGAAAGTTTTTATAGAGACTAAAGCCAAAATACTGGGTGAAAGCGATAATTACATCCGAAATTATCGCTTTCACCCCTTGGTAAACAATCTACTATAATTTGTGGGAAACTGATCCACCACAGAGTACCTTTTTATAGGGCTCACACTATAAGCGACTTCGCTACGCTGCTCTTCGTGCGCCAAAATGCTTCTGCCCCCGCTACATGACCACCGGCGATAAAATAAACCGCGCGACATTATAAAGTGACCCGTTTATTCCCGTATGCCACCCCCTAGCTTGCCACCGGGGTGGCCAACGCCACTAAATTAGTTTTGTATGCCACCCCCGAATATTTTTTATTTGTATATTGTTTTTTTTTTTATCGATAGTCCCCTAATGTCGAATCCGTTGCTAGAGTGAAAACAAGTGGCCGCCATTTTGAACTTTTTAGTTATTAAACCGATTGCTTTCAAAAACGATATCTGACGGACCGCGCGGTCTCTGACGTCGAATCCGTTGCCAGAACGAAAACAAGTTGGCAGCCATCTTGAAGTTTAAATTATTTAACCGATTGCTTTTAAAATCGATATCTGACGGTCCACGCGGTCTCTGACGTCGAATTCGTTGCCAGAATGAAAACAAGTGGCCGCCATCTTGAACTTTTTAGTTATTAAACCGATTGCTTTCAAAATCGATATCTGACGGTCCGCGCGGTCTCTGACGTCGAATCCGTTGCCAGAACGAAAACAAGTGGCCGCCATTTTGAACTTTTTAGTTGTTAAACCGATTGCTTTCAAAATCGATATCTGACGGTCCGCGCGGTCTCTGACGTCGAATCCGTTGTCAGAATGAAAACAAGTGGCCGCCATCTTGAACTTTTAGATGTTAAACAGATTGCTTTCAAAATCGATATCTGACGGTCCGCCGCGCGGTCTCTGACGTCGAATCCGTTGCCAGAATGAAAACAAGTTGCCGCCATCTTAAACTTTTTAGTTATTTATTTAAAAACAGATTGCTTTTAAAATTGATATCTTATGGGGCGCATTCCGAATTTGACTTTCAGCGCTGTCAGCGCTCAGAAAAGCAAAAAAAGTAGTAAGTCTGACAGTGATTCGGTACGCGATAACGGGTACTTTAATCGATTTCAGTGCATCTCGGAACAAAGGGTAAGTCTGCGTAGTCTCTTATACAAAAGGTTTGAGTAGTTATTTTTACCTTTTTAATGACTTTTTATTTTTTTTAAAAGGCTTTCTTTCCATTTACCTTATTACGAGTAAGCTACCTGAAAGAGAAAGCGTCATTTCATCACAGAAATCGGTCCATAAACAAAAAAGTTGGCCGCCATCTTGTATTTTTGTAATTTTTATAATTGCGTTGTTTTTTTGTTAAAACTGTCTCAAACCGAGTTTCACCGAAATCGGTTCATTAAAAAAAAAGTTGGCCGCCATCTTGGATTTTTGTAATTTTTAGCATTGCGTTGTTGTTTTTTTGTCAAAATAGTATCTCAAACCGAGTTTCACTGAAATCGGTTCATAAACAAAAAAGATGGCCGCCATCTTGAATTTTTGTTTTTTTTTATAATTGCGTTGTTGTTTTTTTGTCAAAATGGTGTCTCAAACAGAGTTTCACCGCAATTGGTCTATAAACAAAAAAGTTGGCCGCCATCTTGGATTTTAGTTTTTTTTTTACATTGCGGTGGTGTCTTCTTGTTAAAATAACGATATAATTATAAATTATATAACCCTCCTTTTGACTTCTCCGCCCGCAATCGTATTGTTGGTTAGTGGCGTTGGCCACCCCGGTTCAAGCTAGGGGGTGGCTGTCAGGTGGACGTAGCCCTTTGAAGATGGGAGGCACTCGCTTCTAGCGCATAAATCCGTAGCTAAATAATGACTCCAATATTAGATTACAATATTTTTGTATTATCTTTTCTTCATTTCAATCCCTAATCCACACCATTATTTTCTTCAGCCCATCATTCTCTGACTCCTACGTCTAATTAGCTTTTTTACAATATATAGGGCGAATATCGAGTGCCAGCAACAACAAACAAAGGGAAAAGTGCGCGGAGACTGCATGTAACCAATGCAATCTCCACATCCCTCCTCCTACAGGAAAATGACCAGCCGATCACAAAAGATAAACCTAACTAATTACCTAAAAGTGCGTATAATATTTCATTTAACAAACCCTATGATTTGTACAAGAAGCCATAGCTAACAGCTACCTGGTGGAACAACGTTTCACCAAATACGAATAATTAAAACCACGCCAAAAGATTATTCATTCAAGTACAACTCATGGTACACTACATGAACCAAAAGAACAATAAATAAATTTTGAAGAATTAATAGAACAACTAACAGCGACACAAAACGTTCAACATAATATTAACATTGGACCATGCTGCTATAATTGACCAACAAGAACAAACGAAATTATTATTATGTAATATCAGATAAATCAAATTATGACAACAAAATCCCATCAACATAATGAACAAACTTTAAGTGATCACACCTAATCTAAACTTAAATATTTCAACCTAAGCTAAGACAAAAACAAATGAAAAACGCGAATACAAAGTCTAAAAATCGAAGTAGCGGCAGGTCTGGAACAGGAGCTCAGGCCTATTCGTATATGTAGAAAAATAATGATCACCTACACTATGCGTCACTTACGTTAAATATTAACCGAATAACAAGATCTTTTCCGAAGAACTATAAATATTCGATAGCATATCTAAAATGAGTGGCCTATACACTAAGCTCACCCTCCCCTTATAGAAAATAACAACCCCATTAAATAGCTAGATTTTTAAAACCTTCTTTTCTTCATGAAGTTTCTTTTTTTAATATATAAAATGTTTATAAACTACTTATTACGAATCTGCAAATAAGAGCTGGATTAATCCATTCGAGAGAAAAACAAAAATTAATAGAACTTGACTAAACCTAATAAGCATAACATGAAACCAATAAGCGTTCTCGAATCCACCGACTCATAAAATACTAAACCAATACGATCGTGCTAAGAAAAAGCACATCTCATGAGGATGCATATGTCCTATTATGAGATCCGACAAGTAATGCTCAAACCGAACGAATATCTCGAACGATTGTTGATTAAATGAAAATACCATAGCTTAAGTCAAAAGTCCATGACAAACAAAAATAAATAAAATGTAAGAATAAGTTATCAAACTATGCCATATATAGACAAACATTAAGTTACCCATCATACAAAAATAAAAATAAATTTATATATAGAGACAATAATAATTATTTGTTGACAAAGACGCTGACATAACATATCAACTACACATGACGATAGAAGTTCATGACGAGTTGTGAATAAAGTAAGGCATAGGACAGATCAAGGGAAACAAACGCCAAGTTACTATAAAATAATATTTTTAAACACGCAATCTGAACGGTTTCAGAGAATTATGGTGAAATATTAAATCACGTCTGGAGCTTCCATCTATCTTACGTAGTAAATAATTATTATTAGATAGCCTTCGAATAACACGAAACGGACCTTTATATGGACGCGATAACTTCTGACCAACATTTGTTATTCTTTTAGGATTATATACCAAGACTAAGCTACCTGGATCGAACGTTACGAACCTGACTTTCCTGTCATAATATTCCTTTTGAGTCATTTGCGATTTACGAATATTTCTCAACGCTATCACGCGAACCGCTTCTTAAATTATACCGGTTTTGAGTGTATTGGGGTCTTGACGATCTCGCATCATTGCGGGGTCGGTTTGATCCAAAGTTAGTAGTACGTGGAGAAGATGGACTCCTCGGCGGCCAACTAGAAGATCTATTTTGCGGCGTGGAGTATAATTCCTGCGGTGAGGCTTGCGCACTACGCTGCCCAATATTTTCACTGGGATAACCATCACCCATTGAATTCGTATAACTGCTGGGCTCGCCACATCGAGTCGAGGTTATCTTCACTGGCAACGATAATTCAGTGTGTGTGGCCATAAAGAGCATCGAATACTCCATGCAGGTTTGTTTGAGGGTAGCGAAATCTTTGTATAATTGAGTTCCGAAATTACGTTTAAAAAAAGATGACATACCAGTCAAACATTGCTTAATTATTATTTTCTGGTCTGAAATCTTAGCCTTTCCGGCAAGAGATTCCATACGATACACATAGTCCATCAGAGGCTCATTATAATCTTGACGAGACTTATAAAACAACGAAGCATGGTCTATAGGAGACGGGAATTCTAAACAAATCGCTTTTTTAATATCCTCATATTTCGTAGAGGACGATTTTGTCAAATTATAATAGCTGAGAGCCGGCCCACATAGATAAGTAGCCAACACTAACGTTTTTACATCGTCACTCCAACTATTTATAGCGGCGATTATCTCGAATTGCGAGAAGAAGTCCTCCGCGGACGAATTCAGACCGTTATACTTATCAGACATAATTCAACTTTTTTTAACAAAATAATATCAATTGTACATCACCAAGGCATCAATGCAGAGAGACCTTTCCATGGTATCTCATCATCATTCTAATGGCTGCAATCGCTGCATTGGCCATCTCATTCAATATTAATTTCTTTATTCACAGTCTTTTCTTAGACTTTTTTCTGGAAAACTTAATATGGTGCATAAAAAGGATTTAAGATTAAACACGTCTTCCTCTGCGTCCGCGTTCAGTCGAAGCTAAACAAAGGTAACGAAATTAAATTGCTTCATAGCTGCGATCCGTGCTGTGATATTTGCTGTTGATTCTACAAGGCAAATAATCAGGCAAATAATATAGCAAAGAAAAAAAAATACGTAACTGGAGGTACCGATTTCTTCATAAGTCTACACCATGTCAGGTGGACGTAGCCCTTTGAAGATGGGAGGCACTCGCTTCTAGCGCATAAATCCGTAGCTAAATAATGACTCCAATATTAGATTACAATATTTTTGTATTATCTTTTCTTCATTTCAATCCCTAATCCACACCATTATTTTCTTCAGCCCATCATTCTCTGACTCCTACGTCTAATTAGCTTTTTTACAATATATAGGGCGAATATCGAGTGCCAGCAACAACAAACAAAGGGAAAAGTGCGCGGAGACTGCATGTAACCAATGCAATCTCCACATATAATATTACGGGAATAAACGAAGTGACCGCCAATAGTTTATGTCGCGCGAAGATAAGAACTGCGTATTGGCGGTTACGTTTCGCGCTGTCTACTGTATTTACGGTCGTCATGCAGCGGGGGCTGGTGTAATTGATCGCTTTCACCCCTTGGTTTACAATCTTTTATTTTATTATTGAGCGCGTTATTTCCAACCTCGGTTTTATAAATTGTCATGGCACAAAGTGTAACCAGTGCCATAAAAAAAAAAAGAAAAACCTACTAAAATCAAATGATATGAAAAATGCGGTTCTGTACTGGTTGCTAATGGATTTTTAAATACACGTCATAATATTTTGTAGGGGGTGGGTGCCGCTGCCGCCGCAGGTGTACAAACCTACCAAGTTATCAGTGAGATGAACGGCGGCGCTAGTAGTAATACTAAATTGCATTTCAACCAATCACGACTCTTCTGAAAGTTGACATTTCCATACTTATCGCCGTAGTTCCAGTTTTGGCCATTTCACAGATACTCTGGTAGGTCTGTATTTTTTATATTTGTAATCAATCAATTTTATCATTCTGATGTGTTTTCTTGCATATATACTGTTTCTCATTCAACATGTGCTCTCTACTTAATAATATTGTAGATAGTGCGTAAGTTTCACCTCAGTGATAAGTGCCTCATTATAATATAGACAAGCATTTATTTAGCAGACACACACAATATTGTGGTTGCAAAATGAATAGCGTAACTTTACCTGACGATTGCGCTAAACAATGGGAAATCCTGTTGCTGTTGCTGTCTTCGGAAGAAAAGAAAATAGACAGAACAGGTGACAATGAAATTGACACAATGAACTACTTCTACAACAACGAGGGAGTCAGGTACACAAGTCATTTAGCTAGTTTCTCTTCATTTATTTTTTAATACACATTATTACCTTCATCACACTGCTTCTTCAAGTAGTTTCAAGTGCAAAGTCTCATTATGAACAAGCGGCTTTTGCAAGTATTTATGAGTTCTGTAATGTTCATATTGTTATTGGATATTTGCAGAAAAATTCTGCTGCAGTGGTTGAGCCAAATGAAGTCAACATATGCAAAGAAGACAAGTGAATCAGATACGGCGTTGAAATGTGATGAGGTTTCACTACTCTGGCGCCAACGAGGCAATGACAAGTTCCGTGGAAACTGTTTAGATGATAGCTACCAATACTATACAAAAAGCGTTTTATATGCGGCCCATGATGGACCTATGTATCCTCTGGCATTGGCAAATAGATCAGCTTCATTGTTGCGTATGAAACGTTTTAAGGTGAGAACATATAAATAAATAGCTAGTTTTCAAAATGTACCTATTGTTAAATATCTTCTAAGTCTTACTTTATAAAAAAATAAAGTAACGGGTATCTACATCTACAGGTAAACCAATTTATATTAATTTTGTGCTAATATAGTATATGCAGTACACTAGCATGACCAAAACCCTACACAAAAATAATCTACCCGAACCGACGACCCATAGAGTGACCTGGCGAAGAAATATTAGGAGAGCCGACCCCACCTAAAGTGGGAATGAGCAAAGAAGAAGAAGGGTATATACAGTACAACTATTTATTTATACAAGATTTTTACTATTCCAGGAATGTTTAGATGATGTAGCATTAGCAATTGAAAGTGGTTACCTAAAGTGGGAATGAGCAAAGAAGAAGAAGGGTATATACAGTACAACTATTTATTTATACAAGATTTTTACTATTCCAGGAATGTTTAGATGATGTAGCATTAGCAATTGAAAGTGGTTACCCATTAGAACAACGCCACAAGCTGTTACTTAGGCGATCTGACTGCTACATCGAGTTGGGGCAACGAGACGATGCTAAAAAGGCTCTCGATGAAGCCATTAAACATGCTGCCACTTTAAATTTGTCACCAACTCATTTAGGTTGGTACATTCTGTGGTATTATTTTTTTTTTTACTTTAAAAGGTAAAACAAATCCCAGATGAGATCAGTTCCATGTTCATCTGTCACAGAGGTTTTGTTTGTTGTCTGCACGCGACTTCTCATGATCAAAGTTTCATAACAGATAATAACATTTTTAAAACGAAAAGAAGATAACTTATCTTCTAAGTGTAAAATTAAGTAGTACACTTTACTGCAATAGCTACATCATAATGGCACTAATGTTTTTATAAAATAAGAAATAGATAACAAAATACTGTTATTTATTGTATTGTATTGATTTGTTCTGCAGCGGAATTCGATCGTCACATAAAGATACTAGAGAGAAAGTCAGAAGTAGTTGTTCAATTAGAACCAGAGGAAGTTGACGTGCTGCCAGAAGTCCTCAATGGAGAGAATCCGCAGTTCCGCAATGCATCCAACTCTATAGAATTACGGTATGGACCCTTACAAGAACAGAATACTGTAATGTACTACTAGACCAAAATAATTAGCATCCTGTCTTGTGCCTAATTGTTTTGGTTGCATAAAATAGCGCTCGAAATGTACCATAATATAGGTTGGTTGCAGTTCACAATAATTTTTCGTTTGTTTATAATGTCGCGAGACAGATTATAAACTGACGATGTTCACAATAATAAGGTATTCTTATATTTCGACCCTAGAATCTTAAGAGATGAGGAGTCTGTGGTATACATTACTAGCAGCAGCGTTACTACTCATTCGCTATTTATTATTCATACATCCACAAACAAAAGGAGTGTTAAAATCCACCTAAGCCAAAGACAAAGTTATTTATTTCCATAGGATGTTATTACGTCACTTAGATCCGTCATTACATTTTTTTGGGTGAGTTCACTAACACAATGGCGGAATCTGTGGAGAAGAGCTACCTGTACACCGACACCTGAAATTACCAGCCTTATTATCATTATTTTAAGAGAGTGTTAGAAGAATTTATCAATAGAAACATTTAAACAGTAGCTTTTAGTAAGATTTAATGTATGAACTAAACAAAAGAACTCTCCTGAAGACTATGTACTGTAACGGCTTTACGCAAAGACACAAGCTTATCAAGCATTTATTTCAAATACACCAACAGCTCATATACGTCCCCACCGAGGGGCTCGAGCCTGCCCTGATTTAGGGCGATTAGGCCCCAGACCCGCTCCACACCTTCCGATCCTACACCGTCCTATCCGACAAAGAAATAGACAACAGGTCCTAGTTAGGACAGTGTGTAGGGAATGAGGATATCCGATTTAGGACGTAGGATCGGAAGGTGTGGAGCGGGTTTTAGTCGACTAAGCTGGCCCAGTGCGGGTTGGTCGACTTCAGACACAAACTTTGCATTTCGTCGCAGGAGTGTGCGTGCAGGTTTCATCACGATGTTTTTCTTCACCGTAAGAGCGTCGAATAAACGTACATATGAATTCGAAATTCGAATACATGTGTATTCGAAGCATCAGTGCATATGTATGCACTGATGCTAAAACTACTGAGACGGGGTAGCGAAACTATTAAGGGCTCTCCTCAGTAGAAAGGGGAGAGCACTCAGCAGCCCGTTCGGCTGCCTGACAGGGAAGCAAACCTGAGACGGAACTTTAATTTGGAATCCCATTACCAGTTGTTTCCAAATAGATCAATAACGAAGAAGTATGAATATCCCACACTACAGTACGTTTATTCAACGCTGTTCTCTTAAAATCGTGGTCTACTAAGGCCTCGAGTCCTTCCGTGGCAACAGAAACATCTGAAATCAAAAACTGCAAAGTCCACAACATTTGTATTGCGACTTTGAGGTTTTTGATTCTAGATGATTTGAGCTGTTGATGATGCAATCGTGGAGTATCTTTTTTAAGCCGCAGCGAGACCGCGGGTCGGTACGTGGCGACTAGAGAAGCGGTGCGGCGCGGCGACGTTTTGTTCTCAGAGGAGCCCTACGCCTGGGTAGCTCTGGGCGGCGGCGACGTCTGCGAAACTTGCTGCAGGGCACACGTCAACTGCATCCCGTGAGTTGTTTATTTTTAAACGTTTATCAAATAAATAAAATTAATAAATATGTGGGGACATTCCTCACACGGCCATCAGATCCCAAACAAAGCAGAGCTTGTAACTTTGTTTCTGAGCAAGATATTTGAAAAAATATTTTTTATTTGTTTATCTGGAACTTGAAATATTTCGATTAATGAATTTTATAAAAATGTGCATATTCCCTATTGTTCTATTCATAACTTGATTTCTGTGGTTGTACAGTTGCAGGACATGTTCCCGCGCCATATACTGCAGCAAGGCGTGTTGCGTGCAGGCGCAGCAATCGTTCCACCAATGGGAGTGCGGTGGTGCGCAGGCTGAACTGTTCCCGACCATCGGCATCGCCCATCTAGCACTAAGGTAATAGAGAGTATGGAATACAATCAATTATTTATTGACGCCAGCGCGCAACTGTCGCTCAAGCAGCTGCAACATGATTGCTATCGCATGCGGACGGGACGATGCGATGTTCGCACTCTTGCCTACTGTTCAGACTCGGGAGCGAGCTATCTATAGTCTAACACAAAATCTATGACAGAACGCAAAGTAATATTTTTAAGGCGAGGGCGCTAGAATAGGCAGTCCTGAGTGCCCGAGGAAAAAATATTTGCGACCGAGATACACATTATACTTATTATACCCTTTTCTATAAGAATTTTCTATTACAAAATACTAATAGCTACAACCTGGGCCCCGTTTCACGAAGCAACAATTTACTTGTAACAAGTTACAATTTGATATTCATTGGGTAGCCAATTCGCCTTAACTGTAAGCCCTTATCGTTTTATCTGATTGTCTACGCAATGTACATCAAATTGTACTTGTAATTTGTAACTTGTAGCTTCGTGAAACGGCCCCCTGTGCTACAACTCATGTATACCTATTTAATTGCGCCTGTTTAACATATTGAACTCATTTTTTAATCAACACCGAACATTTTTTTTACTACTATGAACTAAACGAATATTTTTTTTAAAAGATGATTCGCTAGAGAGATGACGAAGGGACGTGTTCGGGAATTTTTCAGTTGTTTTCTCTTTTAGCTCGAAATCGGTGGGGTCGTATGAGCTGTTGGTGAATAATACATTACGTTTTTCAGGGTATTATTAATATCGGCATCAAAAGGTTTCCCAAACGTTCCGTCGTCGCAGCCAGCGCCCAAAACAGCGCAGGATCTGTTCAATAGCTACGCTGAAGTGAACGACATACAGATATACAGGAGCGAAACGCCCGAGTTCTACAGGATGTTCAATCTCGTCACCAACTTCGATAAAATGAATAACAGCGACTACATACAGTACGCTCTGGTAAGTGAATCATACGTTTCTTAGCTGACGTTAAAAGTAATATTTCGGAGGTTATAAGGTCGATGATTAACTTCACAAACCTGTCAGTGTTGCTGAGCTGCTAAAGGCAATGCGCTCTGACATGGCTCATGTATAGACTGCTTCCGTAGATAATCCGGGACCAAAATAATGAAGCACGGAACGGAATCTTCTTAGATTACTAAGAATCAGATGATCCGCCGAATAAGGGCTAAATTAATTCAGCCTGTAACCTCTTAACAGAGTTGGAGACAATTACAATATGATTTTGACTGGGATTCAAACCTAGAACCAACTGATCGAGACCAAAATTTTGTGACAGTTACACGAAGACTGACAGTTCCAGTAAACTGCAACAATTGCTCTTTTTAACCGACTTCAAAAAAGGAGGAGGTTCTCAATTCGTCTGTATTTTTTTTTTTTATGTATGTTATTAGATATGGGATCTAAAGTCAAAATCGGCGTGCCACAGGGCTCAATTCTTGGACCGTTCCTATTCTTAGTATATATAAATGACCTGCCTTTTATGGTACAAAACCGATCTAGGATAGTGTTATTTGCTGATGATACTTCTCTAATTTTCAAAGCTAGCAGACATAATCAAGATATTGACGAAGTAAATGACGCTCTTTCCCAGATCCATGATTGGTTTACGACAAATAATTTAATGTTGAATCCCAAGAAAACAAAATGTATAAAATTTTCATTGCCTAATGTAAGGAACAACAACTTAGCTATTGTCTTGAATAACGAAAATTTGCAATATGTAAATGAAACAGTTTTCTTGGGGATCACTATCGACGCAAGGTTACAATGGGACCCTCATTTAAATGCGTTATCCGCAAGGCTCAGCTCGGCGGCATACGCAGTCAGAAAGATTCGTCAACTGACTGACGTTGCTACTGCCAGACTTGTATATTTCAGCTATTTTCACAGCATTATGTCCTACGGAATTTTATTGTGGGGTCAAGCTGCTAACATAAATAACATCTTTGTGTTACAGAAGAGGGCGATACGTTCCATATATGAATTGCGTGGTCGTGATTCCCTAAGGGAATTGTTTAAAGAAATTGATATCCTCACAGTATCCTCACAGTACATATTTGAAAACATCTTGTATGTCCGGAAGAACACAATGCTATTTCCTAAGAATTCTGATATACATAATATAAATACTAGAAATAAAAATAAAATAGCGCACCCAAAGTTTAGACTGTGCACAGTTAATAATTCATTCATGGGGAACTGTATTCGCTTCTATAATAAAATACCAGATGATATTGTAAATCTGTCCGATAGCCAATTTAAAGCTAAAATTAAAACTTTTTTATGTTCTAAGGCCTATTATACGATAAATGATTACTTAGATGATAAAAACGTCTGGTCAACTGTTGTTCCAAATCAACGGAGTAGATTGTAATTATGACTCATGTATGATTCTTTATATATTTAAAAGAAAAGTACAAAAGATACAATTCCTGTGGAGTTTCTTCTGGCCGTTCTTCTCCACAGAGGGCGTACACTGGTAGTGAACGTGCCATCCATGATAGCTTTGACGTCGAAAAATGATTTGTAAAAATCTTAATTCGAATAAAAAAAATTGACTTTGACTTTGACTTATCTCCGCCAATTGTTAACCGATTTTAATAATTCTTTTTTAATTCGATAGGATTTACTCTCGAGGTGGTCCCATATTAATTTCGTTAAGATCTGATGGTGGAACATGAGGTAAAACTTGGGAATTCCTCAACGGAATGTAGCATTCGCGTCGTTATTCGTCTATTCTTTTAGTCATATCTCAGTCAGTTTTCAACCGATTTTGATGATTCGTTTTTTAACACTAAATTACAGACGGCTACACTGCTGACGCTGTATCTGGAATCGTACACGACGTTTTTCGAGTATCTGCCAAGCCGGCTGCCGTATCCGCTGTCGGGCAGACAGGTCCGTCTGTTCGCCGCTGCGCTGATGCTGCGCAGTCTGGGGCAGCTCGTCTGCAACGGCCACGCCGCGCTGAGCCTCGACACGGTTGATGACGACGAACAAGGCGGTTAGTCGCACTTGCTATTCTATATTTCCTGCCTTCTTAAACATAATAGGGGATCGGACTACTTTTTTTAATTTAATAAATCCAAACTTCTTAGCTTCTGCTATCGAACACTAAAATAATTTTTGCTCTATCTTTATAATTGACCGAGTTTTAAAGGTTTGAAATAAAAGATTAGACAGAGAGGCACATACCCACTTGTGACATCATTTGTTAGTAACGCTTGGTAACGCCATATAATCTCCATACAAAAATCATTTTTGAAAGAGACAGACATATTGAAACTTGAAAAAATCACTATAAATTCGTTTTTCAACCGATTCTGTTTTTTTCTTCGCGAATCGTCTGCTACCAATCTATATTTTAAAAATGATTCAATAAATATGGTAAATTCATAAAATATGGTGAACAGTCCGATCCCCTTTTATTTTAGGTGAGTTTCGTGCACTGCTGGACAAAGGCCTTCCCCAAGGATCTCCACAATTACCGGTCCTGCACTGCCCGTATCTAGCTTATTCTTTAGAGATTGTAAATACAGTAATTTTATAACTGTTATTTCATTGCGTATTTTGTATAATAGCTAAAACTTATTTAAGAAAAATGTGTTTGTGATATATACGTTTAGTACCTACATCAACAGACTATAGACTCGTGTATTTTTTTTCTTTATCTTATTTATGACGCTCTACTCGTCTCGTTATTACTCAATAATTCTCTACTCTCTTTACTACCTAAAAAATTCCTAATAAGTAGGGATACCCACAACTATGTTCTAACACTGCTCTGGAATACTTGGCAATGCGAAAACTGCTGCAGCTTAAAATATACTTAATATTTGTGATGGCCGACACAATTTGATAAAACTTAGCCAATCGAATGCTTGAATTATGAATACAAATAATTTATCAGTAAATCTGTCAAAAATGTGGTCACAAAATGTTTTTTAATTCATCCCCAATTTAACTCCCTAAAGGTAGGATTTTTTAAATCTGTCTGAATGCATATCTACACTAAAAGCATCTCTTGTACAAAAAAAAGACATGTTTCCAGACCTATCCGACTGTGCGTTGCGTTTTAGTAATTAATCATATTGGTTTGAAACATTTTTACTTTCATCCTCAATTTTTCTCCCTTATAGAATGAACCTAAAAGCATTCCTTAGTTTATATCTACGCTATGAAATGCAAGGATCTAGTTATGGCTGTGCGTTGTGGAAATTGTATTTTTTTTTATTTGCCTCCTCAAAGAAGGTAGTTAAAAATCCTTGGGTTTAAGAATTTGTAATTCACCAAAGGAAATACTTTTTTATTGACACATTGTTACGCAGCTACGCTACTCGTATGAGGTGAATTAGAATGTATGTGTTGGTGTATCTGTTCTCTTGGGCTTGAAATAATGGAGAACACCGATAGGTTCTTATTTCACATTAAAACATGCCTTATATTAACGTTTATATCATGTACATTACATTACTTTTTATTTCACTTCAATACATGCAATATTACCAAAGTTATGACTGCGAGAAGTTCCGAGCATGTGACGTCATATGCATGCAGTGTAGCAGTGTTTGTGCGCGGCGTTGCGTGCATATGACGTCACAGCTACCACTCGCCTCGTGCAGAAGTGTGCACTTTGATCGTTAATAACTCAGTCATTTTTAAAGACAAAAAAAAACAATATTTTATTGTATTTTTTTATAGAACATTTTGGCATTTTCAGCTAAAATCGTCGGTCAGATGTTTTTATCTATCTTGGCGCCAACATCAGCATTACTAACCAACCAGTATTTCCTTACCACACTAACCATGTGGTTAGGAAATCAGAAGGCGCATAAAGAAAAGTGCAATGTCCCAGGCATACGGAGGGATCGCAAGTCGCAACCTCTTTGATATTCTCCATATTCAGCTACGGGGCTGAAACTTTAAAAAAGGCTGACCGCCACCGTATTGTTGCCTTCGAGATGTGGTGCTGGAGAAAAATGCTGCAAATTGTGTCTCGAAATGGTTCGTGTAATATAACGCACGTGGTGTAGGACGCCTCCCCTGCCAGGTAGACTGATGACCTGAGGAAGGTCGCTGGTGGTGGCTGAATGAGGAAAGCGGGTGATCGTGCGCTTTGCCGTGCCCTTGGGGAGGCCTACGTCCAGCAGTGGACTGCAATAGGCTGATTGATTGTATATAACTCATTGGTGCGTCGTCGCCCTTTTCTTTCGCGACCTTGACGGACACACCCACGGATTATAAAACAAGAATGGAAAGGACAAACGTATTTTTTTCTATGAGAACCAGTGTCGCCAAAATCACACATAGATAGATAGCACTGTTTACATCACACACAGACTAAGACAATCGGGCATTTAACTAATCAGAGCTGTTGTACTCGTTTCAAACAAGAACGTTATATATACTTCATTACTAAATGTAAATGTTACTTTACCATTAAACAAATGAAGTATATTTTCGCATGAGCTCAGATATACTCTATACTTTCTTCACGTAGTTCAACGCTTCTGACCTAGATGGCGTACTACAAGATGCATACCAATACATACCTTAGTCTAAAGAAAATATGAATAGATTTTGCAAGCTCGGCGAACTAAACAAAACTATGCGGACCTACTCATAGTTACGACACACGCGCCCCGCCCACTTGTCCGTTCCTCTCTTGTTTTATATTCCGTGGATACACCGCCTTGTGTCTACATATTTTACCTTTTTTTTATTCTGACGACAAATCCGTTACAACAGTGGTATCGCTTCGTATATTTTCAGGAACGGTAACGGAAAGGGAGGTGCGACGAGCAACAGCAATCTACCCTTCAGCCGCCATGATGAACCACTCCTGCGATCCCAACATCATCAATACGTGAGTCAGGCAACAAATATAGAAATAGATTGCTTGAATAACAGACTTTTTCAATATGCAGTTAGCATAATTTCAACGATTTGTAAATGATAATATTTCATTTAAAAAAAAAAGGAAACGCAACAACTCTGTTGTTTTTTCGATGAGCTCTTCTCCATAGATCCCGCCATAGTGTTAGTAAACTCACCTGAAAAAATGTAACGTAGAATCTAAGTGATGTAACAACGTTCTATGGAAAATAAGTTTTGAATTTGACGCAATTTACCAAAAGAAATACTAATAGAATTGAAAATATACCAAAACTCCTGTCTTTTTTTTTGGCTTATTTATGTATGTTTATCAGCTGTCAGGCACCCATAGTACAAGCTCTGCTTAGTTTGGGATCAGATGGCCGTGTGTGAAGATGTCCCCCACATATGTTTTTATTTGTAAGTAAAATACAATGTCAGACTTAACAATAATAATACAATGTCAAATTGAATGGACATACAATTAAAATGTCAAATAATAATAATAAAAACAATAAAAAACTTAGTTAAACAAGCCACCCCGAACAGCGCCCCGACTTCTATCTTGGACGAATACTACTATATATATACTAGGGAAGTAGCGGATCTATATATCTACGTAATATAGTAAATGGTGATGTATATTGTCCTGATTTGCTCAAAAAGATTAATATTAATGTACCTAGTAGACTAACGCTTAGGCACAGCAAGCCTCTCGCGCAAATACTAACTATCGTCGAATTTTTTTTATCGCACGAGTAAACACCTCGTTCAACAATTTAGTCAGAGAGCAACCGCTTAGAACTGTGTGTGTGTAGAAATAAGACGTATTTTCATTAGACTTCTTTGGGCCCTCCCATTCACGAGCGTAAATTTCAATGTACATTCCAATATATTATGTTAATTATTTGTTGCCCTGTTTAGTTTGCATAATATTTGTTTGTCCACTGCTACTACTCCACAGCGGCGTGCACAGAGTTTTTAGACGGGGTAGACAGATTTTTTTCAAGACTGCATTCAGAAGGTACTGTTCTACCAATCGCAATAGTCAGTAGTGAGAACGACCTAGCGTCAAGGCGAAGAACGCGGCCGCCTTCTGATTGCGGCCCGGTTAACTACCTTACCAAAAATACTGCATTTTATTTTCGTCGTCTTGTCGATTTCATAATGATGTATGTGATTTGCCACCTCAAACATTCTTAAATTGGCTGATTTAATAGACTATCAATTTGCGGACGCGGCGTGTTTTTTTTAGATAATTATAAATTAATAGCACAGTGTAAAAGTCTGTTGGTGGTGGGTGTACATATGGATTCATAATGTTATATTATTACTATTATTTATTGTTTTCGGTAACTTTTTATTTATATATCAAATCTACGTCTATCTTTCTGTAAGAATATCTTGAATTAAAAGTTGGGAAGGCGTTTCGTTTCCGTAAAAAGGTTTTTTTTTCTATTGAAATGCAAAACAAACAATACTTGATTAGCTAACAAACAATCGAACGAAGCGTATTGTTTTGCATTAAACTTGCGATTCACCTTACCCTTCGTTTGTACTAATTGTAAATCCGGTGTACAACTTGTATTATTTCTTCTTTGGTACAACGGCCTTTCAATATAACTTGTTTTTGTCACTAAAACATAACTTAGATAATTTTATTTTCTACTCACACACACCAACTGAACAACTTTCACAGTTTATTAATATTATCAATTTTATAAGTAATCGTTAGAATCACAATATTATCTTTCACTCCTAAACTTTGATATACTTTCGTACATAACCAAAAAAAACAAACAACAAACAATGGCGGCCCTCGCTCCCTCTTACAAAAAAGTAATAATAAATTGTCATTCTAATACATACGAAAAAAAGACGATGGTAACTTCATTCGCACTAATTGCATGAAATAATGCTACTTTTTAAAATGGTTACGTAATCACCTGTTCGTCAGACTTCGGAAATTCTCGTCGGGAGTTCGGAAGTACAGATTTACCATGTTATCTAATTAGGCGGATAAATTGAGAACTACCAGGTATCTTTGGTTGAACAACAATTTTATATGGTTACTAGCGCTGCCTCCGCTTGAACAGATAACTCGGCAAATGTTAAGCCAACGCCATAGTAGAAAAAGGCAATGTCTTACTTGTTTGAATGTGTGCGTAATTTCATTCATTATTTTGCCACGTATTTATAGGAATGCACACACGCAGTATCCGTAAGAATCGGTGCACAACAAAAACAAATTAAGACAGAATTGTTTCGTGTCTTTCCCGTAGCGGCGCTACTGCAGCGTGATTCAAAGGTGCGTGAATGTGTGGATGATAGTTAATACCGATAGACGATAGGTGGAGCAGATTGAGGATTTTTGAATTCTTTATTTGTTGATAGAGATAAAAATAATGGAGTCAAAGAATTTATTTTATCAGGGTAGGCAGTGTCTTTCTGTCTTTATGGAGTGCACGCTACTGACTACTCCAGACTCCAGCTAACAATGGTCGCTTATCTGTATTTATCTGCGAATACCTATTATTGGCTACGTTGTAACTTATTTGTATATATTACCTATTTTTGTTATAGAATATGCTGTTGGTATTCCAAATAAAATAAATAAAATATACAGGCTAAGATAATGCAAAGCGTTCCGATGCTAAGTTCAAATAAATTACTAATCTAAACTTAGGGTTTTTAATATGATGTAAGAACACCAGCGTTCGTCAATGCAGGTTCTACAACAGTCGGCTGATCATAGTGAGCGGGCGGGAGTTGGCGGCCGGTAGTCAAGTGTGGAACTGCTACGGACCGCACCGCGCGCGCCGCGTGACGTCACTGCGCCGCGCTCAGCTGCGCGCGCAGTACATGTTCACTTGCGACTGCCAGTACTGCGCCGACCCGCAAGCCAAGGATACTGTGGTATGGATTTTAACGAAATATCTAAAAGAAATTGACGATCTTGGACAGTACTCGAAACTGCATCTCCTTTCAAAGATGTCCACTGTTGAGTGTTCCTAAATGTGCACGATTGGACAGTAAGACGTCAAAACATCTATCTGACGTTTGTTTAACCAATCAACGTCAGAACACTCAACAATGGCGCCATTTAGTTCTCAGTTAACCCCATTTAATAAATTTGTTTTTAAGTCGACATTGTTATTTTTTAAATTATTCTCAAAATATCGATAAATCGATATCGGTTAGGTGTTTGAAGTCAAAGTCAAAGTCAAAATTTTTTATTCGAATTAAGATTTTTACAAATCATTTTTCGACGTCAAAGCTATCATGGATGGCACGTTCACTACCAGTGTACGCCCTCTGTGGAGAAGAACGGCCAGAAGAAACTCCACAGGAATTGTATCTTTTGTACTTTTCTTTTAAATATATAAAGAATCATACATGAGTCATAATTACAATCTACTCCGTTGATTTGGAACAACAGTTGACCAGAGGTTTTTATCATCTAAGTAATCATTTATCGTATAATAGGCCTTAGAACATAAAATAGTTTTAATTTTAGCTTTAAATTGGCTATCGGACAGATTTACAATATCATCTGGTATTTTATTATAGAAGCGAATACAGTTCCCCATGAATGAATTATTAACTGTGCACAGTCTAAACTTTGGGTGCGCTATTTTATTTTTATTTCTAGTATTTATATTATGTATATCAGAATTCTTAGGAAATAGCATTGTGTTCTTCCGGACATACAAGATGTTTTCAAATATGTACTGTGAGGATACTGTGAGGATATCAATTTCTTTAAACAATTCCCTTAGGGAATCACGACCACGCAATTCATATATGGAACGTATCGCCCTCTTCTGTAACACAAAGATATTATTTATGTTAGCAGCTTGACCCCACAATAAAATTCCGTAGGACATAATGCTGTGAAAATAGCTGAAATATACAAGTCTGAATGAAACTACTTGCATTCCTTGACGTCGTATTCGTGTGTTCAGTTGGTGTTTTCTGCGTACGCGTGTCAGTCGTGCAAGGGGCCCGTGTTGTACCGCGGGCGAGGCGCGGCGTGCCAGCAGTGTCGCGCGGAACTCCGCCTCGAGAGGGCGCTCGCCACCATTGAACAAGCGGACGAGATGCAAGCGAGAGGTGCAACACACATTATACTCCAATTTTTAGCACTATAGTAATCGCAACGTAAGAATGCCGTCCTGACAGCAGGCCAATGGGTGCAAAAGAGACAGAAGAAAAATTGTACGTGTATGACAGCTGTCAGGACGGCATTCTTACGATGCGATAGGAATAGGGATGACTACTTTTTTTCATTTGTCTATCAGGAAAAAAAATAATGGACACGTATTACACGTAGTACATTTTTTCTATTTTCACGATTATATTGAATTGAAAAAGAGTACGTCACGCTCGAGTCCATTTTATACCGAGTTGTGACGTAATCAGCCCCCACTCTCCAACTTTAATGCGGTTTAGTTTGACTAAGTTATTTTTTGTAAATTTGAAACAAGCTGACTTACTACTAGAAAATTTCGTTTCTTTTCACCCAGTCATCATGATTAGACAATTTGAGGTTTTCATAACATCAATTGAAATTTTACCATTGACCCCGGTTTCGGTCAGTCACCTTATTTTAAAACTAGCTTTCCTCCCGCGGTTTCACTCGCGTTTAATGAGTTTTCCCGAAGGAGTGAAGTGTTTTCCCACGGTAAAAAGTTGCCTATGTCCTATTCCAGGACCTAACCTATATGTGTGCTAAGTTTTATCCCGATCCGTCCAGTGATTCAAGCGTGATTCGGCAACAAACATCCAAACTTTCGCATTTATAATATTGGTAGGATCCAGCTACCTTTTCCGTGTTTATGATATGACCAATGAGAGAGGAGATGAATTTAGATTAACGAATTATATTGTTCTGAATGAATGATAACCTAAAATAAGGGCAAAGCTGTCAAATTAGAAGATTTTTAAGTCGGATGTTGTACGACCGCTGTAAGATTGTGCAATCGACGCGTCCATAAGGTCAAATTCAATGTTTGACACGTCTAATATTAGGATTTCCATCTCATGTCCCTTTTAACCTTTAAAAGACGAAAGGTAATTTTGTATCCGTAACTTAAATTAAAGATTAGAGTGTGAGTTTCTGAAATACCTTTATTCAATAATTAAAATAATACATACCTACTATTGAAAGAAAAAAAATGAAAAACCCTTAAACGTATAATTTTATTATGCTGTCGCACAGCGGACCAGGCTGAAACTCTCCAGAAGCGTTGTTCGCTGTCGCATGCAGCTTTGCGGCTCAAGCAGCAAGTGTGGCACCGACACCACACGTCCCTCCGCGCCGCCGCAGACAACCTGGCTAGACTCTACGCCTCAGCAGGTCAGTATGATAACAATAATAATGTTTGCGGCTCGAGCAGCAAATGTGGCACCGAAACCACATGTGCCTCGGCAGGTCAGTATAAACAAACCAGTGGGAAATATGTGGCAAAGTAGTAAAGATGTAGAAAAATACTAAAATCCATTACCTAGTTTTGTGTTTTTTACTATTCATATTTCGTGAATGAAAGTGGATTCTGTTCGTCGTCACTGGCCCTTTCGTTTTTTTTTCTCACCCGCCACGGTCGGTCCTCAAACGTTACAGACCTACCAACTTATCAGTGAAATGAACGGCGCCGCTAGTAGTAATACAAAATTACATTTCAACCATTCACAACTCTGCTGCAAGTTGACATTTCCCTATGGAAACAGGCCTACTACTGTGAAATGGTCAAAATTGGAACTACGGCTATTACTATGGAAATGTTAACTTGCAGCAGAGTCGTGATTGGTTGAAATGAAATGTAATTATAAGTTGGTAGGTATGTAGTTCCAATTTTGGCCATTTCACAGATTCTGTGGTAGATCTGTAAGCGCAGTTTGATAGTTCCCCTGACCAAGGAAGCAGGTCCCATGACTCAAGGAAAGAAATGACTGCTCATTCGAATTCGTTCTGAATCATTCGTTCGATACGTCAAACGTAGGTTCTATGATAAATCGATAGGTGGCGCTACATTTTCTTTTTACTTTCATTACTTTCGTTTTTCGATATATATTCTGGAGTATTTATTTTTCAGGTGAATACGGCAAAAGTGTGGAGCTGATAAAGCAGAATGTTCAAAGCCTCGAATACCAGTTCGGATCTTTCAGTGTTGAAGTAAGTACCTTCTGGTAATATAAATCAATCAAATCAAATATTTTTGTTTTACTTTATCTATCATACTGCTTTTCCCATAGCATCAACTTGCATTTGAAAGCAAGCGCGCACTTATTTAAATTGCTCATGTTTGCGGGCCGCACCTGGAAGCTGTTGTTAAAGTTGGATTGGGCCGCAAGGAAATACGTCGAAGGCCGCATGCGGCCCATGTTTGACATGTCTGCGTAACCCTTTGCTAACCGATTACGGGCGTGGTCTAACAATTTTATTAGCAAAAATACAATACATGTTTGCCGCGAAGAATGGATAACTTGTTTTGATAACATGTTTTGTTAGAAAATTGGCGCTGCAGACCAGGGTAACTAGGTATGCCCGTGCGCAAATCAAAGCGCACCTGTGTAGTTAAATAGCAAATGGCAATGCGGTGTTCCAGGTCGCCCACGAGTTGAGGAAACTGGCAGACGTGATGTTGGAGCGAATGATCAACTCGCCACAGCACCCCGACTACAGGTAAAGCTATTTTTCTGCTGTATCCTGACTGATTTCACTAGAAGTGTGTATGAAACTTTTTCCTTTTAAACTAACCACACGCTCGAAGTCGCTGGCAGAATGCTATGCTATTAAATGTGAAACTAGTACAATATCATACTAATATCTATGTAGAAACCTGTTATTCGCTTTGCTAATTTTATTTAATTATGAATGTGTTCTATTTAATTAAGTTGTTGGTTTCCCTAATAAAGAAAAGATAATGAATAAACAATATTCTTAAGTTTTTCCTCATTAATTTGTAGCGAACTATAAACATGTGAATTACAGGGACTGGTGTCTAGAAACGCACAAAATAATCAAGAAGGCTGTGCAGCTGATGGAGCTGAACTACGGCAGTTGGGAGCCGCTGGTGAAGCGTCTGAAGCAGCAGGCGACGCTGGTGGGCCAACAGTTGGCCCAACTCGCCGGCTCGCGCACTCCCGACGCCGTCGAATGTGTTCACAACACTTTACACTACAACCTTAAGATTTAACCAGCTCTATTAGTGTACAATGCACTCTTCAGTTTCCTGATCTGAATTCTGTATTCGGAATTCGTAAACTGAACTTTTGTTCCATATCATTTGGAAGATTACACGACAACTCAACAACTTGTGTACCAAAACTTGTAAAATTTTACGAGCCTCTGTAGCCCGAGAGGTTTTCAGTTATTTAAACTACAGTTAATATATTGGGATATCCAATCTTTTACATTGATTATACACATTTTATAAATAATTCGTTATGTAAGTTTAAGTTGAAATGTTACATGTCGTGTGCCGAATTTTACAAAAACTGCTTTTAATATTCAATTAAGGTTTTAAAATATGAGTGCTCATTTCAAAATAAGAGCTCAAACTAGATTTAAATCAAGAGGTAAGGTCGATTACGGGTTTTGGCAATTCTCGAGCACTGGTTTTGATCCTGTAAATACTGGACCAGTCCCTTCGTCATTCATAAAGGTGGTCCTCCCCACGCATGTTATGCTGTACGCACAGCACAAAAATACGTAAACAAAACATTATTTAATTTTAAAACGTATAACTTGACTAATTTAAAGCAACTTGGCTTTGTTAAAGCAACAAAATCAAACATTTGAGACAAAGCTTCCATCAACAAATAATATAAAAATAAATGTTTTTTTGAGATGTTTTTACTTAGTGTGTACGGAAAAACATGCGCAGGAGACAGATTAAGGGTCAGTTCACACCGAGACGCTATGCAACACGATTTTTTTTAACGTACTAATTAGCTAGATCTACCCGAAGTTGTAATATAGCGGGCGCGGACTTGCTGCAACGCGACGTAATAACAAACATCTTCGCCGAGTTTTGCCATACCACAGAAGAAATAATGGCCATACTAATTTTTAACCCAAAACGGGGCCGTGTTTGATTTCAGCCTTACCTGATTGATAGTGACGAGGTAGGACACGATAAACCACAAGACGCATACCAAGAAAGTTTGACGGTTGGATCTAGTATCTGATTCGGGCCGTTTTTCGATGTGAACTGACTTTCATATTAGTGACTCAAATATGTATAACCATAATAGGGGATCGGACAGTAAAATATAATAAACTAATCTGTACTGAAACACCAATCACAGTGCGTGACGTCATTTGTGGGCTGTCACTGACTGCACGGGTACTACGGGCTTGACGGGTACACCACTGTATGACCACAAATGACGTCACACGCTCTCAGATGACATAACGTGGCAATTTGGCGGGATTTTTAAACAAAAAATATTAAAACATGATTTTTAGTACCTAAAAGGCTATAAATAAATATTTTTTTAATAAGTATCCATAAAGATTAATTGACTTAATAAGAAGTACCCCTTGAATTTGAGCAATAAGTCGCGTATTACGCTACTACTACCAGTGAGAGTATCGCTGTGATAACACCTAGTCTGTAAGTAGCTAAACCCATGCACTCGTATCATAATGCGTTCTGTGTGCGCGGAGAAGCTCTATGGTCTGTTTCACGAGGAGACGACGTTGCAATGCTCTAACAGGGCGTCATTGTACAATACAGTAAATTGCCAGATATAATGACAAATGAAAATAAATATTTTGAGTTTGAATTTGAAAATTAACAGCTCAATACGCCAACTTTACAAATAATGGTACCATGAACAGTTCCAGTAAACTCACTCAATATATGATTTAAATTTGTTGTGAATCATACAGATTAGGCTATATTAATGTTCAGTATGATGGTGATTTTGTTAGGTTTAGAGTTCTTCTAGACTATACCTAGGTACAGGTAATAATGTTTTATTAAGTCATAAAAAATACTTTTAATTTCTCAACTGATTCATTGATCGCAGCGTCACTTTAGAACATCCTTAAACTGTCTTCTTTATCGTGTGGGTTGTAAGGTCAACAACCGACCTCACAAACCACCCTAGTGTCAGTGTTATAGAGCCGCCAAAAGCCACTGACATGGCTCGTGTAACGACTAGATACTAGTCGGGACCAACGCAACGGCTTAACGTGCCTTCCGAAGCACGGAATCATGTTTCTTTTCGGCCAATCAGGTGATTCAGCCTGCAAAGTCCTAACCAAACAAGAAGTCTCACAAAGAGATTTTTGCTTGACAGTGTCCCCACCGGGAATCGAACCCGGAACCTCCGTAATGAGCGGCGAAACCTCGACTACGGAGGCTGTTACTAAACTGTAAAAAAGGGTAACTCAGGAAACTTAAACCTTAGGCGTCTTCTCGTAAAACAGGCCATTCGTGATAAGATAACCACTGCCGCATGCCGGTCACCCATCTGCCTGCATGACATTCGTTGCTTAACCTTCGTGATAGTACTGGCAGATATCGCTATGCAAAATTTATTCCAATACGAGTACATGGGGATCAGCCAATTTTTGATAGGAGTTTCTCGTACTTTAAGTATTTAAATTTTATGGCGAATTTCAAATTAAAAAATATATATATAATCGAACGTGTAACAGTGAAATATTGGGTTTATATACAAGATTTAGACAGTAAGGTTATATTTACACTTACATTAGAGCCCTTGCAGACGAGTGATGATTAGTATAACCCATGCAGATAAAGAATAGAATTATAAAAATGGCGTCCGCTCGCATGCTATCTCGCTCACAATCTATCGCTGTCTATACTCACACAGTGAAGTACGCGCTGCAAAAAAATAATGAGGGGTTGGATTTAGAAACAATTGGAATCGATCGGAGGAAACTGAGCATGTGGGGAGGTTCAGAGGGCTTAACTGAATCCCGCTACATCGATTTAACCTTCAGGAGACTTCGAAAATAAATTAATGAAAATATAAATTTCCTATCATGCCCTTGCTCCTTATTTATTTTATTAATATGTTTTGTCATTAGTATCATTAATTAATAATAATAATAAACCCGTCCCGTTTTAAGTCATAATAATAAAGAAGAATAATTAATCAGTAGGAAAAATAAAAATCGATTTTTGAGAACTCGTTTTGCCAACCGTACCATAAGTACCCGCCACCATTTTCATATCTATTCTTTATCTGCATGGGTTGTAATGCCTTGACAAACAAGGTCAGACTAATTAGTACTATGGATAAACTTTCTCTATTTGAGCCTGCCATGCCGGGGCAGCAGAGATATTTCGAGTGTAGAAGGTAAAGGTCCTTAGGGTAAAGAAAACTTAAAATAAATTGATACCGTTTGTTTTTTTTTTTATCTTATACGTACGTACTAGTATAATATAAATCAATAGGTATAATAAAGTGAGATTTGATGTAGGTATGTAGACTAGACCCCGGTAGCAGTTTTGCGGTAATATTCGCAAAGCCGCAGATTAATAATTATAAATCAATTTTTGAGATAGCCTAACTTTAGTTCGAGATCCAGCTAGCTGCAATTACTTACTAATTCCCAAGTTGTAGTTAATGTGAATCATATTAGTACTGCAAGTTTAAGGGCCACATCACAAGCGGTTTTTCCATAAAGACTGCTAATGTCGTCGCGGCAAAGTATTTGCGATATAGTCTATGTTCAAAAACTGCTTGTCAAATGCAGCTCACCAAAATATATATTAGTGAACATACAATGTTATCATGTTACAATATTGTATATCTTTCTTAATGTTTTCAGCTTATAATGCCCCCATTGTGTGTAAATGTATATTAATATAATTGATTCATACTATCAGCTGTAGACTATTTATCTTTTAGTCGTATTACATTGGGCACGTACGGATTTTGAGGTCGACGACGACCGTCTCTAGAAACGTATTTACCTTGAATTTCTGTAACTGTACGAATCAATCAAAGACCTTTTAAAACCGTTTTTATAAGGTTTTTGGAATCAATAGGCATCCAGTATGACCGACGGCGCCGTGTAAGCATGTCGCCGTGTGATCTGTCCCCCACCTATTTTTCTTTTGTGTTTTTCATATTGGCCTCGATTCGGGACGTTACGCTCTAATCCTTAATTTAAGTTAGTCCGTCCTTTTTACCTTTTAAAGATTGTAAAGGGACAGGAGATGGCCATCCTAATATTAGAGCTGTCAAACATTGAATTTGAACCTTATGGCCGTGTCGATTGCACAATTTTAGAGAGGACTTAAAAATATCTTAAACTGACAGCTATGGCCTTATTTTAAGTATCATTCGTTCAAATTAATATCATTCGTTCATCACCTCTCTTTCATTGGTCAAAAAACGAAAAGAATAGCTGGATTTTAAAATTAGAATTAAAGCATGATATCCCGCATCGAGGCCATTGTGAAAGCGAAAATTTATAATCTGTCGTAATTCGCAATATGATAAACTCTTAAAAACTTGTTACACTTACTACTTAGCGGACTCTCTTTCACAGTTTACTCTATACGTAGGTAAGAGTTATTGGCGCCTTCTATAGTATTTTGCTCATCAACAGCAGAAAAATAAACAGGGTTACTGGTAAAGCTGTAAATTCGATAATGGGGTCGATTATTAGCATCCGTCAATGGCGGAAGGGCTGTCTGTGTATCTCATGCTACTTACTTAGCAAAACCACTTGATACTGGCGAAATACTACCAGTGAAACGCCGTAAATAAAAAAAATTAAAATTAAAAATTTAATTCGATAATGTTAGAAGCAATAATAAATACTATATGCCTTGAAGTATGCCGCGTATATTGATCGGGATAAATTAAGAAATTTTGACTCGTTTTATTCCTGCTAAATAGCAAGGAAAAGACCGAAGTTATATCGGTTAAAAGCAACATAATAATTAGATAAAGAGGACGACAGACATAGTGTGAAGTTTAGCTTATACGCACAAACACCATAATAGGGTATTTGGCTATTATTTATACAGGACAGCCACACAATAAATGGCCTTTCATTTATTAGGAGTTTAAAATAAATTAAGTAGTACTTGCTGACATACGATGAATGATAATCAGGTTAGATACAAATATTTGTATTTCTTTGAGAAATCAAGAAATCTGTCTAATAGCTCAACTCTGTTGATCTACATAGAAAGGTTCTCACTAGTTCAACGATTTATGTGCATGTAGTACCTATGAGATAAAGAATCGCTACTACAATAAGGGATCGGACTACTTTTTTTTATTTTATAAATCCAAACTTCTTAGTTTCTGCTATCGAACACAAAAATAATTTTTGCTCTACCTTTAAAATTGACCGAGTTATAAAGGTTTGAAATTCAAGATTAGACAGAGAGGCACATACCCACTTGTGACGTCATTTGTTAGTAACGCCATATAATCTCCATACAAAATATCGTTTTTGAAAGAGACAGACATATGGAAACTTTAAAAAATCACTGTAAATTCGTTTACCACTGATTCTTTTTTTTTTTCACGAATCGTCTGCTACTAATCTATATTTTAAAAATGATTCATAAAATATGGTAAATTTAGAAACAGTCCGATCCCCTATTGGAGAGCAACTTTAGAAAATATCACTTATACTCATACCCCATTACTTCAACGATTTAACTGTTGGGAACGAGCATTCGTATAGTTCTAGGTATATGTAGTTATGTTTTTCTTTTTGATGTTTATGTACTTACTATATTTGTAAACAAAACTCGGATGAACGAAGCAATGCTTTAAAACATTATGTATACTTACCTAACGTCTTAAAATATTATATTTTAATACCTACCCCTCCATAAACTCATCCTACTGCAGTTAATTTTTGGTAGTACTAGTACTAAATAACTATCTGTCTGTCTGTCTGTCTAGAACTAAGTGCATGTATAATATCTACATTTACTTTAACTTTACAATAATATTTTAAATTATAATGACTGGCCGTTGATGATAATGATAATGATTCTAATAGTTTTATTTCAAAATACCACTTACAGACTGACAAAAAAAAGAAAAATGATGAATCTAAATTGTTTACTAGAAAAACTAGTAGTTGGCTACAGTACAGTGTTGCCAGTTTATGTCCATACAGCAGCGCACTCATTTTTTATTTCTTTTTTGTCAGACTGTAAATAGCGGAACAACTTGTTCCTAGTAGTACGTCCGCCCGTCTATGACCGATATCATCAAAATTTCTGCTGGTTTCCTTCATGATTTTTGGAAAGAACACGCTCTCGTGATCTCAAAAAGCTGAGTCTTAGAGGGCGCAATCCGCCGCAGCAGTTTTTATGGAGGAGTGAAAATTGCCACTCAGCTTTTTCAGATCACGAGAGCGTGTTCTTTCCAAATATCATGAAGAAAACCAGCAGAAATTTTGATGATATCGGTCTTAGACGGGCGGACGAACTATAGGTAAATAATAATTTTTCTCGAACTGCCGTTAACACTTCCAAAAACAGATTTTTAAAATGTGACTCAGGCTGGCTGGACAATTCTTCCAAATGAGCCGGGTGTAGGTCAATACACAATTTTAGGTGACGGCTAATCACGCTTATTTCAGTTTATGTGACGCTAGAGAACCCGAGATAATCGAACGCAAACGTGTCCAGCCAGCTTGAAAACCGCTTTTCGCATGGTCTCTCAATCTCCAAACAGAAGGGATTCTAACTATTTCTTGCTTATTAATACTGCGTAACCTAAAATTGTGACTGGCAGTTTGAATTTTTGAGATACGTATAGCCATTTAGCTAAAAAACAACGAAAAGCGTGGCCAGCCAGCCTGAACTTACGTATTAAACTTCTGGCTGGCACCTCTGAATCTCGACAACGAAAGCGTTTTCGAACAAGGTTCTTTTACTAGCATTTAGTGACGAAATTTGTGACAGTCATAGCGTTTGTTTCATGGCGTCACATAAAGGCGTTTACGAGAAATCGATGAAAACTTGGTGCCAGCCAGCCTGATGTTCTGGCTGGCTGGCTCGTATCTGCGCTGTCCGATGGTCTACGGCTTCCAAATTTTCTTCAAGATTTAGTGACGAGGACGATTAAGATAACCTGTAAATGTGATGACGATCCCTCCCATAGTTTCAGAGATATTGGTCATTGTTATTTTCCCATACAAATTTCTATAAATATTGCGTGGTGGCCATGATTTTCCGTAAGTTAAGGAATTATTTTTTATAACTGACTAGTTGTCGCTCGCGGTTATGGCCCAGTTTTTTTCGATTATTCCTTCCGTATTTGGGAAT